>OX402000.1:0-729958 GCA_947859395.1 Eupithecia insigniata
CTAACCTAACCTAACCTAACCTAACCTAACCTAACCTAACCTAACCTAACCTAACCTAACCTAACCTAACCTAACCTAACCTAACCTAACCTAACCTAACCTAACCTAACCTAACCTAACCTAACCTAACCTAACCTAACCTAACCTAACCTAACCTAACCTAACCTAACCTAACCTAACCTAACCTAACCTAACCTAACCTAACCTAACCTAACCTAACCTAACCTAACCTAACCTAACCTAACCTAACCTAACCTAACCTAACCTAACCTAACCTAACCTAACCTAACCTAACCTAACCTAACCTAACCTAACCTAACCTAACCTAACCTAACCTAACCTAACCTAACCTAACCTAACCTAACCTAACCTAACCTAACCTAACCTAACCTAACCTAACCTAACCTAACCTAACCTAACCTAACCTAACCTAACCTAACCTAACCTAACCTAACCTAACCTAACCTAACCTAACCTAACCTAACCTAACCTAACCTAACCTAACCTAACCTAACCTAACCTAACCTAACCTAACCTAACCTAACCTAACCTAACCTAACCTAACCTAACCTAACCTAACCTAACCTAACCTAACCTAACCTAACCTAACCTAACCTAACCTAACCTAACCTAACCTAACCTAACCTAACCTAACCTAACCTAACCTAACCTAACCTAACCTAACCTAACCTAACCTAACCTAACCTAACCTAACCTAACCTAACCTAACCTAACCTAACCTAACCTAACCTAACCTAACCTAACCTAACCTAACCTAACCTAACCTAACCTAACCTAACCTAACCTAACCTAACCTAACCTAACCTAACCTAACCTAACCTAACCTAACCTAACCTAACCTAACCTAACCTAACCTAACCTAACCTAACCTAACCTAACCTAACCTAACCTAACCTAACCTAACCTAACCTAACCTAACCTAACCTAACCTAACCTAACCTAACCTAACCTAACCTAACCTAACCTAACCTAACCTAACCTAACCTAACCTAACCTAACCTAACCTAACCTAACCTAACCTAACCTAACCTAACCTAACCTAACCTAACCTAACCTAACCTAACCTAACCTAACCTAACCTAACCTAACCTAACCTAACCTAACCTAACCTAACCTAACCTAACCTAACCTAACCTAACCTAACCTAACCTAACCTAACCTAACCTAACCTAACCTAACCTAACCTAACCTAACCTAACCTAACCTAACCTAACCTAACCTAACCTAACCTAACCTAACCTAACCTAACCTAACCTAACCTAACCTAACCTAACCTAACCTAACCTAACCTAACCTAACCTAACCTAACCTAACCTAACCTAACCTAACCTAACCTAACCTAACCTAACCTAACCTAACCTAACCTAACCTAACCTAACCTAACCTAACCTAACCTAACCTAACCTAACCTAACCTAACCTAACCTAACCTAACCTAACCTAACCTAACCTAACCTAACCTAACCTAACCTAACCTAACCTAACCTAACCTAACCTAACCTAACCTAACCTAACCTAACCTAACCTAACCTAACCTAACCTAACCTAACCTAACCTAACCTAACCTAACCTAACCTAACCTAACCTAACCTAACCTAACCTAACCTAACCTAACCTAACCTAACCTAACCTAACCTAACCTAACCTAACCTAACCTAACCTAACCTAACCTAACCTAACCTAACCTAACCTAACCTAACCTAACCTAACCTAACCTAACCTAACCTAACCTAACCTAACCTAACCTAACCTAACCTAACCTAACCTAACCTAACCTAACCTAACCTAACCTAACCTAACCTAACCTAACCTAACCTAACCTAACCTAACCTAACCTAACCTAACCTAACCTAACCTAACCTAACCTAACCTAACCTAACCTAACCTAACCTAACCTAACCTAACCTAACCTAACCTAACCTAACCTAACCTAACCTAACCTAACCTAACCTAACCTAACCTAACCTAACCTAACCTAACCTAACCTAACCTAACCTAACCTAACCTAACCTAACCTAACCTAACCTAACCTAACCTAACCTAACCTAACCTAACCTAACCTAACCTAACCTAACCTAACCTAACCTAACCTAACCTAACCTAACCTAACCTAACCTAACCTAACCTAACCTAACCTAACCTAACCTAACCTAACCTAACCTAACCTAACCTAACCTAACCTAACCTAACCTAACCTAACCTAACCTAACCTAACCTAACCTAACCTAACCTAACCTAACCTAACCTAACCTAACCTAACCTAACCTAACCTAACCTAACCTAACCTAACCTAACCTAACCTAACCTAACCTAACCTAACCTAACCTAACCTAACCTAACCTAACCTAACCTAACCTAACCTAACCTAACCTAACCTAACCTAACCTAACCTAACCTAACCTAACCTTTTTTTTTTTTTTTTTTGTTTACCCGGTTTCAAATCCTTTATGGATACCAGCTGTCCGGGGGGACAACTGGTTATGTGGGAGTCTCCACCTCTACAGGTGGCATACCCACTAAACATAACCGGGGGTTTCCCTACTTCAACCGCATTTGAGGTGAGATAGGGTCGCGTTAGCAGTCACTATCTCACCTCAGCGGGCGGCCCGGGAACCACCCGGGCCTCGACCTAGTGTAGGGGTGGCTTTCTCCACAACGGCCACCCCTCCGGAATGTGTGGGGCCGTGCAAGCCGGTAGAGAGTCCCCCGACTCCCTACCAGTTGGCCCCACTACTGAAGGTGAAGGAGGCGGCTAAACCGCCCCCTCCGCCCCCCGGGACGTCTGCGCCGGAGCGGGTCAGATTGGACATCATCCTCCCTGACCCGCTCGGCGGCCTCCTTCTGCGACATCACGGCTTCGCAGAAGGAAACCATCGCCTGCCACTCTCTCGCACCGCCGAGCATGGCCTTCACCACGCTCGGCAGAGAGAGGTCCCTGCCAAAACCTAACCTAACCTAACCTAACCTAACCTAACCTAACCTAACCTAACCTAACCTAACCTAACCTAACCAAACCTAACCTTACCGACACGGCCGGTACAACAAAACTGTTTTTCCCCGATGCTACAGAATCCTATAAAATCATTAATAAAATCAAACCCACGGGAGTAATGACACAAGTTCTAACAGGGCATGGCGGTTTTTCCATGTATTTGAATCGTTTCAAGTGCAGGGAAAGCCCATCCTGCGTATGTGACCCTGACCAAAATGAAACCGTTGTACACTTCCTTTTCGATTGCCCTGTATATGGCTACGAAAGATATGAGACAGAACAGTACCTAGATATAAAAATAGAAAGAAATAATGTAAAAAATATAATGGCAAATAAATATATTATACATAAGTTTATGTCATACTGTATAAAAATCGCAATAATAAGAAGAAATAGATAGATAAGTTATGTTTAAATATATATTGACTATATATATAAGAAGCATTAAAAATTGTTGGATGCACAAAATAAATAGAGAATAAGTGTGATAAAAATAAAATAATTTTATGATAGAAATATATGTTAATCCAATATAGTATGTAAAAACGTTAAGCTAAGAAAACAAATGTAAAGAATAAATAAAAACCAAACCCAATCCCTTCCTGGAATGTATTATAACCAAAGTCTCTGATCAAGTCAGAGGAAAGATAGCTCGCGGGCCGGGACATCGCTCGCGGACTGGAAAAAAAAAACCTAACCTAACCTAACCTAACCTAAATATATTTAGCTTGCTTAATTAGTGCATCAGTTTATTGCGTTTTTGTCACGGTAAATGACGATTTTATATTATTTGATGATACCAAGTGTGCTTGTGAAGAACTATGTTTCTTTATCTACCCAAATATCATAAACCCTCTCTAATGCATTCAAAAACCATAGGCAATGACGAGCATTACCAACCAACAGAAATAAACGGAACTGTAATGAACTCATAACCTACTGAAAACCGTAGGTTATAGAGTTTAAATTTGGAACAGGTGTCAAATTCAAGTGAGTGTGCTATACTAGTATCTACATTCTAACTATAAATCGCACGACATTTTGATCTCGAGTGACACAAGAATAGTGACTTTGTTCGTTTGTCTATGATTTTAAAAAAATACAGATATTCGAAACGCCGCCATTT
The DNA here is from genome assembly GCA_947859395.1 of Eupithecia insigniata. NCBI lineage: Eukaryota > Metazoa > Arthropoda > Insecta > Lepidoptera > Geometridae > Eupithecia > Eupithecia insigniata. The sequence continues at coordinate 4,139 of OX402000.1, forward strand.
CGAGCTGTCCATAGACCAATTAGTTTACTTCGTAAGTAGCTGGAGCTGTCATTTGTTCGTTAGCTTTTTATTTCCAGTTACGAGTAGACAAATTTTCTGATAAGTTGAATAAGTTCTTTATTTCTGTCGAAAATGAGTGATAGTGACTCAGAACAAATAATTTGCTGCTGTATGTGTTCGATTTATTTTTTATTGCATTACATTGGTAACAATGCTGGTCATTTCCCTATGGTTCCTGGACCCATCATAGAGCCCTTATGATATTTGGGTAGATAAAGTAGTGTATGCAACTGTACATAATAAGGCATTACAGCACTCGTGTGATGCTATTAAGAAACTCGCCTTCGGCTCGTTTCTGAAACCCACACTTGTGTTTTTTTTTTTTAAATCTTTATTAAATTATAGAGGGTTTAATCACAATGATTATGTCACCCTCGAGGGTTCACTTAATTAACTTAGTATCTACGCTTAATTCCTAAATTCACAAATTTTAACAACATAAGTGCTTCCTCCGAGAGTGGAGTAGCTAAAATATTATTGACTATACCGATAGAAAAAAGATCAATATTGTGTTTTAGACAAAAACTAAATCTTTCTGCTTCGGTCCGGACACACTCCACAACCATATGGTATACGTCTTCAACTACGTCACATTCTGTACAGTTTGGTGAGCTAGTCTTTCGCATCAGGAAACCAAAACGATTGAGTGGAATGTGTCCCGATCGGAGCCTAAACATGGTAACGATGTCGGACCTGGCCATTTTCGAACCATTGAACCAAGGGGCTTTAGGTAGTGTTGGTTGTATGGTCTTTTACCAAATACTTTTAGTTAGCGATCTCTCGTCAAAGTACTCATCCCAATCTTTCTTACATCTTTCTTTAATGAGGTTGAGTAGATCGCTGTGATAGGGTAAAAAAAACATGTCGATTCCATCTGCGATTGCTTCTTCGGCAAGACGATCGGCCTCCTCGTTGCCAAATAAGCCGATGTGTGACGGAATCCATTGCAACGTGATGTGTTTGTTTTTACTCGATAATTTATCGAGAGACGCCAGGACGCTAAACGCTATCGGAGCTCCACGACATGTCGTGGCGCACCGAGCGAGGTGATGGAGAGCGCTTTTGGAGTCCGTCAAGATGACATAAAAACCGTCTGCCAAAGAATCAATGTATGAAACCGCTTCCGCTATAGCCACTAACTCCGTGTACATAATATATATATTTGACGTTATCTTAATTTTAACTGATGAAGACAATTGGGGATCGTAAATGGCCAGCCCCGAGTGGTCGTCTTTTTTGGACCCATCCGTGTAAATTTTATAACAAGTTGAGTAATTGTTAAGTAAATGACTGTCACAGATCTGTTTCAAAACAATCGAATTATAGCTATGTTTTAGAGATGAGTCCGGTATTCAATAACTAACTCAGTACCTGTTAGCATGGTCCTAAAATATCTATCGCTATTGTAAAATCCGCATACCGCTAGGGAATAACTGTGCAAAGCGAGCATCGCGCCTAACCGCAAGTATTTGGTATTTCTAACCAAATCGGTTAGATGGTATTTCTAACCAAATCGATTAGATGGTATTTCTAACCAAATCGGTTAGATGGTATTTCTAACCAAATCGGTTAGAAATATATTGGGTAGAAATCAGAACAGGTATAGAGTATTGTAACGTTATTGGGTACCAGTTGGTACTAGCGGTATTGAAACAAAATACCCAACTAATAACCGGTAGCCAAAATATCCAATAACTCCCATCCTTACTATGTTTAGAGTTCGAGATCGTGTCGATATCCGGTTTTATATTGTAAACATCCACACTGCTAACCCATTTATCTAATAAAAATACGGCATTTCTAGGACCTGAATAAATCGAAGTATCTTTATATTGTTCATGAATCGTAATTAGTATAGGTTTTGGTCGGCGTCTACAAAGGTAACTCTGACTAAGGGTATTCAACTCGCCTAACAAAGTTATTATATCAGTATTGCACCATGATTTTATACGAAGCCAGTATTTACCGGCTAGATAATACCTTCGAACACTCAGCGGCTGAATGTATAGTTCACATTCCATTACGTGTATAGCTGTACTGCGTATAAATCCACCCATAACACGCATGCATTGATTTTGTGCCCTATCTAATTGACCTAAATGAGTTTTGCAGCTATTCCCGTAGATGAAACTAGCGTAATCTAACCTACTTCTTATACTAGCTATGTATAGGCGCCTCAAATGACTAGGGTGCATTCCCCACCCAGAGCCAGAGAGTACTTTAAATATGTTTATGTATTTTGATGCTTTGTCTTTTATCTCATTGATATGCTTCGACCACCGTAACCCTCGATCTAGCCAAACACCAAGGTACTTATAATAATCTTCTAGTTGTGTATTATTTATAGAAAGATTCACAGATTACCTTAAATAGTTTTTTCTAAAAATACAAATCTTACTCTTAGATGGCGAAATACTTAAACCTATTTTAGAGAGGATATCTGATAATTTATTTAGTGCGCTTTGTAGCTCTTATCTCCCCCGTTGATTGCGCTACTGCAAGTTGTGTATAGGACGAAGTCATCCGCGTATTGTGATATGTGTACATTGTTTATCTCTTTGCAAACAGATAGGGTTGCGATGTTGAACAGAATTGGGGAAAACGGGTCACCCTGAGCCAGACCACGGTATGTATTACGAGTAAGACTAAAATTTTGCGAATTTATTTTTAAATGTCTCTCTTTTAAAAAAATCCAAATATACCTACACATTTGAGAGCCTATTCCTAACTTGTCCATAATATCTAATAAACCTAAAATATCGACATTGTTATATGCGTTATCTATATCTATAAAGCAGGCTATCGTTATTTTCCTTTGAAAAAATCCTAATTGTATAGAAGATTTTTATAGAAGCTTATCACTTAGCTCATTAGTGTAGGAATGCCAATCAGCTTTTTTAAAGTTTCTTTTTGATAAATCAACAGGGTTAGCCTTAAAGTGAGTAAAAATTTTAATAATCACGTGATCACTTCCTAATGTTTCACTTAAGGTGGACCAATTTAATCTTAGGGAGATATCGGATGTAGCCAAGGACAAATCAGGAGAACTCTTATACAAAACCCCATCAGTTAGTTTGATTCGTGTAGGTTGACCATCATTCAAAGTTATGTAGGAACTGTCAATTAATGCATTAAATATTTGTGTGCCTCTAACATTAGTTTTAATCGACCAACTGGGATGGTGCCCATTAAAATCACCGAGAATCAAGGAGTTAGAATGTAACAGGGAGAATAATTGATCCCAGTCCTGTTGAGTGATTCTTACTGACGGGGCGCAGTACATTGAGATTAAATTTTGAATGTGATCGCAATTGTAAAGTTTTATGCCTATGATTTCGATTCCGGGGTTACTACAGCTAAGATTCACTATCTGTGATTTAATTGATTTATGTACTAGTATTGCAACTCCGCCCCATCCGTCGCCCCTATCTTGGCGATAAATATTATAACTATTTACCTTAATGCTGATCTCAGGCGTTAACCATGTTTCGCAAAGGGCAGCAATGTGGATGTTTTCCTGCGATAACAATTGTTCTAAAGCTATTAATTTCGATTTCAAACTCCTAGCATTTCACTGGATAATGTTTATTCTTATTAGACGTTTCACTGTGTGATCCATCTTGACGGATAAAGTCAAAGATGAATTGCAAAATTGGCCAGTCCGGGAGAAGGTCCACAAGGTCCCAAAATACTACACACTCAGCATAACACTTAAACGCCATTTTCAATTTAGACTGTATAGATGCACCTTTTACGAAAATAATTTCTTTCAATCTCTGTAACAGATCATTAACTAGTGAACTTCTTTCATATTCGCTCTTTTCTTGTAATTTTTCTTTCGCTGTCTCTGTGGGCTCAGATGGCGTATCACTTCCAGGGTCCTCAGCCCACCGAAGCGGTGTAGTTGACTGACGTGATTTTCTGGCAGGGCGTTTTGTTCTTTTACTCTCTTCGTTCATGAAGAGAGTAAAAGAACAGCTTTAGTTTTTAGAACCTCAGCATACATTGGCGTATTCGATGGCAATGGTGTCGCAGCTAGTTTATTAGGACGGAAACATTCCGGGAATAAGTTAAAATAATCCGTTGGCGGCATCTTCTCTTTCGGTATATTCTTGTCTAGTTGTGGGGGTTCCGTGGATTGGGGGTCAACGTACATTGTTAAAGCTCGTCTATACGTACAGTTGTATTCAGCCATGAGTTCCCGGAGTCGCTTCTCTTTCAAGAAAGACGGACACTCTTTTTTAGCCATCGCCATGTGACGGCCACCATAATTAATGCATTTATAACGTTGGGTTTCACAATTAGCGTGTTCGCCGGTACATTTTGGACAAATCTTTTTGTTGGAGGGGCATCTTTTGGTGACCTGGCCTAGTCTGCAGCAATTAGCGCACTGAAAGACTGGAAAGACGTACGGTTCCACTCTTATATGTATTCCATCGACGTTGACGTAGTTTGGAAGATACGAACCTTTAAAACACAGACGGACTGTCTCACTTAGTTTCCAACCTTCTTCCTTATTATCTTTGTAGCGGCGCTTTAGGCGGTATGCCGATAGCAGCTCCACTTTACCAGGGCAGGATATGTTTTTGACAATCTCACCTTCCTCCATATCTAAGTCTACATTTTTGATAACGCCGAACGAAAGGTTCTTCTCCATGGCTCGATGAATACGCTAGCCTTTGTCTGAAAATTCTTGACAAGTTTCCAGTTTAGAAGCGCTTTGTTCACTTGTAACATCCACTCGAATCTTGTAAGGGTTTATGAACTTAATATTTTTTATGTCCAGTATGTTATAGGTCTTCAAGGTTTTTGCAAAAGAGAAAATCTTTGGCATTTTCTCATTACATGTGATATACATCTCTATTAATAGTGTTTTAAACTTCTTTATTTCTCTATTTCCTACTGTATTCCATTCGTCTTCATTTTCTTTTCCTGATGAGTCTTCTTTTTTCTTTTAATTTCTATCTTCTTTTCAACTTCACTAATTTCCATCTCAATTGGATTTTCTTCTTGTAGTTTCGGTTCTACATTAGGTGTTATTACTTCATCATCCAACGACCTGTCGCTAGGTAGTAGTGCAAAACTGTTGTGATATCGGATAACATTCTTATCTTCGTCCATTGTTACGTAATTAATCGCTGCGCATCGTTATCAGTGCACCCGGTAGCCAGGTAGGTACCCCCGGCACACAGGTACAACACGCGGACAATAGAATCCGAGCGGTCGGCGATAACAATTAACTACAACGAAGGGACACTATCACCTCGATCGAGTGCCGAGACGAGACTGACACTTGTGTTGTAATGCCCTCCATTATGCACAGTTGCATAAACTACTATTATAGCGTCTTGTCCTGATGTAATGTTAATATCCCTATTACAACACTTACAATAGGCCTAACTTAAGTCTTTACGACTATCTTGCAGCCAGCCTGAAAACTCTTCTTCCCATTCTTATTTATTATTTTATTTTATTTTAACAATGTTTGGGAAAGTAACAGCTAACTTATTGAGTAGGTTTCTATAATATTGTAGATATTTTTTTCTTTTTCACTGGCGCTTGTGCTCGGTTCCTCGTCAGACGCCATAATATTTTTGGAGGTACTTTGCAACAGTGAAATTAAAGATACTTTGTCTTCGAAATAATGAAAATTAATGAAAAAGTGAAATCCGTACCTATTTCTTTTTATCACCATTCAACATAGGTGTTTGCAGATAGTGATGGGCTCCATCTGATCCAATTTTTAATTTTTATATATTCATACTATTATAAATTAAATAGTATGAATATATAAAAATTGTAATATATTTTATCCAATTTTAAATTTATCGTGACATTTTGTTTAATTCTTTTTATAATGCTGTGTATAGTTTTAAGTTTTGTGTATTAAAATATTGTATGGATTTTTATGATCTGAAATAAATGAATAATAATAATAATATAGACAAGACAAGTAAATTCCCCAGCGGGAATCCCTCTAAGGGATTTCCACTAACGTTAAACATAAATGAAAAGGGTTGCCAACCAAGATCTGAAAAGTCGGTAGGAAAATCGTGCATTTCGGTATTTCGGTAGAACAGGGCCCATATCGGTAGAAATACCGAAAAATCAGTTGGTTCGAGACCACTGCGACTGAATTCCCAAGAGCCAGGCTACCGATTGACATAACCCCCGCGCGCCCTTCGTTATCGATCGCTTCGGATACGTTGCGTTCACGCAGTAAGCTAAATATATATAAAATTTCTTTTGAGACACCTTAAATTGGCTTTGTTTGGGTTGCAAAGGCACAATAATTTAAATAGTCGTTTTATTATTAATTTTAATACTAATTTTAAGTAAATTGGCTTTGATTGGGTTGTAAAGGGAAAAAAAAAAAACTATTTATTTATATGCTAGCTTTAAGGCAATTGGCTTTATTTGTTTGCTGCAAACAAATGCACAATAATTTAATATGTATCATGAGTGTTTATTTATATGTAATAACTTATCATGTTATATGATTTATGTTAATAATATTTAATTGTTAATTATAAAATGTTATGGTCACTTCAATTTAATTGAATAATGTAACGGCAGCCTACTCTACAAGGAAAGGGGAAAAGAAGAAAATCATTCTGTTTTTTTTTTCTTCTGTTGTGTTTGGTTTCCTTTTTTTTTTAAAATAAATATTTGCCGTGGATGAATGTGAGTGGGTGATTGATTGTGTGTGATTATGTGTGTGGGGGGGGGTTCTGTTTTGATTAATTTAGTAACGAAATAAAGTTCAAACGTTGAGTCAAATCATAAACGGTAATGTCAATTTATGATGTTGCATTTAATAGCAACAGGTAGCCGAAGTCTTAATAAATGCAGACTAGCGTGCTCACAGATCCTGTGGTCTGAGGAGTCAACTAGTTTGCGACAAAAAAAACCTCACCTAACCTAACGTCCTCTTTCACGTAGCGGTTTGTGAAGCTAACAAGGATTGACTTATCGTTAGAGCCGTGAACTGGAACTCTGTATAGGTAGTTACCGAATTTCTTTTATAATTTCATCAATGAAGATGGCTCAGGTGAGGCTGCCGGAACCGGAGAGCTGGCTGATCTAGGAGAAAGGCCCCTGCAGGAGAAGCACTTCCAGGCGTTCCTTCGATCCGGCCCCAATTTCCTCCACCCTGTTTCGGATATTTGAGCACATCCAAAATCGATGTGTTTGAAACAGATACTGCACTGCACTCCATCATTACAATTTGAACCACATGCTCCGCACTGCATTTTGTAACCAAATGTTTACGATATATGATAGCTGAGTAAAAATGACGATACGTGTCGACCGGACTAATGCTCACAGCTGACTGATATTAAGTCAATATCCTTTCCTGACCTGTAACTTGAACTTATCAATAAATGATTTGTATTTGTTTGTGAGCTGGCGTTTCTAAAATTGACATGTGCGTGCAAAAATAACTAAATTCTGCGGTAGTCAGTAGAGCACGGCGGGATATATGTATATTACCATAGACTCAGATATAAAACACAAAGTTTTTTAAAAAGTACCGATTTATTTAAATTGAACTATTATCTTTAACAAAACAATCTCTTATAATAGGTACCTATATTAAAATTTCATCAAAATAGTAACAAAAAATCAACAAACTACCTAGCAGCTCCCGACGACGGGTACAACGGTAGCAAGCAACTTAAATAACTACGATCATGGCACTCGAACGGGAGGGAAAGAGATAGAAAGAACGTCACGGCAGAGCGAGCGAGAAGGACGCCGCGCGCCGCGTCACGGCAAGCTCAGGAAGTAGAAGGCGACGAACGCGAGCGCGTAGAACAGGCCGCTGCACGCCAACATGGCGCGCAGCGTGGCACGCTGCAGCCGCGCCCCGCGCCCCGCACGCGTCTCGGGGACCCGCGCGCGCCACGCGCCATTGTTGTACCGCTCCGTGTTGAGCACCTTGCGTTCCAGGGGCGCCGGCGCCGCGTACTCCGGCTCCGGAGATCCAACGGGCGACTCGGCCGCGCTGCCCGCCGCCGCCGCCGCCGTGTCTGACAGCGCGAACTGCGGCCGCCGGCCCGACGAGCTACGTCGCGACACCCACGACGAGGGCCGCGGCGGCGCAGGCACCGGCGGCCGCCGGCCCCTCGGCAGAGGCGCCCGCGCACCCACCACGCCCACCGCGCCCGGCTGCCTGTAGTCGAGAGCGATCCGACGGACGCGAGGCTCCTCCGGCGGCGCCGGCGTCGCGAACGGCATCTCGCCGCTCACGCGCATCATCGCCGGCGTGCGCGCGCGCCTCGCGCGCCGCGCGCTCCCGTCCGTCGGGGCGAAGGCGGGCACCGGCCCCGGCAGCAGCAGGCCGGCGCGCGGCGACGGCTCGGGCCGCGCGCGAGGCAGCGGCATGGTGTGCTGCGAGGCGGGCGAGCGCCGCTCCACCGCCGGCGCTGCGCCGAGCTCGTCCCGCACGAGCGGGCCTCGGGCGCGTCGTGCGCGCAGCGGCAGCTCGTAGCGGAAGTACCGGTCGCTGTAGACGACGGTCGCGAGAGGACGCGCGCCACGAAGCGCGTTATACAGCGCCTCGGCGGTGGCGCGCGCGCGTGGGGCGGCTGCGCGCCACAGGCGGCCCAGCGGGCGACGCGCGCGCGGCACCGGCGGCTCCTCGTAAAGAGGAGGCGGCGGCGCGCGCGGCGCGTGGCGCGGGCGGCGCGGCCTCGCTCGTCAGTCGGTCAGAGGGCGCGCCCGCCGCGCCGCCGCCAGCTCGTGCAGCGCCTCGAGCGCCGCGCCGGAGCTCCAGGCTTGCGTGCGGCACGAGTGGCGGCACGGCGCGCCCGCGTGGTCGGTGAGCTCGGGCAGGCCGCGCCATACGGAGGTCCGCACCTCGTGCAGCAGCGGGGCGAGCGCGCGGTAGGCGCGCGCGACGGTGCGCGCGTGCTTGCCGACGTCGTGCGCGAAGGCGAGGCGCGCGCGCAAGTAGAAGGGCAGCGGCCAGGTCCACTCGGGCCCCTGGTGGTAGTTGAAGCCGTGCGCGGTGGCGGGGTCCTCGGAGTCATCGTCGTTGTTGTAGTCCGGACGGTAGGACCAGTCGGCGGGGTCCAGCGTCTTCACGCCGAGCGGTCCGAGCAGCAGCCGCTCCACCTGGTCGAGCGCGAGCCAGGCGTGCTGCGGGTCGAAGAGGTCGGGCGCGATGGCCATAGCGATGGGGTAATTACAGCGCAGCTGGTAGTCGGCCCAGGGCCGGCTGGCGCCGTGCACGTCCTTGTAGATGGCGCGCCGGTGCACGAGGTCGGGGCGCGCGTCGCTCGCGCTCGGCTGCGGCGGGATCCAGAAGTGGCGCTCGAAGTTGGCGCGGATGCGGTCCGCCCACTGGCGCCACGTCCAGGACGTGAGGGTGCCGTCGCGATGCCGCCGCACCACGCCCGGGTAGGGGTAGACGCCGGCGCGGTGCTCGGCGGCTAGCCAGGCGGCCGCGCTGTACGCGAGCGCGACCAGCTCCACGGCGCTGCCGTCGCGCGGCGAGGCGGGCCGGCCGCGCGTGCCGGCGCGTTCCGAGGAGCCCATCTTGTCCATCCAGGTGCCCGCGTTGGCGTCGTTCCCGCCGAAGGGGAAGCCGGTCTCCGGGTCGACCCCGATCTGCACGTCGAAGCCGCGGTCCGTCATGTGCGCATCGATGGCGCGGCCCGCGTCGCGCTCGCGGAATGCGAGCCCCTGGAAGTGCAGGTCCAGCGCCTCCTGCACCACGTCGTGCAGCGGCTGGTCCGCGGCGCCCGGCGGCTGTGGCGGCGCGTCGTCCCGCGGGAACAGCCTCGCCACCGGCTCCGCCAGCAGCGCCGCGCCGCCCGGCACCTCGCGCACGTACTGCTGCACCGCGCGCAGCCACCACCACACGGCGTCGCGGCAGTTGTACCGCGCGCGCGTGCCGCCGTCCAGCAAGTTGGGCACCAGCCCGTGGCGCAGGCACGCGCCGAACCCGAGCAGGTGCGCGCGCGCCTCCGCCGCGCGCCCCGTCAGCAGTAGCAGTCCGCGCAGCGCGATGAACGTGTCGCGACCCCAGCACCGCATGTAGCCCGTCGAGAAATGAGGCAGCCCCGCCGACAGCGTGGCGCGCAGTGGACGCGGCGGGGGCAGGGCGGGGGAGGGCGGCGGTAGCCGCGCGCTTTCCACCGCGCCCGTGAGCTGCACGCTCGTGAGCGCGAGAGCGCGCCACAGCGCGCCGCCCTCGGCGCCGCCGGGACGCAGCCGCCCGAGCGCAGCGCGCGCCACCTCCGCGTAGAGCGCGTCAAGCGTGGCCGCCGCGTAGGCCGGCACCAGGTACCGTGGCAGCGCGCGCAGCGGACGCAGCGCGGCGCGGTAGCACGCCGAGACCGGCTGCAGGCGTGCGCCCTCGCGCTCGACGCGCTCCGCCACGTACTCCAGCAGCCAGTCGCCGGCGCGCAGGTTCTCGCAGAGCGGGTGCGCGAGGTCGTCGCGCGGCGTCACCTCGGCCAGCAGCGAGGCGACACCTTGCAGGCCCGCGTACGGCAACGCACCCCAGCCGGGCACCTCGTAGACGCCGGCGCCGCCCGCGTCACGCTCCTCCGCGTCGCAGCGGTACAGAAGCACGTTCAGGTCGGAGAGGTCGAGGTCGGTGAGCGGCGCGCGCAGCCCTAGTCCGTCCTCCCGCACCAGCGCCGCCTCGAGCGCCGCCACGGCCTCGCGCTGGGCGGGGCGCGGCGTCACGCGCAGAACTACCGCGTCTCCGGGCCGGAAGTCTCCGAACTCGAGGACGGTGAGCCCGGCCTCGTCTCGCAGGGCTCCGAGCGCGACACAATCCCTCGGCAGCAGCGCGCGGCGCACGCGCAGCTCGCGGTCCGCCAGTCCGGTGATGAGGTCGGGATGCGGTTGGTAGCAGGGCGCGCCGGGCCGTTCGCGCGCACACAGCTCGAGCGCGACCTCCTGCAGCTCGCCGTCGAAGCGCAGCGCGCGCACCCCGCGCCGCCCCCCCTCGGGGCCGGAGGGCGCACGGAACGCCGTGAACGCCACCACTATCACGGACTGAAAACGGATAACTTATTAAAGGTATTTCTCTAGACTCTAAATTACTTTTTGCCCAGCACATTGATAATATTACCGCAAATGCCTTGAAGCCCCTCGGATGTCTCCTTACCCTCTGGTTACCCCAGAGACTTCCAAGTCACTGAAACCCCTAAAATATTGTATTGCTTCTTGGAGTTACTTTCTAGTGCAGTCAAATGCATAAGTAAATGTCAATGATCGTCACGGCGGTCAACTGTCACGGAGGCCTAACAGAGGGCGCGTTCCGTCTGCCAATAGCAAAAAGTAAGGTCTTGCGCTGCGTTCACAGTTATTTTGTTTTATTGTTTTTCTGTACATAAGCTTTATTTGTATGTCTTTTATTTTTATATTTGCTTTTTGTTCTATTTTAGTGATATTTTTAGTATCAAATGTGTATGTTATCCTAATGTAATATATATATATATATATATCATCTAAAAATAAATCTAAAGCGTCTTGGAATGTAATAAATAGCCACAAAAGTAAATTACCTAAAGATCCTATTAATAAAATAATTGTAGGGAATAATATAATTACGAATCCTCTTGACATAGTTAATGCATTTAATAATCATTTTATTGACAAAATTATACCAATCAAATCTTCAGATACAAACAAATGCTCTTTATTGACTAATCATAGGGAGTCTATTTTTATTAAGCCTTGTTTATCATTAAATGATCTTAGCATAATAATGTCTCTCAACAACACGAACAGCGTAGGATATGATGAAATATCTACAAAAATTATAAAAATCACGGCACAAAGTATATGCGAACCCCTTAGCCATATAATTAATTCATGCATTACTTCGGGAATATATCCTGAGGCTCTAAAAACGTCAATTATAAGGCCTCTACATAAAAAACAAAGTAAAGAATGTATTGATAACTATAGGCCAATATCTCTCATTCCCATTTTTTCTAAGATTTTCGAAAGATATTTACATAAAGAACTGTCAGATTTCTTTGAAAAGAAGAAACTATTTTGTAGAGAACAAAAAGGTTTTCGAGAGAAAAAACCATAAATATGGCAATCTATGATTTCCTTGACCATGTAACACGTAATGTTGATAAAAGAAATCCTGTATGCTCTATATTTTGTGACATGACCCAAGCATTCGATTATGTAAAACATGACATTCTACTTAATAAATTAGAACTCTACGGCGTTAGAGGGATCTCTCAACAACTTATAAAATCTTATCTAGAAAATCGGAAACAGCTGACAGAAATAAGAAATATTAACTTTAGGACAAAACTAGAGGAAACATATGTTTCAGACGAACGTGTTATGAAATATGGCGTTCCACAAGGCAGCGTTTTAGGCCCATTGTTGTTTGTTGTATATATTAACGATCTGCCAAATGCAACTAACCAACCCATGGCACTGTTTGCAGATGATAACACAGTAACGATATCATGTAACAATATTGAAACCTACGAAAGTGACATTAATTCAGCTATAACATCTATTATTACATGGTTAGACAATAACAACCTAAAAATAAATATTAATAAGACTAAACTTGTACATTTCCGACAACGCGATACTGCTGCACTTCCTTGCCTTGACATTCAATATAAAAATAATAAAATCGTTGAAATTGACTCGACCAAATTCCTAGGACTATACATTGACAAAAAACTTAATTGGAAACCGCACATTGAATATTTATGTAAAAAAATTAATAGTATTGTTTATATTATGTACAAATTATCCCTGGTAGTTAACGTAGAGACGCTCCTCACAACGTATCACGGGCTGATAGCCTCAAACTTACGGTATGCCATATTATTTTGGGGAAACTCTACTGACTTTGATAAGGTTTTCAAGTATCAAAAGCGATGTGTACGAGCTATGTTTCGTCTAAAGGTAATGGATTCCTGTAAACCTTACTTTGCACGACATAACATTCTTACTCTACCTTCTCTGTATATTTACGAAACGGCTATGTTTGTTAAAAATAACCCCGATCTATATTGTCAGCTCTCCGATGCCGTCCCTCGTAATCGACGAGATCAACACAGAGTCTGCAAGCCGAACTCAAAGACTGCTATGATGCGTAAGAGTATCTTTTGCATGGCTCCTTCTGTTTATAATAAACTACCAAAATCAATTAGAGAACTACCACGCTCATTGTTTCAGAGAAAGTTGAAAGCCACTTTGGAAAGAAAATGCTATTACGAAGTAAATGATTTTATGACGGACAAATGTTTTTTTGGAAAATAGGAAATAATGGCGCCTAACTGTAATATCTGTAGGTACATATTTATTTTAATTTAATTTTCTTTAATATAAATTTCGTATTGGTTATTGTCTCGATTTAGTGTTTATTTATTTTAGTTAATTTTATTAATTTATTGACATTGTTTGTACTTAAATATTGCACGCCACACTGGTAGAAATACATTGTTTCATATTTAAGCATATACCACCTATGTACCTATTTACATGTATTTGTTGCAATAAAACTTACTTTACTTTACTTTATATATAATACAATCAGAATCAATAACTTTATTTCTTTAGGCTTACAAAATAAGCACTTAGACAAGTCAAATTGTATACTATAAACATAGTTATTATTATCAAATAAGAAATAATGTGTTATTGATATTCTCTTCACTTCAATTTTTTGTCCACTAGTGGAAGAAGTGAAAAAGAAACCACTAGCACATTATAATATCACTTAAGTGTCTAATACATGTTTTCTAAATCTAAATTTAATACGATTTAGTTACATGTCAAAAATTTCCATAAAGCTAAACAGAACATTGAATTTCTTACATACTACTGACAGTGCGGAACGGAGCGACACCTGGCCAAGCATTAACATTGATGTAATCATCTATGGAGTAAAAGGCCTTCCTGATAAGATTTTGTTTAATGTACTGTTTAAATTTACGAATAGGGAGTTCAGTTGCTTCAGATGGAAGCTTATTATAGAAGCGCACGCAATTTCCCATAAATGATTTCCCTACCTTTCGTAATCTATATGCTGGGATGTGTAATTTGTTCTTGTTTCTTGTATTTCTATTGTGAACATCACACTTTTTCAAAAAGCTATCTCTATTTTTGTGCGTATACATAAGATTTTCATAGATGTATTGCGATATTACTGTCAAAATATTTATTTCTTTAAATAATTCTCTCAAAGAGTCGCGTGGCTTTAATTTGTAAATTGCGCGTAACGCTCTTTTCTGGAGAACAAAGATAGTCTGGATGTCAGCTGCCTGTCCCCAAAGCAAAATACCATAAGACATAATACTATGAAAGTAACTGAGATAAACTAACCTAGCTGTATCTTCATCGGTAATATATCTAATTGTTCGAACTGCATAGGCCGCTGAACTAAGTCTGCCTGCGAGAGCATCAATTTGGGGTTTCCATTGAAGAGTGGAATCAATATGTAAGCCTAAGAAAACAGTAGAGTCTACAAAGTCAACAATCTCATTCTTTAGCATTATCTTCGTTGGAAATTCTCTTACATTAGGTAACATGAATTTAATGCATTTGGTTTTTTTAGCATTGAGTAAGAGGTTATTCGTGGTGAACCAATCTAGTACGTGTGAAAGCGCATCATTTACATCGTCATAATTACATTTATTACTGTCAACTTTAAAAATCAGTGAAGTATCATCAGCAAATAGGACTATATCACATAGATCTTTTGTTAAAAAATCATTTACGTATACTAAAAATAAGAAAGGACCTAATATTGATCCTTGCGGGACGCCTAATTCAATTTTTGAGCCCCTAGATCTTTCTTTACCAATATCTACTTTTTGAACTCTATCAGATAAATATGATTGCATAAGGTCCAGTGCCTTGTTTGGAATTCCATAGTGTTTCAATTTTCCAATTAATGTAGCATGATCTACACAATCAAAAGCCTTAGAAAGGTCACAGAATATACCAATAGCGTTTTTTGCTTTATCCCAGGCATCCAATATATGCTTAAGTAAAACTGTACCAGCATCGGTTGTTGATCTACCCTTGGTGAAGCCAAATTGATTTTTATGGAGTAGCCTATTAAGGTTGAAATGAGAGGACAACTGAGTGAGAATAATTTTTTCAAAAATTTTACTTATTGCTGGAAGTATTGAAATTGGTCTGTAGTTGGCCGGATCAGTGTGACTTCCAGATTTAAAAAGAGGAACCAGTTTACTATATTTCATGAGATCATGAAAAACTCCTGCGTCGACACAACTATTGAAAATAAAGGCCAAACAAGGAGCCACTTCCTTTATAATTGAACTTAGTACTTTGGTTGAGATACCCCAGAGATCCTCAGTATTTTTGATGTTAATAGACTTAAACGTTTTGACTATATAATTGGCATTTACATGAGTAAATATAAAGACCTCTTTACATTTTTCAACAGATGATTCCAATAATTCAACCGCCATCGAAGGTGAGGAGTTTAGAGTCCGGGTAACAACTTTAGGGATATCGGAGAAGAATGCATCAAAAGCATCGGCAATATCCTTTTCATGTATAAGAATTGAATTATTAATTTTTAACCTTATTTCTCTGTTACGTGGCTTTGATTTACTAGTTTCGTTATTTATTAGTCTCCATGTTGCTTTTATTTTATTAGATGAGTTTACAATTTTTTTCCTCAAGAATAGGCACTTTGCTGTGTTGCAGACTTTCTTAAATGTTTTCGAGTAGTTGGTTACATACAAGAGAAACACAGGATCATGTAACATAGCTTCTCTAGCACCATAAAGATCGTATAGTCTATTCCTACTTCTATAAATGCCGGGAGTAGCCCAATCAGTAAGCCCGACCCTGTCTCTAACTGTGCATGTTTTAAGTTTGAATATTTCACTGTGTTCTCTGTTTATAACATTAAAAAGATTGGTAAATAGAACATTAGGGTCATCAGAACAAGATATATTAGATACTGCTAGTTCCACTTTACTTTGAAAATTCTTAATACGGCTCTCTGTAATAGGTCTGTAGGTATATTCCTCAACATTGTTTCTATCATTCAAATTATAACTAAAGTTAACACTCTGACCATAATGATCTGATTTGAAATGCTTGATTAATGTTTTGCTGGTTGGAGTATCACTACAGTAAATATTATCTAAACAAGTGGCAGATGTTAGGGTAACCCTAGTTGGGTCAATAAAAGTATGTTGTAAACTAAAGCATTTGAATAAATTAAGCAATCTATCGGCAAGGGGATTCGCTAGAATATCTATATTAAAGTCGCCACAAACAATGAGATTCTTTTTACATGTAAATACTTTCAGCAAAACTTCTTCCATAGTACTTTCAAAAGCTACCTGATTTGCATCGGGGGGGCGGTACACACAAACTATGATATGCCGCTCCAGTTCCACACATGAAAGTTCAATAGTCCTCTCGATAGTGAGGTTTACAATATCTTTCCGTTCTTTACATTTAAGACATATACATATATACAATACATTAGGATATATATATATATATTGTTAGTTTTATTGTAACTTATAATATTCTTTATTTCAACATTTTAGCACACTAATCTATTGTCTTAGCAGTGGTCAGTGTTGAGGTCACCTCAAATAGGTTCCTTCTGAAAACCAGCGCTATCTTGCATTATGTAAGGTAGCATTAGCTGAGATGGAACCCTTTGATCTGCACACCACCGTTACAGCGCGGAGCACACTCCGGTAGCTCGCATACCTATACAGTGTGTCCCTGGATAAAGTGCAACCCCGAAAGGGGGTGAAACTAGATCAAACAAATATAAAAAAAAAATTTAAAAAAAATTATATATACTTTATTGATGAATTAAATTTTTTATTACTCACTAATGACTCTATTTAATAAAAAAATGATTTCTTCCAAAGTAGTGGTATTTTGTTAAAATAAAAACCATAATCATGTCAGATATGTGACGATGACGATAAAATAACAAATAACTCACAAACGAGTGGCTATCGTGACTTAAAGTTTAATTTATGTATTAAAATTACATTATGCTGTTTTTTTCCAATAATCTCCAATAATCTTAAAATTAAGCCTATAATACTAGATATTTTTATGACTTTTTATTATTGTCTATCATAATAGCTTTTAAATAAAAAAACCTACGTTCTAACATAAAAAATGCGCTGGCTAGGAGCTTTTTAAAGTTGACCACTGATTACGTCACCACTCAGGTAAAGACACTTTTTTTACTGCTCAGGTAGTATTAAAAATCAAATTTTAGTTACAACATTTTTATTTAACTTATTACATGTAAGTATGAAATAAGGGTTTTGTTTAATGCATTAAATGTTCAAAATGGCTTCCTTGTTGTTGTAGGCACATTGCCGCACGAAGAGCGATTTGTTGTGTGGCTCTAAGCACCATCTCTGGGTCACTTCTTATCTCATCGGCACATCGCATGATTTGATCTTGTAACTCTGCCTCGGTGTTTACGGTCGTTCTGTAGACTCTTTGTTTCATAACACCCCACAGAAAATAGTGTAGGGGTGTCAGGTCAGGTGAACGTGCCGGCCACCCGACTGGTCCATCCCGGCCGATCCACCTATTAGTGTAGTTTTCGTTTAAAAAACTTCGCACACAATCTCCACAACACAACAAAGTACAGTCAAAAACGTAACAAAAAAGTCAAAAACGTAACAAAAAGTCAATAACAAAACAAAAGCAAAACAACGTAACAAAAACTTGAAGGCGCAGTAAGGTACGGTAGGCGGTAGCAGCGGCGAGCTGGCGTGCCTTGTTGTGAGTCCTGTTTCGGTCCCCACCCTCCATCTTTCATAGAACAGGCCCAGCGACCATAATCTACAACAATAGAAGTTAAAAAAGGGTCTCTACCTGTGTACAAGCTATTGCATGTACATGCAGTAGGTACATACAAACTCAAAGATTTTATGTAAATTAGCTTAGGTTGCATTGACCGCGATTACTAACAAATGTGGAAACAATAAAAGCAGTGTTCTACCATCACTCAAAAGGGTTCGGTTATTTTAATCTCTTCGGAGTTTTACCACCCTCAGCTAACTAGCATCCCTTAGCGTTTAACCCAGCTTAGCATATTGATAGGAACCCTATCATTTGGTCCTTCGAGCCCACGTAAAAGCGGGATCATACGGGAGTGAAAATTCCATTGGTTCTGCGAACTTTGACCCAGTGACTGTGACGACATCAGTTCACGTGTCACTACCCCGAGACTGAACTATCGGGACTCAGCTAACTTTAACGTTTATCTGTGCGAACTAAGTGCCGTTTAAACGGGTTTTAAGTATTGTAGTGGTTCAATACTTAGACCACAGCCCAAAAAGTGAATCAGGAGATTCGCGCAGCAGCTTCCGTGAGTCAGAAGACTCATCCAGCACCAGCTATCCATTTCTGTGGGCCAGGAGGCTCACACAGCAGCAGCTCATCTTTCCGTGGGTCAGGGACTCACTCAGCTACAACAGCCATCTTCGTGGGTCAGGAGACCCACCAACTCAGCTCCAGCACATCTTCTTCGCGTGAGTCGAAAGACACGCCTAGCAGCAGCTTTCAAGTAAGATCGTTCGAATTTTACTTGTATAAATAGCGATCCTGACGAACTACGAGGCTATCTTCAACCGCCAGGCGGAGATTGTCACCGAGCTTCAGCGCATCGGCACTAACTTTGACAAAGATTCATCACATCGGAAGACCTCGGAATATCTCAAGTTAAGGTTAGACGCTTTAGATAATCTCTGGGGAGAGTTCGATGTTAATAATAATCATCTTGAAGAGTTTCCTACTTAGGTACTTTCAGGAAACGATTTACGATCGTACAGCTAAATATTATAGAGATACTAGAGCAAAAATAGCAGCTTATGAGCTATATAAATTAGAGAAACCATCAGGGTCGGGTACAGGTACAGGCATAGGTACTAACGCCGAGACTCGTTCTACGAGCAAAATCGACGAGCTTTTGTCCTTACAAAGGACTAACTTTCGAGCTTTCAGCCGACTAGTGTCAGGCATTAAAGTAAGCGAAATTAGCGAAAAGTGGGAACTAGAGGATGAGATACACAGCATCCAAGCTAGATGGAATGCTATCGACAAGCTTCATCTAGAAATAGATAACATTCTGGAAGGTCAGGATGAGATATATCAGGACGAATTTATTAGGCAGGAGACTTCGTTCAAACTGACAAAAAAGGCGCTCAACCAAAAGCTAGCAGCTTCATCTCACATCCTTAAATCTACTCCTATGCTAGAAATACCAACTTTTTCGGGCAATTACCACTACTGGCCTACATTTTTAGACTTATATTCAGAATCAATACATAATAATACCTTTCTTTCAAAAACTCAAAAAATGCAGCACCTTAAAGGTAAACTCAAAGGAGAAGCTGAGCGTCTCATCCAGCATTTAAATATCTCATCTGAAAATTACGATATAGCGTGGGAAATATTGACACATCGCTATAACAATCCGCAAGTGTTATTTACTACCCAGATCGAAACCTTCCTAAATCAGCCTAGCCTCAGCAAGCAAACGTCTTACGAGTTCAAGCGCCTCTATGACACCGCTACCGAATGTATTCACGCCATTGATAACTTAGGTGTAGATACTAACTCTTGGGATCCGATACTAGTCCACCTTTTAACTAAAAAGCTAGACAACGAAACCTACAACGCCTACAAAGAGGCACGTAAGTCTCCTAGAGAATTACCGACTCTAAATGAGTTTATGGACTTTCTCGAGAGTAAGTTCATAGCTTTAGAACCTACTCATAAAAGAGAGAGAGAGATCATCCATCTTCAGCTAAGCCAGCTCCACAGCATCCAGCTAAAACTAACTATAATTCTAACTTTAATAATAAGCATAGATCGAGGTATCAAGCAGCTTCTACTTCCACGTGTAAGGTCCCTCTCTGTAGGTCAGATCACGAGCTTTACCGATGCCAGCGCTTCACCAGCATGTCCCCGATTGAGAAATTGAGGACAGTGACGAAACTGTAACTTTGCATAAATTGTTTGTTCAAACATTCCAATAAATGTGTTTCGATAAAACGGTGCAAAGAGTGCAATGACGATGATCACACGCAATTGCACGACTATTTCGCAACCGGGTCATCAAACTCCAGCGCAGCGCCCGTTGCTGAGCGAAAATCACCTTTACCGACAACTTTGTCAACAAAGGCGCCCAGTAACAAACCGCATACAGCTAGTCACGTATCTGCTGACGATGAAGAAGTTTTACTCGCTACTGTTTTGATTAAAATAAAAGCGATCGATGGTAATTTCGTAACTCTACGGGCACTACTTGATCAAGGCTCACAGATAACTTTAATATCTGAGAACGCCGCACAGCTATTAGGGTTACCACGCCAGAAATTTAGCGCATCTGTTTCCGGTGTAGGTATAGTACCTAAGATAAGTAAACAACTTATATCTCTCGAATGCCAATCTATCCATGACAGCTACAGTTTTAACACAAAAGCTTGTATAATTCCTCGAGTTATAAGCGATCTTCCAAACGTCTCATTCACCAAAAAACCTTGGCCTCACATCCAGCACATGAAGCTAGCAGATCCTGAGTACAATGTGTCGAAGCCTATAGACATATTGTTGGATGCCTGTGTTTACTCTAACGTCATCATGAGCGGTTTGGTCAAAGGTCCAAAAAACACACCTATAGCTCAGCAAACAAGATTAGGATGGATCCTTTCTGGGATCGTCAAAACTTTTAGTTGCAATATTGGTGTAAATAATTTGGAAGAAATAGCGAAATACTGGGAGATGGAGGAAATGCCCCACTCACAGTCTGAGCTCACTGCAGAGGAACAATTCTGCGAAGAGCATTATCTAGCTACTACAAAGCGTCTTGAAGACGGTAGGTATGAGGTAGCCTTACCAATGAAATCAAACTATCAAGAAAAATTAGGTTTTTCAAAAGCTAAAGCTACAGCACAATTTCTCCAGCTTGAAAACAAGATGGGGAAAAATGAAGCTTATTGTGATAACTACAAGTTGTGTATCCACGAATACCAACAACTTGATCACATGCGCCCAGCAACGCAGGGTGACAACACTACATACTTCATGCCTCACCATGGTGTCCTAAGGGCTGAGTCTACTACCACACGCATGCGTGTAGTATTTAACGCCTCTGCAAAGACTAGCTCTGGTTCCAGCCTAAATGACGTCATGGAGTGTGGCCCCAACTTACAACATGATTTACCAACCCTAATACTTAAGTGGAGACAGCACAAATACGTCATTACAGCGGATATCGAGAAAATGTTTCGTCAAATAATGATCAGAAAAGAAGACCAGCATCTTCAGTGTGTTTTATGGCGAAATTCTCGAGATGATCCATTGCAAGCTTTTTTACTATGCACAGTGACGTATGGAACAAAGGCAGCGCCATATTTGGCAATGCGTACCCTGCGTCAGCTAGCTAGAGATGATATCTCAAAATATCCACTTGCAGCAGCAGCTTTAGAGAATCATTTTTACATGATTCTCTAAAGCACATACAACAGACTTCTATAGACTCCTAGCAAACGACAGAAAAGAGGTATCGTAAATGGTGTCGGAAACTTAGCTTACTATCTATTTGGCGTATTGGACGACAACTTTGCTAAACAATATGCAAAGGATATTGAAAAAATAGCGTTCAATTTAAATCATCTCCAAAACCTTATTAAAAATCAAACAGTTGTAATCGAATCAGAATTTAACATTATTAAACGCAACGAGCAGATAATGAATAAGCAATTTTCTCTTATCAACGAGCATTTTTATAACGTATCGGTAGCCCTAAATAAATTAATATCTGATTCTGAAAATGGTCTGTATTACGTCATCAGCCTTATCAGCGAATATCATCCTAGAGAACCTGAGACGCATACAAACGTCACTGATAGACACCGTGACAGACATAAGTCACGGCCGCATCGACTCGCATCTTATAGCTAGCGAACAACTAGAGGAACAACTTAACTTCATATCGGCGCAGCTACAGGGTGATCTAAAAGTACCCTCAGAGGCGGGAAGCGTACGAGATATCTATAAGCTACTCAAGGTATCAGCGAAGGTGTTTAAAAGGTATCTGATAATCGAAATTAGAGTCCCACTTGTCAGCAACGAAGTCTACGAGCTCGATAAAATAATAAGCGTTCCACAAAACAAGAATGGCAAATCTTACCTTACCGTACCTACCTACGCCTATCTAGCTTTTAACGTACGAAAAGACGCAGTCTTATTTTTAACAGACTGCGATCTGCAATCTTGTCTTCATGCGTCTGAAGATAAATACTATGTCCTTTAGATAAACCTATTTATGATTTTAATTTACAACATCAAAGCATTTGTAATCTTACTTTAATAAATGCAGGGAAATTCACATCAACCTGTATTTACGAGCAATCCTTATGTGTAAACAGATGGATCAAGTTGCACAGAGAGAACTCATGGCTTTATTCATGTTGCGACAAATGCAACATTCGCACTTTTTGCACATCTGATGTTAGTATTAGTACAATATCGGGTACCGGCCTTCTCGATATAGGTCAAGGTTGTACTCTCAAAGCTGATTTATTCACAATTCACTCTCATAATAACTTCTTACGAAAGGTTAGTATTGAATCTTCTATCGAAGCCCCAGAGGTATCTATTTTGAATAGCGTCATGAAGACTTCTGGAGCCAGCTACAACTTCACAGCGGAGAACCACGAACTAGCTTATCGTCGTGTATTAGACGAGATCGACAATCTGAAGCAGCAGTCAGAGTCCAACCTCATTGTCCACGATGTCCATCAATACTCCATCATCTACGGCATGCTCGCTGTACTGGTGGTACTAGCTATCATAGCGGTTTGTCTTCGAGCGAGGAGACGGTGCATGCAACTGGCGGCTCCTCCCGGGGGGGAGGCCCCGGTGAGCGCAGCCGCCCACACCCACGCGCGCGACCCCACGAGTGTGTCAGCGAGCGGTACTTATCCAGCGAGTGTAGTTTTCGTGAATCAGTGAGCATGGGCAATTTAAATGTAAATAAATGCATCGCGCCTCCTAAGCCCCCACGTCAATCTGTGTCGATCCCCATACCGTGCGACTCTTTCGGTGACGTAGTAGAGCACACCGGGGGCAACTAGCTTATCTAGCGGCAATCTATATACTTGCAGTGAAATTGACATAGACAATTGACATTTATTAGATTAAGTAAATTCACTCTATAAGCTCTCTTTTCTAGCATTTAGCGTTAGTATTATCACGCCTTTTTAGCGTTTGTATTGTATAATTTAAATACATACCTACTTAAATATTACCTTAGCATTTGTTTGTTTAATACTTAATAAGCTTTCTTTTCTAGCATTCTATCGTTATTGTTTTCACGCCTTAAGCTTTTCTACTGTATAATTTAAATACTACGGTACTCCATTATCTTAGCTATTTGTTTGTCATGTAACTTTATAAATTGTAGGTCCCTTTTCTTTCTATTTCGGTTGGCAAGATGTACAAGCTATCGCATGTACATGCAGTAGGTACATAAAAACTCAAAGATTTTATGTAAATTAGCTTAGGTTGCATTGACCTCGATTACTAACAAATTTGGAAACAATAAAAGCAGTGTTCTACCACCACTCAACGGGTTCGGTTATTTTAATCTCTTCGTAGTTTTACCACCCTCAGCTAACTAGCATCCCTTAGCGTTTAACCCAGCTTAGCATATTGGTAGGAACCCTATCAACATGAGTAGTGACGTAATCAGTGGTCAACTTTAAAAGCTCCTTGCCAGCGCATTTTTTATGTTAGATTTTTGGAGATTATTGGAAAAAGACAGCATAAAAAATTTAATTTTAATACAAAAATTAAACTTTAAGTCACGATAGCCACTCGTTTGTGAGTTATTTGTTATTTTATCGTCATCGTCACATATCTGACATGATTATGGTTTTTATTTTAACAAAATAGACCCACTACTTTGGAAGAAATCATTTTTTTATTAAATAGAGTCATTAGTGAGTAATAAAAAATTTAATTCATCAATAAAGTATATACGAAATTTTTCTACATTTTTTTTTCTATTTTTTTGTCGATAATTTTTGATCTAGTTTCACCCCCTTTCGGGGTTGCACTTTATCCAGGGACACACTGTATGATGGAATGAAAAATGTTGTACATACCTGTAATTATATAATCACAGTACCTACCTATACATAGTAACCTTTTGCTATGTATTAGCTTTACTGTGTTGTCAATTTGTTCTTCCCCTAATGTCTTTTTTTTTCTGATATTTTCTTCCGTTTTCTTAATCATATAAGTGGGTAGGTGGGTACCTACTGCTTTATTATTGGAACTTATAATTATATTTTCCGCTTCGTAATTTTGTATAGCATCTTTCGTTTATTATTTCTAAGTAAGTTCTATTTCTGTTCTGTGCTGTATCAGGGTTGTGTTTGTCAATAAATTTTTCTCTATCTCTATCTATCTTTCCTATTACCTGTATATTTATGAAACTTATGTTAAAATGAAAGGTTTACCTAACACGGAACATACATCACGTATTAAACGTAGGTAGACATTCCTAAGCTAATGTAGGAATGCCGGTGAACTAGATAGGTATTAGATTAAAGATATAAGTACTTTCTTTTTGTGCCTTGTACATAGAGAACATAGCAAAAAGTTGCATTCAATGTTTACAAAATCATAAAAATCAACCCCCTACTGTTTGGCAAAGATTAGATGCGGTCCATTGTATTATGAAATGTTCTTTGTAATAGTGGATGCCTAGTTATTCATAATGCCCGGAGGCATTTCTTATAATATATTTAATTTTGTCCGTTATGAGTACCTAGGTATCCATTACATGTGGTGACTGAGAATGGACCTACATGGGCCGGTGAAGAATTTAAAAGTTTTTGTAAAATAGTGGGAAATAAACAGACATTCAGTCCACCATGCTATCCAGCTACAAACGGGCTAGCAGAACGGTTTCTAGAATCATTCAAGACTCATCTAATAAAAATTGTAGAGAGCGAAATAAAATTGGAGTATGCTTGTTGATCATTTATGTACACAAAACCACGGGCTATAGTCCAGCGAAAATGATGCTGGGAAGAGAGTTCTGATGTCGTTTCTCATTACTGACACCAAATTGATGCTGGGAAGAGAGTTGAGATGTCGTTTCTCATTACTGACACCAAATTGATGCGGGGAAGAGAGTTTAGATGTCGTTTCTCATTACTGACACCAAATTGATGCTGGGAAGAGAGTTGAAATGTCGTTTCTCATTACTGACACCAAATTGATGCTGGGAAGAGAGTTGAGATGTCTTTTCTCATTACTGCGACCGAATTCAGCAAATGATTAAGTACACTTTGTACAAGTAAAATTAACAATAAATAGTAATACATAATGTCTTTATTACTATTTATTGATAATTTTAATAAGAAATTAAGGGAATTATTTTCAGTGGTAGAAAAGGTCATGGTAAAATAATATTTGATCCCCCGCGTAGGAATGTGGTCTACGGTACTAAATCCTTTTCGACACCAAGCTTCCGGAGGCTGAAACCTTCAAGAGAGACGGTTGGTGATAACTCTCAAAAACAGCTTATAGACGTATGTATGTATCTTGTGGCGAGATGAGCCTATATTATAAGTCCTATAGTTCCTAAGAAGGGCTTTTATCACCCTTGTTAAGGAACAGTACCACCACGCTCGTGTTCAACGCCTCTGGCGTTTGTCCCTCAAGAATGACAGAGTTAGACACCTTGTGAAGGACTTTAAGTACATACCCGCTTGCAGAAGTTCTGGCGTGATTCTGTCAACCCCCAGTATCTTGTTGTTTTTAAGCTGTTCGAGAACCGCCCTTATCTCGTAAAGGCTGACGTCCGGGATATCTTTAGTATAGTGTAGGGTTAAACGGGTTCTTGCATAACCTGTCCTGTTGTTTACAGGGCATTGCGATTAGATGTAGAGCTGCCCATAAAACTTTTCAAGCTCTCTAGATCGCAAGCTTGGAAGAAATGATGCTGCCGTTATTGGTCTTCAGCTTCGTCAACTGGCTTTGTCCAAATACAAATCTCTTGCTAACACCTAGGAGCCCTTGTTCCATTCTTTTGCACTAACAATACTGTTAGTATTGTATGACCGCAAATCGGGTCGTATGGACTTCGAGATCTGTCTATTGGTCACGCCGTATCTTGACATATCTGCCGAAGACTGGAGCTTCATTTCGATTATCTCTGCGATTAACTGAAAAGTGTGACCCCCGAGAGTCTGTGTTTTATTTCTGCGGCGGATCACCGGTGTAGGTAGATTTTGTAAATTCTCAGAAGGAAGCTGCTGCCCTTCCTCTGGTAGGTGCCCTGAGTCGGTTCTTACGACATCCACGGGCTGAGTTGGAGGGATCGACATTCTTACGCCACGGATTGCTCTGCTTGCCGTTATTTATATTCAAAGGTTTAAATCTCCCACTGTAAAGAAATTAAGATTTTCAGGACTTGCTTCACTCACTGTTATTTTCTTTTGTCATGGGATTTCTTGCTTACTTTTCCCACACATCCGAAAAAAACGTTAATTATTTCAAAGCTCGCTTCACTCGCTCTTAATTTAAAATATGATTTATCTGATCACGCTTACTAGAGTAAGCATGCCATATAATTTTGATAAGTGAATAAATAAAAAGTGTAATTAATAAGGATTTAGGTCTCTTTTACTAATTTTCACACCCACGCCAATTACGCCGATGACGCCGCCGCCGCCGATAAATTTGACACCAGACGCCGCGATCGATCAAATGGGCATCGGCGCACATGTCTAGTACCTACCTAGGTAGGTACAACGGAAACATAATTATGTACTAGGTATCTAGATACCTAGTACATAATTATGTTTCCGTTTAGTCAGTCTAGTTGTAGTCAGTTCTAACTTATTTCTAGTGCCGTGGGGGTGGAGAAGAGTGTAGCGTTTGACCGACACGGGCAACACGAGACTCTCATAATAGGGTATTGTCATATCAGTTCCCTCCATCTAATTATAAAAATAACTAGCTGACCCGCCCGCGGTTACACCCTCGTGGACTAAATAAATAAATAAAAAAATCTCAAAGGATTACAAGTATGCAGCGTTTTCGATGAAGGCTCCCATGCGGCTTGACTTTTTCCGACCCTTCCTACAAATATCGTTATATTTCAACCAATTTACACAAAGTCCTGACGAATTATATACCTAAACCTTCCTCATGAATCACACTATCGATTGGTGAAAATCGCATGAGAATCCGTTCAGTAGTTTTTGAGTTTATCGCGAACAGACAGACGCGGCGCACAGACAGGTATTTGGCCCTAAAAGTTGGTCAAAATCCATTTTTTTTGTTGTAGTTCTGCACCCTTTTTTATTGTTCTTCGAAATACAACGATATCTCCTCCTAACAATAGCGCGAACCCGACGCGCTAGAGCCTTTCCCCCGCTCCATGCGCTTAGTCGGAAGTTACCGTTCGCTTGCCGTGGTCGTGCGATTGTTCGATACGCTCAAATTTCATTGTTTTGAAATATTAAATTTATTGTAAAAAAGTCGATTTCGTGTAAGTTTCTACCATGGATCGTACACAACCAGGTATGTACTTAATATTTTATTTAGTTTTGTTATGGAAAGAGAGATTTTTCGTATCTTTAGCTCCATTAGTAACTAACCCTTAAAAAGTCTAAATAAAATACCCACTTTTAAAATGCATTAAGCGTTTTAAAGTATTTCTCAGCATTTCTAAGTAAAAATTTATATGGTTTGTTTTAGAATAGACTCTACAGTGTTCTAAAATGCGTAAAACAGCCACTCCAAACCACACCTCTATTTTTAGTAATTTTTTTTTGCATAGACTCTAAAAACCACGTGTTATGTTTTTTAATGATAATTGGTTTATTTTGTTTCCAGGCTCTTCTGGAATGAGAGTATTAACTAGAAACGATTTACTAAGTATCATGGAACGCTCCAATGCGTCAACTTTCAACGAAAAGTTGGAATTTATGGAGTTGGAACTTCTCCATCAATACCCTGAAGATGACCCAAACATTGCCGATGCAAAACATAAGTTGTCGATTATACGTCACCAATTCAAGCAGAAATGGTCAGCTGCCCGCAATATCAATGCCAGATTCCTAGAAACCAATAAAGAATGGCTCAAGGGCACCATATTGCTACCAAAAGCAGGTACCTATTTACGTGAGACGTTAACCCTTTGTTTTTGTTTCGTACTTACATGGAATATTATCAGTGATTAACGGTTTATCTTTTGTTATAGGATTAAGTCCAGGTAGACCTCAAAAGTCGTTCTCAGACTTATGTGAAAGGAGTAAAAGGCGAAAAACTGAAGAGCTTCGAACATCTGACTTAGATGAGCTGGCATACGCAACCCAAATGAAATTGCGAAAGACTGGCGAAGTCGAAGCATCAAAAATCGTAAAGGTCCTTACCAGAAGCCCCCGGAAAGCAAAAAAATATGCAGTAGCGATGAAAGAAAAAACCGCTCAACAAGAAAAAGAAGACTCAACGAAATTGGCACACATTCGTTCCCTGTTTATGTTTGTTGAAGCGGGGCTTACCCAGGCCCAATACGAAGTGGTTCGAGACACGAATCCAGGCTTTTACCCCTGCTATTCGATTCTAAAGAAGTTGAAAAAAGAATGTTACCCCGATATCCACAGCATAACCGAGAACTGTGCCGAAGTAAAGGTACAAAGTTTAATGGATCACACCATCAAGCGATTATTATTGCATCTTGGTGATGAGGTCCTGGAGCAACTGACTGAATCTGAAAAGCAGTCCTTTCTACTCATCAGCAAATGGGGTTGTGACGGATCTCAGCAGATTCAATATAAAATGAAATTTGAAAATGAGACTGATTCCGACGCCAACATTTTTCAAAGTTCTGTCGTTCCACTCCAACTAGTCTATGGAATGGAAAAAAAAATTATATGGCAAAACCCAACTCCGTCATCACCACGATATTGTAGACCAATACGTATACGATTTGTGAAAGAAACCACTGACGTGACTAATGAGGAGATCGAGTACGTTGAAAATCAAATAAAAGATTTGAACAAGACCCAGATCGATGATATATCCGTGAAACATAAAATAGTTTTTACCATGGTCGACGGTAAGGTATGTAACGCAGCAACACATACCAAGTCAACCATGAGATGTTACATATGTGGCGCCACATCTTCCGATTTCAACGACCTTACAAAAGAAAGGCCCTGCAATACGGAAAACATGCGATTTGGTCTGTCTTTGCTACACGCTCGAATAAGATTTTTTGAGAGCATTCTGCATGTAGCTTATAAATTACCAGTCATGAACTGGAGGGCTCGCCTGACTGCCGAAGAGAAGAAACTAGTGGAGACACGAAAAAAAGAAATCCAAAACAAGTTCCGTGAAGAACTCGGATTATTAGTAGATATTCCAAAGGCTAACTTTGGAAACACGAATGACGGGAATACCAGCCGGCGATTTTTCGAAGAATTCGAAAAATCTGCAGAAATAACTGGGATCGACCAGAATTTAATCTACCGATTAAAAGTCATTCTAGACACCATGTGCTGCGGGATAAAAATTAACATTGAAAAGTTCGAAATTTACTGCAAAGAAACTGCTGAATTGTACGTTTCTTTGTACAATTTTCACCCAATGACGCCGACATTACATAAGGTGTTGCGTCATGGGGCAGCCGTGATAAAGGACGCGATTCTACCAATCGGGCAACTGTCTGAGGAAGCAGCAGAAGCCCGCAATAAACACATCCGAGCATTTCGGCTAAACTACGCCCGAAAATTTTCGAGAGTAGCCTGCAACACGGACGTTTTAAATAGGTTGCTCTTGACATCAGACCCCTTGCTGACGGGAATGAGGAACGCAAAACATAAAAGAAAGAGTCCTCTTTCAGCGGATACCATGAATCTTTTAGAGGAAAATGATATTTGCAATATAAGTATCGAAAATGACTCCGAAGATAATGAAAATTAAAAATAAAATTTGTTACGAATAATGTTTGACTTTTTTTACACTATTATACCTAAATATAGAAAGAAATACTTTAATAATACTATTAAACGCAAAAAATATTTTTGACCAACTTTTAGGGCCAAATACCTGTCTGTGCGGCGGAGGACTTTGTTTTATAAGATGTAGTGATAAACGAGTGGTTTATCAAATTATCGGAGTGTAGTGTTAATTAATTACAACTGCGGAAAATCCAGATAAATCAGGTTCCTTTTACTGTTGAGGTACGGAACCCTAAAAACATTAAAACTACCTACTACGTAGGTACTTCAACATCATCTTTCCTTTATATTTATGTAAAGAAAAATATACTTTACTTTAATTTAAATCTTCCCGCTGGCATCATCATGATTAACTGTCACTGTCAGACTGTGGCACTGACAGACCAATAATAATTACTTTGTAATCTGTGGTCAAATGAAGCCTACAGAACCTAGCTGTCATGTCGTGGTATTTTATTACGAGGGAAAATCTATTGTAAAGATAATTGTGATTTTGGAATCGATATTGTGAATAATAACATTAAATGTCGTTTCTTTTATTTTTATTATAATCGTACATTTATTGCATAAAACATGGTTTACAAAATTTGAAATTTCATAAACATAAAGCGATGGTAGAGGCAACAAACCAAGATCCTTAAAAAACAGTTTACAAGATTGATCAGGCGGAATTTCACATAATGCTCTGATGCATTTTTTTTTGCGCTAAAAATGCTCTGTTTTTGTCCGTACTATTTCCCCACATTACTTACCCATAACGAAGTGTCGATCCTATGTACGCGTGATACGACATAATCGCAGTTTTGATGTTGGTGACGTTTTTTATTTGTCCTAAAGCATATACAAATTTGTTTATTTTTTTACTACCTAACTAAGTCTACCTGAGATTTCTAGTTCATATGTTCGTCAATTATTACGCCTAAAAACTTTATTTACGAGACTTCGTCTATTTTAGATATGTTAAGATTAAAATTATATTGTACATGTTTCGATTTATTAAATTGAATATATTTTGATTTGCTTAGATTTATTTTTAGGTTATTTATGTCAAGCTATTCTACAATGTCATCAATCGCACTATTTATGTCAGCTTCATGGTCATTAATACTAGTATTTTTTTATCGGAAGTCACAATCACCGAAATATCGTCAGCAAGCAATATACACTTATGGTTTGTCATATCAATTATTTCATTAATATATAGAAGAAACAGGATAGGGCCTAAAATGCTACCCTGCGTTACTGCATTGGTTACTGTTTGTTGCATTGGTCGTCAAGATTTGAATGTCAATAATTCATTGTTTTCAGTCATTTTATTTATAACGACACATTGTTTTCGGTTGGGTAGGTATGAGGCCTGTTAAGAAACAATAGTTTATGGTCTGTATTTGACACTTCTCCATGGTCAACTGCGAAATAAAGTCAAGACAAAAGATGGTTGTTATTTATTTAACTTTGTAGAATTTAATACGCTTCTACTGCGCTAGCATCAAAATAAATGCACAATAATAAAGGAAAAAGTCATTAGAGTAAACTGAATGAAGAAGAAAGCAAAAATCAAATAAGATTTCGAAGATGTCGTCAGGTACTAATGTCCACTTACCAAAACTGGTAGATGGAACAAATTTTTCAGTATGGAAATTCAGAATGAAATTACTTCTAGAAGAAAGAGGTCTGGAGTCCACACTTTTGGATTCTAAGGATAAAGAAAAAGATGCAAAAGCTCGTAGCAGGATTGCTCAATGCATCTTAGATAAATATATTGAAATCATAAAGAAATGTCAAACGGCTGCGAAAATGATGGAATGCCTTGAAGGAGTCCTAGAAAGAAAAAGTATATTCAATCAGCTCTATCTCAGAAAGAAGCTTTTAGCAATGAAATGCAATAGTGGATCCCTACAGGATCATTTTCTGAATTTTGACAGTGTAATAGCTGAATTGGACCAGCTGATTGGCTCGACAGGCGCATCTCTAAAAGAAGCAGATAAGGTGTGTCACTTACTACTTATATTACCAACTGAGTATGATACTGTTATCACAACTTTAGAGACAATAGATAGAGAGCTGAACGTTGACTTTGTCAAATCGAGATTACTTGATGCTGAACTCAAATTAAAAGGGTCTGAAAATACAGTAGCAGATACACACACTTTTATGACCTGCTACAGATGTGGTAAAGATGGACATAAGTCCTTCCAATGCAAATCAGGACTTCCAGCGCGAGGCAACAGAGGCCAGTCATATCCAAGAGGCCAGTCATTTACAAGAGGTCAGTCATATACATGAGGACAGTCTTCCTCAAGATCCCATTGTCCAGATCAAACCAGAGGGGATAACTACTCCAACAGAAGAGGAGGTTCGAGATCCTCCCACAACCCACCATGGCAGTCGGGACGAGTGGCTCAGGATACAGAGGAAAATCCGTTTTCATTCACTGCGTCAAGTGAGAACCAGATATATTATAAAAGTGTGACTTGTGAAGTACAATTAACTGTGGATTCAGGTGCCACTGAACACCTGATTATGGCAGAATATGAACCCTGTATTACTGAGGTCGAAGAACTAAATAGAGAAATGAGGATTTATATAGCAAATGGTGAATACCTAACATGCCATAAAAGAGGTAAACTCTCATTAGTATATAACAATAGTTTACCAGTCGATGTGCAGGGATTAATTGTTCCTAAATTGACACACAATTTGTTATCAGTGCGAAAATTGTTAGAAAAAGGACTACATGTTCAATTTTATAATGATGAAGTTGCTGGTAGCTTGAGAGGAAGATTGTATGTTATAGAGATGAAACTCAAAAATGAAGAAAAATGTTTCATAAATTCCATTTCAGAAGATTTATGGCATCAGAGATTAGGCCACGCCAATACGAAGCAGTTGAGATTATTGCAGTTACCGTACAGTAAAACACCATGTGAGCCATGCATGAAAGGTAAGTCGTCAAGGCTACCATTCTTTCCTACAAAGAAACCACGTTCACACTGCATTGGTGAACTGATTCATAATGATATATCTGGACCAGTGACAACACCTACCTCTACAGGCGAAATCTACTATCATACAATTATTGATGATTTTACTCATTTTTGTGAGGTGTACCTGTTGAAGAAAAAACATGAATCAACTGACAGGCTGATAGAATACATAAAACGGTTAGAAACACAAACATGTAATAGAGTGAAGAAAATTAGATCAGATAATGGAGGTGAAATTAAAAATGAAAAAATTTTAAATTTTGTAAACAGAAAGGAATAATAATACAGTATACAACTCCCTACAACCTCCGAGTTCAAATGGAGTAGCAGAACGAATGAATAGATATACAACAGAGCAAGAACATTATTGATTGAGACAGGTTTGCCAAAAATGTTGTGGGGCGAAGCAGTCAGGTGTGCAGTCTATCAAATAAATAGATGCCAATCCTCGGCAATAAACTTTAAAACTCCAGCTGAAAAAATGTTTGGAAACAAAGACTTGTCAAAGCTGCGGGTGTTTGGATCAAAAGTTTGGGTCTATATATTACCAAAGCAAGACAAACTTTTAGAAAGAGCGAAAGAAATGAGATTTGTAGGATATCAACAAAATGGATATCGCCTATGGGATCCTGAGAGTGACAAGATTGTTGTATCGAGAGATGTCAGATTTGATGAAAGCCAAATAAAATTTATAGAAAAGAGAAGTGAAGAAAATAATGATGAAATTATACAAAGATACTATGAAGATGAAAAAGAAATCCCGAAGGAGACCACAAAAATTAATGAGAGCATGAAAAAGGATGAAAATGAAACAAAAGAAATAGAAAATAATGATAGTGATGATTTTGAAGATACTGAAGAAGAAATACCAGAACAAAAGACAAGATCCGGGAGAGTAATACATAAACCAAATCGTTTTCAAGAGGATTATGAGCTATACACAGCTTAGTGTTTAATCTCTGGAGATCCTCAAGACTATGAGGAAGCAATGAGTAAAGGTTAGAATAATGAGATTAAAAAGGAATTAAATGCACTTGAAAATATGGAAACATGGAAGATAACAGAATTACCTAAAGGGGTTAAAGCTATAGACACTAAATGGATTTTTAGAACAAAGCAAGATGGAACAAAGAAAGCGCGTTTAGTTGCAAAAGGTTTTCAGCAGTACAGTGCTGTAAATAACTTTGCCCCAGTAGCCAGAATTTCAACAGTAAGATTGATGCTAAGTGTAGCAGTACAACAAGGTTTGCCATTGAAACAGTTTGATGTGCCTACTGCATTTTTGAATGGGTATCTTGATGTTGATGTATATATGAAATGTCCAAAAGGATTGAATTTTCGTGAGGGCAAGGTACTTAAATTAAATAAAGCTTTGTATGGATTGAAAGAGGCACCCAGATGCTGGAATCGAAGGTTTCATGAGTTTGTCAGCAAAGAAGGATTCACACAATCAAAACATGATTCATGTCTCTATGGAAAAGGAGAAAATTGGTTGATATTGTATGTTGATGACATTTTATACCTAGGAAAAAAAGATGACATAATAATAAAGAAGCTGAAAAAGGAATTTAAATTGAAATATTTCGGAGAAGTTAGGAATTATTTTGGATTGGAGGTCATAAGAAATGAACATGAAATGGAAATAAAACAAACTGAAATGATTACAAAACTTTTTAGAAAGATTTCAAATGCAAAACTGTAAAGGTAATAAAACTCCAATGGAAACAAACTTAAGTGCAAAAACATGCTCAAGCATAATATAAAGAATTAGTGGGATGTGTACTCTACATCTCAATCAATACTAGGCCGGATATACTCGTAACTTATGCGGTTACATACTTGAGCAGATTTCTAGATAAGCCAACACAAGAATTTTGGACAGCAGGTAAAAGAATCTTACGATTTCTCAAGGAAACTCAGTTTCAGGGGCTGCTATATAAAAATACGGGTGATCATACCCAAATCCAGGCATATTCTGATGCAGACTGGGCAGCTGACAAAGTAGACAGGAAGAGCACCAGCGGCTGTGCTTTAAATCATGGTAACAATCTAATATCATGGCTTTCTAAGAAACAGACATGCACTGCATTATCAACAGCTGAAGCAGAGTACGTAGCAGGAGCACATGCAATTAGTGAACTTGTTTACATAAAGGGCCTACTGTCTGATTTCATGATGAATCAACATATTTCAGCTGATATTTTTATAGATAATCAAAGTACAATTAAAATGATTCAAAACCAAATAAACACCAAAGCTTCAAAACACATAGAAACTAAATATCATTACATGAAAGATTTGATATATAAGAAAATTGTGTCTGTATCATATGTACCCACAGAGGAAAATATCGCTGATATTTTTACAAAGGCATTGCCTGCAAACAGACATTTATATTTTTGTAAAAGGTTAAACATAGGTATGTTAGGTAACTAACTTAAAATACCTATATTTTAATGAATACTTTATGATTGTTATGTTTCTATTTATATTTAACTTCTCCATGGTCAACTGAGAAATAAAGTCCAGACAAAAGATGGTTGTTATTTATTTAACTTTGTAGAATTTAATAAGGCCAACTATTGCAGAGGCGGGCGTCTGATGGCAATGTTGTCAAGTTTATTTAGAAGTAAATCATGTAAAACGTAGTCAATTATTACAGGTAAATTTGTTAGATAAACTTGTACCTATACCATGTGAACTGTGAGAATGTGAAACTAACATAATAAATCTTTTATTACAGAGAAACTCAATTGTGTTTGAGTTCACAAATCAATAAAATACATCTTATATTAAAGAATTTAATAATATCCCAAAAATTTGCTCACTAAATGTAACTTTAGACTTTGAGCAGGTTTGGATAACTTCAATGTTTCCCCTGTAGGTGGAGCTAACGGCGCTATAGTCCGTAAGTCGCAAAGATTTTCGACACGGTACTTGCCTCCTTGGCGCAGTTGGTTAGCGCATCCCCGTATTCAGGGGAGGGTCGCGGGTTCAAGTCCCGCCGGAGTCGTACATTTTTGGGATATAATTAAATGCTTTAAGAATACCCCAAGTGCGGGCATAAGCACTATAATAACAAAAATACATCTTATATGTATAAAGATTTTCGTAATTATTATTAAATGAAATACAAAAATTATGAAAACCCAAAAAACACACATTTTTGTGGATCACCTTGCGAAATAATTGTAGAAAATTTATATTTTGCAAAAACACTTTTCAACCTTATTTATCACTAGATATTATAAAACAAAGTCGCCTCCCGCTGTCTGTCTAGATGTACGCTTAGATCTTTAAAGTCTTTGTGAGCATGTCTTCACAGCCTCCTCCTGCTAATGCTGGCGAACATCTTTTCAATGAGATATGTCTTTCTCATTCTAAAATTCTTCTCGGTGTTTATTACAGTCCTTCTCTTCGTATAAATTACTTTGCTTCTTTTGAAAAACTGCTGGAAATTCTTCTTCCTTCGTACAGTCACCCCATTATTATGGGAGTTTTCAACACTTGTCTAGTCAAACAAGACTCTCGTACAACGACCCTTAAATCAGTGGTACAGTCCTGCAACATGCATTCTTTCTCTTAGTACAACTCATAACTGTCCTAATGTCACTCCATCTCTTCTTGACTTAATTTTTTCTACATCCCTACAGCATGTTGCCAAGCACGGCCAATGCTCAGCAGATAGATGCCTTCTCTTCATCATGACCTCTTCTTGTCCTATAAACTACGTCCTCCCAAACATAAACATAAAATTCATTTTCAGCGCAATTTTAGTGGTATGAATCTAGAAAATCTCAGAGCGGATGCATCCAAAGTCGACTGGTTTCCAGTGATGTCGGTAGACACAATTGACGATAAGCTGTCAGCCTTTCACTGTAGTTTAATTAATCTGTTTGACGTCCATGCACCAATCCGCTTGGTCAAAATAAAGCATCTGCCTGCTCCTTCGATCACGGACAAAATCAAGTCCCTCATGCACAAAAAGGCAGTTGCCAGAGCGAGATTCAAACGATGTGCTAGTGATATCAATAAGGAAAAGTTTCATCTCGCCAGGAATCGCTGCAATAAGATGTGCAGGGATGCTCAACGGCGCTATATTCATTCTTCACTCTCAAATGCTGATCCAGCCAAATCCTGGAACTTTTTAAGAACCCTTGGAATCGGCAAGGCACGCCAAGCTGCGTGTACATAGGTATTATCATGAATATGCCTATTCTTCAACAGCAATCAGTAACTCAACTGAAAAAGATGCATGACTGTGTCGTCGAACGCCTAAACTCTATCAAAAACATGGGCGTTGATATCAGCTCTTGGGATCCTTTGGTTATGTTCATCTTGGAGCAGAAGCTGGATCTCGAGACTGACAAGGAGTACTGTCAATCATTGAAAAATTCTAGGGCTCTGCCGACTATCAAGGATTTTACAGACTTCTTGGAAAGCAAATTTACATCATTGGAGGCGTCACAATCACAACGATCTCCGAATAAATCAAACAATTTAAAATCAGCTCAACAAACAGACAAACAAAACCAAAAATATAAAAATCAATATAAATCAAATAATAACTATCAAAAACCAATGAATAATGTTGTACAAAAACAGCGAACAGGATGTCAACTCTGCAAAAAATATCATCGCATTTTTAATTGCAATGTTTTCCTAAAAACATTGCAATTAAAGACACCGAAAGAACGCCGTAATACAATTGCGAAATTAAGGTAAAGTAAAGTAAAAAAAGTAAAAGTATATTTATTGCATAATTACATGTAAATAGATGGTACAGTAAAATAATAGTGAAACAATGTAATTTACCCTTTATGGGCGTGCAATTTTTGGCCTATTACATGCATAATAAGAACTTGAAATAAAATATTAAGAATAGATAAAGAAATGAATTAGATGAGTATATAATGTCAGATTACATAGGCAAAGTCAATAGAAAATAAAAATTAATTTGGTTATTTGTCAACATTCTTGTCATTTATAAATTCTTTAATCGTATAATAACATTTATCATATAGTAATGTTTTGAGCTTTCTCTGAAACATTGTTGTAGGCAGTTCTCTTATCAGAAGCGGAAGTTTGTTATAAACTGATGGTGCCATAGCAAAAAAACTTTCGCGCAATATTTCTTTTTTACATTGAAGGGTACATTTTAAACTATGCATGAATTGTTTGTATGATCATTTTGGCAAAAAATGCTTATCCGTATCCGTTAATACTTGTAGCCGTGGATGCAATGGTCGGCACAATACATTAATTCATGAAGCGTTTGCTGACGAGCCATCCACTAAAAATGACCAAAATGCGAAAAATGTTACACATGTGTCTCAAGATGATATTAGTGAAACTTTATTGGCAACAGCCATGGTGAAGGTTAAGTCAGCTGATGGTACATTTATCAAACTGAGAGCCTTGATGGACCAGGGATCACAAACCTCTCTTATCACCGAAAAAGCAGCACAAATGCTGAAGTTACCTAGACAGAGGTGCAAAGGCGTTATTTTTGGGGTAGGAGCCAAGGAAAATAACTGTAAAGGCGCTCTGGATATCATTTGTTCATCAATGTACAACGACTATCAGTTTGGAACAGATATTTATATCATGAAACAGATGGTAAACAATTTACCTAATCAGACATTTAATAAGCCTACTTGGTCTTTCCTAGAGGGCTTCCAGCTTGCCGATCCCGACTTTAACATCAATCGACCGGTAGACTTACTCTTAGGGGCCAACGTCTACTCTTGCATCATTTTGAGTGGAATCATTTCATCTGATAAATCATTGCCAGTCGCTCAACAAACACGCCTTGGTTGGGTTTTATGCGTAAACGTAAAATCTTTCCAATGTAACGTTATCATCAATAACGTGGAAGATATTCAACGCTTCTGGGAATTAGAAGATATTCCTCATGAAACTTCTTTATCGCAAGAGGATGCTCACTGCTTGGAATATTTCAAGAACACTACGACACGGCAGACCGATGGAAAATACATTGTCAGGCTACCTATGATATCAGATGCCAGAGAACAGCTAGGAGAATCCAAACCAAGGGCAATAGCACAATTGAAGCAGTTGGAGAAAAGATTTATCAAAAACCCAGACATGCAAAAGGGTTACAAATCATTCATATCAGAATATATATCTTTAAACCACATGCAGCTTCTACCAAATTCATTGAAACCTATCGTCTATTTGCCTCATCACTGCGTGATTAAGGCAGATTCCACGACTACGGCCCTTCGAGTGGTATTTAATGCTTCTTCAAAAACATCGAGCGGCCGCAGCTTGAATGACGTCATGTATCGTGGTCCAAATCTACAACAAGATTTACTATCACTTATCATCAAGTGGAGGCAGTACAAGTATGCCTACACAGCTGTCATTGAAAAAATGTTTACAAACATATCAGTTCATGAAGATGATCAATGTCTTCAGGCCGTGGTGTGGCGCGAATCAGCATCAGACAGCATGAAAGAGTACGTCCTCACAACGGTCACCTACGGACAGAAAGCAGCATCATTCCTTGCCATGATGGTGTTAAAGCAATTGGCTCATGATGAGGGCCATAAATATCAATCAAATCCAGCAGCAAAAACACTAAGAGAACAGTTTTATATGGACGACCTTATCAATGGAAATCACGACATTCAAAGCGCGAAACAACTGCAATCAGATCTTATTCAATTATTGCAATCAGGCGGTTTTAACTTGCGTAAATGGTATTCTAATACAGAACAGCTATTGCAGAATGTCAGCACGGCAAACAGCAGTGATCAATATGACTTCAAACATGAAGCCACAACAAAGACTTTCGGACTTCAGTGGCATCCACAATCAGATGAATTAACTTTCGATCTCAAGATAAACTTATCAGAAACAATCAAACATACAAAACGCAGTTTACTATCTGATATAACAAAGTTATTCGACCCGCTCGGTTGGCTTACTCCAGTTACAACAACGTTCAAACTGCTATTTCAGCGAATCTGGTTTCACAACATTGAATGGGACGATGAACTCCCAGCTGACATTAGTAACGAGTGGTTAAAAATCAGAAAGGATTTGAAAAATATCATTGAATTACGAATCCCTAGATGGCTTCAGATCTGTGAGAATGACGTCATCGAATTGCATGGATTCTGTGACGCATCAAACAATGCCTACGCCTGCGTCATATACTGCAAAATTATCAGAAATGATCTGTACGGCAATTCAAATAATAATTCTATCATAATAGTTGCTGCTAATTCAAGATTGGTTCCTCCGAAGAGTGATGTCACCTTGCCCAGATTAGAACTTAGTGCCAGTCTATTGCTTTCGAAGATAATGGAAAAGGTTTTGTCATGTCTATCAGGCTATAATATCAAACTGTTTGGTTGGGCTGACTCGATGGCCGTACTAGGTTGGTTGCAGGGTGATCCGGGACGCTGAAAAACCTTCGTAGCTAATAGAGTAGTTCAGGTCACCAAGATTATGCCACCAGAAACATGGCGTTACGTAAAGTCAAGCGAGAACCCAGCTGACTGTGCTAGCAGGGGTATAACCATGGAACAGGTAATTCATTATCCCTTGTGGTGGCATGGACCCGATTGGCTTTTGACTTTCGACGAACAAAAATCGAAACAGCGTGATTTTATCACTAACTAGCTGACCCGTGCCCACTTCGTTGGGCGGTAAACATTTTTAGTAGTCTATAAAACTCGCAAATAACGTGGTTTAAACGATGCGTGTTTAAACAAATTCAATAGGTAAAAGAATTTTCAAAATTGGCTCAGTAGATTCAGAGATTACCCCCTACAACCACACAAACCTTACTTATTTTTATTAGTGTAGTATAGTATAGATTTAAATAAACCTAGATTTTATTGACTGGACGTCACACAGCTCCACATTTACCTAGGTATATTATGCGCTTCAAAAGCTTTTGATAGTACCGACTGGAGGATAGGGCACTACACATCTATTGTCCAGTTCTAAAACTGGAAGGAAGAATCACCAGTCGTCCTAAATCTTCACAATTTCTATCTTGATTCATGGCGTCTCGCAGCTCTACATATTTCTCAGCGCGCAGTCTTCT
Organism: Eupithecia insigniata; assembly: GCA_947859395.1. NCBI lineage: Eukaryota > Metazoa > Arthropoda > Insecta > Lepidoptera > Geometridae > Eupithecia > Eupithecia insigniata. The sequence goes on from OX402000.1 coordinate 45,310, forward strand.
CTCATTAGTTCGGTTCTGATGTATACCAAACGCCTCGTTTTAATTTTGGCGTAAGTTTCCTTTGCAGGTGAGCAATGTAACCGTCTCTTATTGGTAAAATGTATCTAGGCATAGAATTGCATTGCAGAAACTTTTTAGTGTCCAGTCTTGTCAGTTTTAGGATTTACATGTCGAAGATCAAAGTTGTATCCGTCTTCGCCACGACAGTAGGTATATAAGCGAGTAGAGACTGAAGAGCATCAAATGCCTGGTGCGTTTCGCCAATCCATTGCAAGCGGTCATCCCGGGTACGCAGCACAATGTCCGGCCTGTTACAGTGCTGATCTACCAGGATGACGGCAACATCATTGGTAGCGAGAGCTTTGTACCAACCGGATGCTGTCCAGCACTAATAACAATTTTGTAATAATTTTGTTGGCTTTTGGGGTATGGTCTCGTATTTTATGTCCTTCCTCGTAGTATGAACTCCAATCATGCTAAGTATCATTCGAATCCATTCAGTAGTTTTTGCGCTATTATATGCCGAGAAATGTCACTTCCATCCCCACTCCCAAGGGAACCTTAACCTTAACGAATTCCAGGATAAAAAGTATTACATGACCTTTCATGTAGTATGAACTTAAATCATGCCAAGTTTCATTTGAATCAGTAGTTTCAGCGCTATGCGCAGCCAATAAATTTTACCCTACTCTGGGGAGGGCCACTACGGGGGGCTACTGGGGGTCCCACTGCTGGGCAATGTGGGGGGCCCACTTCGGGAGGCCATCTGCCGGCGGCCCCCACTTCCGGGGCCCCACTGCCGGTGCCCCCCACTGTGGGAAGCTACTGGGAAGGTCCGGTTGCGTGAGGGGCCCTACTGCTGGGGTCCTCACTTCTGGAGCCCCCACTGCCTGGGGCCCCACTGCCAGTGCCCCCCACAATGGTGGGCTATCGCTTTCTACCGCCCTTGCCCCGCGCGCCATCCTGCAACGCGCAAAATTTCACTTCTTCTCTCATAAGGGAATCCTTCTGAATTCCGGGATAAAAAGTATTTTATGCCTTTTCTTGTAATATGAACTTAAATGATGCTAAGTTTTATTTGAATACCTTCAGTAGTTTCGGCGCTATGCGAAGCCACGAAATTTTTCTTTCATCCCCTCTCCCAAGGGAACCCTATGGAAATCCGGGATAAAAAGTATCCTATGTCCTTCCTCGTACTATGAACTCAAATCCTGCCAAGTTTCATATCAACACGTTCAGTAGTTTCGGAGCTATGCGCGGCCAAGATACAGACAGACAGACAGACATGATGGAAAAAAATTAGATTTTTGGCATCAGTACCGATACAAGAGTGCCCTCAAAAAAAAAAAAATATCTTCCATGTACAGAATTGGACCTGTTACAGTTTTATTATAAGTATAGATGAAGAGGTCAAGAAACCTAAACAAAGCAACGTCACGACAACAACGTCACACCAGCAAGATGGCGTCATATCAACGCTACTAAACAATAATAGTAGCTACACTCGGGTAACACGTATACTAGCATACGTGTTACGTTTCAAACAAAATAATAAATCACCGTTTCTTACCGCTACAGAACTCAAACCGGCGAGATTGAGGATTATTAAATAGGTACATTCAAAACATTGAATTTGGAAAGGACATCGTATCCTTACAACATCATAATAAAAACGACTCAAAAAGCAAATTTTTTTTGTCTAATCCCGAGACTAGACCAAGCAGGCTTGCTCAGAGTGGGAGGCAGACTTACAAACTCAATAAGCAAAGACATGATGCATCCACTTATCATCCCGCATTCCGGTCATGTGACAAATCTTATCATTGAGCATGCACACAAACAAACATATCATGGTGGAGCACGTGTTACCCTCGCAAAACTACGGCAACAATATTGGATAATTGGTGGTAATACAGCTGTAAAAATGCGGTTACGCCAATGTATCACATGCAGAAACACGATCAAATTTTAGGAAATTTGCTCGAATCCAGATCCAATATACCTTTTTGAAGCGTTTAGAACTATCAGTAGACCAACAGCATAAATTATTTAACCAACACATGATAAATCAAGCGCAGAAAAATGCAATTCTGAAACAGGAGGTAGAGAGTGTAATAGCTAATAATGAGTTTACATTGTCGTCTATCATCATCGCCAATAATATACTAGGCAATCTAAAACAGATACAAGATACTCTTTTAGATACGGTTACCGATATTTATCACGGGAAATTCAATATCCATATCATATCACCGGAACAAATCAAAGAAGAGTTGAGCATAATTTCTGGACATTTATCAAAGGATATATCATTACCTATAGAAAACTTTCAGAGATGGCTTATCAAAACTGTATCATTTATTAAGAGTTAAGGTGAGAGTTACAGATCAGTATATGCTCCTAGAAGTAAAGATCCCACTTGTTACCAGAGATAACTACGATCTCTACAAGATAATACCCATTCCTGCCATCAACAGAGGTAAAGCAATTACGATTATGCCAATCACAGAGCACATTGCGATGAATTTATAACGAGATTCGTATCTACCTATCACAGAAAAGGATTTACAAGCATGTTATGAATTAAATCCTTCCACAAAACTATGTGAGGTTCAGAGCCCTATATATCATATGCATACGATCAAAACTTGTGTGTCAAGGACGAAACAATGGAGAGATGTCAAACAATCTCAAAGACGTGCCAAAACAACTGAACAGCATTAAATAAATTGAACAATTATTTATTTTATTGCTGCGACAAATGCACACTAAGATTGATATGTAGCGATCAGGTCACAATTGAACACATCAGCAAGGGCGGTGTGCTGTCCTTGGGCAATGATTGTACATTGAGAGCAGATTCATTCATGATTTATTCACACAATCATCACATGAATGAGATTCACGCCAAACCTGATATACTGTCAATCGATATTCCTCCAATTAACAACATTATCAATTTTACTACACCAATCAATGAAAGCGTGAATCGATCAGACGTCGAAGTCAATGACAGACAGACGTCCTTGAAGAAGATCGGTCAATAGATCGAGCAGATGAAATCAGAGAGAAGTGAAATCGAACTGATTTCCAGCCACGACGTTCATCACTATGTGGTTATATACATTTTGGTCGCGGGTGGGTGCGTCGCAGGCGTCGCGTTACTGTGGTGGCGAAGGCGGGCGGGAGTGCGCGCGGACCGCGAGGAGCGGGCCGCTGCTGCCCCCGCCGCCGTTGCTGCTCCGGCGACACAGCCGGCACCGGTCTCCATCAGCGATATCGCTAGTGCTAGTGCCAGTGCAAGTGCTAATAAGCGTAGTGTTGCATCAGTGAAAAGTGTATCTAGTTTAGTCGAAAAACCGAGAGTTGTTTCAGTGTTATATAAAAATCAGAAAGTCAAATGATCGATAAGGCGACTTCACCAACAAGAGTTTTTCACACTTTTCACGCAAATGATGTAGATCATGACGTCTAATTAACATAGCGTTTAAGTTTAAATTTACTTAGGCTAACGCATCTTATCATTTTATCATTAGATATATTACTAAACCTATCATTTATCATACAGCATCTTCACCTATATCTCTCGCCCCGGAGCATGTACGGTGCAGCGCAATCGTGCATTTAGGTATAAGCTAGCTAAATTGTCAAATCATCGATATTATTAAGGTCAAATTGTTACACGCGCCTTCCATTTACTTTATTGCATCAGTTTAAAGAAATATGGCTCCTAACAAGGCCTAGCACTGGTAAAAATACCACGTTGCACTATTGCGGCCTTTGGGAAAAATATGCAATTTCGTTCTGAGGTCAAATTATACAAAATAGGGTTGTGATTAAAGATTATTTATCGGGTATTTATCGCGTACCTTTTGTTATATTTTCCCCTACGTTTCCATCGCGTTACAGCGATCGTGGTCACGGGGCGACTGGATGTACTCGGAGCTACCGCCGAGAATTGATGGCAGTATCCACGACTACCCTTAATTCGTCTGCAGTATCAGGAATGTCCAAGTTCACATTACGCCACACTACACTGACCGTGTCTCACTGCAGTACAGGCGGATCACTACGCACACACTTATTTATCACAGGATTCCACGAGGAAGAGAGACGAAAACCATCTTCACGATTAAAGTTCGGGTATTTTGTGATCTCAATCGCCTCTCGAACCATCCTTTTATAGTAGTGGCGTTCACAGGATAGAACTTTAGGGTCATGTAGCTCAATCCAGTGGTTACTTCCTGAGTCTAGCAAATGTTCCGCTATCGCCGACTTGTTCAGTTGCCTATTTTTGACCGCTGCTATGTGCTCTTTCACCCGTTCGGCAATCGTTCTTTTATTTGCCCTATATATGAGCGGCCACAGCTGCAGTCAACTTTGTAGACACCTGGCTTTTGTAGAGGTATGACATCTTTTGGTGTTCTGAGTTGCTGAGCAACTTTTGCGTGGGGGGTGAGAACCGACTTTATTGAAACCCTTTTCAGGATATTTTCAATTTTATCCGTCACTTCTTTCACAGGGTTGTGATTATCGTGTACTAGGGCCGCTGGTCGGATTTTTTTGCTATACCAGCCTTGACGATTGTAAGAGGCCTGACGGTATGACACTACCAAGTCACATGGGAGTTGGGGAGGCCCATTATATGGGACACTACATACGCCGACACACTTGTGCCTTCCCATGTCGGGTAGTGCGGCGGCAGATTTGGCTGAGGATCTCAAGAGGCGCAAATATACAGGTCTCGACAGAGCGTACGCATTTGCTCTCTTTGGAGTCGAGGCCCTAGGTTCGTGGGGATCACGTCTCTCCAGGTTTTCAAAGATTTATCTGAGTGTGTGGTCGAAGCGACACGTGACTCGAGACCTGGTGTGTATCTGGCACAGCACATCAGCATTGCCACACAGCGGAAGCGTCAGTTCAGTTCAGTTCAGTTCATTTATTCAAAAACAATTTACATTGTGTATGAATTTAGGTACAATTATATAATTTTAACATTGACTAAAGAATACAAAACAAACAAAATAATAATTAATAGCATGCAATTGTAATAAAGATAATCCAATTCTTATTTCTTATTTATTTATTTCTAACATTATATTACTTTCGTCTGATAAACTCGTCAATTGTATAAAAACACCCCTTCAGCAAAAGTTTTCTTAACTTATTCTTGAAAATATTTGGATTGTCAATTGCTTTAATTTCAGTAGGAAGGACATTAAATAATTTGACTGCCTGATACCTACTGGCATGCTTTGCTACTTTAAGCCTCGGATAAACCTCGAGGTCTAGGTCTTTTCGTCTTTTTGTTCTCTTCTCTGCAGTTTCATATTTGAGAGGGTTTCGTACAATGTCCATCAGGACAACTAATATGTATAAGCTGGGCAGGGTGAGAATTTCTAGCTTATTGAAATACTCTTTGCATGATTCCCAAGGAGGGATGCGCACAATAGTGCGAATAGCTCGTTTTTGTATGACGAAAGCCCGATTTATATTATACAAGTAGCTATTACCCCAAAAACGTATACTGTATCTCAGTTTGGACTCTACTAGAGCATAGTAAACCGTTTTTAATTGCTCTAGGCTTATTTCATCCCTCAGACTTCGCAGCGCATAACATGCGGAGCTTATTGTGCTTTCGATGGCTCCCAGCTCGGTTTTCCAATTTAGGAAGTGGTCAATGTGGACTCCCAGGAATTTTACATAGCTCACAAATTTTATCTTATCACCGTAGTTGGTCAATGTCATGTCAATAGTTTCATTCTTATTTGCAGTTGTTCTAAATAATATACCATTAGTTTTAGTCATATTCAGTCTTAAATTGTTTACTGAAAACCATTTATTAAAGGCCTCCAGAGTAATATTAATTTTAAATGTCAATTCTTCTAAATTTATGGCTGAGATTATAGCATTTGTATCATCTGCGTAAACTACTACACTAATACCTGGGACAGCTTTATTCATAAAATTAATAAGGTCATTAAGAAAAATAATAAAAAATATTGGACCTAAAATAGAACCTTGTGGAACTCCCCGTTTTACGTCCATTTCCTTAGATTTAGTCACAACTTCTTTGCCATTTACAACGTTTCTAATTTCAATAAATTGTTTTCTATTATTAAGGTACGACTTCATTAGATTTAGTGCTTTTCCCCTTATACCACAAAATTCAAGCTTCTTTGTCAATATGTCATGGTCTACCGTGTCAAAAGCGGATGACAGGTCCAGGAATAGGCCAGCTACTTTCATTTTACTATCTAGATTGACTAGTACTTCGTTAATTAGTAGATCAACCGCGTCAACTGTTCCTACCCCACTCTGGTAGCCGAATTGCCGTTCATTGAGTATTTTGTTGGCCCTCAAATGAGTCACCAACCTTTGTTTAATTAATTTTTCAAAAATCTTTGAAAAAATAGGTAGTAGTGAAATAGGTCTAAAATTTTTAGGATCTGTTCTTTTCCCCTTTTTATAGATAGGTAGAACTTTTGCAATTTTAAGTTGATCAGGAAAGTATCCTTGACAAATACATTCATTGAAGTAGTTGGCCATCAGTTCAGCTAGGATGTCAATATTTTCTTTAATTATTATGATAGGAATTTCATCATAGCCATGTGAGTGTTTTATCTCCATTCTCTTTACAATAATTTTAATCTCACTACTATTTGTAGCATCAAAAGCCATCTCATCTTTAATGAGATGGCAGGAGTTGGTCATAAAGTTTATAGCTTTTATATTTTTCTCATTTACGTCAGGGTCTTCACAACTATAGTCATATTGATTTGCAAAGACTTGTGCTATATCTTTAGAGTCGTCAAGAATCTTACCATTATATTTAAGTACATAATTATCATACGTTCTAGTTTTACACTTATTTCTATGTTTATTGATTATGTTCCATATTTGCTTTGTATTATTTTTTGCTAAATTTACCTCCTTTCTAACTGCATTCTTTTTAGATTCTGTAATGACCTTCCTATATAGTTTTATATATTTATTTCGATATGTGATCAAAGATTCGTGGCTGTCCCTCTTATTCATGGTGTTTAGAAGCCTCTTCATTTTGCTTGCAGTTTTTATTCCTTTAGATATCCATTTTGATTTGACTTGTTTGTTTGTGTTAATATTTACTTCCTTTTTTGTAAAAGACATATCAAAAATGTTTTGGAAGTTTGTTAAGAAGTTCTTACTGCTCGATAAGTTTTCCTGTAAGCTCTGCCTAAATACTTTTTTCTCAGACTCAGAGTAAGACCTTTGTTGCATCCTAAAAGAACTCTTATTATCACTGGAGTCTACGCCTTCCAAATTAAGACTGCAGAGTAGCCCTGCGTGTCCATCCCCAAGACCATTTTCATCAACATTCACATTAGTGACTTTTTCTTTTGCCAGGTTTGTAAGTATGTTGTCAATGCATGATTCGTGTCCATTCCGAAGAAAAGTTGCTGAGTTTACTAAATAGCTGAAATTAAAGCAATTGAGCAAGGTTGCAAATTCATTTCTATGTTTACTTTACTTTAGTAGGTCTATGTTAAAGTCTCCTAAAATAACACACCTTTTATTGAAGAAGTGTTCTAATAAAGATTCTAGTCTAGTTATGAAATCACTGAAATTTTTATCATCCGGCACTCTGTACAGACAACAAATATTAAGTTGTAATATAGTATCCCTAGCACCACTTATTTCAAAACTATCTTGCTTATACAATTTCTTACATATAGCAAGCTCTTCGGTGTTATTTTTAATGTGTGATAAAATTAATGTTCCTCCCCTTTTTTTGTTGACTCTACAGTTAAATGATGCCATATTATAGTTTTCCAAATTAAATACATCAATATTATCTTTATTTAGAAAATGTTCTGCCACGCATATGTAATTTATGTTAATATCCATGTCATGTAAATAAATTTTTAAGTCATCTTTTTTGTTTGTTATTCCACATAAATTTTGGTATAAGATATTTAGATTTGTTACAGATATTTTGTTATTACATACTTCATTGTTAGCCTCCCCAAGATGCTGGCATCTTGGGGACGCTTCGGATTGGTATTGATATGGATCAGTTGAGCTATCTGTAGATTGTATACAACCGTTTGCAGTTAAATCAATTGTTTTAAATGTTCCAATTTGTTACAATTTTTTATTGTATTTTTTATTAGTAACGAATGATCTCCTATTGCGCAAAACACGCATTTAGGGTGGATTTGTTTCAACAGAAACAAGATAGAGTTTGCTCAGCTACAGTCACCAATCGAACAAAGAAATCCTACTTATCGTACTATTTATTTATGTTGTTTATGCTATTTTTTACACTGATGGCAACTCCCAATTTAAATTCAAATTACCAATTTAAATTCAAGTCAAGGACTTTACTTCGACCATGTAGGTAATATTCGACTTGAACGAGATCAATGGAATCTAGTCATCTATTACGATATGGAGCCCTATTGGCTAAGCCATGACCTACTAATCAAATACGTAAATCACTTAGACGGAATTTGCAATGATCAAACAAAGATAAAGATAGCACAATGCGACATAGTCCTTCTATAATTACGTCATGGGCTCAATGAACTCGCACACTACAACAACTTATTGCTCGGTAAGCAGTTCCCACGGAGTGCGCGCACGCGACTACCGCGCGGCCTTATCAACGGGTCGGGTTTCTACCTAACAAACTATTCGGCGTACTTGATCAGGATTTTGCAGAGCAATACGAGCGTGACATTGAAACTATTAGAGAGAATGAAAAACATTTAGCAATACTTTGGAAAAATCAGACTTCTATCGTCGAGGGGGAATTTAATCTTTTAAAGCGAGTAGAATCTTCTATTGATAAGCAAAGTAAAATCTTTAACCAGCATTTAAATAATGACGATTTACAAGTAGTATCAAGTACCTGTGACTTTACATTATCATCAGCTATCCTAGTCAGTCTACAGAGTATACAAGAAACCGTCATCGATGCCTTAACGAATGTCTACACTGGAAGATTCAACTTTTACCTTGTTACCCCTGAGCAGCTACGCGACGAGATGAACACCATCACTGGACTTTTAACCAAAGACGTATCATTGCCTTGGAATCTTCAATCAGATATAGCGAAAATGTATCATCTTCTCTCCGTCCGAGCTAGAGCTTCGAATAAGTTTATAATATTTGAAATCAAAATTCCGTTAGTCGCCAGAGACAACTTTGAACTTTATAAGCTTATACCTATCCCACAGCAATTTGGAAGAATAATGACGAGCCTAGTTCCGATATCAGAATACGTTGCGATAAATATGCAAAAGGATTCTTATGTACTACTCGCAGAAACAGACGTACATAGTTGTATAGAGTTGGATAAGGATTCGCATCTATGTCCTTTATACCAACCTATTTATCATATATCAGTTTTTATCATTTATCATATATCAGTTCTCGCTCGAGCGCCTCAGAGTAAGCACGCGTCGGCTCATACAATATTATTTTACAACTACCCTCAATATGGCTCAAGTGTCACAGCTGTAGCAAAGTTATAAATAAAAAATCCACTATCTTGGAATGCAGCCGCTGCCAAAAAGTAGTACACGCTACTACTATCTGTTCCGGACTAAGCGCCAAACAACTAGCTGCCCTCAAATCAGCAGAAAATCTGGAATGGACGTGCAGCGAATGCAGCCAAAACTCTTCTCAGAGGAAGTCGTTTGGTACCCTTGCTGACTGTGATGACGAAGCCGATGACGAGGTCATTGCCGCAGGAGCTTCATTTGATATGAAACAGGTATTGCAAAACTTGAGGAAGGAAGTTAGGAACATCGTAACGCAGGAGATCTGCGCGGTGACTACCTCTCTACAGTACTGTAGCGAAAAGGTGGATGAGTTCTCAGAGAGTATCGATGCCCTTACTAGTAAAATGAAAGACATGGAGAAAAAGATAACCCACCTCGACGGTCAGAACAGATCCTGTTTGCTGAAAATTGAGTATCTGGAGCAGCGCAATGTAGAATTAGAGCAACAGCTGTTAAGAGATCACGTCGAAATCTCAGGGATTCCGGACTCGAATGACATGGAGATCCATGTCACTAAACTAGTGGAAAAAGTCGTCGTAAATCTTGGAGCACCAGTAGAGGATATCCTATCTGTGAAGCGGCTGCCATCTCGTCGCACTGGATTTGGATCGGTTCATGTCCGAGTTCGCCAGGAGCCTACCCGCCAAAAGCTGATATCTGCCGCCCGGAGTGTCACCATCACTGCCAAGGAACTTATACCGAACCTGTCTGGAGCACCAGCTGCTGAGAAAATCTACGTAAGGGAAGCGCTAACGTCATATCTAAAAAACTTACAGTGGCAAGCCAAACAGGAACTAAAGGATTCCTTTAAGTTTATCGATAAAAGAAGGAAAACTCCTTGTTCGTAAGAATGAGAACGCTAGAGTATTTAAAATTCGCTCCAAACACGATATACAAAATCTCATAAGTAAAGCAAACTAGTTAAACTCCTGTTATCTTGCTTTATTTAGGTAAATAAGTAGTAGGTAAATATCTTTTCTATGGATTTTATAGATGATACTAATATCACAGAACTGTTTGGCTGCCAAGACTATTTAAATTATAAACGCTTAGTACCTAGTTACCCAAATAACATTACCTTTTTACATGTAAACATTCGATCGCTTACAAAGAACTTTTCCAAAATTGAGCAGTAATTGAATTTTGAAACGTCGATTGATGTTATTGTTCGGACAGAGGTAAATGTGTCTGAGAATATAAAGTCACTGTATAGTCTACAAGGATATACAATGCAAACTGAGTTACGAAAATATCGTAAAGGCGGGGGAATAATTAGCTACATAAAAAATAAATATAAATTCAAACAAAAGAAAGTCACTACTTTGCATTGTGAATGCCTTATCGGCACCATCACCGATAAGGTATATTCTGTAACCCTGTGCGCCGTGTATCGACCACCGAAACACAATATACAACTTTTCACTGTAGAATTAGACCGCTTGCTTAAGCAGACTTTGAACACTGACTTGATATTCTTAGGCGATATAAATATAAACTAGAAGATTGATAACCCGCTAAAAAGTTCATACTTGGGCATTCTGAGTGAGCATGGTCTATAATAATGCGGGATCTCTGACTATACTAGGATCGAAACACTAAATGATCTAGTAACAAAAAGCTGCATTGATCATATTTTTATCCGATCCCGCATGAGAGATGTCTATGCCGCTGCGCTCTGCACTGTACTGGCCGATCATAGAATAACCACTGCAACGCTGGTTGGCGACTCTCATATACAGGTGCTCCCACTTACAAAACTTTACTTAACAATGGTAAAATAAATGACCTTTTGGAAAAAGTAGATTGGGACTCCACCTCAACTATGAATTGTCCAGATCAAATATACCAATTTATCAGTAAAAGTTTTAATGACTGCTATAATGAAGCAAAATACGTGATTAAAGTGAATAACTCCAAGCGTATAAACTACAAATGGATCGATAAAACTAACAAAATAAGAGATCCTCTCTATTCAGAATGGATAAAGAATACAAGTAATAAAGAACTAAGATTAAGGTATAATAAAATAAATAAAACAATATACAAAAATAAAAATAAATACATAAAATCTGAAATAATCAATGCCAAAAATGACACCAAAAAGTTATGGCAAATAATAAATAATATAACTGGAAAAATAATAACTCACTTGACAAAATCATATTAGAAGCATTTAGTGAAGAAAAAAGTTTAAAAAATATTTCTAATAATTTCGCTAAACAATTTCAATTGAACGTAAAATCAATTATTCCAAATTGTCCTAACAACTTACTTGATAAAAAAGACTACTCAAAGCCAATAGATAAATCAATGTTTCTTCCAAAAGCTACTCATAGTGAAATAGGTTAAATCATTAAATACATCAATCTCCAGGCGCACAAAGCTCCAGGCGTTGATGGTCTTCGAGCGATAGATGTTGTAAGGATAGCTGACCGAATGTTGGGACCTTAGTACGTTTAATTAACACTAGCATATCCAGTGGTCGATACCCTAAAGCAAATGTCTTCAACCCGCGGCCCGCGGGCCGCATGCGGCCCGCCGGGTCTTTTCTTGCGGCCCTCGGAGGCCATAGCAAATTATAATATTTTTTATTTACAGTAATAACTTCTTATTCACGGTTCCCTTTTTTGCGTTTTCTCTATTAGCGGGTAAAAAAATTGTGACTCGTTTCCTGTATTCGCGGCTAAATATTTCGCTATTCGCAGATCCAGTCGGTACATTTAATCGAAATCGGCGTCCTTTATTAACGCGTCGGCATCCTTTGAGTACTACTGGCACGTGCCGGTGCGGCTTTTACAAAGGCTTCTGCGGTTGCACCGAAATAACAAATATAAAAAGAAAAATAAGTCTTATTGCCACTATGCTTAAAGTGCGTTGTCAAATGCGGCCGCCGCTGTATTAAGCATGCCGCTCCTTTGCGATGGTCAGTGTGTTATTGTTTCAATTTGTCATTCGCATTATTGACTGCGGACGGAGAACGGTCTTGTCAACGGGTTAGTGCGTGATATCGTATCGATTGTGAGTTTACGTGTGATTTGAATTTGCTGAGCTTTAAGTATCGAAAAATGGCGTCAACTTCGGGTAAAAAACGGAAAGTCAGTGACGAAAATCGCACATTTCAAGAAAAGTGGACAGAGTTGTACGCGTTCGTTAGCGTTAATCAAAAACCCGTCTGTTTGGTGTGTCAAGAATCAGTTTCAACCTTGAAAGAATACAACTTAAAAAGACATTACGATACAAAACATGCCGCAAAATTTGAGACATTTAAAGGACAATTACGGCAAGATAAAGTAAGAACTCTAAAAAGCCAGCTTCAACGACAGCAGAGTTCTTTTCAAAAGCAGAACATTGAAAATGAAGCAAGTGTGAAGGCAAGCTACATTATAGCCGAAAAAATAGCATTAAAATCGAAACCTTTTACTGATGGTGAGTTTATTAAGGAATGTATGGAGGCTGCTGCTGAAGTGTTGTGTCCGTCTCAAAAACAACTATTTTCTAAAGTTAGTTTGTCAGGTGTTACTGTCGCCAGAAGAATTGAAGAGCTAGCGGGTAACATAGAAAACACTCTTAAAGAACGTGCATCGAAGTTTGTTTACTACTCTGTTGCGCTGGATGAAAGTACAGATTTAATAGATACCGCTCAGTTAGCTATATTTATTCGAGGCGTGGATGATAATTTTGTCATTACTGAAGAGATGGCTGCCCTATATCCAATGAAAGGAACTACAAAAGGATGCGATATTTACGAGTGTTTGATGACTGTACTAAGACGATACAATTTGGAATTAAAAAATCTTTCTGCAGTTGTAACAGACGGTGCACCTTCTATGGTTGGAAAAAATGAAGGGCTGGTGGGTTTGATGCAAAAACAGAACAAAGATCTTCATTTGATGCATTATCATTGTATTGTTCATCAACAAAATCTTTGTGCAAAATCCACAAATATTGATGAAGTGATGAAAGTGGTCGTGAAAACTGTTAACTTCATTAGATCACGCGGCCTCAACCACAGAGAATTCCAACAGTTTTTACACGAAATAAATGCCGAGTATAGTGATGTGTCATATTTTTCTGAAGTTCGCTGGCTGAGCAGAGGCAAAATGCTGAAACGTGTCTTAGAACTCAAAAAAGAAATCTCCGACTTCATGGAAATTAAAGGAAAACCAGTTCCGCAATTTAGTGATCCCAATTGGTTGCGCGACCTTGGTTTTCTTACGGACATCACGCTCCATCTTAATGAGTTGAACATCAAATTACAAAGAAAAGAAAATCTCATCAATAACCTGCTTGACACAGTGAAAGCGTTTGAGATAAAACTGGATTTGTGGAAAAATCTGTTGTTGAAAAAAGAGTTTACGCACTTTCCTAACCTGAAGAGTTGCGTAGGTGTAAATGTGGACAAATATGTCACGGCATTAGTATCGCTCAAAACAGAGTTCGCATCAAGGTTTGCTGACTTCAGAAAGAATGAAAACTTGATCAACCTCTTTGCGCGACCATTCAATGTATCCGTTGAAGACATGCCAGGAAATTTTCAGATGGAAGTTATCGAATTGCAGTGCATTACCGAACTGAAAGACAAATTCAACACGGATCTTCTGGATTTTTATTCAAAATATGTTGATAAAACTTCATTTCCAGAGATACGCAAACATGCCCAAAAAATTATATCATTGTTTGGGAGCACTTATGTGTGCGAGCAACTGTTTTCTCGCATGAAAAATGTCAAGTCTAAAACAAGGACAAGAATTACAGACGCACATCTGGAAGGTAGTCTGCGGGTTGCAACTTCAAAAATAAAGCCTGACATCGATACACTCGTCAAAAATAAACAGTGTCAAACATCGCATTGATTCAAGTTCCTGTACTTATTTTGTAAGGTTTTTAATAAATAAATAATTTTTAATAATAAATAAACCTATTGATAATTTTAAACTTGCTTGTTTTATATTCCTTTTTTAGGGTACCTAGTAAAATTAAATAGAGTAGGTATAGCAGGTTGCGGCCCTTCGGGCCATGAAAAATGGATTATTGGCCCTTGCACAAAAAAAGGTTGAAGATGCATGCCCTAAAGAGTTAAAGACTGGCATTGTTCGCCCAATCCATAAAGGAGGTAGTACGCATGACTATGGAAATTATCGGCCAATTACAATCCTCCCAGTTGTTGATAAAATTGTGGAAAAATATATTTGTGGTAAAATACAACAATTTTATTGTATAAATGATGTTTTGTCTTCCCAACAATATGGCTTTCTGCCGAGTAAAAGCAATACCCTACTATTATCCCGCTTCGCGGACGATGTAAATTATCATCTAAACGCAAAAAGGCATGTTATCCTAGTATTTATAGATTACGTTTGATACGCTGAAGCATGACCTCCTAACCGAAAGGTTGGAGAGCAGCGGACTAAGAGGTAACTTGTTAGAATGGTGTAAAGACTACCTTAGGAATCGTAGCTACCAAGTCCGAGTAGGTGACGCATATAGTGATAGCATTAACGTTACTGACGGAACAGCACACGGATCAGTATTAGGACCACTGCATTACCTAATGTATGTTAATGACCTGAACAATAAGATCAGGCGTTGCACCGTTTATCAATTTGCAGGCGACACCTACTTAATGGCTGCTGACAGGGATCCGCTGATTGCACAAAACCAGATCCAAGATGACTTCACAGCCATTTGCAAGTGGTCACACGATTCAGGGCTAGTCATTAATAGAGATAAAACAAAGCTTATTCATGTTCGTTCTAGTCATAATCATTGTCCTGGTAGAGAAAGTGTGAGAGTGGTATCCCACTGTCACGATTGCCTACATTCTAACAACTGCACCAAAGACTGTCAACAAATCGAGCAAGTGCAACATTGGACTAGTACTTGAATAGACAACCGATTCAACTGGGCGAAACATATAGACAAAACATGCAAAAAGCTTAGGGCCATAACGGCCAATTTATGTATAATAAAATGTTCAATTCCACATGACATTCTATTGACCTTGTTTTATACAAGGTCAATAGGATGTAAAAAAAAAACACTAGTAGAAAGTATCATATCATACGGACTAAGTAGCTATGGCCGTACTTTTAAAACTTACCTAAATCAGATCTTTGACATTCAGTATAGACTACAATATAAATACCTAGAGTGCGGACAGAACTGGGCAATATTTCGCGGAGCCCCGTCGCGTCGGTAGGTATATCAAAACGGGCATGCGTACCTTGCGCTCGCCAGGATGGTGCCTGGTGACGGCGATGACGTCATCGTCCAGTTGGTCCACGTAGATCTCGTCGTAGCCATGCCGCGCCAGCTCCGCGTGCAGCTCGTTGAGCGCGCGCTTGCCGGCGACGATGCCCGTACCGGCGGAGACCTCGTCCGCACCCTCGCCCCACATCGCGTACAGCCTCCGCTCGTCCACCACGTGCACCGCCTGCGGGACCAGCTCGTCGTACCCGCGCGTCGAGCCGCCCGCGCCGCACGCCGCCGCGCACAGCGCCGCGCACGGAACCAGATCCGCTGCGCACCGCCGCGCCACCGGCGACGGGTTGTCGTGCGTCTGGTCCAACAGCATCGCGTGCGCGACGGTGGCGCGCGCCGGCGAGGGGCCCGCAGCGCACAGGAACGCGCCGACCGGCCGGCCCCCGAACCGGTGCAGCAGGCGGCCCTGCTCGCGCGCGTCGCCCGCGCTCTGCGCCTCGCGCACCAGCGACGTGATGCCGAGCCGGTTCACGAAGATGTTATCGAGAGCGTCCGAGTCGGTGAACAGCTCCGCGACCACGTACAGGTCCGGTTTGACGTTGCGCGCTGCGTCCAGCATATGCTCGGCGACGTGAAGCGGCGTCGAGTGGCAGTTGTCGAGCCGCAACCCGTCGAACATCTCCGCCGTCAGCTCCACGTAGGCGCGCATGTGCGCCCACAGGAAGGGACTGTCCTCAGGCGCGTCACCGTAGCGCAGCTTCACGCTGTCGCCCCAGGCGATCAGCTCGCGGCGCAGGTAAACGCGCGCGCCCGCCGCCCGCGCCGCGAAGTCCTTCAGCGGGTCCGCGTTCATCACCCAACCGTTGTGCGCCGCCACGAGCGAGCCCTGCGCCCCGTACACCGCCTCCTCGGCCTCCTGCAGCGACCGCACGCCGCCGCCGCCCCCACCGGGCCATAGGAAGTAACGCGGCACCAACGGACACCGGTCCGAGACCTCGGCACGGCGCGGGCCGTCCTCCTGCAGCCGCTCGTACCGCATTCCGGCGCAGACGTTGTCGACGGCGGCGCGCAGGTGGTCGCGCAGCTCCTCCGCGGCCAGCTCGTTGAGCCGCTCGAGCGCGCGCCGCAGCGAGTCGCAGCAGCGCGCGAGCCGCGCGTCCTCGTCCGCGCAATCGGCGCGGTAAACGTTGTGCAGCCGCAGCGCCGCCTCCATGTCGACGGAGGCGCGCAGCCGTCGGTACAACGGGTCGGGTGCAAGCTTCAGCTCCTCGCCCGGTTCCTCCCGGTCGGTGGCGGTGCGCGGCGCCGGGACCTTGTTGCGCGCGAGGCGACAGAACTCCTGCACGATCTCCGACACGTTGCAGGCGTACATCTCGTGCAGGCGCGCCTCGGGCAGCAGCTGCGAGGACAGCAGGTGGCGGATCGCCTCGATGTGGTCGTGCGAGGTGACACGCTGCGGCACGCCGCACGCCTCGTGGTCACCGCGCGCCACGTCCGCTGTGAGACGCGCCAGCAGCGCGTCCAGCAGCGCGGCTGGACGTAGGTGCGGACAGTTGCCGCAGTTGTAGGTCGCCTCCGGGTGCGTCGCGAGCCACTCCGTCTCGTTGGCCGTGTGGTTGAGCACCACGTCGCAGATCGACAGCACCTGCGGCCGGCGGGTGGTCAGTCAGTACAGTACAGTACAGTACAGTCGAGATAGACGGGTCGCGGGCGTTGGGTACGGGGCCATCTCACCTTCCACTCGGTGCGCATCTTGGAGACGATGTTCTCGACGTCCGCGAAGGAGGCGTCCTTGCCGAAGGCCGGGTTCACGCGGAGCTGGTTGGCGATGCTGTAGCTCGAGTTGGAGGCGCCTAGCTCCTGCGGACGCATATATAGTGTGTGTCAGGGCGGCTGCGGCCGGCGAGGGCGCGGAAGCGGACGCGTTCGATACCTGGATCGGCGTGA
This sequence comes from Eupithecia insigniata, assembly GCA_947859395.1. Lineage (NCBI taxonomy): Eukaryota > Metazoa > Arthropoda > Insecta > Lepidoptera > Geometridae > Eupithecia > Eupithecia insigniata. The sequence continues at coordinate 63,006 of OX402000.1, forward strand.
AGTGCACCATGTTGTAGCCGGACTCCTTGGAAACGCGCAGCACGCGCTCCCAGCGCGCCAGCGGGCCGAGGCACTTGGCGAGCACGGTCTGGCACGCGAGCCCGTCCAACGGCAGGCCGCCGTGCAACGCGGGTGCCACGCCGAACCAGCCGGAGCCCTGCGGACCCACCGCGGACTCGCTGTGAGCCCGCGCCGTCAGTCGGTCAGTGCCTGCGTGATTCGTGCAACGCGCGGCGCGAAGGCAGGTACTCACGCTGTGTCGTACACGTAGTAGTAGTGGAAGGAGCCGGCGCGCTGCAGCACCAGCTCGCAGTACAGGTCTGCGTCCGTGACCAGCGTGCCCGCGCCCACTGTCTCCCCCGCCCCGACCGCGCCCTCATCCACCCCCGCACACCATTCCAGCCCGTAGTACTGGTTGCGGATGAACTCCGCCTGCTCGCCGCGCCCCTCCGCTGAAACCAACGGTAACTACATGAGCGTATGCTCTGCTCGCTCTCCGGAGCCCTCTGTCAGTCTATGACCTCACTCACGGTCATCGGCCAGTACGTAGTTGGTGTAGAGGAACACCTTGCGCCCGAGGAGCGACGGCCCCGGACAGAACCGGAGGCGGCAGCCTTTCTCGAATCTGAAACGGAACGTCGGACTGGGTCAGCGGGCGACGCGGACGGTAGCGCGGGGGGCGCGGGGACGGGAAGCGACACTCACCTGTAGAGCGTAGAGTCGAGGTGGTCGCCATGCTCAAGTGTAATGACGCGCGTGGGGGTCGGCGGCGCGGCCCCGGCGACGGGCTCGGCGCCCGGCGAGGCTGCGGCGCGCTCGATCGCCATCTGCCTCTGAAAGAAACGGCGATTATTAGCCGGGGAGAGAGTCTGAGCTCGCGAGAGAGTCGACGTGTCAGAGCCCTGCACTAGCTGCACCTTGTCGTACACCTTCCGACAGTAGTCGCTCTTGTCGCGGGTGACCATCGCGAGCATCTCCTCGGGTGTGAGAGGGCGCCCTCGCCGCGCGCGCTATAACACCGCGCCGTCACGCCGGCTCGGGTTACCACCATTGTCCGCGCGCTCCAGCCGCGACACCGACCGACTCGACCCACTACCGCCTTTTGTTCTTAACATAATATTATGTAGGTACCTATCTACCTACTACCGTAAATCATTAATGTTCGTGCACTCGTAGATGGTTGGAAGATGACTTGAACGATGGTTTACCTACTTATACAATGTGGGCACTTAATTTTATAAAAAACAATTAATGTATTTGGAAAACTAAAGCTTATGATTAGCCGGATTTATTTGGGTTTCGGTACAGAGCGAAACCCTTATGATGCCCCTGTCTGAATCATTCAGTGAACAACTCTTTAAAGAAGAGTAACAATTAGGGCTTGGACTCCGGAACTCCGGTTTTGGTGTAACTCCGGAGTTTCGAAAGATTTCAGCATCGTTTGTAAAACCGGAGTTATCGAAATCAAAACTTAGATTTAGAGGAAACTTTGCGAGTTTTGGTATTCAATCCAGTTTAGTCAATCGTGTTTCGTTCGACTCCCATAACTTACTAGAACTCTATACTTTTAATGCTCATCAAAAAATAAGACGAAATTCAATGATTTTCGCCTTAAAATCAATTTTCCGTGCAGTCAAAACGTGGTTTTGGTACTTACTTAACCTTAATAGGTACACCTTAATTCCAAACACAAAATGTATATATATTTCCGATTAGGATTATAGATAAAGCTGTTTAACTTACGAGTCAAGTATTACGCCTAGATCGACCACCTGATTGGTTCTAACGAGTGATTGATTATTGATTTTAAAATCGTTTGGTAAGGGGTGTTCGGATCTAGTGAACGAGACACTATGACATTTAGATATGTTTAGTTCTAGCTTGATAGGCAATAGCTTGTACCTAGGTTATCTGGGTCATTCATTCTGAAGGAGAATTGCGTCATCGGTGGACTTGATCTTATTGCAGATAATTATGTTGTGTACCACCTACCTATGTAAGTATTCATAATGCTTAAGCTAAATAAATTATGATACGAGGCTTTTAACACTAGCTGTCCCGTGCCCACTTCGTTGGGCGGAAAACATTTTTTGTGTTAATATACATATATAGCCTTATAACACTCAAAAATAACGTGGTTTTCAATAGGTACCTAAAAGGATTTTCAAAACCCGCTCAGTAGATTCAGAGATTACCCCTACAACCTCACAAACCTTACTTATTTTGATTAATGTAGTATAGTATAGATTAAGATTTTAAATTACAATTTCAAAATTTACATACGCTCTCTACGAGCTAAAAAAAATTACCGATATTAAAACATCACTAAATGCGTATTACGCCTATGCACACGCATGGCTCAGCTCTTAGAGTATCTAGAACGGAGATGTCAACGCAAGGCGTACCCCTCTGCCGGCCATATGGCCATACACGTTATATAAAACTACTTCACTCGTAACCGCGACCATTAGCTGTCGTTTCGTGTCGCAAAGTAGTGCTCAGTGAAAATGGTGAATTGTGCGGTATTACGGTGTAAAAGACGATCAGAGACATCAAACTTAAGGTACCACGGTATTTCCTATCACAAGTAAGTGATATTTTAGTCAATTGTTTTTCGTAATATTGTTTAATTTAGATTCATAATGGAATAGCAATTGCGACAGTTTTAATACGACGCCAACGTCTTGGTAGGGGGTGTAGGTGAGTAATGTGAGTATAAATTCCTTGGTAGAAGTCGTAGTGTGGGGACTAGTTGAATAAAATTGATTGAGTGAATGATGGAATGAATAAAATGCCATGTGTTTTTTGTACCCATATTTATTTATTTATTTAGTATACAAAATCCACAGCCCTTACAAACTAAGATTGACAAACTTATTTATAGATCCTATGGCCAATACAGGATTTACATTTTTTAAATTTAACAATATGACTATCACCAAAAAAATTCAACTATTTATTAAGTTAACGAATGATAAAACAATTTCGAATAAGATAAACTTAGTAAATTAACATAAGCTACAAGTATACCTTAAAATTAGATAATAAAAACTAAGAACGAAGCTCATAATTTAAAATGTCCCAATTATGTAAACTATAGTAAACTTAAGATTCTGAGCAACTTAATTAAACTGCAGAATAACTTGAGAAAAGAACAAAACTAAAACATAAGTACTAGAAATAAATTTTATAATTTTAAGTGTCTTAGTCTAGGTAAACTATCATAAACTTAACAATAACCAACCGTAGACTATAAACATACTGACAATTATAAACGTAAGAATGGTACGTAAAATGTACCTTTAGAAGTAGGTAAGTGTGAGTAAACAATTTTATTATTCTAGGGTACAATTTTATAAGGTTAACTGTGTACTGAATATAAATGTGAATACATATTTATATATGCAATATAAATATATAAATAAAATTATTACTTTATGAATCCTCACCACTAATCCTGTCACTCATTATGTGGGTTTGACTCTACCCCGCCTACCCGCTCGTACTTACCCGGGTCTAGTTCATTCAATACTAGTAGAACATCACGTTTCAATGCCGGTTTACTAATGTTGAATATGTCAATATCATTGAATATTATGTTATAGCTTCTTTGCAGCCGCCTAATAAGTGAATGTTGAACATAGTTAGAGGTAGCATTGGACACTGCAAAAAGTTTAGTTTTGGTATGTCTAGTTCGCTTTTTGGGTACGTTTAAACGTAAAACTTTTGAAAGTAACTCCGAACAATCTATGTAGCCATTGCAGAGGCCATGGAGAAGAGACATGTCCGCTAACTTACGTCGACTTTCGAGACTAGTCAAATCATGATATTGGCGCGATTCCTGGTAGTCAACAGTCTCATAACCACGGAAACATCGATACTTGAGGTGTTTTATGAATTTATTTTGAATGCCTTCCAAACTTTGCGTATATACGAGGTATTGTGGGTTCCATACTGAGCTACAGTATTCCAGGATGCTTCGCACGTACGAGTAGTAAAGAAGTTTTAGGCAACCAATATCCGAGAAAGGACGACTGACCCTCAATATGAAGCCTAGACTTTTATAAGCCTTACAAACTACTGAGTCTACTTGTTTGGAAAAGGAAAGCTTTGCACTTTATCACTCCAAGGTCTCTAATATGATCAACTTTAACTAGTCTGATACCGTTTATTCGATACTCAAATTGTAGTGGCTGCTTTTTCCTTGTAAACGAGACATAAGAGCATTTACTAACATTGATTGAGAGTCGATTCTTACTGTAGTATATTGCCAGTCTGTCAAGATCGGATTGTAAGTTCAAACAATCTGCGCGATTCCGCACTTTCAAAAAAATCTTAGTATCATCCGCGTACATTAGGAACCGTGCATGTTTTAACCATGAGCCGATGTCATACAAGTATGAGGCATATAATAGAGGGCCCAAGATGGAGCCTTGCGGCACACCAGAAGGGATCGAGACAAAGTCTGAGCAGAAGCCACCCACGATCACCGCTTGAGAGCGGTTTCGTAGATATGCCTCCATCCATCTTAACAAGTTGCCGCGAATACCGAGCTCGCAGAGCTTATGGAGGAGTATGATGTGGTCTACACGATCGAATGCTTTTTCAAAATCTGTATAAACCACATCTACTTGACAACCGCCGTCCATACTATTAACAATATTGTCAGTGAAAACGCCAAGGTTTGTGGTCGTTGAGCGCCCTTTCATGAACCCATGTTGTTCTTCAGGAATCGAGCCGGATATAATTGGATATAAATGCGTATGAACAACCCTTTCAAACAATTTACTTATGACATTGAGGATAGAGATGGGACGATAATTTTCAATGACAGCTTTTGAACCTTTTTTATGTATAGGGACTATGTATGCTTGTTTCCAGATGTTAGGAAAGCAGCCATCTTTAATGCAACGGTTAAAAATTAAAGCAATGGGAGTGCACAGTGTGGCCGCGCATCTGACGTAAAATAATGGAGGAATATTGTCACTCCCAGCACCTTTTGTAATATCTAACCTTTTTAGGAGATTTTTAATGTCTTCAGTATTAACGTCTATATCGTGAATGGTATTACTACAATTATCATGGAGTTCATTAAGAACGTAGCCGTCAGAAGGCTTATTAATTTTTTTCTCGAAAAACCGATTAAACTCTGTGCAAATGTCAGTTTGAGTATTAAGCGTTACATTATTACAGGACATTCTTTGAGGGTAATTCGAGCTATTTTGCCTTTTTGACTTAACGAAGGACCAGAAAAATTTAGGATTAGATTTAATTTTATGCTGAGATTGATTGATGTAGTTCATGTAACATTCGTTCTGAAGTGTCTTTTGCCTTTTTCTGAGCTCCGCAAAGAAAAAATAATCATTGGGATTCTTGAAACGTTTCCAATCTCTGTGAACTTTAGATTTTTCTTTAATTAGGTTTATTAAAGCTCGGCTATACCAGATAGGATAAGTGTAAGTGCCAGAAGAACGTACTTGCGGTATGAACTCTACCATTAAAATACGCAAAATAGTGTAGAAGTGATCTATGACATCCTCGACATTGTCAATTTCACTGATAAATGACCAGTTCTGATTGTTTAATGAAGTGTTGATGCTTTCAAAATCACCACGTTTAAATTGATATTTTATTCGAGACTGTGGTTTGAAAGGAGGAATTAAGATGTCAGTTGCTAGGATAGATAGAGATGGATGAAAAATGTCCTCATTTACTAGAGGAAATTTAGATTTTTGAATGTTAACGGGTGATTCTGAAAAAACTAAGTCAAGGGTATTATTACATTTATTAGTAAGCACATTATACTGTGTCAGGCCAAGGAGTGACGTCAAAGCGATTAGATTAGAGGCCAAACCCTGCGATTCAAGAGAGCCCTTTTTCAAAATTACCGGTTCTTCGGAGCTCCAATCCACACAAGGTAGATTAAAATCACCAACGACCATGTAATGATCATTGGGATGAGAATTGATGATCTAGGATAGCAAGTCCATGAATTTCTGTGTACGCACAGTAATAGATGAGTTGGGAGGTACATATACAACCGCAATATGCATGTCTTGCAAAGAACCGAGCGACCGGGCTGGAATAGTTACCCAAATGCATTCTAAGTCTGGTCTCTGCCACTCAGGTCTCGTACAGGTATGCAAATGTTCGGCACATAAAATCATTACTCCACCACCCTTTCCAGACCCTCGGTCCCTACGAAATATTGAGTATTTACTGTCACAGAGGTCGGCGTCAAATATTCCCCCACAAAGCCATGTTTCAGTTATCAAGACAATATCGGATTCATTTAGTAAAATATTATTGTATAATTCATTAGTTTTGGTACGTAGCCCCCGGACATTTTGATAAAGAAGTTTTAATTTTTTCATAGTATCAACCATTGTGAATAAGAAAGGATAATATTACTGACAGACGACACATAAAATCTGGAAAAAGTTCGCGGCATACCATTTGTGTTTTCAAGAAATGCGCTGACGCGTGATTGGATTTATTAGTAATATATGTATAAATCAATTGTAAATAAATAGCCTGTAGTTTTGTTTGTAGCGTAGTATATAAAATAGTGAGTGAAAGAGTTTGTATAATAAATTGTAGAGTACTATGTATAGTGAATACAGATATAAGTAGTATATTAGCATGTAATATAATTTGGTAAGTAAATATTATGTACAAAGTAATAATAAGTGAAATTCTATCAAGTTGGCATGACGATAGTTTAGCAGTTTGTTGGTAATTCAGACTAAATCTCAGACATCTATCATGGATGATGTGAAATATCTTAAAAACATAGAGCAGTTTACATGCGAAACACGTTGGAGTATATTATCATTAACATAAAAATCTCAGCGTAAAGTACATAGAGCCTAACATAGAAATGTATTAAGCTATTTTGACGAGGTCCGACATTGAGTTTATGGGAATCGGCGGTGAGCTTTCGATCTTGCGGACAAAAACTCGACAGTTTTTTGTCCAAATGAATTTGTAATTGGCTTCCCTAGCCTTCTGTTTACAAGCGCTAAGTAGCATCTTGTTGTCTTTAGTAAGATGCTCATTAACAAAGACTCTATCAGTCTCACTACCAATTCCCATCTCCCCGGCAGTAAGATTGCGGCGTTTGCGCGCGGCGGCGACTATCTGGTCCTTGATAGAACGTTGTCTGAGACGGACCACGATGGGACGCGCGCGGGCCGCACTCGCTGCGTGCCGTGGCTGCACTCGGTGTGCGAACTCTACGTCGGAATGCTGTATAGTGACTCCAATGTGTTTAGTAACTTGCCTTACTATATCGATCGGGGTTTCTCCGCTTTTCTCAGGAATGCCAGTGATTTCGATGTTCTGCATCCTTACCCACTGCTGCTGTCTAAGATTTTCCTCTTCTAAAACTTTGACGCGCGCGACACATGTGCTTAAGTTTTCCTTAAGGCTTTTGTTCTGCTCCTTGAGATTACTTAGCTCTGAAGTGGTGTTACCCAGCAGCTTCTTTAAGTCGGTAATCTCTTTCCTGAGGTCTTCATCGTACATTTAACCGATTTAAAAAAGGAGGTTCGGTATTGGACTCGTAATGCATGTATACAACATCATTTCAAATTAGTTAACGAAACACGGGTAAAGGATCTCTATCGGGAATACATTACTTGGAGTATTCAGAACGGGAGTAGTCGAGCGTACGCAGTCCGAGGTACATGAACAGTCATTTGTGTCTGTTTATAAAAACTATGCATCGAAAGATGTTATAGATTTGTGTAGACGGTGCGAAACCTTGATACGAAGACATCTGGACGAAAATAATAGAGTAAAGCCTAAAATTACTACAACGTATATAGTTTCAAAATCATTGAACTATTTCCTTGGAAAGGACTTATTTCCAAATATTGATCTACAAGTCTATGATAATGATTTCGTCAATCACAATATGGAATTAGGAATATTGGTTATGCAAAAGTATACAGATACTAGAATCTCTTTTCTTATGAAAAAAACAGATCCAAAGAAATGTGTACGTCACATTTACAATAAATTAGTCCATTTTAAAAACCAATAGTGTAAAAATTATGTAATATACACTTATATTAAACACCACAATATCATTTTTTAATTCCTAGCCATACAAATCCGCGTGGGGCAGTACATTTGCTAACAGCCGCTATTCTTCTCCTGCTCTTCTTTTCTCACCCCACCACACCAATTAAGAAACAAAATATTTATCAAAAAAATGCATTCATGAAAGATTCATCGAAATCAGTTCAGTCATAGAAGTTCTAAGACTGAACCGATTTCTATTCAATTCAATTCAATTCAATTCAAATCATTTATTTACCATAAATTCACAGGGAACACTTGGTCAAGTCAATTTCTACAGAATATAATATAGGTACAATAAAAATAGTTATAATCATAAAGTAATGAGTTAACGAATGGCTGTAAAAAGCCATTAATAATAATAAGTTTATATAATCAAATATGAAGATGTTCTAACTTAGAATTATTAATTGCGTAATATTTGTTGTAATTAAGTAAGTACATACAATAACTATTAGTGCACCGCGGTTTTACTTGCGTAGATAGAATATAGCCTTGTGTTACTCAACAACAGTGTAGCTTTCTATTCGTAGAATAATTTTGAAAATCGGTTCAGTAGTTAAAGAGATTACGTACGCCCTACAAATCTATAAAAAAGGAAAAGTATATGATTTTGAACAATGCTGATTTCATTCATTTGAAATCATTCATTTTATCGGTCTTTTTACACCCCATCACTACTTTTTTGTGTCAGTGTGTAACTAAACAATAGTGTAACAAACAGTAATTCTTTAATTGTGTGCTTGTTTTGTGTTTTTGTACAGCTTTTACTTGCGTGTGCATTTATGGGGACGTTTAATTTTTCTGCATTAGTGTGCGTGATTATGTAAATGTGTGCTGTACTGTGCTACCTCGCCTCCCGCGAAAACTGGCAGAATCATTTTAGTACTAAAAGTAGCGCTTGGCAACTCCCTTTCTAGATACTCTAAGGGTCAGCTACTGTATCATAATATGGGGAAACAGTAGTAAAATTTCTAAGGTTTTAAAGAAGTAGAAAAATTAACCAACTTTTTATACTACAGAAAAGATGTATAAGAATATTAGTTAACATCAACGAAAGGAAAATCTGCAGACCTCATTTTATAAAACTAGGAATATTATCACTAACATATCTATATATATTTGAAATAGTAAAATTTTATAGGAAAAATAAAAAATTATTCATCTAATATTTTCCGCATTCCTCTAGCTAGCTAAATCTGTACGGCTCGTACACTTATAATACAACTGTAACAGGTCCAATTCTGTGCATTGAAGATATTTTGAAAAAAAAAATTCGAGGTCACTCTATTATCGATACTGATGTTTAAAAATGTTTTTTTTTCTATCATTGAAATGAGTGCATCATTGAATTGAATGAACGTATTGAAATGAAACTTGGCACGAATTCAGTTCATACTACGAAGAAGGACATAGAAAACTTTTTATCCCGGATTTCAATAGGGTTCCCTTGGGAGAGGGGGGTGAAAGTAAAATTTGTTGGCTGCGCATAGCGCCGAAACTACTGAATGTATTCAAATGAAACTTGGCAGGATTTGAGTTTATACTTTGAGAAAGAACATAGGATACTTATCATCCCGGTTTTCAATAGGGTTCCCTTGGGAGAGGTGATGAAAGTAAAATTTCTTGGTTGCGCGTAGCGCCGAAACTACTGAATGTATTCAAATGAAACTTGGCAGGATTTGAGTTCATACTAAGAGGAAGGACACAGGATACTTTTTATCCCAGATTTCAATAGGGTTCCCTTGGTAGAGAGAATGAAAGTTTTTCTTGGCTGCGCATAGCGCCGGTACTACTGAATGTATTCAAATGAAACTTAGCATGATTTAAGTTCATATTACGAGAATGAGCATAAAATACTTTTTATCCCGAAATTCATCAGGGTTCCCTTGGGAGAGGGGATGGAAGTGACATTTCTCGGCCTCGCATAGCGCTAAAACTACTGAATGGATTCGAATGAAACGTAGCATGATTTGAGTTCATACTACGAGGAAGGACATAAAATACGAGTCCATACCCCAAAGCCAACAAAATGATTACAAAATTGTTATTAGCGCCGATAAACGACCTACTGGACAGCATCCGGTCGGTACAAAGCTCTCGCTACCGATGATGTTGCCGTCGTCCTGGTAAATCAGCACTGTGACAGGCGGGACATTTGTGCTGCGTACCCGGAATGACCGCTTGCAACGCATTGGCGAAACGCACCAGGCGAATATAACGACATTAAAACGGCACGGTGGATGGAGGTCCGATCAAGTGGCTGAAGGTTATATAGAGGACTCTATACAAAACAAGTATCACGTCACGCAGCGGATTACGGAAGGAATCAATATTCTACCAAACATTACAGAACCCCAAGCATCTACATCGCGGGATTGGATGAATATGTCAACTCAGCTGAAGCCGCACTCAGATCTTAATAATGCAGGAAACTCAAGCATGAGTCGAGTCTCCCAACTTTTACTCCACAACAATCAACTCAAAATATTATCACATCCCAATCACAGAGAACCGAAATAAAATAGCCCGGGAAAAAAATATCACTAAACATTCAAAATTGCTCTAACGGCTCATTTAATTTTTAATAAAATTTCTGAAAATTGTCTAAATTTGAATTGTTTTATTTTTTTGCAATCGAAGTGAAAAGTAGAGTGTTTTACTCGGGCCAAAACCACCCATTATAACTCGGTCTTGTCATCCTCCCTCGCTACGCTCGGGAGTATAACAACCTCGTATATAATGGGATAATTTAGTCCCTTGTAAAACGGTCCCACACTAGGCTCATGGCCCGTGACGTGGGCACCAGGGTATGATCGTCAAAAAATTTATTGTTTATAAATTATTAAATAACCTTCTAAATTTGTAATTTTAACAAAAATAATGAGTAAAATAAAGTAGTATTCAGTAACATTTAATTTAAGTTATAGAATAAGTGAGATTATGGTACCTATGCAATCTGACAGTGAGTGTGTGACCCCCCCCCCCCCCACACACTGTTGGTATGGGTGAGGTGTGTGATTGCGTGAGAGCTCAGACTGAAGGTGCGTATGTGTTGGCGTGCTGCGAGTATAAATATAAAACGCTCGCGACGATATTGTGTCGGGGTCTACCTTCTAGTAGTTAAGTAAGCAAGTAAGTAAAGTAGCGATGATAACATACCTCTGCATGACGGAAGGTGAGCCGTGACAGACAACAAAACATTTTATCCAGTGACCTTCTTCCTACCTTGGTCAAGCAATGACTGTAGTACACAGCACAGCACGTAGGTAATACCTACTCACATCAAACTGCATGCATCACATGACATCTTAACAGAATCAGGTTGATAGATCTTTTCTATTAGGTAGCTACCTATGATAGTGTCGCTTGAATGCAATTATAATCAGATTGGTACCTATATGAATGTGTGGCTAGGGAAATGATGTAGGTACACCAAGGGTGTCCCGTCTAGTTAGCAGCCCCGCCATGGAACTTTTTATAAACAAAATATTGTCCCAGGGCAGTAGGTACCTTCAGTGGTGTAGCTATCGGAGGGCTCGCCTTGCCCTCCTGCCGTGCAACGGGGCCCTCAAGTACAGGGGGCCCTCGGACCCTGACCAGCAAACCATAAAACCTTCTAAAATTTCTCCCATCCTAAGAATAGAAATATAACAGATACCACAATAAGAGCTTTATTGTGGCAACTCAGTTGAAATAAATTCATAAATCATAACTTGTAGGGAATCCCCTGAATTCTTTCTTTTGTTTGTGCAGTGTTGCCAACTTGAAGGACTCGCAGTCAGATTTAGTGGGTTAGGACAAGAATAAACGGAAGAAGCTATTATCATGCATGACTAACAGATTTCGGAATAATTAGATATTTGCCCAATCTAGACTTTGTTGATTTATTAAAAAGGGTTTAGGTTTATTTTTTTCGTAAGGGTTATAATGCTGTTGACTGCAGATGGCCATGACAGCGTTACCGGGTTTTTGGCGGGCGCAGAGGGCGCCTCGCCGGTAAAGTTTGGTTGGGGCGACACGCACAAGGGCCACCACTTAGGTGCGAGCCTCGGCTTGGGCTGTCGCCAGATGCTACAAGAGGGTAATGGAGGTTTCGCCTAGGTGCACGAATGCACCTAAGGGCGGAAGCGGGGAATTCTTCGACCCTGCCGGATGCGGGGTCGGTTTTTGGTCGGTTGTGTAGTGTGCGGAAGCGAATTGGTTGCCGTCACCTCCGGGTTAGCGGCGGTGATTGGGTCAACGGGGTCACCGAGAACGTGTCTCGGTCTACGGAGGAGAGAACTAGTGGGAGGGTCGTCAATGGGATAATCGGGCATGGTAGATATAAGGGGATTGAAATGTTCCGAGGCCTTTTCATGATGACGCTGTGAGGCAGCCTTTATGAAGTGGGCAACGGACTCGAGATTAAGATCGCGATGGAGATCTTTATTGCGCATGTAAAACGCACAGCCCGTGACTTTGCGCAGAGAGGTTTTGGACAACCTGGAGGTGGCGAACTTTGGCCGAGTGGCCAAATACCACAGAGGAGTACGTCATGACAGGACGTATGACCGATTTGTAAAATGTCACCTTATTTCTAAGGGACATTTTACTCTTCAAAAGGGGTTAAGTAAATCCAAAAAGCGACCAAGCGCGAGTCAGACTTGCACACAGAGGGTTTCGTAAAAAAAACGAAAAAAGAAAAAAATATTGTTTATTTTGGTCATAGCTTACAAACTACATTATTAATAGGCGTTTTTATTACTTGAACGGAACGGACAGCCTTATTCCCCAAAGATGTAAATCGTTAGATAGGCCCTTACCGTAGTGAGACCGCGCCGTTTTGTGTGCCACGCGAAATGAGTTCGCTCACTCATTTGGAATCAGTGTACATCTAAACACGGTGCTAGCTGGACCTGTTTAACTTTGGCATTTTTTGTTGAAAAGTGTCTCAAAATGCCATCGCGTGCATTTCGCAAATGCAACAATAAATTGTTAAAATACAAATAAATCCAAAGGCGTAACATTTCACTCTTAGGATTGCGATATAATTAAATAACTATTATTTTTCCTTCCGCTGCTGTAGCGTTGCGACCGGACTATAAACAAAGTAAAACTACCAGCTAATCTGTGGTACACAGACTTAGACGTGCGACCCGACCTTAAATTTGCCGGCGGCGGCGCGCCGACCTCCACTGTCAGCGTGGAGGCGCCGCCGCGCCGGCGTGGTTTGATTTTTTGTCTCTTATGTAGGTATTTAAAATTAAATAGTAGTTAGCCCCTAACCGTAATGTCGTGACTGTTTTAGTTTGAATCGTCTGTTTCGAGGTTTTTTTTATATATTTATTCATTAAAGAGGGTTTGATCAGAGTGATCATGTCACCCTCATAGTTTACAATAAATTTACTGTTCCGGAGCTACATATTATGACGGTTTGAAATTGCCATTGCAAGACGTAAGACGCAAAACTAATAAAAAATCAATAAACCATTTAAAAATGGGTTTCTTATTGTTTTTTGCTTTCTCCTGGATGAACGGTCAAAGAGGTTCGCTAAGTTTGTTGTAGAAAGCGATGTACGAAATCATATTTCAAAACAAAAAAAAAAATTACACCTCGATCTAGGCTACAAGAGCTTTCATTTGATAGGTCGGTATTTAGTTTAAGGTACACAGTAATAACAAAGGATAGAAGTAATTGGATATTTTGGCTACCGATTATTAGTTGGGTATTTTGTTTCAATTCCGCTAGTACCAACTGGTACCCAATAACGTTACAATACTCTATACCTGTCCTGATTTCTACCCAATATATTTATAACCGATTTGGTTAGAAACACCAAATACTTGTTGCAGCTACATAACTTTACGGGTGAACGGTCCGCTAGTATCTATGCGTGGATGATGGGTTAGGTAAGTATAGGTATTGAACCGTTGGGTAGTTATGGCTCACGGTCGGTTAGGCGCGATGCTCGCTTTGCACAGTTATTCCCTAGCGGTATGCGGATTTTACAATAGCGTTAGATATATTAGGACCATGCTAACAGGTACTGAGTTAATTATTGAATACCGGACTCATCTCTAGTAATAACAGCGAAAGGAGCGAGCGTTTTTTCGAGACTATCCACTGCCGCGCCGCCGCTGCCCCATGTGTAGTCGATCAGTCAGCGCGCCGACCAGCGACCAGACTGTATAGATAATCTGTTTTATCAAAACTCTCTAAGAAACATAGCAGTGGTGCGCTGAAGATTTCTACTTCTTCTACCAACCGCAATCACAGAAAACCTTGAAGGAGACTACATTCTTAAGTACTGGAGGGATAAATGATATGTTTATTGGAGAGTTTTGAACAGATTCTCCGGTCTGGTTGCTGGTCGTCGCACCGACGCGACTTATAGAGACGGCGGCGGCGGCGTGAGAAAACAGCGGCGCGTGCCGGCGCGGCGCGCACGTCTACATACTTCAAAGACAATGCCACAGTTTTTGGTGTCAGGGCATATCTAACGATTTACATCTTTGTTATTCCCCATACAAACGTACTTTCCGCTTCATTTGGAAACTATGTCCCCGATCTTATTGAGAAATAGCTATGTTTGCAGCGATTTAGTTTTTGAAAAAACATAATGATGTTTAAATGAGAGCGAAAACAATTTTGACCACCAAATCGAGTCATCTTCAAGCTATTTTTAATGCATGTTAGACACTTTTATTCTAAAATCTGTCGAACTGGTAACATTCTGAATATATGCAACGTTATAAATAATCAAAAATATTTTGGAAATCAATCGTTTACTCAAAATTAATCGGAAAGTACGAAAAAATATCAAAAAATGATGCCAACACCAAGCACACGCACACAGCCACCATGATAGTTTCGTATTAGATGGTTAGACGCGCTTTCTAACTCATATGGCGCCCCATTTCATTCTACGTGAAACAACAACAAATCCGCATGGGAAAATCCGTTTTTGTTTGGGAGAGGTTCGTAGCCTCCTTAGGTGGAACATCTCGCTTGTGCATCGGTTTAAACGAATTAATCGAAAACCCGTAAAATTTATGAATTAAGTGATTTAATGTCTTAATTATGCAATCACGTACTTTGTGGTAAATATCTCTAAGAAATAACGTGAAAAATAATAAAGGATTGTCGCAAATCCTACTACTATTTACAATTGTAACCCGGTATTCCTACAAAAACTGAAAAAATAGTTAAATTAAAAATTTCCCACCGTAAGCGAGACAATCTACATTTAATTACATAATATACTATAGTGCATAATATACAGATAATCCAAATTCCTAACTAGCTTAGTTTTTAAAAAAGACCTAGTAACAAAAACGGCCTAAAACTGACAACTTTGACGGCCTCCCCATTTGTTTATTTTTAAAGAAAGAATTATATTTGTACTCTACTAGATGACTTCTAGACGACGATACTTCACAAGCTAGGCTAAGATTTTATTTTTATTTGTTTTTTCCTTTTTCATGTATGGAAAAATAATTAAAATAACTTAATTGTATTTTCTGCGTATGGCGATGGCATAATTCTTTTGTCCACTTCTCCACAAGAACTACAAATTGTGATTAAAGAACTTCATGAAGCATCACAAGCGGTTGGTCTGGAGATGAACTTGAATAAAACCAAGATAATGACATCAGACACTAAAACCACACAAGCCATAAAGGTGGACAATACTATAATAGAGCGTGTGGGCATGTTCAGGGTCGTTGCCAGGCTGTAGTTCTAAATGGTTTTAAATCCTATCCATCACTGATTCCCTCGGGAGTTCCCACTATTTAATATTTTTATCAATGACATTTCCTCCTGTTTCGATAATTCCATTTATGAGATTATTTTCTTCTATACGCAGACGATATGAAGATAATAAAGAATATAACCTCCCCTTCTGACCTCTTACTACTTCAGAATGACCTGGATAACCTCTATGTTTACTGCTCCGTAAATAAGCTAGACCTTAACGTTCAGAAATGCTATTGTATATCCTTCTACAGAACTTCTCCCCCTTTTTCTTTCGATTATAAAATCAACGGTGATTCGCTCATACGAACTAACACAGTTATAGATTTAGGAATTACTCTGGACTCTATTATTTATTATTTGATAAGCATATAGAAAAGATCACGGCAAAAGCCATGAAGACTAGGATTTCTCCTTAGAGTCACTAGAGACTTCAAATCGCTAAAGACGGTCAAAATACTGTTCTGTTCACTAGTCAGGAGTAATCTAGAATACGCCTTCCAGGCTTGGAATCCTCATTATAATAAGTATATAACCCAACTCGAGAAACCACAAAAGAAATTCCTCAAGTTTATTAATTTCAAACATAAGATTTTTATTCCGGAGTACATCGACAGCTGCAAGCACCATCATTTGTTACCCTTAGAAAACAGAAGAGAAGCCGCAGAATTAACGTTACTGCATAATATGTTATTAAACCTAGTTGATGCCCCCTCACTCTTATCTGATATCAAATTGTCGGTACCCTCTCGTCGCTCCTCTCGTAGAACCAATCCTAAGCTATACTTCCCTACGTGCTCCACTAATTACCGTAAGAACTCCTTCTTGCCACGCACAAAGCGTACCTATAATACACACTACTCACAAGTTGATCTATTCCACACCTAGAAAAATATATTTAAAAACACAGTATCCAAAAAAAATCGGTTTAATTTTCAGCAGTATAGCTGACCCGGACTTAAATCCTCTGAATTTTCTTTATTGGGGCTGTTTGAAGGAGCAGGTTTACAAGAAACCCATAAACTCATTAGAAGAACTTCGACTTCGCGTCGCAGAAGCAGCCAGAATTCTATCATTAAAAAATTATAATAACAGATTACAAAGATCTTTTATAAAAAGGTGTAGAGCTTGCAAGGGCATCAATTTGAGCATTTACTATGATTATTTTTATAATAAATACTTTTTTGGTCATTACTTGATTTATTTTTTCTTTTGCCATTTTGTATTGAAACGCCTACTTTTACACATTAGTAGCTATAGCTCAGTAATGTTACCATTAAAGTAGATACTTATGCTACTGTTTTAGAATCCTTATGATGTAGGTAACTTTTTTATGTGGTTGGCTATAAAACTCCAATACACCCCCCACACACGCACGTGCGGGTTATCCACCATTTCTGGGAAACCCTGTATAAACAGTTATATTTATTATACCTATTTAAATTTTTTATTAATATTATGGTATTACATATATATATTATAGGGGAAATATATGACTCTTCAGACCAAAGCAAAGCACTTTAATCTGATTAATTTGATTATTTGTATCTACTTTATTTGATAATGTATATAAATTTAAGCTTAAGATATTTAAGTTCTACAAGGGAAAACTATTAGACTTAAGTTAAGCTACTATTTCTACTTATCTAAGTTTAATAAGCTGTTTGTTTTCCAACTAAATAAATAAATAAATAATCTGAAGGGGGGCTAATGGCGCTAAGTTTCCTCTCTTTTCCCATATGGTTTGGTAATTATAAGTACTCTTGGGATGGAGGATCCCGGTAATCTAGAATCATTTAATACAAAACACTACAAACATGAAACAAACTCTGATCAGAGATTGTTTAATGTTTCTTTAGACGAGAGATTTTGTTGTTTATTAACTGCTAATAAACAACAAAATCTCAATCAAAGATGTAAATCGTTAGATATGCCCGGACACCAAAAACTGTGGCATTGTCTTTGAAGTATGTAGACGTGCGCGCCGCGCCGGCACGCGCCGCTGTTTTCTCACGCCGCCGCTCCGTCTCTATCAGTCGCGTCGGCGCGACGACCAGCAACCAGACCGGAGAATCTGTTCAAAACTCTCCAATAAACATATCATTCATCCCTCCAGTACTTAGGAATGTAGTCTCCTTCAAGGTTTTCTGTAATTGCGGTTGCTAGAAGAAGTAGAAATCTTCAGCGCACCACTGCTATGTTTCTTAGAGAGTTTTGATAAAACAGATTATATATACAGTCTGGTCGCTGGTCGGCGCGCTGACTGATCGACACATGGGGCAGCGGCGGCGCGGCAGTGGATAGTCACGAAAAAACGCTCGCTCCTTTCGCTGTTATTACTAGAGATGAGTCCGGTATTCAATAATTAACTCAGTACCTGTTAGCATGGACCTAAAATATCTAACGCTATTGTAAAATCCGCATACCGCTAGGGAATAACTATGCAAAGCGAGCATCGCGCCTAACCGACCGTGAGCCACAACTACCCAACGGTTCAATACCTATACTTACCTAACCTATCATCTACGCATAGATACTAGCGGACCTTTCACCCGTAAAGTTATGTAGCTGCAACAAGTATTTGGTATTTCTAACCAAATCGGTTATAAATATATTGGGTAGAAATCAGGACAGGTATAGAGTATTGTAACGTTATTGGGTACCAGTTGGTATTAGCGGAATTGAAACAAAATACCCAACTAATAATCGGTAGCCAAAATATCCAATAACTCCTATCCTTAGTTATTACTGTGTACCTTAAACTAAATACCGACCTATCAAATGAAAGCTCTTGTAGCCTAGATCGAGCTGTATTTTTTTTTGTTTTGAAATATGAATTCGTACATCGCTTTCTACAAAAAAATTAGCGAACGTCTTTGACCGTTCATCCAGGAGAAAGCAAAAATCAATAAGAAACCCATTTTTAAATGGTTTATTGATTTTTTATTATTTTTGCGCCTTGCAATGGCAATTTCAAACCGTCATAATATGTAGCTCCGGAACAGTAAATTTATTGTAAACTATGAGGGTGACATGATCACTCTGATCAAACCCTTTTTAATGAATAAAGATATAAAAAAAAAACTCGAAACAGACGATTCAAACTAAAACAGTCACGACGTTACGGTTAGGGGCTAACTACTATTTAATTTTAAATACCTACATAAGAGACAAAAAATCAAACCACGCCGGCGCGGCGGCGCCGCCACGCTGATCGTGGAGGTCGGCGCGCCGCCGCCGGCAAATTTAAGGTCAGGTCGCACGTCTAAGTCCGTGTACCACAGATTAGCTGGTAATTTTACTTTGTTTATAGTCCGGTCGCAACGCTACAGCAGCGGAAGGAAAAATAATAGTTTTTTAATTACCTATATCGCAATCCTAAGAGTGAAATGTTACGCCTTTGGATTTATTTGTATTTTAACAATTTATTGTTGCATTTGCGAATTGCACGCGATGGCATTTTGAGACACTTTTCAACAAAAAATGCCAAAGTTAAACAGGTCCAGCTAGTACCGTGTTTAGATGTACACTGATTCCAAATGAGTGAGCGAACTCATTTCACGTGGCACACAAAACGGCGCGGTCTCACTACGGTAAGGGCCTATCTAACGATTTACATCTTTGCAGTTAATCAGCTAATAAATGCGTGGTTAAGTGAATAGAATAGAAGAATATATATTTATACAGGGTGTCCGGTGGCAATTCTCAAATTTAGAACAGTCATTACTTTTGACCGCGTGAAGCTACAGGGGTGAGGGGTGCAGCATTAGGAGCGCCAGCGTTGTTTTTAAGTCGCAATGGAGCGGTGGTCGGGAGAGCATCGTGCGTTTGCAATCGAAACATTTTTAAAAGCTATTTTTCGCTCATTACGGTGCAGGGCAAGTTCTGTAATAGTTACAATATTCCACGAATACGCGATGCTCCTTCAAAAAGCTTGATTAGATAGTAAGATTAAGAGCTTCAGGATCGGCCGAACCTGCTCGTCACCAAGGCCCCGTTCCTTCTGTATCGACCGAAGAAAACATTCAACGAATTCGGGCAGTGAATTATAGGGCCGTTTTTTTTTTCGAAAATTATAGAGGTCCGACGATAACTGTAAATTCTGAATGATATTGTGAAATGATCAACATTTTTTTTAAGAAAAACTTCGATGTTATTCTTTTGCTAACAGAAACACATGGTTTCAACAAGATGATGCCCCTGCACATACAATATAGGCGTCTTTAAATGCCGCGAGGGAATTATTCCTGCGAAAAATCTTTTCTCGATTTGGTGATATACCCTGGCCAGCAGGATCGCTTGATCTGAGCCCATGCTACTTTTTTATGGGGTTATCTCCAAAAGATGTAAATCGTTAGATAGGCCCTTACCGTAGTGAGACCGCGCCGTTTTGAGTGCCACGCGAAATGAGTTCGCTCACTCATTTGGAATCAGTATACATCTAAACACGGTGCTAGCTGGACCTGTTTAACTTTGGCATTTTTTGTTGAAAAGTGTCTCAAAATGCCATCGCGTGCATTTCGCAAATGCAACAATAAATTGTTAAAATACAAATAAATCCAAAGGCGTAACATTTCACACTTAGGATTGTGATATAATTAAATAACTATTATTTTTCCTTCCGCTGCTGTAGCGTTGCGACCGGACTATACTAACAAAGTAAAACTACTAGCTAATCTGTGGTACACAGACTTAGACGTGCGACCCGACCTTAAATTTGCCGGCGGCGGCGCGCCGACTTCCACGGTCAGCGTGGCGGCGCCGCCGCGCCGGCGTGGTTTGATTTTTGTCTCTTATGTAGATATTTAAAATTAAATAGTAGTTAGCCCCTAACCGTAACGTCGTGACTGTTTTAGTTTGAATCGTCTGTTTCGAGTTTTTTTTTATATCTTTATTCATTAAAGAGGATTTATTATGTGGTAGTTATGGCTCACGGTCGGTTAGGCACGATGCTCGCTTTGCACAGTTATTCCCTAGCGGTATGCGGATTTTACAATAGCGTTAGATATTTTAGGACCATGCTAACAGGTACTGAGTTAGTTATTGAATACCGGACTCTAGTAATAACAGCGAAAGGAGCGAGCGTTTTTTCGAGGCTATCCACTGCCGCGCCGCCGCTGCCCCATGTGTAGTCGATCAGTCAGCGCGCCGACCAGCGACCAGACTGTATAGATAATCTGTTTTATCAAAACTCTCTAAGAAACATAGCAGTGGTGCGCTGAAGATTTCTACTTCTTCTAGCAACCGCAATCACAGAAAACCTTGAAGGAGACTACATTCTTAAGACTAGAGGGATAAATGATATGTTTATTGGAGAGTTTTGAACAGATTCTCCGGTCTGGTTGCTGGTCGTCCCACCGACGCGACTGATAGAGACGGCGGCGGCGGCGTGATAAAACAGCGGCGCGTGCTGGCGCGGCGCGCACGTCTACATACTTCAAAGACAATGCCACAGTTTTTGGTGTCAGGGCATATCTAACGATTTACATCTTTGGTTATCTCAACAGTGTCGCCTACCGGAACCAACTGCCACTATTGCCAATATTTTAGGCGTTCTTTGCCAATGTGAATTTGAAAATATGCGTCTCAGATAGGAAGAGTACTTGCCAGACCTTAAATGGTCAGTGATTTATGAAAAACTACTTTTTAGGTAGTTTAATTCCTTGTAGAACGCAGAAAATATCAAAAACCGCTAAAATATTTTAATATCGCGCGGATTATTTGAATTTCGCGTGGATTTGTGTCAGATTTCGAGTCACGGTAACTTTTCGATCGAGTTAGAATAGCTGTGCAGGTTAGCCTTCTCGGATACTAGATTTAGCGTGCGAATGCCACGCGTCAAAGGTGCCTTATTTAGGAGGTTGGTCCTTCCTTTTGGTACCGCCAATAGTGCAGGCCGTTTCCGTCGGTGAATAAACTGCTCCGGCAGATTCAGCCGCATTTCCTTCAGAATGTCCGGATTGGTAATCAACCCCCGAAACACCTTGATCAGGTATAGAGCAAGCGCAGCATCTCTCCTTACTTCAAGCTTGTTGTATCTAACCATGCCTATAACAAACAAGGTTGGATACATCAAAGGGTAAAATGGGTATATACCATAGAGCTTTAGGTACAAAAATCTGGCGAATTTATTCTGTATACGCTCCACCATTTGGTTATACTTGGCTTCGTGTGGCGCCCATATTGCTGCATTAAATTCCAGATGGCTTCTGACCAAAGCATCGTACAGCGTTTTTACTGCTTTCATGTTTGTGAAGCTGTTCGTCAATCAACTTGAACCCGAAGGGGTGACAACGGAAACTCACACGCACAGCCAGATCATAAAAATTTCGGCGGCTCGCTCCACTCGCCGACAATATATATCTTTGTAACTGTATTGCTCACGTCCGTAGGTGTTTACCTTCTGTTGACCTACACCTGTCCTGTGTCCTCTGGGTGGTACTAAGAGCGGTACCTCTTTGGTGGTAGGCTTCGGCCGTGGCTTGTCACCACCCTCCGGACTGAGCCAGTCCGTGAAGCAACTCGTTGTGTTTCGGAATGTGGTCCGGAGTAGCCATATCCAGTGGAAGGGACGGGTCTGAGCAGTTTTGCATTGGAGCAGGAAAGCAGCAAGGCAAGTGTATCGGACTGCTGGACGTGGAGGGTAGCGGGATCCGAAGCACGGTTCTCCGCTGGCCGACCGCAGGTTGTAGGGGGCCCAAGTAGCTTGCTAGCCACACGCGAAAGGCTGCCCCGCCGCCTCGCAAAAAATCCCGGATCGTGCCGGTTGGCGACCGGTCTAGAGGACCCGAAAGCCATTCCTGGGGGGGTTCGGGCGTCCCCGCAGTCTTCATGTCCAGCCACTCCAATAGTGCACGAACCTGCTGGTAGTACTGTGCTCCCTGACCAGTGCCGCACTCAACTGCCGTATATCAAATATCAAAGTGCTTTATTTCCTTTAGACCTTACAGGACTCTTGGACACGTCAAAATTCAATTACATCAGTAAAACAGGGAAATAAAGTGATCACTTTGATTTTTTGTTCACTTCAATCTTTTTAAGGTAAAGTAAAGAAGCGAACAAGAAACCTTTACCTTGTTAGGTTGTTAGTTTTCGAGTTGGAGCAAAAGTCGTCCCATGCTTTTTTATCCTCTAGATAATCTGATATTTTGTAATAAGCCTTTTTACAAAGGATATGTTTGATAGTTTGTTTGAATTTATTTATTGATAATTTTTGCAACTCACTCGGAGTTTTGTTGTAGAAGCGTATACATTGCCCTTTAAAAGATACACTAATCTTCTGCAGCCGAGTTTTGGGCAAAACAAGTTTGTTCTTATTTCTAGTATTTACATTATGTATGTCGCAATTTTTAGGGAATCGATCGATATTTCTATGAGTGTACAATAAGTTTTCATGAATATATTGACATGGTACAGTCATTATACACTTGAGAGCAAAAAAATCGCACATTCATGATTTTTTGACATAACTAAAAAAAAAACAAAAAATATTATGTTTCTGTAATGCAGATTCATAGTCTATTTTAATACCTATCCAGTGGTATCTGATTTGTCTTTCAATCATTACATAAAAATGCTTTTGTGGATCAATAACAAAAATGCATGTTTAGTAAAAAATTCTTTATTCAAGTATTGGTGTCAAAGTTATGAAATTAAAAGATAAAATTAATTTAAAGTTTGTTATTAATATCGAGTGTTCCCTCCCCTAGCCTGAATCACTGACTCCATCCGTGTTTTCATTGATGTTACTAGACTTTTGATAAAGTCTTGAGGAATAGCCTCCCATTCCTCTGCGATCGCCTGTTGCAGCTCCTGTAGAGTCGATGGAGGAGCATCTCGGCCTCGAACTCTTCTTTTCAGCTCGTCCCATAGATGTTCGATGGGATTGAGGTCTGGGCTTCGAGCTGGCCACTCCATAACGGTCACATCCACCTCTTGAAGGTACTCGATCACTATGCCAGCAGTATGCGGTCTTGCATTATCTTGCATAAACAGAAAGTTTTCGCCGATAAACCCAGCAAAAGGTACGACGTGGCTCTCGAGTACTTCCTCAATGTATCGTATGGATGTCAATCCTCTTGATTGGCGACCAGTATTCGGTCCGGTGATGAAGGCAAGCTCGGTTTTTGCTTCCATAGACATGCCTCCCCAAAACATGATTGATCCACCGCCATAGGCGACACGTTCTGTTATGCAGCATTGGGCAAATCGTTCTCCCGATCTTCTATACACCTTCCCCCGTCCGTCGTTGCCATGCAAGCACATCCTGCACTCATCAGAGAACAGGACTGCACTCCACTGCTCTTCGGTCCAATTCAAATGGTCTCGAGCGAACTGAAGGCGGGCTTCTCGGTGGGCTGGGGTCAATTTCGGCCCGTTTGCTGGCCTGTGTGCAGTCAGGCCACCTTCTCTCAATCGTCTTCTGACTGTCCACCGGCTAACTTCTACTTCACGAACTTCTTGAAGTCGTTGGCCCAGTTGAAATGCGTTCAAACGACGATTTCTTAAAGATGTCGTTATAAGAAAGCGGTTATCACGCTCTGTTGTAGCACGGGGACGGCCCGATCCTTGTCGCCGTTTGTAGCCACCAGTCTCTTGATACCTCTGGTATACACGCCGAACGGTAAATCGGCTCAAACTCAATTGTCGAGCCACTTGACTTTGCTTAAGCCCCGATTTAACAAGGGCAACCACTTGAGCGGCTACTTCTGGTGTAGTATCCATTTTCGTGTTCCGTTTGAAGCCAATATCAATAGAGAACCTTTCACACTGTACGTTGGTATGCAAATGATGACCATTCCCTCAATATGCACTCTTTTATACCTGCGATAAATCCCGCCGCCGGCCTTACCTGGATCGAGCGACATAAGGGGGTCTATTGTTTTGTTGCTAATGAGTTGTTTTTAAAGGTAAATGTCAACCCTTTATCAGTTCTGCGAATGCCTAGATTATGCACTTTAATTTAATTTTATTTTAATATGCTGTAAGCTCCAAATAAAAAAAAAATTGAACTTTTAAGTAAAAATGTGCGGATGTGCGATTTTATTGCTCTCAAGTGTATTTATTTCTTTGAATTTATCACGCAGGGATTCTCTAGGACCCATGTTATAGATAGCACGAACAGCCCTTTTCTGCAGCACAAATACGGTATTAATATTTGCAGCGTTCCCCCACAGTAATATGCCATAAGACATAATACTATGGAAGTAGCTGAAATAGACAAGTCTAGAAGTATCAACGTCTGTAAGATGACGGATTTTTTTGTTTGCATATGCTGCAGAACTAAGTCTCTTCGATAGTTTATCTATGTGTGGGCCCCATTAAAGTTTACTGTCTAAAGTTATTCCTAAGAATACGGTACTGTCTACAATGTCTAAAGTTTCTCCTTTTACGTTTATATCAGCCTTTACTTGTTTTACATTTGGTAGAATAAATCTAATACATTTAGTTTTGGTTTTGTTAAGTAAAAGATTATTGACACTAAACCAATGGACTACTTTTGATATTGCATTGTTTACATCGTCATAATTTGTGTTTTGTCTAATCATCTTGAAAATTAAAGAAGTATCATCAGCAAACAATACAATCTCGTGATTATTTTTAACGAGATTAGGCTGGTCGCTAATATAAACCAAAAATAGGAAAGGGCCGAGGATAGATCCCTGCGGTACACCCATTGTTAATACAGATCCCGAAGACCGTTTCCCATTAATGTCAACTCTTTGTATCCTGTCACTCAAGTACAAAGGGTAAGGTTGCCTGGAAGAGATCTCTTTTAGCGATAAGGCCGCCCATTGTACATTATCTGTATTTGTTATTATGTTCTTTATTTGTTATTTTTAATATTTGGTGTGCAATAAAGAATATTTCTATTCTATTCTATTCTACGAAGTAAAAAGATCCAAAGAGATGTCATTTATTCCATAGTGATGTAGTTTCCTGATTAATGTTCCATGGTGTACACACCGTCCACCCACACACCTAACTCACTCTCTCCATCATGAAAAAGTCAAAAAACAATAAGTCGTGCTCACAGCGGAAGCACTCTGTAACATCCGAGGACTGCACTCAAATATCGACTCAGTCCACCACCACCTAGAGACTGCGAAGCCCCACTTATTGTTTCTCACGGAGACGCAGATACGAATGCCTACCGACGTCTCTTACCTCACATACCCAGGGTATACCCTGGAGCACAATTTTAAACCTAAAGCCGGTACGTGTGTATGCTCGGGATGACATTTGTTGTCTGCGCCTTCGTGATCTTGAGGAATCCAGTTTTTCAGTAACATGGATTTTGGTGGATACTGGCCTAGATAAAATTATCTACGCCGGTCTTTATCGGTCACATACTGGAGACCAAGTTGTTTGATTACATCTGCAATAAGGCTGATGTGGCTCAACGACGGTACCCTGCTGCCAAACTGGTACTGTTGGGAGACTTTAATGCTCACCACCGCGACTGGCTCTTCCCGTACCAGAACACCGATCATGCTGGTCGAGAGGTCCAAAAACTTGCTTTGTCATTAAACCTCTCCCAGCTGGTGGACGAGGCGACTAGGATTCCCGACGTTGAAAGCCCCACCGCCAATTGCCTGGACCTTCTGCTGACTAATGACCCAGACCGAAATTCAGTGTCTGTGCTACCTCCTTTAGGAAGCTCTGATCATTGCCTGGTAAGGTCAGTATCGTCGTACTCGCCTCCAAATCCTACCCCTAAGGATAGCAGAAGAATATGGCGATACAAGTCAGCAGATTGGGATGAAATGCGACATTTCTTCGCTTCTTATCCTTGGCGGCAAACGTGCTTCACTTCTTGTGATTAGACCATCTGTGCCGATGCTGTAACGAGGGTGATCAAAAGTGCAATGGAGTATTTTATTCCATACACCGATACCTCACCCTCTGACAGAATCTCCCGTGGTTTAACTCCGTGTGAGCTAGTGCTACTGCGCTGAAACACATGGCTTATCTCGCGTGGGCCAACGCTCGGAACAGCAAAGCCTCAGACACATCACAAAGGAAGACCGCCTACAACAAAGCCGCTAAGTCCTTGAAGAAGACGCTAAGGAAAGCTCGTTTTGACCGGATAGGCCGGCTGGGAGCTAGACTTGCCTCATTCACTGCAGGCAGTAAAGCTTTCTGGTCATTAGCTAAATCCGTCGAGGTCAACTTTAGCCGTCCTTCACTTCCCCCATTGCTGAAACCGGATGGATCGCTGGCCCACACTGCGAATGAGAAAGCAAATTTATTTGTCACTCAATTTGCAGAGGCTTCACGTCTTGAGCCTACAAACATTACTCCACCTAGCCTTCCTCGCTGTAGCACAAATATGCCTGACATCCGCATACATCAGAAAGAAGTGCTCAAAACGTTGCGTGGTCTCGAAGTGAGTAATGCTAGTGGCCCGGATGGAATCTTGGCTGTGGTGCTTAAGTCCTGTGCTCCTGAGTTGTCTCCCGTTCTTACGCGACTCTTTCGCCTGTCCTTGAAATCTGGTAAAGTCCCCAAGTCATGTAAGCTTGCTAATGTGCAGCCTGTACCCAAGAGAGGTGGTCGAGCTGACCCAACGAACTGTTGCCCCATCTCAGTCACCTCCCTGCTATGTAAATGCATGGAGCGTGTCCTGAATGGTATGCTCTTGGCATACCTCGAAGACAACGACCTCCTTAGTGACCGTCAGTACGGCTTTCGCCGAAAACGGTCTACAGGAGATCTTCTTGTGTATGCTACTCAAATTTGGAGCGAGGCTACCGAGGAACACGCGGTGCATTCCGAATTACGATTACAGCGCTGATAGCGATCACAAAAATATTTTGCGTTCCAAATTAGATATCACGATATTGACAGTTGAGTGCTAACATTAATTCGGAACACTCACGAGCGCGCTCACGGTCACGTGTCGTGTCGTGGTGTCAATGTCAATATCTCATTGCAATACAAAAAGAGAGCATCAAAGTTAAACTCCGACCGTTGATTTGGTCTTCTATATTTATTTCCATTTCTTTGTAAAAACTTGCAAACGAACGTTTTGTTGAAAAAACCCAAAGAAAAATCCGTTAGTAAACCCAATTGCCAGATTTGACAGCACGCTCACAGAGATTTCAGTTTGTAGCATGGTCGTTGATATTGCAAAATGGCGCATGTAATGAGGTCATCTATGACGTCACACGGGACAACGTTGTCGCGCTCACGATAATACGGAACGCGTGTGAGCGCGATGATATTGATTTTAGCGTAATTCGGAATGCACCGACGGTGAAGCCATATCGGTTTCACTGGATATATTGAAAGCCTTCGATAGGGTCTGGCACGATAGCCTTATTGGCAAGCTTTCAGCATACGGACTTCCAGACCTCTTCTGTAACTGGCTTTGTGACTTTCTGAGGGAAAGATCTATTCGGGTAGTCGTTGACGGCTGCTCGTCTGATCAATTGGCGATCAACGCCGGAGTACTTCAGGGGTCAGTACTCTCTGCCACGTTGTTCTTGCTGCACATCAACGATCTGCTAGTACCCGGTATTGTTGGGTACGCAGGCGACAGCACTGTGGTGGATAGGTACCTTTCTGACGCCAGGGTCAGTCGCAATGAGATACAGGCGCAAAGAGAAGGGATGCTGCAACGGTTGAACTTGACCCTGAAGAGAGTCTCTGATTGGGGCGAAGCCAATCCGGTTAATTTCAATGCCTCGAAAACGCAAGCTTGCCTCTTCTCTGCAAAAAAGAGTCCATTTATCCAGGTCCCCATTTTCCGGAATGTACCGGTACCTATAAAGGATCAACTGGAACTCCTCGGTGTCACTCTTACACCAACTCCCAACTTCGGAACCTTCATCGAGTCAAAGGCTAAAACAGCCGCCATGAAGCTAGGAATCCTTAACAAGTTTAAGCGTTACTTCACACCGGGACAGCTTCTATCCCTTTATAAAGCACAGGTACGGTATGGTTTGGAGTATTGCTGCCATGTTTGGGATGGCTCGGCCAAATACCAGCTTGCAGCCTAGACTCGATAGAACGAAGAGCCTTCAGACTCATAGACGAGCAGCACCTTGCAGAGACTAAGATCCAGTCTCGATCACCGCCGCAAGGTTTCTTGTTTCTCGATCTTTTATAGGATACATTTCGGAGAATGCTCTCAGGAACTTCATGACCTGATTCCACCATCTCCCTTCCACTCTAGGACAAGCAGACGGACGGCACAATAATAGTATTGTGCCGTCCGTCTGCTTGTCCTTGAACCGCTTAGTACGAGTGGATGGTATATCCACCTGATAAGGATGGCCTTATCAGGTGGATATACCATCCACTCGTACAAAGCGGTTTTGTCCACCTTCATCATTCGCACCGCTAAGGAATGGAACTCGCTGCCTGCTTCAGTTTTTCCGGTGAATTACAATCTGGGTCTCTTCAAAACAAGAATGAACAGGTGTCTTCTAGACCTTCGTGATACAACATCGGCCATATCATCACTTTCCATCAGGTGAGATTGTGGTCAAACGAAGGTCTATATACTATAAAAAACATTTAAGCTTGACAACTTGTTTTACATTCTTAAACAAGTTGTCAAGCTTAAATTGGATTTGGATTGGATGGCTTTTGAAGCTAGTCTGCCATTGCCAAAGGTTTTCTACATATACAACCTGGCTAACACTAAGCTCACCATTTACCCCCTCCCAAGAGCGAAATGCAAAATGGCTGCCACAAACTGGTTAAAATCACTAACCTATGAGGAGACTGAAAACTTACTTATCCCGCCATCCTAATCAGCACCTCTTCGACCGAACCACACCCATACACATATTCCAATCATATTATATGTAATACTATTTTTTTTTCTTTTTATATGAGTCTATTATTTATTTAAATATATTTATCTATCACACGCATCACTTACGACCACACAAACCCAATACAACTCATATAAATCAGACATCACACACAACTAATACTACCCACTGAAAACCAAGCTGGAGTCAACAAAGCATTCATTTTTATCCCTACTTTATTTACACTTTCTATAAAACCAAGTAATTTGACACAAGCCTAAAATGTTTTAAATAATTTTCACTAATATAATAAAACTAGATTGTAATTTCTCTACATTGTATTTAACAAGCTCCTATTTCCCGCGGAGTGAAGGGCCTGGTGACCCGTACCACAGGTTTTTTCCTAAAACCTATCACAGGCACCAGTTCTCTCACAAAACAGGTCTTAGTCGATGATTTAATACCTATACCCAGAAGATTATCTTCTACAAAAGTTCCTGTACTTTGTGTTACCTTTAGATAAATAAGAACCTATTGTGAGAGATAAATAAATGCTTTATTATTATTCCTCTTCATTTATTTTAAATCTCATTAAAATACATTTTTTACTATAGAAAATACAATAGGTAACATATAAAACTAATCTACAGTAAAAAATATATCAAAACGGTGGATCACCGGCCGCGAAGCTAGGCTCAAGCGGCCGGTGACTAGGGCTGCAGAGAGAGGAACTTCCTGACGATACGCGCCGAGTCCAGGAGTACCGCCTTTTGAATCTGACCTTTGATCCAACTTCCTAGCGAGAGTCTCATAAGATGTTGATCGAGGCTCTTCGCTATTACGCCATTAACTGAAACGACTATTGGAACGATGGTCGCTGAATCAACATCCCACATGCTGACAACCTCGTTAGCCAAGTCAAGATATTTACTGAGTTTATCTTTCTCAGCTTTAACGAGGTTAGCATCATGTGGTATGGTGACATCAGCGAGCACCGCCCTCCGTTCTAACCGATCTATCAGTACAATATCAGGCTTATTCGCGAGAATAGTCCTGTCTGTAATGATAGATCGGTCCCAATAGAGCGTGGCACGGCCGTTTTCGAGAACTGGCGCCGGTGTGTACTTATAATACGGAACTTCAGGACCGGTAAGGCCGTATCGGAGAGCAAGTTGCTGGTGTATAATTTTGGCTACTTGATTGTGTCTGTGCAAGTACTGAGAGTTAGCAAGGTGCGAACAACCCGAAAGTATATGACGGAGGGTCTCCCCAGGTAGATGACACGCTCGACAGATATCGATCGTGCCATCTTTCATAATATACTTCCGGTAGTTGTTCGTCTTTACCACCTCATCCATAATTGCACAGACAAAACCTTCGGTTTCCCCAAAGAGGTCACCGAAGCGTAGCCAATTTACTGAACTCGGGAGATCTACATCAGGTCCGGTGAGAACCTTGTAGAATCTCCCGTGTAGCTCTTTGCTCTCCCATATAGCCTTCCTATCCTGAATGCTCATCACCGTAGGTTTGCGCCAGTTCTCGTTAGCTAAGGAGAGAGGGGTAAGGTTCTTATCAACTGCAACCACATCGCGATGCATCTATTATTATTATTATTATTATTATTTCTAGACGTGGACCTAGTACTGCCGGTGGCCGAGGAAGCAATGACGGAGCTAAATAACATGAACGACAGTCTGCAAGTCATTAAGATCACCGTAGAAACAGAGAGATTTGATGACAGATAACCAAGATCATGAACTCGGCAAGAATCTGGCGCAAACCTTAAGAACCGTATAAAGGAAATGCTTTTAGTTTTAGCATCTATACTATACTATCATAATTATCTGATAAGATATGATAGTAGTTCGGGATCGTAAGATCCCAAATATTAGTTCCAGGGATTGCCCTGGAATGGGAATGTCATTGTATGATCTTCAGACATTCGTGAAGCCGGAAGGTGATAAGGTGCTCACTAGTCTTGGGTTATACTAAGCAAAATCCGATACCTGTGTGTGACTTACGTTACTGTGACTTCAAAATATCTGTGACAAAATACTAGCTAGTATTTCTACCAAATACATACAAATTCATTGTTTTACTGATTGAATAGGTAATATATTTATTGCAGCAATAGTACCGCTACATAACAAAAATTCCTCTTGAATTGTATGTGTATAACATGTAACAACTTTGTTACATTGCGGTATAGAGTACGCGCAAACTCTCACTAAGCTTTATGAGCTTAGTGAAGTTGGCTTCAAGGGCTGCGCACTGAACCGTAAATAAGGCGTTGAGGGGCTGTCAAACCAGGATTGCCAGCAAGAACTTCGGCGTATTTTTATTGTGTCTAGCACATTTTGTTATGAATTACTCTATTTTTCAATTCAATATTTATAGAATATGTAAAACATCTTGTAATCAATGACGGATTATTTAAAATCTACAATGTTAGAAGAAATTATACTTTTTATCTAACGCAATTAATCAAAGTTTGAAAATAAAATAATTATTATGTAGCAAATTTATTTATAATCTAGTTGGCAATACTGTCGAATGAATGCGTTGAGTACAATGACGCAGTAAAGTCTTTGACGGTTGTTCGGCGTTCGTTTCGTTGACTTGATAGTTTATTCTTGCGATTTTGTGGAGTATTCCCTGATATTAGCTGTTTCTCTTAAAAGTTAAATACCTATGCCTCGAGGGCGAAATAACGTACTACGTCGTCAATCATGGAAAATGGTGTTCGATATCATAAGTTTTATGAGAAAAGAAGCCGATGAATTCAACCTCAAAATGGTACTTCAGCTGACTGCAGCTGCAACAGGTGTGTCTATTAGCACCATAAAAAGGATTTCTAACCGAAGCCCGGGTGGGTCGCTAGTTGATAAATATCACTTTTCTATTTGATTGTACTTGCGTAGTTTTGCTTCTGTGCCTGAGTTCACAGAGCTCATTAAGTTTTGCGATCTCTACCTACATACATTTCAAATTTCCAAGTATAAAATACTAAACGTGTGTCTCATTCTGACTTAGTGATACTATCAAAGAGAGAGTATAGAAGCGATATTATCTAGCTGAAGCGATTTATTGCGTAGGTACCTAATAAAATAACAACAACAAAGAAATTAGAAGAAGAACCAAAGTTACCGACATAGCTCTCAGAATCAGCAGGCTGAAGTGGCGATAGGCCATATAGCTCGTAGAACCGATAACCGTTGGGGAGTAAAGGTTCTCGAGTGTCGACCGCGATGCAATGCGAAACGGAGTGTGGGAAGACCTTCCACTCGATGGACCGACGACATCGTAGCGGTCGCAGGGAGTCGTTGGATGGAGGCGGCTCAGGAGCGCTATTCGTCGCGTCGTTAAGGGGAGGCCTTTGTTCAGCAGTGGACGTGTACGGGCTGATGATGATGATATAATATCGTGCACTCGTGACACTGGCACTGCCTGTGTGACAGTCACAGATATATTTAGTTTCTGTCACTGTGAAATACCGTCAATTTTCTATACCTGTGACTTTTATCAGTGACGATAAATACGCCTCAAGCCGCATAAAATAAAAATGCTATAAATAGAAAAGACAAGTCGTTGATAGTGGAGGAAATAAAAATAATGATGATGGAGAAAATGACAATGAAGTTCATGAAGAAAAGTGAAAAGGGTTGTGCTTGGGGGTTGTGGTAGATGGTACTGGTTGGTCCCCAAACCACCCTTTGGGAATGGTTATTTGGTATGGAGTGGTGTTTGGTGCAGATGAATGGAAAGTCACTGGTATGGTATGGTACGGACTATATTAACAAGACACTACTGTAACTACTGGTTAACTATGGTAAGAACTTATGGTAAGAATGGTAAAATGGTAGGTAATGGTTGATATGGTGGTTTGAACTCGCGACGAAGGCGGTCGACCGCGAACTGAGTAAGTTTAGATAAACGAGGGCAAATACGCATTCAAATGCAAGTGTGTTTGGTTAGTGGTCAAGCAAAGTCACTGGTTACGGACTATTTTCACAAGACACACTTTGTACTGGTAATTAAACTATGCCGCCAACTTATGGTGAAAATGGTATGACATTGTTGAAATGATAATATTGGTTGAACCCACGACGTTGGCGGTCGGCCGCGGACTGAGTATGTTTAGGTGAACGGGGACAATACGCATTCAAATGGTATGGTTTACCAGAACAAAAAGTATAAAACAACAATTACAAGACGCCATAAAAAGAAGGCTTCTTAGTTAAGCACGCCAAAAAGGACAGAAAGCTTAGTAAGGGTAAAAATGGCTGTTTTTTTAAATTGGAGATGACAGAGGTTAAAACTTAACGAAATGCTTCCAATATTTGATAACGATTACCAACAAGTGTTGAAGCAGAGCGAGCGTTTTCAGCTGTCACAATATACAATGAAATCGCGTGAGAAGCTCGCTGCCTGACGACAGCCGCGATGCTTTAAACTTTCTGAGGACCTATTACCAAAATATCTAAAAAACTTATTTTTTTCTATTTGGTTCGTTTTATTTCTTACATAACAATAGAGAATATAAATATAATCAAGTCAAATTCACTATCTATTATTATTAACTCATTTATTTCAGATTTATAATCCATAAACACGTACAAATTAAATAATATGTCACAATCATTATCTTATCCTATAGAATTAAATTATTATACATTACATAAAAAATTGAACAAATTAAATAAAGATAATTAAATACTTACTACCAAATTAGAATTTAAATAGAGATAGACCCGATTAATATTTTCATCCATTTGTTTTTGGATGGGACAGTCTAGACGCGATACAATCATTTTCAGGATGCCGTTGCTACTGGCTCGGGCACGTTGGAGTATTGAGGCGACTTTTTTGCGAATGATGGCGTGAAAGCAATCTGTGCGCGCCTCCGTGAACATACCAGATGCGCTACAAAAGCGAGGCAGTCGCATCAGCATCCTGAAAATGTTGTTGTATTGGACACGTAGAGCACTGGCTGCCACAGCAGTCTTTTTTCAATGAATTCATTAAAATTTAACTTTTCAGTAGGTATTCCAACTCCGGAATTCCGGCGTTGAAATACTGAGCATCGAAATTCAACTCCGGAGCTGAAAATTAGTCCGAGTTCCAAGCCCTAACCCATACCAAAGCCCAATAACTTCAGTAGTTTTAGCGTGAAAGAGGAACAAACATTCTTCCATCCATTCTCACAAGCTTTGACATTTTTAATATTAGTAGGATGTAATTAAGATATACCTACTTATATTGTGGGTTTATTTGGTTTATTTTCTTTTAGCCCGGTAATATTTTTGCCATGTTGTGTCCTTTTGAGGTCTAACTGCCGAGAGGCCCCATAGAATACATAGGCATTGAACTCTATTAATAGAACAGCTGGCGCGAACAAACATCACGGCAGCAAGCGCGGCAGTCCGGGGCGCGCGGGGTGCGGTTAATGAGTCAAAGATACGATGTCACCGTCCGATGAGATGTAGATGCGACACTGTTTACATTCTGCTTAAAATGTGTACCTACGGGAATATAGTAAATCAATTGAAATAGGAAACTAGACCACTGAATTTTTATAACTAGACTGATAGTTATTATAATAGTAGCTACTGCCCGTGCCTTATTATTATTATTATGTTTCTCATTTCCATGATCACGGGCCATATAGTGACCCGGTCCTTTGGGAGGCAAGCGTGGAGCCGAAGCCAACAGCACAGATGACCTTTATGGGGATTAATCTAAAGGCGAGAGCTACACATAGCGGGTATTATCCTTGGTTGCACAATATGATACACCCGAAGATGATATCCGCCAGGTGTAGAGACTATTGCAAAGGAAAATGAAAATAACAAAAAAGCCATGTTATTGTGGTGAATGGATGGACTGGGTAATTGGGCTATGGGGGAAACTATGGACGCCTGCCATAAACATACTCTCAATACTGTTACAAGCGGCAGACGGTGGCTTGCCGAATGCTGGATGGGTTCCTCAAAATGTTGGCGTAAATGCCGGTAAAGGAACAACATCGGTGCAAACGACTAAGGGGTGTCGAGGTGTGCGGCCCCGATTATTATTTTTTAATATGTATGTGAATTGTTGCCTACGGCGACGCAATGTCACACGCCGCTTTTCGTTTTTTTATATAAATCGCGCGTTCAACGACAAAATAAATACACGTAATACTTTGCACTTGGAGGTGTTACTGGAATTATTAGAGCAATATCTTAACACACACGAGGGCATATCTATGAAATGAATGAGTATTCGCGTTTTCTCGCGGTAAAACACACAAGCCTTTGGCGCTCAAGAACTAGTAAGCAACTGAGTGAAGTGAGGACGGCCGTCTACACTTGAACGGAGCCACAGATTAGGTCGTGACGCTTCTATACGCTAGTAATAGAGTTCAATGTAAATATCTTATACCTTTATACGAGCAATTCTTGTGTACCGTAGAATGGGGTGGCTATGTGCCACATTTCAAGGTTATTCAGTTTTAGCAAAACCAAAATAAGTTATTTTTTAGGAAAATAATACAGATAATGCTCTTTATATATTTGTTTACATGTTCCTTATCTCGCCATTAATAAAAAAATCATACTTTGGAAGAAAAATAAAAAAAATTATGGCACATTCTCACCCGACCACTCGGGGTGAGAATGTGCCACTTCACAATTCCCTTCATATCTTTTTACATTATTGAAATGGCACATTGACACCTATCTGTACTTCGAAAATGGTCCACCAGAGAACGATAAAAACAAAAAACATTAATGTTGCCATCAAAAAATCACAAGGACGAATTTTTCTGCGTACTCGTATCAGGCCCAAAACTAAGTATGGTCCTGAGTGTCAACCAACGCGCGACTTGTGCCCTGCCGCAGGAAAATAAGTTATACTGCTAAATTCCTCATTAGATCTATT
Source organism: Eupithecia insigniata (assembly GCA_947859395.1). NCBI lineage: Eukaryota > Metazoa > Arthropoda > Insecta > Lepidoptera > Geometridae > Eupithecia > Eupithecia insigniata. Next base: position 99,516 of record OX402000.1, read on the forward strand.
ATTAATGCTATATTTTCAAAATTTACTGCATATTCCTAGTACAATGTAGTACGTTTTTTTTAAAAAAAACTAAGTTATGTAACGTACGTGATGGGAATTGCCTAGTTGAAAAAGGACACTAAATATATTCTAACTCAATCGAAAAGTTTCAGTGAATCGAAATCTGACATAAATCCGCGCAAAATTCAAATAATTCGCGCGAAATTCAAATATTTTAGCGGTTTTTAATATTTTCTATAAGGAATAAAACTATGTACCTAAAAAGTAGTTTTTTATAAATTGCTGACCATTTCCAATTAATCCATGTTCCAATGAAGTACGATTAATGGGGGTTTTGGTAATGATGTTGATTTTTAGTAATACGTCTCATAAATTATTAATTTCTCCAAAAGTCGAGTCGAATCGAAATTAGTGAAAACATGGGTTCATAGAAAATGTTTTACGATTTACGGTAAACTACTTTTATGCTATTGATATTAGATTTTAAAAAAAATTGTAAATTAATAATAAATAGATCAGCTGTAAATAGGCATAGGTAAAGTCATGTAAGAAAACAATTATAATTATTATAAGTTCATAGTGCTGCTGTAAAAGGGCATTGTCTGTCATAATTAATTCCTCATGAAAAATAAGTATCACAGTGATGCAGTTACTTTACCTAGGTAAAATATAGCAGCTAAAAGTGCATTGTCAATTATTGGACTAGGCTATGATAAAAATATAGTCTAAATATATATATATATATATAATCTGAATCTCCGAAACAGCTCCAACAATTTTCATGAAATTTAGTACAGAGGGGTTTTCGGGAGTGGTAAATCGATCTAGCTAGGATTCATTGTAAGAAAATGCTGTTTTATTCGTGTTTTCGATAATAAGCTTTATTGATAGGGCACTCCCATAGACAAGATTTCGACACTACAAAGCCTTCATCATTCATTATTTTTGTTCGTTGATAAACAGCCGTGACCTAAACAGAAAAATATGCCTCTTCCTGACATCTATTGACGAATAATATTCCTATTATTTTTTAAATTGGGAGCAACTAACTGCTCTAATGACACAACAACAGTAAAGCTACTCCAGCAGGTGGGGTTGTTAAGCAACACTAAGCCAATGAGTGTTTGGTTTGAGGTAAGACCAAGAAAACCAATTGTTTATTTATTTTATTTGTGTCTTTTTAACTAACGTGTTAAATATAATTTCAAAAAAACACATTATACACACCAAAAACAAAAATACCGAGCAAAGCTCGGTCAACCAGGTAGTAGGTACTAATATTACAAATTCTAAAATATCTCAAGTCTGTACTTATGCCTGCCCTACCTTTGAATTTGGCAGGGAGGTAAAGCTTATGCACATAGTCAAAGATAAATTTTGCATTTTACAATAAATCAAATGTTGTGATCCTTTTGCTGGGAGTCCCATTTAATTAACAAATAAATGAATTATCTATAGGTATGTACTTACGATCTTATATAATGTCTAACAAGTAAGGTCTTCCTTTGCCAAGGTGATCAAGTTTTGTCGGTGCATTAGTTCCAATTTTTTTTATCGCACTGCACTCCGATACTATTCTTTGATTTTTATGTAGGTATAGTTTTGATAATTTTAAGCCGGCGGTACGGAGCAGCGCGGCTGCGGTCTGTTTACTTTATTGGTCACCTTGCAATGACCTTCCTCGGCTCTTGTTTTCTTTGGACATTTGGCCGAGTTTTAAACGAAGGCTATTTCACCTTCATGACCTTCACAACTTGTCACGTCACGCACGGTCAAAGCACATTTCATTCACAGCATTACAGATAGAGAAATAAGTAGGTAGAGGTAGCATAAGTCATTTCCGGTCTTATATCTACGTATCACCATAGTTGTCATGTATCTTTGTCTATCCCTCGGAGTCAAGCTATGAGTAAAAGAGATAGGTGGTGTAAGTATAGCTATACTGCACTGACAGTGTCAATCGTGTCAGCTAGTGACTGACTAGTTAGTTCAAAGGTTTAGCAAGACTAATGAACTTTATTGAAATTCTAAGAAATTACTGCGTTTTACCTAAAACTTTATGGAAAAAGTGAAAATATGTCGTGTTCTGCTGTGTTCTGGTACAAGAAACATACATATTTATACATGAAGAAAATAGATAGGAATAGTGTTACATAGGGCCCAAAAAGGTCCCTGTCTCAGCATTGTGCCGCTACAGGCCTAAGCTAGTAGCGGCGCTGGTTTTCAGACAGGTCCTAGTGTGGCACAAAGTTACAGAATACATAAACATAGGTACAAGATATATGTATATAAAAGACAGGAAACAAGAGAGAAAATAAGGAAAATTTACAGAGTACTTAAGTGTAGTAGTTACTTACATATAAACAAAAACATAAAAAAACTATTTTAAACACAAAAAAATAACCATAGGAGGTACAACAACCCTGGTTGAAAGTACTAAAACGTGCCTGTTAAATATGGGACGAATCAGGAATGAAATCGGCATAAAAAAATATTTTCCTGATTCGGACCAGTTTGGGCCGAAGCCAGTTCGGCTCGGCAGCAAAGTCACTTCCCAAGTCACACTATTACAAATCTGCAACTGCACACTAATAAAAACGGACATGCGTAAAACTGAAAGGCGGAGTCCATAAAATTATTGGTCCTAGGCATCACAGCATAGGTAATCTGCATAGCTATTCTAACTCGATCGAAAAGTTACCGTGACTCGAAATCTGACACAAATCCGCGCGAAATTCAAATAATCCGCGCGATATTCAAATATTTTAGCGGTTTTTAATCTTTCCTGCGTTCTACAAGCAATATCAATAGCAGAAAAGTAGTATACCGTAAATGGTAAAACATTTTCTATGAACCCATGTTTTAACTAATTTCGATTCGACTCGACTTTTGGAGAAATTAATAATTTATGAGATGTATTACTAAAAGTCAACATCATTACCGAAAGCCCCATTAATCGTACTTCATTGGAACATAGATTCATAGAAAATGGTCACCGATTTATGAAAAACTACTTTTTAGGTCGTTTTATAGATATTTTAGAACGCAGAAAATATTAAAAACTGCTAAAATATTTGAATTTCGCGCGGATTATTTGAATTTAGCGCGGATTTGTGTGAGATTTCGAGTCACTGAAACTTTTCGATTGAGTTAGAATAGCCGTGCTGCAGGGCTATTCTAACTCGATCATAAAGTTTCGTCGACTCGGAATCTGCACATATCCGCGCGAAATTCGAAATATTTTAGCGGTTTCTTCTCGGATGAAGTATTAGAAGGATACCGCCAGACACAGTTCTACGCATGTCCGTTTTTTGTTAGTGTACTGTTGCAGATTTGTAATAGTGTGCGTGACTAGGGATGTGACTTCGCTGTCAAGCCGAACTGGTTTCGGCCCAAACTAGTCCGAATCAGGAAAATATTTTTTATGCCGATTTCATTCCTGATTCGTCCCATATATCCTCCGCTGTCTGTCTCTCTGCCGATCTATCGAGCTTTATTGTATCTCATGATTCGTAAAAGGTAATCTGCATTTTTTGTGTGTATTCCATTTACCGATATAATATAATATTATCAAAATAAATATTAAAATTAAAGGGAGCTCCACAAAAACATGTTTTTTGACCATTTTTTGCTCCACTCACGCGATGCAAAAATCTAAAAAAGGGGTTAGAGTTCGCTCCGCTTTCCGTTGCCTTAATTTGTTTGTCATTTTGGGCAACTGCCGCTATAAAACCTGAAATTTCTTGCTAATCCTTATTTACCAACTTCTGCGTGAACGCAATAAAAAAATATTAAAAGTGATTACTTATAGTTTATGTATCTATGTATTTTGCAAGCCGAATTAATCCACCTTGTCTGCTCCTATTTTTTTGGCCAGTTATAACCTGGGTCTCTTTAAGACAAGAGTGAATAGGTGTCTTCCGGTGGGTACAGAGGTACGTACATACTCGATAAACTTGCTCGATCCCGAGCAAGTACGAACGTGTGGACCATGCAAGACTCACGAGAAATTCTCGAAGCTAACCAAAATGTTCGATTCGAACAAGATTCAAACGTTCATAATTCTTGCTCGATGTTCGAAACAAAAATGTTTGTACATGTAGCAACGAGGTCGAGCATGTTAGTCGTGATTGATATTTTTGTGAATGTTAGTTAGCTATAATGTCGGACTTTCGTTCATTTTCTCGAGATTTTATGGATAAATTTATGAATTAATGAAATTATCAATTTATTTAATCAATAGTTGTTACTACAAATTTCTAGTAATAAACATCATTACTTTAGTATTTATACTGAGCGAAAAACTTACGCATGTAATGATAAATCCGGGAATTTCACTCCACCTTTTGTGCTTATTGAAGAACTGTAAACAGCGGAACACGACATATTTTCATATTTTCAACAAAGTTTTAAGTAAATCGCAGTAATTTCTTAGAATTTCAATAAAGTTCATCAGTCTGACCACAACATTAGAGCAAACTACCGTGTCAGCACCTGACACGATTCACACTGACAGTGCAGCATAGCTATACGTACACCAACTATCTCTTTTACTCATTGCTTGGCTCCGTGGGATAGACAAAGATACAGGACAACTATGGTGATACATAGATATAAGACCGGAAATTACTTGGCTCACTCTTCCCTACTCAATGGGTTTTTTAATATTTTCTGCGTTCTACAAGGAATAAAACTACCTAAAAAGTAGTATTTCATAAATCGCTGACCATTTTCTATCAACCCATGTTCCAATGAAGCACGATTAATGGGACTTTTAGTAATAATGTTGATTCCAATCATAAATCTTCTAAATTAATAATTTCTCCCAAAGTCGAGTCGAATCGAAATTAATTAAAACATGGGTCCATAGAAAATGTTTTACAATTTACGGTACACAACTTTTTCTGCTCAGACCAAATAAAAAGTTAAGACTCCGCACCGCGCCGGATACCATACTGCAGCCTGATTATATAAGGAATTCAGGTAACGCAACGCAACGCATGTTTGCGCTACTATTAGCGTGAGCGGCGCTTATTTCTTTGAGCAATGAAGCGAATTATCTGAATGAACCCTTATTTTATCAACCTCATATGTCAGTCAGTTCGCTGTAGATAACTGTCAAAAAGGTGCTAATAAGCGATTAGCGCGTGTAACGATTTACGCGTTAAATGCGTTTATAATCGTGGAAAAGTACTCCGGCAGTGGAAAATTGGTGCTAAAATTTATCGGTGTCGACTTGTAGGCGCATAAAATTAACGTTCAAACAAATATGGCCGTCGTACTATTGTTATAATTATATTCTCTTTGTATGGCCGTATGGTATGAATAACCGATAAAAACGTAGTAACTTTTTCAAGTTTTTTCATTGTTTCAGTGCTCAGTGCGTATTTTCTTTATACTTGTAATATATTACTAGTTTGTGCATAGGTGGATACTGAGATTGTTTAGGTACTGAGATTTCATCTTGGGCAATAAACCATTTTCTGCTTTACAGAGGTATCGAAAAATAGTTTATACAGGTGATACATAATTAATAACGAAATACCAATAGAAACTTGGCTTTATTTAAGTAAAGAAATTAGGATAATATATTACAGACATTTGTGTAACAGATTCACAGATGCCAAGATCATAAAGAATAATAAGCACAAAGGAGATTTATATGTCATTCTCCCCCTCTATAGTTTCTTCATAGAGGAGGTAGTCATTGAGGCATTGAGGTATTTTCCTAGTCCTCGTAGATCTCCGAAGAACTCGTACAGGTCCAACGTTTTGCGGTGGAGTTCCGTAAATCTCTTCTTCATGGACATCCCCGATATTATGTCTTTCTTCTGATACTGAATTTTCAGGGTTTCCGTCGTCATCTCTGTTGACAGGGTGTGAGTCTTCATCATCATTAGACATTGGAGGAAGTGGTGCAAGGTGTATGTTGGATACCGTGGACTCCTGACCATTACGTGTTCGAACATATGAGTAGCTGGGATTACTTTGTAGTAACTCGACTTCTTCGACGTAAGGGTCTATTTTCGACCGAACGAATTTTTTTAATAGTATAGGGCCTGGAACCAGCCATGACGGCAGCGATTCTCCGATAGGAGTCCTTCGTGGAAAGTTGAATAGCCTCTCATGAGGAGTCGCGTTTATAGAAGTGCAAAGAAGTGAGCGGACACAATGAAGCGAGCACTTTAAGACTTGCTCCCAATTTTCAATGGGCAAATTCTTAGATCGCAAAGACAACTGTATAGACCGCCAAAGGGTTCCATTTAGTTTCTCCAACTGTCCGTTACCTTGCGGATTATAAGGCGTCGTGCGAGAGCTGGCGATGTATCAATTTTTCAGAAAGGTTTGTATTTCTTCCGACCTGAAAGAGGATCCTCTGTCGCTATGTATGTACAAAGGCTGACTGTATTCGTAGAAAAGATCTTTTAGGCACTTGATAACAGTTGCAGATGTCGTATCTGGATACGGATACGCAAAAGGGTAACGTGAGAATTCGTCGATAATCGTAAGAATATACTTGTTATTTGTGCTTGAAGGCAAGGGTCCTTTGAAGTCTATATCAACACTACACTACAAACAACAATCTCTCAAAAGGTGACACAGCCTTGATTAACGTCCCTTTTGTTTTAGCAAAACGTGGTTTGATTTCTGCACAAACGCGGCATGAAGCAGTCATCTGTTTGACATCATTCAAAGAATAAGGAAGATTCTTCAATCTAATCCAGTGATACATTCTGGTAATTCCAGGGTGAGAAAGCGCGTCGTGCAAATCATATAATTTGTTGCTGTTCATGAGTGCACAAACTCGTGAGAGTACGTCCGCGGCAACATTTGGAGTTCCTGGCCTGTATATTATTTCGTACTTATAACACGACAGGTCCAATCTCGATCTTTCGATTTTATCGTTTTTGATTTTGCTTATGTAATTTTGGTCCAAGATAATATATAACTAACAGATTTTTGGTCAGCGATAAGGAGGAAGTGTCTGTGAATGAGAAAATCTTCTTTTTCAACAGAGGCGTGTCTACGTTCGCTATCAGACAAAGTTCTTGAAAAGAAAGCCTTTTTGAGATAAAGTAGCGGCTAAAGCAAACTCTGAAGCATCGGTTTCCACTGTCAAGGTCTCTTGGTCGTCAATAGGAGCCAATGCCACTTTTTTTATGTCCGATTTCAAAATTTGGAAACTACGCTGTGCATTTTCATTTAATGGAAAATTGTTATGATTGATTAGTGGTTGAATTTTTCCAGAAAAGCTGGAGACCCATTTGGCGTAATGAGCAAATAGTCTAAGAGTCCGTTTCAATTCAGCGGCATTACGTGGTAGTGGTAGATTTATAAGCGGCTTGAGTCGGTCTTTGTCAGGTTCAATTGTGTTATTTTTGACAGTGTATCCAAGGAAACCTCCTTATACACTGTCAAAAATAACATATATAGTTTTTTTTAATAAAGTTACACTTCTGTTCGTTTAAAGTGAGGTTATACTTCTTTGCGGCGGCCATAAATTGCTATAGGTTTTTATCGTGTTCCCCCTCATCTTTACCGCAAACTGTGACATCGTCGAGATATGCAAAAGTTCCTTGTAATTGTTCTTTGTCAATTATGAACTCGAGAGTACGTTGAAAGGCGGCAACTCCGTTAGTAACGCCAAACGAGATTCTGTTGAACTGCCATAATTTGCCACATGCTTCGAAAGCGGTGTATAGTTTTTCTCTGTCTAAAATAGGCACTTAGTGATAAGCACTTTTCAAGTCGATCTAACTAAAATGATTGAATTTAGCCACTTTCGAAACTATCGAGTCAATATTGGGCAATGGGTACGCATCCAGATAAGTAAATTTATTGATAGTTCTAGAGTAGTCGACAACTAACCTCTTTCGATGAGTTCCGCCTCCAGCGACAAGTACCTGAGCACGCCAAGGAGATACACTTAGTTCAATTATCCCGTCATTCAAAAGCTTCGATATTTCTGTACGAATGAATTCTTCTTCGTCGTAATTGTGTCGTCTGGATTTGGCAGCGATAGGAGTTATTTCGGCAGATAAATGTGTGAAGAATGATGCTGGCGGTACTGAAGCTTCCATTACGCATATTTGCAGGGGCTCCCTTGTCCCTCCGAATTGGAATTCAAGCTTAGAATGGTCCTTCAGTATATCGTGGCCGATGATGACATCCGCGCACAAGTTGTTAATTACGAGCAATGGGCGTTGTTTATATACGTGATTATTCATTTCAAGCGTAGCAAAACAGACCCCGTTGACATTAGACGTATCGTTTATTGAAGCTAGGTTTATTGTTTTTTTACAGGGTCGTTGTTTCAATTTCATTATTTGTGGGATATTTCTATCAATGAAGCTGACAGAGCTCCCCGTATCTACCAGGGCATCGACTTGAGTATTGTTAAACGTGATGGCGATAGTAGCTTTTCCCAAGGTTGACGGTGATGCAGCTGAATGCTGTGATGTGCTGACTGCTTCGTGTGAATGTGAGCATGGTGAGAATTCGACATGAGTTTCGGGACTCGGGATAGCGTTACTTGTAGATGGGCTATCACGGGAACGGCATACTGAAGCGAAGTGGCCTTTCTTGGAACAAAGTTGACAGTATTCGTTGAAGGCAGGACACTTAATTCTTTGGTGTATTTTACCTCCGCAAAAGAAACAACGCTTTGTTGGTTGTTGTGGTGCGGTGACCGCAATTTTACAAGGATTCGGTACGAAGTGTCGTGTTGCTTCTTGTTGGACACCCGGTATTGGTAAGGCATTCAAAGTATTAGAGGCGGTCAAGCTCATTATTGTTGAGTCCTTTTCGGCGGTTTCAAGGATGACGGCTCGGTTCATAGCTTCGTCTAGGGAAAGAGAAGAATTTTCCAGTAAGCGCTCCCTGATCTTTGATGAATGGATTCCCGCAATGAACGCGCTTCGTATAGCTTGGTTCCTGTGTTCGTCAGCTGACACATATTTGAAATTACAATTTTGAGCCGAAGATGTAAAGCGCGACAATAGTCAGAAATTGTTTCGTCATCTCTTTGTTTTCGTGTTCCGAGGACGTAGCGGGATAATATTTCGTTTACCGGTTTTAAATATGTTTTCAATAACTTGAGTTTTGTAGAATCTTTAGTATCTTTTGTTATTTCTTCGTCAAGGAAATTCGAAAAGGTGTGGTGCCAAAGTGACCATTGTTCTCCAGTACGCTGTACGCTAATATTAGCGCTTGCGTTAACAGATAAACCTTACGTAATCAGCCCGCAGAAGCAGCTAAAACTACGCCTTGCCGTGTACATACACGGCGACCCGTATGTACACGACAAGGCGTACATACACGGCGACCCGCACACACATTTCAACAACAGATGGATATTCAAACGGAAAAAATCACGGACTCCGTAACTAAAAAAGTTTCTGAGAACAGATGCAAAATTAAATACAATCATGGAGGGATGCATGGAGGAAAATAAATACTTGAAGACTGAAGTGAAACTTTTACAGGATAAAATTATGTATATGGATAGCGAAAAACGAAGAAATAATATATTGATATTTGGAGCAAATGAAAACCATCAGGAAAATCTGATAAATGAAGTAAAGAAAATAATAGAAACCCAATCACAAGCTAAAGTGGAATATTATGAAATTAACAAGGCCTACAGGCTAGGTGTTCGAGGAGAGAAAACACGTCCAATTCTAGTAGGTTTCACCACTACATGGAAAAGAGATGAGGTGTTGAGGAAAAAACTCAAAGTGGCCACCGGCATCTACTTCAAAGAAGATTTTAGTAGGGTAACTTAACAGAAAGAAGAAGGGAACTGCTTCCAAAGTTAAAAGAGGAGAGAGACAAGGGGAAAATAGCGCACATAAGAGGTGATAAGCTGATAGTCAAGGAACCCAGGGAAGACGCAGGAGACAAGAGAAAGAGGAACAGCTTGGAGTCCCCAAACACCTCGGCTAGCCAAGAGCCAGCCCCAGCCCCGAAGAAGGTCCACAAAACGAACATGTTTGATTACATGGCCCGTGGAAGATCAAGCTCCAAAAAACTAACAAACGACATCGATAACGGAAAAAACATACAAATAAATAAAACAACAACACTAAACCAAGCAACTAGGAAAACTTCTACTACCCTCTAACCACTCCACCACCTACCCACAATCCGGAAACAATACAACAGGAACAAAAATACAAATATATAGCAACATATAACACACTAACACTAAGAACGGATGAGGCGTTGTTAGAACTTATCACAGCACTGAAAAACACAAAATGGTCAATTATTGGACTTAGTGAAGTTCGAAGACTTGGGGAGAAAATTGAAGAACACGAAGAATTCATATTTTACCATAAAGGCGAAACAAAGGGAAAACATGGCATAGGCTTCTTGATAAAAAGAGAACTGAAACATCAAATCATAGAAATAATAGGTATATCAGAACGTATAGTAATACTCAACATAAGCATCCCCCCTAATGAAGAGAAATGGTCAATAGTACAGATACATATATTCCCCAACAGAACAGTCAAGTCACGCTGATATCAAAGCATTTTACATTAATCTGAACAACGCCATCAAAGAAAACACCTTTAGTAACCTCATAGTCATGGGTGACTTTAATGCTCAAATTGGAACTAGGAGACCTGGTGAAGAAATAATACTAGGCGCGTTCACCGAAGGGAAAAGAACGAGAAATGGAAATAAACTTGTTGAACTTGGTCACGAAAATAATCTTAGAATAATGAATAGCCATTATGAGAAGCGGAAACAACGAAAATGGACTTGGATATCTCCCGATGGCCATTATAAGAACGAGATAGATTTCATTCTTACAAATAGACCACAATCCTTGGATGACTGCGGCGTCCTGAGTAATACGAACTTCAATAGCAACCATAGAATGGTCAGAGCAAAGCTTAAACTAGGAAACCACAAGGATATCAAATCACAACTTACCGATATGCCTGACCTACAGAATCATATAGAGGTAGCGGAAATTGACCACTACATAAACCAACTAACATACACTCTTACCAACAGCTTTGAACAATCCTGCCCTTTAATCACGCCCAAACACGGGGCGAACAGACAATGGTGGGGTCCTGAACTGCAAAGACTCCGTCGCAAAGTAAGGAAACTGTTCAACAGAGCCATGAACACTAGACAAGACGAAGACTGGGTGAATTACTATAATGCAAAACGAACCTACAAAAAGAAAATTCGCCTACGAAAAACGGAATGTTGGGAAAGGTTCTGTACCAACATTGAAAAGAACAGTCAGGCCGCCCGTATCAGAACCATCTTAGCAAACGTGCCGGAAAGCACGCTTGGATGTCTCATCAAACCTGACAATACCTTCACCAAATCAGATGCAGAAACCAGCGAAGTGCTACTGAACACGCATTTCCCAGGCTGTCAAGTTACAGACACTTGCACATGGGAAGAAACATCAGAGCGCACGCCTACCGCCTTAGACTGGACAACAGCCCACTCTATGATAAACTACGAGAAGGTACTCTGGGCAATCAACAGCTTTCTTCCCTTCAAAGCACCAGGACTGGATGGGATCTTCCCAGGTATGCTTAGATGGTGCAGTGGTATACTAGCCGAACACCTAGTAAAGATATTCAGAGCATGTATCGCCCACAAGTACATACCACTTAAATGGAGGGAAGTGAAAGTAGTATTCATACCAAAACCAGGAAGAAGTGACTATACCCAACCAAAATCCTTCAGGCCGATAAGCCTGACATCATTTCTTCTGAAAACACTAGAAAGACTTTGTGATAGAGAAATTAGAGACCATACACTCTTTCACAACCCGCTACACCCGCAACAACATGCTTACAGCAAAGGCAAATCAACAGAATCTGCTCTACATAGCGTAGTCTCACGCATAGGCAGTGGACTGACATCAAAACAACCTACACTGGCGGCCTTCATAGATATCGAAGGAGCTTTTGACAAGACACATTTCACCAGCATATACAGGGCCCTCACTAAATATGGTGTTGCGCCGACACTGGCTGAATGGATAAACAACATGCTCAAAAACAGAGCTATACAAGTCACAATAAACAAAACCACAAGAGGTGTAGTGGCCAGAGGCTGCCCACAAGGTGGCGTACTATCACCCCTATTATGGAATATAGTTGTTGATGAGCTAATCCGCAGGCTTAACGGCCACGGACTAGTTACGGTGGGATATGCGGACGACCTCGCGATCCTGGCGACCGGCTGTTTCGAAAACACACTATGTGACCTGATGAAACTCGCCTTTAGAACCATTGAAACATGGTGCAACGGCCATGAACTCACAGTTAATCCAACAAAAACGGAACTAATAATGTTCACTAACAAGCGGCATCTGGGAAATCTAAAACTCCCAAAACTGTTTAACACGGAAATAAAACTAAAAACAGAAGTCAAGTACCTAGGAGTCATACTAGACAGCAAGCTGCTGTGGAATAAACACCTAGACTACAAACTCCAACGTGCTACTGCCACATTCTACCAATGTAGCAGGATGCTAGGAAAAACCTGGGGACTTTCACCGAAAATAACTATGTGGCTCTATACTGCTATCGTTAGACCTACACTAACGTACGGAGCGATAGTCTGGTGGACCAGAACGGAGCTGAGCACCGTAATTACAAGACTGCAGCGCTTCCAAAGAATGGCATGCTCAGCGATAACAGGCTGCATGAGGACCACTCCTGGTGCTGCCCTAGATGTAATTCTAGATCTAGCACCGTTAGACCTATATATACAACAAGAGGCTACAATGTCGGCGCTGAGACTACACAATATGGGTCTCTGGGAAGTCACAAGTAGCCTACACGCACAGATCATGGACAGGGCTATAGCATACGAACCTCTTATGGCCGCCCCCTGTGACAAAATGCCCAGTAAACCGATCATAAACAAACACTACCAGATACAACTATACGAGGATCAAAAAGATGAATCAGGAACCCATGAAGTCAGAATTTACACAGATGGCTCCAAAACGAATACAGGTACGGGTGCTGGGATTCACTCAATGGACCTAAACATTAACATTTCAATAACGCTAGGAAGACACAGCTCCATATTCCAATGTGAATGTGTAGCAATAACCCAGGCAGCTACAACCATGCAGAAGAGAGGAATTAACGACCAATGTGTACGAATTCTCTCTGATAGTGCTGCTACACTCAGGGCTCTGGAGGGAAACAGCTGCAACTCCAAGCTCGTGTACGAATGTCACTTAGCTCTAGAAAGGATATCTGCCAAGAACAGGATCATCCTTCAATGGATTAAGGGACATAGCGGATCTCTAGGGAATGACGCCGCTGATGAGCTGGCACGGAAGGGATCGGAAACAACCACAGAAGGCCCATCCCCTTTTCTACCCCTGCCTTTTTCACTATTCCAGACATGGACTAGGCTAAGAACTAGAGAGACGCATAACGAACGATGGAAGCACCTGCCAGAATGCAGACAAGCTAGAGCGGCGCTCCCATCAACATCACCGAAGTTAACTAAACGCCTACTGAACTTAAACAGAACGGACCTGCGTATCCTGGTGGGAACACTAACAGGACACTGCCCACTAAACAAACACCTATTTACCATCGGAGCGACGGACAGTCCCCTCTGCAGAGGATGCCTCAGTGACGACGAAACGGCCGCCCACGTAGTCCTGGAATGCGAGGGAGTAACAGCACAACGAACAGAAATCCTCAACTTGCCGAGGTCACTCCGCGAAGCCTGTGAAGATCCCAGGAAGATTCTGCGCTTCTGGACGGAGTTAGGCTGGCTTTGCTAGCAAATCAACGCATAATGGACCAAGTTGAGTCCAAATGCGGACAAGGGAGTACCCATACCATACCATACCATACCATACCATACCACAAGGATAAGAGACCTTTCAAAGCAAAACCAACATTTACCAGCTAATTGTAGCTAATTATCAAATTGATCAAACCTCACATCATCATCGGCCTTAGGTATGACTACTGGCTTCTTGATCATCTTGAGTACAGCTTCTCTTTTTTAGACTACCACTGATTTATTCCTGTTTACCAAATCTAATCAAAATCAACATCTTCTCGAAACTACTGAACATTTGTGTAAATAACGCCAAAGCATTACAAAATTCAATGCATAAAGATCCGGAGCCAGATCGTATGTACAACTCTGGGAACTGATGGACTGGATCCCAGGACTGAAACTGATCTTTCTCTCCCCTGATTTGACATTTATACCAAGTTGATGAAGACAACAACTCGGTATAAATGTCAAAACAAGGGAGAGAAAGATCAGTTCCAGTCGAAAATACAGAAGCTTTACCCTAGAAGATCAAGAAGATAGTAGTCGCAAGGCCCACGAACGCTGTTATGTATGGTCAATTTGATTAGTTGGCCACAATTAGTTGACTACCAGCGATGCAAATATTCCAATGGATGGCAGGCGAGTACAGTTTGAAGGGTATAAATTTCTTCTTGGCTTATCACCAAAGAGTGCGTCTTTTCATATGATTTGAAAGAATCGATCCACAACCTTCTGTGCCATCCTTCCACTGCAACATGCCTCGTCGTCTTAGTAATTAAATAACCCTATCGTATAGCATCCTATACACACCCATCTCTATGTTGTTTTGTGCAAGTGTGGTATGTAATGTATAGTAAATTATACATGCTTTTTCTGAAAATCTAAAGAAATTGTTTTTTTTTTTTTTATATTGTCTCCGTATGTTCTTTGGCCCTAAATAAACTAGTTTTAATGAAAATTTCATTTAAATTAACCAAAAAGTTCTCTGCTACCTTAAGGGTTAAATAACACAGTTATGATCATCATCATCATCAGGCTTCACTAGTCCACAGCTGGACATAGCCTAACGAGCACCATAGCGCCCTGTCTTCAGCTTGCCGCAACTAGCATCTGCCTGCAGTCTTTGCAGATCGTCATCCCACCTGGTCGGAGGGTGTCCTCTACGTTTGCCGAGTAACACAGTAAACATCAGTATCTTGATTATTATAATGCATCTCTCAAAGAAAACTATAAAAAAAAGAAATAGTATTTTTTGTAATGTACCCTATAGTCTTACTAACATTTCGGTATTTATTTAAATCTATACCTAATTCTGTATTGTGCACCAACAACTTATAGCAGAGGGTATGAACACAGGAGCTTAACCCTAGAGATAGATAGTTCTGCCAGCAAACCTTATAAATCAGAGAAAAGCGATTGCAAGGGACCGGTAGAGAAAGGGTACATACTTACTTAGGTACTCCAAAACAAAACGGGCTAAGATGTAATATGATTTTAATCAGTCAAATTAGGAATATGATTACTTATTAATTAGTTACGTACTTAAAGTACAGGAGCGACCTCTCGATCATCATCAGTGTCGACATCATTGCTTTCAGAGCCAGTACTAACTAGCATACGTCAGGGACTCATAAAAAGCATGATAGTAGTTTGGAATACGAGTATCTCCTGCTTTACAGAGAAGATCGTCATATAAATAGGTATGTAGAGCCTTGCTTATTGGAAGTGGCTCAGTGTATAACACTTGCAATTCGGGTACATATCGGGGACTTGGGCTTGTTACCTGTCTGGTACCCCGCTTGCTTCTTGTCTTTTTAACAGGTTCTGTATTTAATTGGGAATATTCAGCATCGAAGTCATATTTGTATTTTAGTATTGATGGCTGTGAATGGGAGACTTCGACTGAGGTTTTTTGCTGCACTAAACGCTGTATAGCATAATCGGTAACGTGTCTGCGTAACAGGTCGATGCTCAGGGTTCGAGCCTGATACGCGACTTACTTTATTTATTTTAATTAACTATTTTTAAATAAAAAACAACAACAAAAAACAGCTGCTTTCTAATATTGAGAATATGGTTTAAGCAAAACCGGTTTAGCAAATACCTGAATAATATTTTATGACCATTTATTTAAACATAAAAAATAATTCAAAAATTGATTAAATAGATGTAAGTGTAGTTACTATTTATAAATGTAATGATTATTAGTCACATTATAATTTTAACAGTAGTTAATATAAATAAAAACAATTTAATATTTAAGAATGTTTTTCTTGATTGAATTTGATTTTATAAACAGTTACATAATTAAAATAAATAAAGCCGCGTATCAGGGTCGAACCCATCATCATGTTACGTAGACACGTTACCGATTATGCTATACAGCATTAGTGCAGCAAAAAACCTGCTGCGTCTAAATTTTAAACTTTTTTTTCCAAAAGTACTGGCCATTCGGCTCTTTTACTTTAAGGGTTGAACACCCTAATGGAGTACTATTATTTCATAGAATCTTGTCCCGACGTGAATTTCCCACACCGTGCCCTCCCCTTGTGAGTAGAAATTGCCTGAAGCGCAAGCACGGGTTTGAACGAGAATATAATGATAAACGCGTACCTATATCATTATTTAGATGAATAATTTTCACGAGAACATAATTGTATTATTTTTTATCATACATAAATGTGAGAATGCAATATGATAATATTACAGTACAACTTTATTCTTGTAATTTCAGGCATGGGTAGAATCGTCGAATAGTAGGTATTGTAATTTTTTATAACTCCGCGAGTACCTAATGCTAACAGAGTTACGAAAAAATGTATAAAACAGATGTAATAGCACCTACAGATCTCAAAAATGACAAAACACTAAGGTAATGGCGATTACCATTTCATTCTCCGGGGACGGCGATGTGTAGTGCCCTATTCTCCAGTAGGTCCTATGAAAAGCTTTTGAAGCGTATAATATACGTAGGTAGAATGTGGAGCTGTGTGACGTCCAGTCAATAAAATCTAGGTACCTATATGTAAATCTATACTATAATACACTAATAAAAATAAGTAGGGTTTGTGTGGTTATAGGGGGTAATCTCTGAATCTACCTACTTAGCCAATTTTGAAAATTCTTTTACCTACATACCTATTGAATTTGTTTAAACCACGTTATTTGTGAGTTTTATAGACTACTAAAATGTTTACATACCGCCCAACGAAGTGGGAACGGGTCAGCTAGTCATCTAATAAATTCACAAATAGGTTATATTCTCGATGACATATTTTAAAAGTAAAACACTTTGACGAGTATACTCATCGATGGCAAAACAAATCTAATTGAATGGTTGATGACGAAAACCTATCGTCAGTATTGTATTCTCTTTGCTACGATGAAGTTGAGAATATTGTGCAAAGGATGAGGCTCTTACCTTAGCAATAAATAAAAAAAAAAAACAAATGCTAGTTTACAAGTTATAGTTTAAACCAATTTGTAATAAAATTACACTGTAAGAACCCCTCTGCAGGTAAAGGCCTTTAACCTTAGTATTAACTCGCATGTTGTCCTAATCTGGTACCCAGGCTCTTATGAGCCTGGTCACATTGGAGGATGATAACCTAAGGTGCATATTTTTCACAAATTATGTGATTGATTGTTCATTTGTTGTAATTAATAATTTAAAACCTTTATTCTGCTGTAATATTTTTACTTTAAGCCCTATCTTTAAATGGATATCTTAATTTGTTACTTAAATACTGTCATTTTATTATTGGTAAGAGCGGGGTCTCCTAACACAAGCAAATTTTGCTTAAAAGGTGACCCCAGAAACTGTATTTATAGCTATTTAAGTAATTGCAATAAACATTTATTTTTTATTATTAATTTTTATTAGAAGAGTGTTTAGAAATTAAACAGGTTTTGTTCAATAGCCTTCTCAGAATCCCATGCTTCATCTGATTCAAGGTCATGTTTGTATATTTTTTTTGCCTTGGGAGCTGCATCCTTCTCCCTATTCTTTTTGTGTTTATTCTTCTTTCTAGAGCGGGCCTGCTCCTGCCCCGGGAGTTCCGCCCCTAAGACAATAGCATCGGCTATACTTGTGCTGCACTCTTCTTTTGGTCTAGTCATAGGATAGTGATCTTGTTCACAGTTAAAACTCTTCTCTTTCCTAGTTTTATTTTTCTTGTATTGACTAGGGGTGGATGTGTTAAGGCGCTCTGTTACACTAGCAGCTAATTTTAATGATTTTTTGTAATTGTAGCCAAATAGGGGATGTCTGCTTTTTGTTTCTGGCAAAGGTATAAAGCTTGCTTGGTTGATGTTAAGTGCTATATCATCTTGAATGTGGGTTTTAGGTATTCTTTTTCGTAAATTGAGAAATCCCTTTACCAACCAACTTTTTATGACAAAATGGCTTTGTTCTGATGATAGTATAGACATATTCCCAGCTTCATGGTCTATAGTCCCCTCATAAGTTTGACCATTCAACTTTAATTTACATTTACCTTCAAAAGTAAAATTTTTGTCTTGAAAAGAATCCACATGGACATCCTTGGGACACCTGATGAGCCATATTTCATCGTCAGTGGTGAGAGCAGCCTCATCGCTTTCCATCATGGTTTTTAATGGTTTTAAGTGTAAGTTTTCTTTACCATATTTATTCAATTTGTCAGATTTTTTAGGTGATTCAGTGTTTTTAAATTGGCTAGTTTCCAAATCGGAGCTTTCTTCAAATTGAATCCTTTCAGATATTCTTGTCTTCCGCTTTTCAGAATTGTTATTATCTTGATTTATACAACTGTTTTGTATTTTATTTGCACTTGTAACTTTATTGGGTACTTCCTTTTTTAAATTGTCATTTTTCTTAGCATCATTGCCTGGAGCATCTGGCAGTATGCACCTACCTTCGGATGCAGAGCCTGTATCTGGCACTTCGTAGGCTTCACTTCCTTCTACATCACTGTTTATAGGTTTTGCATCATCTGACAGAGTGGAGTCTTTTCTTTTCTTTGATTTCTTCTTTTTCATTATTCTCTTATTATATTGACTTTCTTCTTGAATTAATTCATTTAATGTGTTATCTTCCGATGGATTGTCAGATATTGAATGATTTTTTATTTTCTTCTTATGTTTTGAACGGCTAGATTCACTGGATTCACTTATAATGTCCCAATTTGATAAGCTTTTATCTCTAATCTTGTTTGTTTTGGTTGGGTGTGGAGGTGCAAAATGCAGTTCATCTTTTACTTTCAAATTTAAGTAGTTTTCATCATAAGAATCATGGGATTTGCGGTGGTTATTGCCGTTATTTTTATTTTTGTACGTCAACACATCATTGTCACTCTCAGGCTCCCTTTTTATTTTCTTTTTCTTGGGGCTTTGCACCTCATCACTCTCTGACTGGTCGCCGCGCCACTTCCTCTTGGCCTGGTCAGGCCGTCCTGGGTTCTCCATGCATCTTTCATGCTCTTGTTTACTTTGTACAAACAGCTCCTTTTGCAGTTTTTTTTTGAAAAT
Organism: Eupithecia insigniata; assembly: GCA_947859395.1. Classification (NCBI taxonomy): domain Eukaryota; kingdom Metazoa; phylum Arthropoda; class Insecta; order Lepidoptera; family Geometridae; genus Eupithecia; species Eupithecia insigniata. The sequence goes on from OX402000.1 coordinate 118,827, forward strand.
CTTACCAGACACAGATTCATCTTCAGAGTAAACTTTGTTCATCTTAGCCTTAATCCTGTAAAATAAATAATGTTTAGAAGGTATTATTGGTCACTGACCTATAATAAGCTATTGAATGATAGGTACATAGAACATGAGAAGTATGCACTTTGTCCTTACATAGAAACGCTATCAATTGTATCACTTGAAGCATCAGTCCAAGCAAAGCTTGCATCAGATGACGAATCCATATATTATTAGATTTCAACAAAACGACAAACTTATTACAAACCTAGAAAATTTTAACCTAAAATATCATTAAACTTAAAATACGCATGGATGTATAAAAAAAAAAAGGTATGCTCTTTCCAGAATCGATGGTCACGTGGGTGTCGCCAGGCTACGTCATCGTCGCCATTGGCGAATGAGAAGACCTAGGACCAATAATTTTATGGACTCCGCCTTTCAGTTTTACGCATGTGCGTTTTTATTAGTGTGCAGCTGCAAATTTGTAATAGTGTGCATGACTAGGGAAGTGACTTTGCTGCCGAGCCGAACCGGCTTCGGCCCAAACTGGTCCGAATCAGGAAAATACACTTGAATGCCGACTTCATTCCTGATTCGTCCCATATTTAACAGGCACGTTTTAGTACTTTCAACCAGGGTTCTTGCTGATACCGTTTTTTGACACATAACCTGATGCTGATGCTGATTTTGGCCTTTGCGTGTCGGAATCGCGAACCGAGTATACCACACTAATTCAATGTAGATGATTCTACCAATCGAAAACGAGTTTCGAAAAACTATACACATTTTATAGAAAAAATATTTTTTAGGGTTCAGTAAACAAAAGGTACCAACGGGACCCTAGTACTAGCCCTCCGCTGTCTGTCTGTCTGTCTGTCTGTCCATCTATCGGGCTTTATTGTATCTCATGATTTGTAAAAGGTAGACACTTGAATTTTTCAGTATGTATTTCATTTGCCGCTATAATAACATACTATCAGACAAATATTAAAATTAATGGGGGTTCCACAAAAAACATGTTTTTTGGCCATTTTTTTGCTCCACTCACGCGATGCAAAAATCTAAAAAAAGAGGTAAGTGTTCGTTCCGCTTTCTGTTGCCTTAGTTTCTTGGTGATTTTGGGCAAGTGCCGCTATGAAACCTGATTTTTTTTTGCTCATCCTTCCAATTCTTGCGTGTATAGACTAGAGCGCTAATTGACACTTGGAACTTATAGTCACGGGTGTGACACATCCTTCATTCAGGGAATCTAATGGATTAGCTATAATGACTTATTGTGCGTAAATTTGTAATTGTGTATATGATGTTGTTTACATCAGTGTCGATGTCATTTTATAAGACTAAGAATATAATTTTGCAAAATTTAAAAAAAATAGGGGCAATAAATAAGATAACACGTTACAATATTATTATATGGCTAAATGCGCGCGGCCTTGCCCGCATGGTTGATTTAACGTTGTTGTTTTTTGTAAATAATGTTTATATTAGTGGGCATTGTGATTGATGTATACATAGATATTTATATACTGTTAATTTTAAGGATATTGTATCGTTTGTGCCTTAATAAAATAAAAATATAAACAAACTACAAAAAAAAAAAAAAATTAACTAAAATCAAACTACCTAACTTTTGGAACGATAACTTCCGGAAAAAACCGCGTGAAAATAATTCCAGGTTATTAAAGTTATTATCTTGTGTATTTCTTTTTTCCTCGTACTTTGAGTTACATAAACGAGTTAAATAAATCCTACGGAAACAATAATGATAAATCATCATCTACATGCTTGAGAAGAGTGTGAAAGACAGTACTTTTCTGAATGAAATCTTGAAATGGGACAGAATCAGGAATGATATCAACAATCAATTTTATTTTCCTGATTCGGCCCAGTTTCAGCCGAAACCAGTGGGACGAATGCGGAATAACCCGAAAACTAAATTTGACGGTAAGCACATCACTAGCTGAGATAAATTTAGCGTATGTGACGCTAAATTTATCTCAGCTAATTATTCATGGTTTTGGACATTATTTGTATCCTAGACTCATAGAAACACATGAACTAGATTGTTAAAATGTTGTTACTACAGATTTCTAGTAAACAAATAATTACTTTAGTATTTATACAGAGCGAAAAACTTACTCATTTAATGACAAATGCGGGACTTTTACTCCACCTTTTGTTCTTTTTGAAGGACAGAACACAGCAGAACACGACATATTTTCACTTTTTCAACAAAGTTTTAGGTAAAACGCAGTAATTTATTAGTATTTCAATAAAGTTCATCAGTCTTACCACAACTTTGAACTAACTAGTCAGTTTCAAGCTGACACGATTGACACTTTTAGTGCAGTATAGCTATACGTACACCAGCTATCTCTTTTATTCATAGCTAGACTCCGAGGGATAGACAAAGATACATGACAACGATGGTGATACATAGATATAAGACCGGAAATGACTTATGCTACCTCTACTTACTTATTTCTCTATTGAGAAGACCGAGGAGAAGACGACTCTGTTTCCTGGTGATACCAGTAGCGTACAATCGTAACTCCCCGAGCTCCAGTATGAATCTGATAAAACTATGTGGTTCTGTATTTACCAGAATCATAATTCACATTGAATCGTGTTTAACTAACGCTATTTTGTCTGATCTAACAAATATAATTGACGATTGACTTTTTTTATTGATTTTTCAATTGACTCTTATCACATTTGTTTCCTAACTTCTACATTTTGTTGAAATGAAGTGGCAACAGGACAGTGACGTCCCCTGGCGACACTCCCGGAAGAGCATACCTTATTTTCTTATACCATGGCATGCATGGACTTGGTACGGATGGTAAAAAATATCGATATATCAAAATATCAATTTTTTTTTCAAATCGATATAATTAGTCGATATTTTTATAAGGGGTATATCGATTTTCGATATTTATTTCAGGGTATCAATCAAAATTCATATCATAATCGATATTCTCTAACGGTAGACAATTATCCATAGAGTAGGGAAGAGCATAGAGAAATAAGTAGGTAGAGGTAGCATAAGTCATTTCCGGTCTGTACATAGATATAATGTATCACCATAGTTGTCAAGTATCTTTGTCTATCCCTCGGATTCAAGAAGAGATAGCTGGTGTACACCAGCTATCTCTTTTACTCATAGCTAGTATAGTTATACTGCACTGTCAGTGTCAATCGTGTCAGCTAGTAACTGACTAGTTCGTTCAAAGTTGTGGTAAGACTGATGAATTTTATTGAAATTCTAAGAAATTACTGCGTTTTACCTAAAACTTTGTTGTTAAAGTGAAAATATGTCACAAAAGGTGGAGTAAAAGTTCCGGATTTATAATTAAATTTGTAAGTTTTTCGCTCAGTATAATTACTAAAGTAATAATTTTTAGTTCTAAAAATCTGTAGTAACAACATTTTAACAATCCAGTTAATGTGTTCCTATGAGTCTAGGATATAAATAATGTCCAAAACCATGAATAATTAGCCGAGATAAATTTAGCATCTGTGCTAGTGATGCGCTAACAATCTAATTTAGTTTTAGGGTTATACCGCATTCGACCCACTAATTTCGGGCAAAACTGGTCCGAATCAGGAAAATAAAATTGATTGCTGATTTCATTCCTGATTCGTCTCATTTCAAGATTTCGTACAGAAAAGTACTGTCTTTCACACTCTTCTCAAGCATGTAGTATTGATTCATCATTATTGTATCCGTAAGATTTATATAAATCAAAGTACGAGGAAAAAAGAAATACACAAGATAATAACTTTAATAACCTGGAATTATTTTCACGTGGTTTTTTCCGGAAGTTTTCGTTTCAAAAGTTTTTTCGTAGGTATTTTATTTGTTTATATTTTTCTTTTATTAAGGCACAAACGATACAATATCCTTAAAATTAACAGTATATAAATATCTATGTATACATCAATCAAAATGCCAATGCGACTAATATAAACATTATTTACAAAAAGCAACAACGTTAAATCAACCATGCGGGCAAAGCCGGGCGCATTTAGCTATTAATATTGTAACGTGTAATCATATTTATTGCCCCTATTTTTTTTAAATTTTGCAAAATTATATTCTTAGTCTTATAAAATGACATCGACACTGATGTAAACAACATCATATACACAATTACAAATTTACGCACAATAAGTCTTTATAGCTAATCCATTAGATTCCCTGAATGAAGGATGTGTCACACCCGTGACTATAAGTTCCAAGTGTCAATTAGCGCTCTAGTCTATACACGCAAGAATTGGAAGGATGAGCAAAAAAAAATCAGGTTTCATAGCGGCACTTGCCCAACATCACCAAGAAACTAAGGCAACAGAAAGCGGAACGAACACTTACCTCTTTTTTTAGATTTTTGCACCGCGTGAGTGGAGCAAAAAAATGGCCAAAAAACATGTTTTTGTGGAGCTCCCATTAATTTTAATATTTACCTTGATAGTATGTTATTACAGCGGTAAATGAAATACATACTGAAAAATGCAAGTGCCTACCTTTTACGAATCATGAGATACAATAAAGCCCGATAGATGGACAGACAGACAGACAGCAGAGGAAATATGGGACGAATACTAGGATCCTGTTGGTACCTTTTGTTTACTGAACCCTAAAAAAGTGCGTAGCTTTTCTGTAAAATGTGTATAATTTTCGAAACTCGTTTTTGATTGGTAGAATCATCTACATTGAATTAGTGTGGCATACTCGGTTCGCGATTCAGACACCCACATGGCCAAAATCAGCATCAGGTTATGTGTCAAAAAACGGTATCAGCAACAACCCTGGTTGAAAGTACTAAAACGTGCCAGTTAAATATGGGAAGAATCGGGAATGAAATCGGCATTCAAGTGTATTTTCCTGATTCGTACCAGTTTGGGCCGAAGCCACTTTGGCTCGGCAGCAAAGTCACTTCCCTAGTCATGCACGCTATTACAAATCTGCAACTGCACACTAATAAAAACGGACATGCGTAAAACTGAAAGGCAGAGTCCATAAAATTCTTGGTCCTAGATAGGTACCTAATAAAATAACAACGATATAATATCGTGCACTCGTGACACTGGCACTGCCTGTGTAATAGTCACAGATATATTTAGTTTCTGTCACTGTGAAATACCGCCAATTTTCCATATCTGTGAATTTTATCAGTGACGATAAATACGCCTCAAGCCTAGGCCGAAGCCAGTTCGGCTCGGCAGCAAAGTCACTTCCCTAGTCATGCACACTATTACAAATCTGCAACTGCACACTAATAAAAACGGACATGCGTAAAACTGAAAGGCGCGAGTCCATACAATTATTGGCCTAGACCATAGTTGTCATGTATCTTTGTTTATCCCACGGAGCCAAGCAATGAATAAAAGAGATAGCTGGTGTACGTATAGCTATGCTGCACTGTCAGTGTGAATCGTGTCAGGTGCTGACACGGTAGTTTGCTCTAATGTTGTGGTCAGACTGATGAATTTTATTGAAATTCTAAGAAATTACTGCGTTTTACTCAAAACTTTTTTGAAAATGTGAAAATATGTTCCGCTGCGTACAGTCCTTCAAGAAGCACAAAAAATGGAGTAAAATTCCCGGATTAGTCATTACATGCGTAAGTTTTTCGCTCAGTATAAATACTAAAGTAATGATGTTTACTACTAGAAATTTGTAGTAACAACATTTTAACAATCTAGTTCATGTGTTCCTATGGGTCTAGGATACAAATAATGTCCAAAACCATGAATAATTAGCAGAGATAAAAGCGTCTGTGCTAGTTATGTGCTTACCGTCAAATTTAGTTTTCGGGTTATTCCGCATTCGTCCCACTGGTTTAAGCCAAAACTGGGCCGAAACAGGAAAATAAAATTGCTGATTTCATTCCTGATTCGTCCCATTTCGAGATTTCTTTCCGAAAAGTACTGTCTTTCACACACTTCTCGTGCATGTAGTATTGGTTTATCATTATTGTTTCCGTAGGATTTAACTAATTTATACAACTAAAAATACGAGGAAAAAAGAAATAATACAAGATATTAACTTAAATAACCTGGAATTATTTTCACGCGGTTTTTTTCTGAAGTTTTCATTCCTAAAGTTACGGAATTTGATTTTAGTTATAAGATAAATTTTTCGTAGGGTTTTCGTTTACTAAGGCACGAACAATACAACATGCTTAAAATTAACAGTAGGTATATATCTATGTCATCATTCAAAATGTAACGTTAAATCAATGCGGGCAATACCGCACGCATTTAGCTATATAATAATAATGTAAGGTGTTATCTTATTTATTGTCCTTTTTTATATATATTGCAAAATTTTATTCTTAGTCTTACAAAATGACATCGACATCGATGTAAAATTTGGGGCAAACACAACATATATACAATTATAATTCTTATGATAAGAAGGCCTATCAACTTGATAAGAGTCTTATCACGTTGATAGGCCTTCTTATCATCCACAATCTCACCTAATGGAAAGTGACGATTTGGCCGACGGTGTATCAGTAAGGTCTAGAATGGTGGGTATACACGTACGTAGGTACATGCTCAATGAGCATGTTTCATCCGAGCATGGCTATCTATAAACATGCTTGACCCAGCAGACAAGGTGGATTAATTCGGCTTGCAAAATACATAGATACATAAACTATAAGTAATCTCTTTTAATATTTTTTTATTGCGTTCACGCCTACGAATAAATAATAAGTCAGGAAGTCTAATTCAGATCAAATTTCACACAAAAAGTGGCCCTACTTCAAACCAAAACGACGTATGATTTAAACAACGAATCACTACTCAGGTTACAAACAGATATGCTTGGTGATTGGTTTAAATTCGGAACGAAAGCAGGGATTGGTCCGCGCGCACTGCTACGGTTGCTATGACAACTTAGTTGTCATAGCAACCATTGAAACACGCGCGCGAACCAATCCCGGCTTGGCGGCGTGGACGGTGTATGCAATAAGGGTACCGGATCAATTTAATAATAAAACAATAGAATTGTACGATATGTTTTTATATATATATTTTTTACTTTTTACAATTCGGTGTATACTCTGTGTCCCGTGAAATATAATTAATTTATTAAGTTTTTGTCTACAAGACATTAAAAGAGAATCTTTCTTCGCAAAGTAGTGAAGACGGATTTTAAGATATTTTTTATTATACATAGAAAACGACCAGAACACCCTGAACAAATATCTGCAGATCGTACAAATATTTGTCCCGAGGCGGGAATCGAACCCGCAACCTCCTCCTGTTTTCACAGGCATCCAGTCATATTCTTGTCTTTCTAGCTTAACTGCAGCTATGAACTTATTTTGCCGAATTGGATCGGCAGAGAAACTAAAAGAAAACAAAAAAAGCAAAATACATGTTAGAAAAATATCCAAATTTGATCGATTGACATATTCATATTTCACTAGCGGCGTGTCGCGGCTTTGCACGGGTATTTATAGCCTATGTCACCCAGGGATAGTGTAGCTTCCCAACGGTACTATTTACTAGTGAAAAGTGATCCCTGAACATTTTAATCGTGTATGTATGGCTCCACTTCACAACACATGCTGGCACGATGATTCACAGCTATTCACAATCATAAAAACGAAAACGTACGCGAAGATTTGATGTGTGCTCGCTTGTAAGAGCAATGGCTGACTGATGACGGGCTGGACACGACTTTTAAGCCCCGCCTAATTGGACACGACTTTTGTTGGGTAATTTGTTTAACGGAGTTAAGTTTCCTGACTTATTATTTATTCGTAGGTTCAAGTTGGTAAATAAGGATTAGCAAGAAATTTCAGGTTTTATAGAGCCCAAAATGACAAAGAAACTAAGGCAATGGAAAGCGGAGCGAACCCTAACCCCTTTTTAGATTTTTGCATCGCGTGAGTGGAGCAAAAAATGGCCAAAAAACATGTTTTTGTGGAGCTCCCTTTAATTTTAATATTTATTTTGATAATATGTTATTATATCGGTAAATGGAATACACCCAAAAAATGCAGATTACCTTTTACGAATCATGAGATACAATAAAGCTCGATAGATCGGCAGAGAGACAGACAGCGGAGGAAATATGGGACGAATCAGGAATGAAATCGGTATTAAAATTTATTTTCCTGATTCTGACTAGTTTGGGCCGAAACCAGTTCGGCTTGACAGCAAAGTCACATCCCTAGTCACGTACACTATTACAAATCTGCAACAGCACACTAACAAAAAACGGACGTGCGTAGAACTGTGTCTGGCGGTATCCCTCTAATACTTCATCCGAGACCCATTCGTTCGGTATGATGAATGAATGAATGAAAGATCAATCGTTGTAGGACAAAATAAATCGTTGTAGGCATGAGAGTGAAGATTCACAAAACTCAAACGTTGCATGGCGGGAGAAAATGGGTTACCTAATTATCTATTTTTACTTGACTTTCCTACACCGAAGCATAATCTTCCGTCTACGCTTTTCACTGATTTTGTCAAATTCCATTTGGCAACACCAAATACAACAAAACCAATCCGGCAACACTGCTTGTCTATATTAGATACTAAGTGTCTCCACCTCAGTTTATTTACCCTAAATTTAGGGTATTTTAAGGCAAAAAATTATATAGGTGATTTATTAGAGAGGGTCTGTTTCACAATGTCCGGATAAGTTCTGCTTAAGTTCTCTATAAGCTATTTGTAACTTATCCGTTGGTTAAACATCATTGTTACGTTTCACAGCAGCCAAATATCGCTAACTGTGACATAAAGTCGTCCATAAATTAACGCCCAGATGGAGCGGCAAATAGCATAGTTATCTGATAAACAAGTGTTTGACAGATGTTAAATAGTTTATACATAAACAAACAATCTCTCTTCATTGTGTTATTCAAGTCGTCATTTTGTGTGCCTACATAAAGTAAAGTTTTTCTAAAAACATATTGTGCGAGTATATTACCTACGTTAGCGTCTATCGGAGAGACATCGTTTTTATAAAAACACAAAAAGCGTGTGTTGGTTTTATAGATACGATGGAGATTTTTGAAACTCTTGAAGATGAGTTTGATGAATATTTTGATCCCCATGTCACGGGCCATGAGCCTAGTGTGGGACCGTTGCCAGTCTCATAAGAAATACCATATATTATTTTATTAGCTTTATTCGTCGTGTAATATTTATAATGCCTTTTGTATTGATTGAGGACAAGTAAATACAACAAACAAATCAACAAAGAAGATGAGAAAGGTCGGAGTATAAGGTTGATCGTCGCGTGTTGGCGAAAGTATATTTTTTGTAATTTTTAATTTATTCTGCTTTCTGTTCTAGATTTTCTATTTACCTATGAAAAAGCGAACTTCGGCTAATTGGTAGTTTTGGAGCATTTGAGAATAATAGATTTTGGGCTAAAAATCAACATTTTCTTAAATGCTCCCAAAATTAAATCGAAGTCGGTTTTATGATAGATTCATAGAAAATAGTTCTCAATTTGCCCCAAATTACTTTTCCGTTAATTTTATTCTTTGTAAATTGCAGAAAAAATTATAATCACAAAATAATTTGAATCTCGCGCCAACCCGTGCGATCACCCCTAACAAGAAGAAAGATTGGACAGCACGTTTCAGTACACGCAATATTCAATTACTATAGAATCATTTGTAAAGGCGTATTATATCAAATATTGAGGCGATAATTAACGATGCAGAAAAATTAAAGCACAAAATGCTTTCCGTACACAATTAAAGTAGATTAACAAGTGTTTTATGTACACTTTACGTGGCTGAAATGAAATGACATTAAAAAACTGAACGTGTTGGTATGGTGTTGCCACGTCACTCTCCTATAAGTCTCGAATACTTATGTGTGACATAAAAAATGTTTGTGAAACGGAACCTTTTTTAACAGGAACTTTTATCCTCTAAATAATTTATGTGTTAGATAGTTATATATTACTTTAATCGGACATTGTGAAACAGACCCTAAATATTTTTAAGGAGTTTCTTTTATCGTTTCGCTTAAGAATTGAATTGCAAACTAAACATATTAAAATTACGATTACAAGACAAAAGTTAGTAATTTTCAGGGTATTCAAAAAGGCAGTTTTATTTAAGGCGCTTAGTAAGGCGACGCTAGCGCCACTCTTTATTTTTTCTTGTATTATCGTTATTGAAAAGAATTACCAAAAGTTCTCACCGCCAATTGATAATACCCAGTATAAACTACTTTTCGATACCTATGTAAAGCAGAAAATAGTTTATTGCCCGAGATGAAATCTCAGTACCTAAACAATCTCAGTACCCACCTATGCACAAACTAGTAAAATATTACAAGTATAAAGAAAATACGCACTGAGCACTGAAACAATGAAAAATATGACGTGAAAAAGTTACTACGTTTTTATCGGTTATTCATACGCGTGGAAGCTTAAATACACGCGATAATTAGCACCTTTTTGACGGTAATCTAACGCGAACTGACATATGAGGTTGATAAAATAAGGGTTCATTCAGATAATTCGCTTCATTGCTCAAAGAAATAAGCGCCGCTCACGCTAATAGTAGCGCAACTTAGCGCATTTGTTGCTTTGCGTTACCTGAATTCCTAATCAGGCTGCAGGGACCGTAGACTGAGCACAGAGTATTTTTTTTTGTCCTGTTCTGTTGGACATGTTAGTCTAAAGCCCGTCCATAGATAGATGTACCTTTATATCTGTGACTCTGTCTGTCTATTTTTCGTCTCTTTCTTTCTTTTGTAATAATCTGTGTTCAACATGGTGAGTCGAGTAGATTTTAGTGAATAAATCCGTCTTAATCCTGTGGCAGTGATAATATTTTACAGAATATCGTTTTTGAAGTTTCTATTTATGTTATGAAAGATACTCATATCTCGATATTTTTGGAGAAAACATATATTATAATCATCGCAAGTCTAATCGCTCGCTCGTTAGCTTAGCCGTTGCTTAGACGAAAATCTTGCAGCTAAATGGTGATTACGTTGTACTTACCGACTATGTTTGTTATTCTCTCAGTATTCCGACAGTGGTAAAATGAGAGGATTCATCGTCCCGTTCGGGAACGGGAGAGGTTATGTTATTGTCGTCTAGGGGAGAGACGGGAAAGGAGTAGATCGAACGATCTTTAGCGGTGAGGTAACCGGTTGCAGGCACGCGGGCCGAAGAAGCACCTGAAGCGGCTGGCCGCCCCCAAGGCATGGATGCTGGACAAGTTGGGAGGCGTGTACGCGCCGCGGCCGTCAACGGGCCCACACAAGTTGCGCGAGTGCTTGCCGCTCGTCATCTTCCTGCGCAACCGGCTCAAGTACGCCCTCACCGGCAACGAGGTGCTCAAGATCGTGAAGCAGCGGCTCATCAAGGTGGACGGCAAGGTGCGCACCGACCCCACCTACCCCGCTGGATTCATGGGTCAGTACCTAGCTATACATACACTAACTTCGCCTGCCATTGCATTACACTTCCACCCTCATACCCTGGTCCTGGTGCGGGTTCATGAATCGGTATAGGTACGCACACATATTGAACGCGGAATCTATAATGTTCCTCACCAATATTTTTTTTATAATGTAATACATATTAGAAAATGATACAAAACAATATAAAAATTTTTTAATCTAAAACATATTCACCATCAGAATCTACGACTTTTCGCCAACAAGTTGGTAAATAATGAATGCCTCGTTTTCAAAACTGTGATGATTGTGAATCTAAAATCTTTTTATCTCGATCGCTACATTATGACAATTATTGAATGATAGTCAGTTGGGGCAAAGTCTGGTGAGTTCGTTGGATGAGGAAGAACTTCAAATCCAGCCTCAATATATCAAGACAGGTCTGTTAAGCATTGTGGGGTAGCGCATTGTCATGCAATAATATGTTGCCTAGGGGTTTCCTTAGGAAGATTACTTTGGTAGTAAACAAACAAGCCGAGCACTAACCACAAGTTATAAGTGGAGGTCAAGCCTGATAAATGTAAAAAGTCTGTCTAATAGGTCCTGAACTGACTCAGCATGGTGCTTTGGAACAGAACTGTAGGTAGTCAAAACTAGATGAAAACTGATATGATACACTTAAATTTTGACAAGTGCCCATTAATTCTGTCTTTGACTTTGACGTTTGACTTTTATTGGGTAGAAATAAACTAACAACTACATTATAAGATGGTTTTTGACTTGTAATAATCTAAAGATGCAGTCTATGTTCTTTAGGATAAATTCCCCATAAAATTTAAACACTAAACAATGTTATTTTGTCGTTAATTGCTGAGCGGCAAACAGGTTTTAGAGTACAGGGTGACTAGCGGTCGCTGTCTGGAAAAAATATAAATTCCTGAAGTCGTAGTAGTACATAGATATTTAACATTATAATTAGGTTTTACAATGTAACTAGGTAGGTATAAGTGTAGGTCATATACTATTATAAATTATCTAAGAAGTGTTTTTTGTATTTATGAGCATAGTTTTTTATGTTGTCTTCTTCTAATAGTTTGCGTGGTAGTTCATTATATATAGTAGGTACTAAATAATCTGTGGTTCTCCTCCCATAATAATTATTCATTTTAGGGATACTTAGTTTTTTCTGTGTAATTTTCCTAGTTGTAATTGTATGTGATACGGGCACAAGTATAGCTGTATTATGAAATTGCTCTGTTAGAAGTTTTAGTTTAATTCGTTCTTGCACCGGAAGTACGCCAGAAAATTTTAATAAGCCGATGATGTTGTCTTGGAAATCATTTTTAATTTTTTGAGTTGTTATAGTTTTTAAAATCCTGTACTACTGCAAGTTAAATATTTTATTAGTTTCTGTTTTGAACGTACGGCCATAGCAGGTTATGCCGTAGGATATGACTGATTCCCCTTGGGCAACATATAGGAAATCGTTTCATTTATTCCATCGAATACTCTTCGTCAAATAACTTGTACTTTGGATTTATAATGCCAAATTGAAAGGATTTTAGTTTCCTCTTTACGCCACAACTCCCCATCCATCAAAGGAAGATTTGCCAGCTTATCTTTGTATTTACATAACTGCGTAAATAAATTAACTTTAACCGTGAATCTTGTGGTTGTGCTCATTTAAACTAACTGGCATAAACTTTCACTACTTACCTATCAGTGAACACAGTGATAGACATATAGTGTGGTGCCATACAGCTTGTGGTACCTATCTACAACTACATCTTCAACATCCACTTTCATGTAAGGACAACAACATCCAGACCTTACATACCTGTTGAGTTTGATTTCTGTCTTGTACTACATAGAGGTGTCCCACGGCCATGGGCAATGGAGGGGAAGTATCATAAATATTGATGAGCGGAAGTTTTAACGAGATGAAACATTTCGTAATAAAAAAAAAAAAACTGCATCACTTATATTTTAGAAATGGGTTGCTTTATGAGGATCAAACCCACTAAAATCCAAAAAATAACACTACTTGTATTGCACTGATCATTAGTACATTGACACAATAGGGATGAGTTGAGGGCGCAGTCAGTACCAGCGCAGCATCTGACTTAACTGTAACTGGTGTAAGGGAGCCAAGTTTTTGGTTTCCTCAAATTTTGGCTAAAATCATGATGTTCCTTTTATGATATTTGTACCACATATTTGATTCTTTTGATTGACTCTAATGATAGGGCGTGCAAAGCTTAAGGCACAGGCTAGTCTTTAATGAAATATTTTGGTAACATAAGATGAGGAAAATTAATACCATATTGAATTATATTTTCAGATGTAGTATCAATCGAAAAGACGAATGAGCTGTTCAGGTTGATCTATGATGTGAAAGGACGGTTCACCGTTCACCGGATCACTCCAGAAGAAGCTAAGGTGAGTTCACTCAATATGAACTCTGCACACGGATTCAAGTTTACTCTCACACTTCTATGAGAATAAACTTGAATCCTTCCTTGTCATACGCCGCCACCTGTACGTTTCACGACTGGGTAACTTAGACCTTCGTGCGAGTACAATAAACATTATGACAATTCCTAAACCAAGCAAAGTCTTCATAATGTAGGCGTCGCGTCGCGTCGGTCGCGGCCCTTTGCTTTTGCTACGCTCAGCTGCCTACCCCTGCCTCCCTGAGTTAGACCCAAGGATCCAAAAGTTTGTTTAGGTAACTTATTTATACTTCACTAGCGACCCGCCCCGGCTTCGCACAGGTGCAAATTATAATTATAAACCTTCCTCTTGAATCACTTAATCTATTCGAAAAAAAAACCGCATAAAATCCGTTGCGTAGTTTTAAAGATTTAAACATATATAAAAAAATCCTTTATTTTGACAATAGAGCCTGCTGGGCACACAATATGTTCGATGCCCAAGTGTTCAATATTTTTTTAGTAAATGTTACACACTCATTGTGTGGATCCGTAACGTTTTTAGTTGAGAATACAGATTTATAGAGCTAAAAAATCCTTAACATACAGTCACAGAGCATACAGTGCAAACATTTTTGATCTGCGACAAAAATTTACGAAGACCACTTAACGCCCAGAGCTCGCGGCCGCGGAGGAGACTTACGCCCGAGCGCAACCTACTTTCAGCGCCATTAAAAAACCGCGCGACTTCACCGATAAAAACGTTTGCCAAAAGTATTATAGTTATTCCAAAACGAGAAATCACATTGTTTACGTTAATATATAGAATATACTTGATTTATCATATAATATCATACCTTTATGATTGAAAATAATGTTAAACAAATAAAAGAGAAATTTTCGTCCGCTTTTTAAAAACTTTGTTTTTTATTATAATTAGACTTTCTCGAGCAAGGCCAGTCAAATTTTACCACTCTTGACCCGGGATCGAAAAAACGAATTGTGCTCGAGAACGTGCGTTGATGAAACGTCGCGCGAAGCTTTAGTGCGCTGCTCCACGTCGAGCGCGATAAGATTTTATATACATATATATAAGATTTAATATTTCGAATCGTGCTACAAGCCCCGCCGCCGCCGCCGGCGCCGCCGCCGACGCCGCCGCCGACGCCGGCCGCGGCGACAGTACACCCTTAGAACTGACGCGACGCACACTGTTACCGATTAATGAAATCTGAGACATAGAGGTCGAAGTACGAATTTTGATCTGATTTTTTAAATTAAGGTCTTGGCGTGATTCTAAACCTCTTTTATAGAATACGTTTTTTTGATATACATGCTCGATTCCAAGAAAAAAAATTGTACATTTTTTTTTGTATGGAGAAAAATCATTTTTTTTTATTTATTTCGTAAACGGGCAGTTGTTAAAACCAAACCTTGTAGGGATTATAGAAGGCATAATACCTTGCTTTATCTCCAAACACATCTACTTCATATCTCTGCCCGTTTAGAAACAGCATGCATTCAAAAAATACTTAAATAGTGAAATTTTAATAATGGCCCTTCATTCCATCGGTGAAAAATGGAATAATAATAATAGCACAATAGCTCAGGTACCTGTATATATATATATGTACTTGTCGTCGTACTTTATACCTGGTATTGTTTTAAATTCATTAGTTTACGTATTAGGATTTTTTTACCTGCCTGAACCTTTATAATAGTGTTTCTAGCTATCTATTGTTATAACATGGTTCGATTCTAAAACAAATATTCATATAATTTTAATTTGTTATTAGTTTTAAACACAAAATGTTTACTTAAAGTCGTCTTTAATACATAATGATGATGACTTAGATAAATTTAATAAAATTAATACAATTTGAAACTGAAATGTTGAAAACAAGTTTAAAACACAATTTTATCCAATGATATTTACATATAAAAATGCCCTTTATACAATAATAATAAAGTACCTACACATATTTCGGTAATTCTTATAGTTTAATGTATGTACATAGTAATCATATATAATGTTTACTTATTGTAGTGGGTCATCTAAGCTACTTTCTACATTTATATATACTTCATGCTCAGATGATTCTTCTTGCAGAATAGGCTCATCATGTATTATGAGATCAGCAACATCTGGGAAATGTTCCATTTTGTTCATCTCCATGGATTTTGGTCTAATGTTAGTTATATAAGGATCGGAACTGATGAGGAACTGATGGATGATATCGGTATTTGTCTCTTTCTATTCTCCTCTATTTTGCAGGAATGTCTTTCACTGATGTTTCTGAAATCCTTATTGCGAGCTTCAGATGCTTCTTCCGACAGCATTCCCACAGGTATGAAACTGAAATGGTGACATATTTCTGCTCCATGTATTAACAGCTGATGTATACTTGATGGCATATAATACCACGGATACAATATTTTTTAAAATTGTTTATATGAATATGTTTACCAGACGATATGGACTGTAGGGACTGCAAATCGTTTTATTAAATTAATATCCACTCCCGTTATTTCTGCAGTTTTCTCATAGTCCCTGAAAATCTTCGAGCTGTGTTGCCATCATTAGTGGTGCCGAAGCCTTGTTTGACACTAACAAACCAGTGCGCTGAAAAAAATTCTTGCTGAGTTAATTCTTTTTTGGTCTTGTAGTAGTTTGTCACATGGACTTCAAAAAATGGGCTGCAAGGGGTGAACCTTGCAGCCCATTTTTTGAAGTCCATGTTGTATGATGTGTGCAGTATACATTCCATAGACCTCAACCACATAGAAGATAAACCATATTTATACATATTTTCAGCGACTGGTTTGTTCATAACCAAGCTTTAATTGTTCATCTCTTTTGGTTTTGCATGTCAAATATTGCAATTCGCATGGGATGAGGTGTCCGACAAAGCTGTGCTAACTTTTCCATCGATCATCGTCGTGTAGATCATGAGAAACTTCCATGTCATGTGCAAGGAAATGAAAAAGTTATTATAATAATGTCGGTATGGATGTTTAGAAATAAAATAATAGCACATAGATACATTTAATTGATGAAATATATTTTGGTACGATTTGAAGTACGCTTGTGATAAAAAAGAGTTTAGGAATTTAACGGTTTTTAAGGTAAATTTTTAGTCGCCTACATGATAAAATAATAACTATGACTTACATATTTTAGTTGGTGCGAGGTTAGCTATTTCTTCAGCCATATCTGCTGTGTTTTTCTGTATGTATTCTTTTGTTTCCTTGACAAATTCGAAGATAACCGGTCTGCAGTAATTCGTTGATGATGGACGTGGATTTTGCCAAATTACCACATCATCGCACATAAGGCGCAAGGGCACAAAGCTTGTCATAAATACTGATGAGTCTGAAAATTCTGTGCTGACTTTTTGTTTATAAGTGCTGTGCGATGAAGACCCATCACAGCCCCACTTGCTTATTAATTTGGTGGAACCGGAATCAAAGTGATGATGACCAATCACTTTAAATATTTTCGTCACCGTCAAATCCAGTATCGATTGAAGCTTAATCCGGACACCTGTTTCTGTAATCGATATATCTTCAGGATAGCACGATTTTTTAGCTTCGATTATTTTTTGATAAGACGGTAAAGGCACTATTTTATCTTCTGACAACGATTTTCTTAACGTTAAATATTGCCATTTTGTAAGTTTGAGAGTAGTTTTCGTTCAGATTTGGATTGATTTTTGAACATGAAACTGTGAATATCTTTAGTTTTATCATTATCCTTATAAAGACAGTCAATGACCTCAGCCAAAAGAATATTTTCATTGTCTTTCAATCGAGTTACTAAAGCAGACAGCAATTCTTCTTCGGAGTGGTTTCGAAGTGATGAAAGGCGCCTTCTTTTCTGCTTGTTAGATAGATCTTCAAATGGCTTTCTGTGCACTGGAGTATTTGTAGCAGCATTTGAATGCGAACTGGCTTCCATAGTTTCCAAAGAAGTGTCTAACAAAGTATCTAACTTTTCGGGGACATCCATATTTTCTTGCGCAAATACTGATATCAAATCAATGGATTTTAAAGATGGCCACGAGATATCCAAATGTAACCATTCCATATTCGTGGTGAAAAAATTTGATTGTCATCTATTTGCTTGCAACCATCTCTTGTGTAAATTTGATACGTATGTTCTTGTGAATTGTTTTAGAATTCTTAGATCTTCAGCAGAAACTTCAAAGTTTATTTTATTCAACAACGTAATGCACAATATATCACTATTTTTGATATTTCCACTTGACTTTAGTAACATATATATCCAAATTTGATAAAAACTGAGACATATCGAAGGGAAAGAGCGTTTAAACTTTAGAAGATAACAATCGAATGACAACATTTTTTTAACAAATAATAATTAGGATAATTTGGAAGGGATAGATAAGATTTCAAAAGAAAGCACTCACAGGTAACGTGAACAATTAAGGATATTCGACCTTGCAAGAGCCTCTAACTAAAACAATAGCAGGTATAAAGTACGACGACAAGTATATATACAGGTATCTGAGCTATTGTGCGTTATTATTATTCCATTTTTCACCGATGGAATGAAGGGCCATTATGAAAATTTCACTATTTAAGTATCAATCAAGCGTCTTTAACCAATTAAAACACGTAATATTTTTTTTATTTTTTGAACGCCTGCTGTTTCTAAACGGGCAGAGATATGAAGTAAGGAAGAGGTATAAAGTCGGAGGCCCCCCACCCCATATACCTAGGGTACAATTAGTAACAAAGGCCTCCGACTACCTAAGTATCAAAAGAAAATGCTATGGACAATAGGTGAACGCTTGTATTGACTTTTATGTTTTAGTTTTTAATTATATTTTTTTTTACCATACATATATTGATACTATATATGTATATCGATACATTTTTTCATTTGTCCATCCCTAGATGACCCGTTGCCATGGTAACAAATAAACAAGAGGTCTCCATGGCAACGGGTGTGTCATCCTTCACTCATCACATCAAACTAAATTAGACACGAACTGTAACTAGATGTCGTCTCTTGCAAAATTTTATCGCGCTATCGAAGTGTTCCAGGTGTAATTTAGACCCAGCTATCTCTTAAGACCCTCAGTTTTGTCGGACACCATATAGCCTATAACCATCGGGGTAATGAGACGAATCAATCGATACCTCACTTGTTGAAATCGAAATAGTAGTTTTAGCGCTACGTGGGAACAAAGAAATCGGCTACATACATACATAGGGTGCTAAAATCATAACCCTCCGGTAGTCAGGTAAAAATAGATCCTAACATAAACTGGAAAGAGCACATAAAACAAGTCAGCGCCAAACTATCCAGATTTACATATCGCTCATTTGGTGGAACTATGACGTAATTGTAATTTTTGGCAAGATTGAGTTAAGTATGTCAGAACATCTGTAAGTAGTATCTAGATTTGGAGAAAAATCGACGATATTGTATCTCTAATAGTTTCCGCTAGATGGCACAAACGTCGTTGTGGCATTTAGAGCAAATTGTGAAACTGTTGAACGATACAACGACGAATTGGTCAGTTGCGCGGGGGGACTCGTGAAGTGCGGATAATTTGAGGGCTACATCGACGTAAAGGTAATTATGACATTTTTCGAAATATGTTTGAGACTGTTTTTGTAAGTAAGATTTAAGAAGTTACAAGACTAGGTGTCAATTCAGATGTCGTCCAAACTAAATTAAACTGAAGTTGAACATAAATAATAGATTCAGGCGATACTTTGCGGAAATGCATTGCACAATATTAGAATGAAAAAATATTTAGTAACAATTCCGCGTACAACCTTCTCTGATAGTATACATCAAAGTAAGTCAACTTACTTTGATGAATACTATCAGAGAAGGTTGTGCGCGAGAAGGTTGTAATATAGCTACGTCTGATAGTACGCGGAATTGTTACTAAATATTTTTTCATTCTAATATTGTGAAGTTGAACAGTTGAAGGGACAGCTCTGAAGTTGTCATCGCCCCTGATATAGCAATCGAAATGGAAAGGATGGAAACATTGTACGCGGAATTGTTACTAAATATTTTTTCATTCTAATATTGTGAAGTTGAACAGTTGAAGTGACAGCTCTGAAGTTGTCATCGCCCCTGATATAGCAGTCGAAATGGAAAGGATGGAAACATTTTTAGTGGTATCAAATTAGTACAGTTTAGTTTTGGCGATATCTGAATATGTCACCATTTTGAGACCCTTTTAGTAGGTTCTATTCTAAGTGAGATTCAATAAGTAACAAAGACTAAGAGACTGTTTTCGTTTTAATTAAGATTTTGAAGATGTTGTGATCACTGTTTTGTGCCTTTTAAGCAGTAATATTGAATTGTGATATTATTCCATGAGTGCTTTTCTAAAATGTTGAATACTTTAATAAGTTAATAAATGATTAGTAACAAAAACAAGTTTTTTTTTGTCACAAAATCACCCATTTTATACGAATATAATAAAACTATTCTAACTATCTTTCTATCTCACTATATACTAACTCCATGATGGAAATTCTATACATCTTTTTAATAATGTTAAAATTATATTTGAAATTGAATACAATATTGAATATTGAATACAACTCTAATATAGATCTAGTATAATCATAATCCTACCACCAGTTGCTTACAAATTCATTAGAGAACTCCAAAAAAACTCAATAATCGCTCTCCTGTAAAATTGGAATACTAAATTACGTCGATGTTCTACCAAATGAGCGATATGCCCTGTACGAACTAAAAAAGTCTACTGACTCAAAGACATGTGCGTATTATGCCTACGCCCATGCTTGGATACAGTACGGTATAGTTCTATGGGGAAATAGCACTGACAATAATAGTCTTCGTTTTGCAAAAAAGATTTTTAAGAATTATATACACTTGAGAGCAAAAAAATCGCACATTCATGATTTTTTGACATAACTAAAAAAAAAAAACAAAAAATATTATGTTTCTGTAATGCAGATTCATAGTCTATTTTAATACCTATCCAGTGGTATCTGATTTGTCTTTCAATCATTACATAAAAATGCTTTTGTGGATCAATAACAAAAATGCATGTTTAGTAAAAAATTCTTTATTCAAGTATTGGTGTCAAAGTTATGAAATTAAAAGATAAAATTAATTTAAAGTTTGTTATTAATATCGAGTGTTCCCTCCCCTAGCCTGAATCACTGACTCCATCCGTGTTTTCATTGATGTTACTAGACTTTTGATAAAGTCTTGAGGAATAGCCTCCCATTCCTCTGCGATCGCCTGTTGCAGCTCCTGTAGAGTCGATGGAGGAGCATCTCGGCCTCGAACTCTTCTTTTCAGCTCGTCCCATAGATGTTCGATGGGATTGAGGTCTGGGCTTCGAGCTGGCCACTCCATAACGGTCACATCCACCTCTTGAAGGTACTCGATCACTATGCCAGCAGTATGCGGTCTTGCATTATCTTGCATAAACAGAAAGTTTTCGCCGATAAACCCAGCAAAAGGTACGACGTGGCTCTCGAGTACTTCCTCAATGTATCGTATGGATGTCAATCCTCTTGATTGGCGACCAGTATTCGGTCCGGTGATGAAGGCAAGCTCGGTTTTTGCTTCCATAGACATGCCTCCCCAAAACATGATTGATCCACCGCCATAGGCGACACGTTCTGTTATGCAGCATTGGGCAAATCGTTCTCCCGATCTTCTATACACCTTCCCCCGTCCGTCGTTGCCATGCAAGCACATCCTACACTCATCAGAGAACAGGACTGCACTCCACTGCTCTTCGGTCCAATTCAAATGGTCTCGAGCGAACTGAAGGCGGGCTTCTCGGTGGGCTGGGGTCAATTTCGGCCCGTTTGCTGGCCTGTGTGCAGTCAGGCCACCTTCTCTCAATCGTCTTCTGACTGTCCACCGGCTAACTTCTACTTCACGAACTTCTTGAAGTCGTTGGCCCAGTTGAAATGCGTTCAAACGACGATTTCTTAAAGATGTCGTTATAAGAAAGCGGTTATCACGCTCTGTTGTAGCACGGGGACGGCCCGATCCTTGTCGCCGTTTGTAGCCACCAGTCTCTTGATACCTCTGGTATACACGCCGAACGGTAAATCGGCTCAAACTCAATTGTCGAGCCACTTGACTTTGCTTAAGCCCCGATTCAACAAGGGCAACCACTTGAGCGGCTACTTCTGGTGTAGTATCCATTTTCGTGTTCCGTTTGAAGCCAATATCAATAGAGAACCTTTCACACTGTACGTTGGTATGCAAATGATGACCATTCCCTCAATATGCACTCTTTTATACCTGCGATAAATCCCGCCGCCGGCCTTACCTGGATCGAGCGACATAAGGGGGTCTATTGTTTTGTTGCTAATGAGTTGTTTTTAAAGGTAAATGTCAACCCTTTATCAGTTCTGCGAATGCCTAGATTATGCACTTTAATTTAATTTTATTTTAATTTGCTGTAAGCTCCAAATAAAAAAAAAATTGAACTTTTAAGTAAAAATGTGCGGATGTGCGATTTTATTGCTCTCAAGTGTATAATATTGATTCAATGGTTAGTTGTAGAGATTATTTCAGGTAGGGAAAGATATTAACTTTCATATTTATTTATTTATTAGAATCATGTTTATTTGTAAAAAAGGATAATCACTTATTCGATACATATTCTCGCCCGCAGAACCTAAAACCACAAAATAAACTATCAATACCCTTTTCTAGACTTCACATGTATCATTCAGGTCCCCATGCCATGTGCGTGAAAATCTTATATATAAAATTTCCATGTCACAATGTTAGTTACCGTACTCCTCCGAAACGGCTTTACCGATTTTTACCAAATTTTATATGCGTATTCAGTAGGTCTGAGAATCGGCTACTGTCTATTTTCCATACCCCTAAGTCATAAGGGTTGAAGGCAAAACAACGTTTGGCGGGTCAGCTAGTATGTATATAACAACCTTTCAATAGACATTCCAGAACATATTAAAGGATTTTTATAGAATATTTTTAAAAATATATGTAATTAATAATTAATAATCTTTGTTTTCTCTCTGTGATTATGTTTGTTTTTCTCTCTTGTGATTAATTAAGTTTTTAGCACCAGTTACAGTTTTGTTTCTCATTTTTATAGTAATTCTAGCTAAGTGAACAGATTTAGAATAGATTAATTGTAACTTAGTTTAATTAGTAAATTAAGCCTACAAATAATTGTATATAGCCACCTAGCATTGATATAGGGGTGCCCTTGCAGGGTGCATTATGGACATTTTAATTCAATTTTAAGACCTGCATGCAATAAAATATTGAGTATTGAGTCACCAGCCAAACATTAAAAGTGTGTTAAGATAAGAAAATTACATTGAAAGTTTAATAAATTAAATGACTCACTGTTGCAGAGATATATTTAACAAAAGAAAATTGTTTAAACAAAAGATTAGGTATGTAGGTAATCACCTTTAACAAATTAATATAATACTCCTGCTAAGTCAATTCTTCATAGCTAAACACAAAAACCGAAATCGTAATATTTATCTATGTTATGCTCAGTTTTAACAAAACACAAAATGCTCTTTGGGGAATTATCTTATTCCTAAACAAAAACGTAAATGTCTCGCATAGACATGGTAGAGCTGCGCCTAAAGCAGACCAAACATATTTTCACAATTACATAGAAAATAATCAAATAATGTTTTGGTTACTTTCTCTCTAACTAAAAATGAATAAGCCTATCTCACCTCTTTTTACTGTAACTACGCTAACTCACCATAGACAAAATTTAAGGTGAAGCAAATTGCCATGACATGTTGCTAAGCAACAAACGACAAATGTCAGCCAATTGTCATGTTATGAAAGTATTGTGCGTGTTCTTTATTTTATTATTATTAAATCTCGTGAAATATGTTCGAAAAAGACTGAAATAAATGGCGAAGTCTAGTGCACCTTTGTGCGGCAAGGCATCGTATTGGAAAACACCCGAAATTACTTTTCATCGGTAAGTTTTGTTGTGCCTTACAATATCTCAAATTGTTTTTGTATTACTGTGTGGATATTTGGCGATAATTCGGCATTATTTATACAGTGACTAACTGTTCTATGTCCAGGATCTCTTAACATGTACTATGGTCGCTTATAAATAATCCTGTAATAACATTTATCAATTTTTTAAACATTGTTGCTTTGTTTTGTCTTTTCATATACTTGTATGATTTTCAAGGGCCGCATCTAGGTCCAGCGTGGGTCTAGCTGTTTTAGAAGTGTGAGTGACGAAGTTTTAATTGCAGTTTTATGGTTTAGTATCCATTCTTGAGAAACCCTTTGATGGGTATAAAATAGACTGAATAATATATTTATATAACAATATTAACAATTTTCAGGTTTCCACAGCATGAAAACCAAACAAATACTTGGTTGGTAAACATGAACTGAATAAATTGGAAAAAGAAGAACAGATTAAAGGAAATACACTTAATTAGTGTAATTATATATAGCTTAATAATCTAATTATTTATTTTTATGATTTTAAGACCGGTGACGAACACGATTTTGTTCATTTGCATTTATTGATTTAGGCTATTGTTAAATTTTATGTAGATTTAAGAATAAAACTTAATCCTAAGCAAAGCAATTCAACGGAAAGAAATCATTAAAACAAGTATTTTGTTTAAAAATAAAGAACATACAACCTGTGTTTATTTATTTGTAAATGTGGCAGTATATTTATCAGAATAGATTATAATGCCACAGTTGTAATGCCCCCGCCCCCTTGTCCCTGAGTTCGGCCCAATGAGATTGTCCATGTGTATGTGATATTTTTATGTAGGTGTAATTGGTACGCATAGTTTTAGAAATGTTGATTCCGCTTCCCTATTAGATTTCTGTGATGTCTCACTCTCTATCATGGAAATTGGAAACTAACATTCGCAATTCACATTCACACTATAAATAAGAACTTAATTTTCATTTTCTTTGACAGTTTTAAATATGCTAGGTAGGATCTAGGAACAAGTGTTAAATTTTTTATTGACTTAATATTATTTAACATATGTATATTTATAGTGAAATAGCAACCAAATTAATAAGAATTGTGAAGGATAGTGTTGATGAACCATACCTTTTAAGATAGGAAGGGATAATGTAGTAAGTGGGTTGATAAATAGTGTTATGTGAATGTGTTGGGTATATTGTATGTATTGTCCTGCAGTACAAGCTGTGCAAGGTGCGGTCGGTAGGCACGGGCCCCAAGAACGTGCCCTTCCTGACGACGCACGACGGGCGCACGCTGCGCTACCCAGACCCGCTGATCAAGGTCAATGACTCGGTGCAGCTCGACATTGCCTCCTCCAAGATCACGGACTTCATCAAGTTTGAGTCTGGCAACCTCTGTATGATCACCGGCGGAAGGAATCTGGGGCGCGTGGGCGTGCTCGTATCGCGCGAGCGGCACCCGGGCTCCTTCGACATCGTGCACGTGCGCGACACCAACGGACACACCTTCGCCACCAGGTGAGTCTCTCGCGTGTCCTCTAGTACTCGCTCACTCGGGCGCGTGGGCGTGCTCGTTTCGCGCGAGCGGTGGCACTCGGGCTCGTTGGACATCGTGCACGTGCGCGACACCGCCTTCGCTTCGTCTCTCTCCTCTGTACCCACACACTATCTCTCGTTGCTGCAGGTTGAACAACGTGTTCATTATTGGCAAGGGCACCAAGGGCTACATCTCGTTGCCGCGCAGCAAGGGCGTGCGACTCACCATCGCCGAGGAGCGCGACAAGCGCATCCAGGCCAAGCAGGCGCAGCACTAGCGATAAGACTAACTATAAATAAACAAAAACACTTAAAACACATGTTATTGTTTGATTTGTTTCAAGGGCCCGGGGCCCGGGGCCCGGGGCCGGCCGAACATTTTATGTAGGATCGCGACGTAGCTTCGCTCACGTTGTACAGGAATAGCGGGCTTTACACAGAGAAGGCAACGACACTACCAGCCGCACCACCAGTAGTGTCGTTGCCAAATGAACGACACTACCGCGCCTATTTTTAATCAAATTGTACAGTCAACAACGACACTACCAGCCGCACTACCAGGATTGGATTGAAGTTTAGTAATAGTTGAGTAAGTAATTATCACAGATATGGTAGAGCTGTAGATTTCTGTGGTAATTATAGTAATTATATCTTACGCATAGAGATCTCATTATGTCTTTCGTTAGTACTGAGACCAAAGAGATTAACTCAGTTCGAACTTATGATCAACCTCTTCAGAATTTGACACAATGATCAAATGACATTCACAATAATTTGTTTTGACTTCAATGGTAAAATTAATACACAGTGCGGTACACACACACTATGATATGCCGCTCCAGTTCCACACATGAAAGTTCAATAGTCCTCTCAATAGTGAGGTTTACACAAGGAATTTGTATACTAACGTAACTGGAAAGTTCACTCCACATTTAATGCAAAAAGGATTTTGAACCTTGAAACTAGAAAAAGTTATTTTTTAATTCAATTTAGATTTAAGGAAAAACGGTCTCAAGAGAGACTCACTTTTCAGTCGCTGTGTCCCTTTCACACATTCGCTAGCACGATACACTGATGAAACTAAAAAGGGAAGATTGGGTACTAACTCTTTGAAAGTGGAAGGCTAAAACTAGGTTACACTAGGTTCACCCACCTCAGTCACGATCGCATCAGCTTTTGTATTGCGCGTGCTTGCTACGACGTACTTTTGTGTGATTTATTGAATTTTATTGACTAAAAGACTACAGCAATGCCTTCGTGTGCGTTCACTTTGTGTCCAAAATAAAAAACAAAGCCCGAGGCATCACTTTTCACACGTAAATACACCAAAACTTTACCTATTGTCCTTATCATTTTCTTTTGATACTTAGGTAGTCGGAGGCCTTTATTCCTACTTGTACCCTAGGTATATGGGTGCCTCCAACTACCTAACAATAGGTAAACTCTTATTTAAGACTTTTATGTAGTCGGATTTTAGTTTTTTATTTAAATATATTTTTTTACACCTATTTGCTATTATCTTGAGAATCCTTAACTTCACAAAAGTTTAAAAAATGGTTTCGGAAAGTACCAACAAAGACCTTTGCAACGATACTACACACGAGCATATTTACTAACATTGGGATTTTCGACCCTTACTTAGACCTAGCTATCTCTTAAGACCCCCATTTTATCTGACGTCACATAGCCTATAACCAAGGGGCTAACCAGGGGGCGGACCAGTAGTTTCAGCGCTAAGTGGGAACATAAAAATCGGCTACATGCTTATACATAGGGTGTCAAACTCATAACCTTCGTCCTTCGGTAGTCGGGTAAACATTATCGGACCTTGTGCAACATTACGCCACAAATTGCACAAGGCTATACTGCTTAGTCAGGTATGATTGATTGCATGAATGCATCAGCATTGCCATATGAATCAGTTGAGCTAGATAACTCTAGATTGTTTTCAAAAGTCTGCAGGTAGGTAGTGTAGGGTGCGTAGTGTGCCCCCTACAATCCTATAAGTTGTTGGTAGAGTTTGTGAGTTAAAGAGTTTGTTAAGTTTCACGGTTTAATCGTACGTAAGTTTAAAGTTATGTTGATGGTCGCGAGTGTACGCCGTGACGTGTTGCCCAAAGGACAGTTGTTTGCGACTGGCTCTAATTAGCCGTAGAAACACGTCATAACGTAAACTGCTGACCCGCGGGAACATGTGACACTGTATGGTATGTAAACCGTACATGCTCCCGAGGGCGAGTTGAGATGAAAATGATACATCTTAAAAGTAACAAGTATAGTTCAAGCAAAAAGTAAAAGCGATAAAACAATGTATAAAAGTATAAAGTAAAATAAGGACACAAAATATAAAATTTAACTTATAAAATGTCACTTATAAATTTCAATCACTTTCACTTGCACTAAAAAGTCTGTTGATAGTAGGTGAGGTCGCCTTGTCCACACGGGCGTATGGACGATGAGTCACGCTAGTATCAGGTTCGAAGCTCGTCAAAGGCACGCTCGAAGTGTGTCCCGCCATCATAGGTACCGCAGGTAGGTCTACAAGTTGGATGGCGGTCTCGAAGCGCTGTCTGCCCTCTCGCGCCGTGGCTGGGAGCGTCGCCGAGCGGCGGACGCGCACGCGACACCAGCAGTAGAGGATTGAGGCGAAGAGTGCGGCACCAGCAAGTAGGTACAGTACCACAAACTGGTGGACGTCATGTGTGGATATTTGAAGATTTTCGCCTTCCTTCTCTATCTGTTTGATTTGCTCTCCGATGTTGTTTATCTCGTTTTTGAAGCCTTGTGTTTCCTTTCCCTCAAAAGATTGAGTAGGTATAGTTAGGTTGAAGATAGTGTTTATAGATGGTATATCTATCTTCAGCAGGTCGGGATGTACTTCCAATTTGTTTGATTGTTTAGTGTGTGAGTATATAGTAAAGCTTTCGCCCTTGATGACACAGCCATTCCCAAGGCTGATTATGCCGGCCATGTTGAGTCGCTCAGCTGTTAGCTGCCGTTCGCATATTATCCTTATCGCTCGTTCAGTGCAACAGAAGTACATATAGTTGTTTGTTTTATAAAGCTCAATCCACACGTCCCTGCAGATTGTATGTTTAGTTGCGCATTGTTCCGTTTTTTCCTTCATAGTACATAGGCTGTTTTCAGACTTCAGTTGGTAGATAGGTCGTTGTAGTTTGCACATTAGGGTATCCATGTTGTATCGTGTGCATGTTTGTAGATCGTTTTCGGACATCGGTATGTAGGCGTCCTTTTGTAGATTTATGGAAACGTAGTCGGCGATCGGTAGAATAGTCACCATAGTTTTGTGTATAAGTTGAGGGACTGCTATAAGTTTGTAAATCTCGTAGGCATCCCGAGTTATCAAAGGAATTTTGACTTCGAATATGAAGTACTTCAGAGTCATCCTTGCCTTCACGTTGAGTAGATGATAGAGTTTCCGAAGATCCACTTGGATGTTTTCAATCGGTAGAGTTAAGTCCTTCGAAAGTTGACCAGATATTATGTTAAGCTCTTCCGTAAGCTGGTGCGGACTCAGTAGATGAATGTTGAATTTTCCGTAGTGAATTTCCGTAATAGTTTCCAAAAGTGTCTCTTGAAGACCTTTCAAGTTCATCAACATGTTGTTCGCGACGATCGACATCATAGTAAATTCATTGTTTGTTTTGATATCTCTCATTTCAATCGCTAGTGTGTTCACGGCCTTATTCATCGTTATAATGTGTTGGTTATACATTTTATATTGTTGGTCGATAGAGTGCTCTATTCGCTTCAGTACGTTGTTCTCGGCTTCTAGAATGGATGTTTGGTTTTTCCACAATGAAGCGAGGTGTTGTTCGTTTGATCGGATGCTGTCTATATCTTTTTCGTATTTTTCGGCAAAGTGTTCATCCAGCACTCCGAACAAGCTGTTGGCGAGGTACCCCACGCCGTTGATGAGCCCTCTTCGTATTCTGTTGTTCATTCGTTTTTGGTCCAAAAGCATGTTGCTGTAATGCATCAGTTCCGTGTAGCCATGTTGTAACTGGAGTAGTATTATGTTACATTGATTGTGTGTTTCGATGTTAGTACATGTTTTTTGTAGTGTAGAAATGTAACTTTTGAAAGCTTCTATTCCTTGCCAATAAGGTTGCATATCGTAGTATACGATTAGTTTCCATTCGTCGCGTACTAGGTGCATATCAGTGACCTTATCAAAGTACATACTTTGGTTGTTGTTTATGTTAGCTAGGCTGTAGTCACACCGAACGGGATTTATAATAGCAAATATGCATAAAATCGCCCAAATTAAATTGCATGACGTTTTGTTTCGTTTTCTGGTTCGTTTGTTTTGTGTTTGTTCTTGTAGTGTTTGTTTAGCCTCTAAGACTTCTTCTTCCATATTATTTTTCGTTGGTAGTTTAGATAGTTTTGTTATAGGTCGTTTCATGATCCCATTTTTCGTTCGAAGACTAACCACGCGAACGCAGCCGTCTTTTCCTTCGTGTAGCTCGATCACTCGTCCTAGGGCCCATTTTCCCGGAGGAAGATTGGAGTCATGTATGACTACTAGGTCGTTGATGCTCATATTAGGTTTTCGTTGCCGCCACTTGCTCAACGGTGTAAGTTGGGTCAAATATTCGGACTGCCATCTTTTCCAAATGTCTTTGGATATTTTTTGGATTAGTTGCCATCGCGTTCTTTCGTCTCTTTCGGTTTCGACGATAGTCAGTGTGGGTCCGCTGGAGAGGAAGTGAGCTGGCGTCAAAAAGTCTATGTCTTCGGGATCTTCAGTTAGTGCTTGTAGTGGTCTGGAATTGAGGCAAGCTTCGAGTTCTGCCAGGAGTGTCGAAATTTCTTCGTAAGTCAGTTTTTGTTCTCCGACGACTCTTTTCAGGTGGAACTTCAGGCTCTTGACTGCCCCCTCCCAGAGTCCTCCAGCACTTGCCCATGTAGGGGCGTTGAAATGCCATTCGATATTCATGTCGGTGATGGCAGAGTAGAACTCAGGGTCCAGTGTGTTCTTCAAGTCAATAAATTCTTCGTTTATTGTGCGACTTGATTTTGTGAAGTTGGTGGCGTTATCACTGTAGATGTGACGTGGTGCTCCTCGTCGAGCAGACAGTCTTCGCAGTGCCGCCAGGAAGGCTGACGAGGTGAGGTCGGAAACGAGTTCTAGGTGTACTGCCTTCGTAGCCAAGCAGACGAAGACAGCGACGTATCCCTTTGTTGTCTTGACACCTCGGCCCTTGTTGTACTTTACGTCAATGTATCCAGTAAAGTCCGTTCCTGTGTGATAGAAAGGACGGGAAGGGTTGCATCGGGCTCGGGGTAGTTGGCCCATTAGTTGAGTTTGTTGTATAGGGTTGTGCCTTCTGCACCTTACACAGTTGAAAATCCGTTTCTTTACAGCCCTGTTCCCTCCAATTATCCAGTAGTGTTTTCGCAGTCTTGCTGACGTAACACGAGGGCCTCCGTGGAATGTCATGTCATGCGCGTTATCGATCAAAATCTCAGTAAAGTGACCATCATGAGGTATGATGACTGGATTTTTCTGTTCCGCATCTATGTATGCGTTGTTGATCCTTCCCCCCACTCTAAGTAGTCCTTTTTCGTCAAGATAGGGATTTAGCGGTAGGAGTTTGCTTTTTCGGTTTAGCTCTTTTTTCTGTCTCAAAGTGTTGATCTCATCTTCAAAAGAAGCCAGTTGTATATGTTTTATCAGTAACCTTCTTGCCTTTTGTATTTCGTTTATAGTTAGGTAAGTAGGTAGCATCTTGTTTCGAGGCGCTACCGCCCGTAGTATCCAAGCGATAACACGTGTAACTCGAGTTAGACAGCTGTGTTTAGCAAGTAGGTCCTTGATGATGTCATCGCAGTGACGTTGTGTAGTGACGTTTGTTTTGAACTTCCTTATCTCTTCGTTCGTT
This sequence comes from Eupithecia insigniata, assembly GCA_947859395.1. Classification (NCBI taxonomy): domain Eukaryota; kingdom Metazoa; phylum Arthropoda; class Insecta; order Lepidoptera; family Geometridae; genus Eupithecia; species Eupithecia insigniata. The sequence goes on from OX402000.1 coordinate 150,086, forward strand.
TCGTAGGTTTGAGAGCTTTCTGTGGGTTGAAACGTAGAGAGCCAATTTGGTCCATTCCACCAAAGTGGATGTGTTTTTAGTTGTGTCGGAAATATACCACGACTAGCGCAATCCGCCGGGTTTTCCGCAGACTTGACGTAGCGCCAGCAGTTTGCAGGCATAATTTCTGTGATTTTCTTCACCCTGTGAGATACAAATGCATTCCAGCGATTGTGATCACCGTTGAGCCATCCTAAGACAGCAGTAGAGTCCGACCATCCGTAGAGGGTTAGGTTGTGTGTTGATAGACATTCTAGTACCTTCTTCATCAAATTTGATAGCAAAGCGGCTGCTAGGAGTTCGAGCCTAGGCAAAGAAGTGGTTTTGTTTTTGGGCACAAGTCGTGACTTCGCGGCGACGATCACGATGGAGCCGTTTGTTGTTTTTGTGTAAATAACGCAAGCGTAGGAATTTATGCTTGCATCGCAAAATCCATGTACTTCGACGTTATTATTTAGTGTAAGTTGTAACCATCTAGGTATTTTTAGTTCTTGGATTGCTGTTAGTTGTAGTTTGACCTTTTCCCATTCTTTGTTTATAGGTTCAGGTACTTTGTCGTCCCACTTTAGGTCTTCTTCCCACACCTTTTGAAAGATTAGTTTTAGTTTGGTAGTCACTGGGCTTAGCCATCCCAGTGGGTCAAAAATTTTGGAAATTTCTGACAGTAGTAGTCGTTTTGTGACTGTTTTCGTAGATGTGGTGTCGATTGTCAGCTGGAAGGTGAAGTTGTCTTCAGTAGGGTTCCAGCGTAGACCTAGTGTTTTTGTAGATTCTTGGTGACGGAAGTTGTAAGCTTCCGGTGTGTTACTGGTAGGTTCTTCGTCTTGCAGTAGTTCAGCTTCGTTCGACGACCACTTTCGTAGGTTGAACCCTCCAGCTTGAAGTAGGTTTGTTAGGTCTCTCTTTATGCGTAGAGCAGTTTGGATGTCGTCGGTGTTGCACAGAAGATCATCCATGTAGAAACATGTTTCAAGAATAGCTGCCGCTTCAGGGTAGTTTTGTCGCTCGTCGTTGGCCAGTTGTTTTAGAGTCATCATAGCTAGAAATGGCGAGGCCTTGTTTCCGTAGATGATCGTAGAAAGTTGGTATTCCTGAAGGGGTTGGTTTGTGCTTTCTCTCCACAGTATTCTTTGGTAGTTTTGGTCGTCTTTGTGACATAGAATTTGTCGAAACATCTTCTCTATATCAGCCGTAAAGGCAAACTTGAATTGTCTCCACTTCAAAATCAGTGAAAATAATTCCGTTTGTAAGTTAGGGCCGCTGTAGGTTACGTCATTTAAACTTTTGCCAGAAGTTGTTTTCGCCGAAGCGTTGAAAATGACACGAAGCGGTGTTGTTGTTGAGTCGGCACGTTGCACACAATGTTGTGGAATATAGTAGCTTGGTGTCAAGTTATTTTCGCATAATTGCATGTGGTGTAGGTTAATGTATTCAGTCATAAATGACTTGTAGCTTTCGGCAAGATTTTCAGAGGTTCTAAACCTTTTTTCAAGTTGGAAAAATTGTGCCCTTGCTTTAGGTAGAGATTCGCCGAGTTTTTCTTCTACATCTGCGTGTAAAGGTAGTCGCACGATGTAACGGCCATCTTCTTGTCGTTTAGTTTCCGTTTTGTACTGTTGGAGACAGTAGGCATCTTCTGTAGACAATTGAGAGCATTCCGCCCCAATATCTTCTATCTCCCAAAATTGTTTGATTTCGTCCAAATTGTTAAGAACGACGTTGCATTGGTAGGATTTAATGTTGCCACATAAAATCCAACCGAGTTGTGATTGTTGAGCCATCGGTTGAGTTTCATCCCCTTTGATGATGCCACCTAGGATGATGGTAGAGTAGACATCTGCCCCAAAAAGTATGTCGACCGGTCGGCTGATATTGTAATCAGGGTCGGCCAGTGGTATCCCTTCCAAGTGTGTCCACGTAGATGGTTTGGAGAAGGATCTGTTTGGTAGTTTGTTGACTAGTTTTTTCATGACGAATACTTGTGAGTCAAATGTGTAGTTTTTGTTTATAGATGTGCATGTTAGGTTGACCACTCCTTTGCAGTTATTTTCGCGCGTTCCCACGCCGAAAATAACGCCGTTGCATCTCATCCGTGGTAGTCCCAGCAGTTGAGCGGTGTTTTCAGTTATGATGGATATCTGCGATCCTTGGTCGATGAGGGCACGTAGAGTGACCTCTGACCCGTCGTTTGTTTTGACCTTGACCTGAGCCGTAGCCAAAAGTGTTTCGGAAATGTTTTCCATTGAAGATACATTGCTACTTGCACCTTCGTTTTTGTCATTTGAGTTGTTAGGTTTGTCGGTATTTTTCTTTGTGTGTGTTTTCTGCGAAGCATCATGTAGCAAGGTATGATGATTAGAATTACACTGCAGGCAGCGTTTTTCTGACTTGCATTGTTTGTCTTTGTGGTCGAACAAACAATTGTTACATATGTTGAGTTTTGCAACCAAACTCCGTCGGTCCGCCGTTTGCAATTTGATAAACTCGCTACAATTGTATAATCCATGGTCGTTCTTGCTATGCGGACACTTCACGTGTTTAGGTACTTGTTTGTTCATCGTAGAGTTGAATGCGTTATTGTAGTTTTTAGGTTTGTTATAATTAGAGTTAGAACCGAATTTGTTTTGTTGTTGATTTTTGTTGTTGTTGTTAGGTGAACCACGTTGTTGTTGGTTATCCGAAGAGCGTTCTTGTTTACGTCGTACGGACTCCAAGGCCGTAAATTTCGCTTCAAGAAAGTTCATGAATTCGGCCAAGTTAGGTAGTTCTCGCGGTTCCTTCGCCGATTCCACGTAATCGCCGTATGTGTCAGCGTCAAGTTTCAGCGAGAGAAGGTGTACCAGGATAGGGTCCCATGTTGAGATATCGACGCCGAGCTTTACGATCGCATTTAAACATTCGTTCGCCGTATCGTGTATTTTCTTTATGGAAGCACTAGTTTGGTTTTGCAAAATTTGTAGATTTAGGATAGTATTAAGATGCGAGATAAATATTTGTTTTTTGTTGTTGTACCTGTTGATGAGTATGTCCCAGCATACCTGGTAGTTGTCGGTACTGATAGTTAGGTGTTGAATTAGCTTTTCTGCTTCACCCTTTACCTTGGATTTTAGGTACTGCATCTTTTGTGCACCTGATAGTGTTCTGTTGTTGTGGATTACCTCTTTAAACAAGTCCTTGAAGGATGTCCAGTGTTGGTAGGATCCAGAGAAAGTAGGTAGTTCCATTTTAGGAGTAGACTTTTCCATGTGAGAATCAGACCACATTTTAGTGTTTATGGCTTTCTTCATGGAGTGGTATTTTTGTTCGTAGATCTCGAAGATCGGTTCGTAATCTTGGTCGAGCGCATTTTCACTGTCGATCTCCCAGTGTAGAGAGTCGATGGTTTTCCACCTAGATTCGAGAGTTTTTAGGGCGTCCTCGAACTCCCAGTTTTCGTTGATTTGATCGAAGTTGATCGTAGTTAGTGTCCTAGCAAATGCCCTAAAGTTGCTCTTCTGTTTGCGCAGTAGATCTTCAGACTTGCTAGGGTTACCTTGGGATTTAGTAGTTAGGTATGCAGGGGCCACGTAACCTGCTTGTTGTTGAGATGTAGGCTGTTCTCCCGAAGGTTGTTTGTATGCAGGGGCTGCTACACCTGCTTGTTGTTGAGAAGTTGATGGTTCTCCCGAAGGCTGTTGAGTTTCAGATACCTGGATTGTAGGAATCTTTGTTGGAGATCTTTCTCTGGGCAGAGAGACCTCGTATTGTTCGATCAACGCTCGAGCTTCAGCGTAAATCTGCTTTGTTTGTTGGAAGTGGTTATCCGTAAAGTAAGCATAGTTACGATCTTCACTTTGGTAGAGTTGTGTGTGGTTTGTTTGAAATTCTCTCCAGTAGGAATCGAGAACTTCGAGTCGTTTCTTCACATAAAGCGGAGTTTTACGCTCACCTCCATCTTTTTTGAAGTTGCGGAGAAGTCTTTGTATCTCCTCCTGCAGTTGAGATTGATTTGCCAAGATATCTTTAATATCCATGACGAAGTTGTTGTTTATACCTAGTTGTAAGGTAGGTAGTTGTTGTTGTGGGTGGTGTGGTACTAACCTTTCAGCATATGCGACTTCTCAATCCAACCGGTGAGACCCGCTTGTGGGAAGCCAGTCGAACCGATCCGCTACCGATAGGCAATACCTTGTACAAAAGTGAATACTCACTCACCCAGTTGTAGTTGTAGTTAGTAATCCTTGTACAACTCACCGCACTCACTGTTATTTGTTAAAACTGCCGCGCGCGATAGAGTCCACAAGAAAAAAAAAAAAAAAAACAAAGATGTAGGGTGCGTAGTGTGCCCCCTACAATCCTATAAGTTGTTGGTAGAGTTTGTGAGTTAAAGAGTTTGTTAAGTTTCACGGTTTAATCGTACGTAAGTTTAAAGTTATGTTGATGGTCGCGAGTGTACGCCGTGACGTGTTGCCCAAAGGACAGTTGTTTGCGACTGGCTCTAATTAGCCGTAGAAACACGTCATAACGTAAACTGCTGACCCGCGGGAACATGTGACACTGTATGGTATGTAAACCGTACAGGTAGCTCAATTGTTTCAATTTTAAATACTAGTTCTATTTTGTGTCTATACCTACTATTTCTTCCACAAAAAAAAACGAATAAATAAATAATAATTTATTCAAAATTAACTTAGGGCTAAAAGGATAACAAAGACTAAGACTATTTAATCTTATGATTTTATGGGATAACATAGTACATGTGCCTGAACTAGGTAAAAACCTGTTTTTCAGGCAAAGAAAGTGCTGATAATAAACAAACAATAAAATCCGATAATAAATGCTAAGCATACTATAAAATTACTTATGCTAACTATGCTAAACTAGTTTTAATAATAATAAAGGTGCTTACAATTACTGGCCTACTTTAGAACAGTCAATAAATTTTCTGTGTCATCCTATGACATACATTGTAAAGTATCTCTAAGTTTTTTCTTACAGCTATTATAGTTTAAGGAATAAATATTGGCTAACACATTTAATCTATTATATAAAAAAGGTTCTTGGTCCTTTTACACCACTGTAAAATTTTCTTGAAAAAGCATGTCTTCGACCTAGTTCTTTAGGGCAAACATTATTTTTCCTCCTTTTGTTAGCGATTTCAGTGACATATGGAAGGGCTGCGTGTTGTTTAAGTATTATGTTCATTATGAATAACTGTCGAACTGTTAATACTCCACATGATTTAATGAATCGCGCAAGTCGTCAAATATGGAATAATAGATAAAGGTGAATTTAGATAAAAGTAGCGAAGGAAAAGTAAATAACTCGGCAAATAATAAATAAGTGACATCATGTTGTCACTATGAAAGCAAGAAAAATCAATAACGCCGTTTATTCAGTTTTCCCTGAACTCATTTATGCTCGACTAGGACCAAATTGCAGTTGGAATAATTAAATAAAGTGAATTATTGAATTTTTCCTGTGTCAAATAAAATTGAATCGGTAAATTATTTAACTGTCTACTGAATGTTATTCCTAAAATTTACATCTTTACCTCTAAGAAACATGCATATCAGGTCAGGACGTAATCTAACTTATAAATAATATGTGATAATGTATAAAACAAATAAAATACAGCATAGACTTAAATGTCTATGCTGTATTTTATTTGTTAATAAAACCAAAAACTTACAATGAGCGGCCTTATCGCAACAGAAACGATTTGTTCCAGGCAACCTGAGAGTAAACGTGTTCAGGATAAGTGGAATAAAATAAGGTTATTTATACAGTATGAAGCAGCTTAAAAACACGGATTAAGATTCTGAATTTATAAAGTAAATATTCATTGATTAAATTATTTTCAGTTAGCGTCAACAAAGCATAGCTTTAAACCTCGTTTATTAGTACCGTATACCGCCGTTGGTTCAATAATAATAGCAAGATATAACGGCGAGAAATTGGTCTGTGCTGTTTCAGCTCTTGCGAAGTCAAATCATCATTATCCTTTCTGTGGGTGGAGGTCGATGAAATTCAGATAATTTTTTTTAGAACTGAAACTTCTCTGTATCTCAGTAGTGTGATTGGAAGGAATGTTTTGGTGCCATTTTCCAGTTTTCTGGCTCTGATTTGGCATTGCTTCGATTGGTTGAAAATGCATTGAAACGTAGGGTAACTCTATCGATTCAGTCCTGAATTATCTTGACAGGTTGCTGTCAACTGCTGTTTATTTTACGAGTTTAAAAGATATTTTTTATTCTTTAAACTCTTTATTCGGAAGCTCTTCTTTACTTGGTTAGCAAAGTGATTCTTCAGTTGGTTTAAACCCCAACTTTTGGAGAACATGCCAGTTTTCCTGTAAGCTTAGTGTGGACTCTTTTCCACGTGAAGTTTTAAAATCTAGGTAATACTTTCTTGAACTTTGTAACTATATAACGCGATCTACCAAAATCGTGATTACCAGTACGTCTGAATGATCTGCGCAGAGATCTTCCCACTTCTAAGACCAATATGTAAAGTATAAGTAGCTTTTTAGGATGTACGTTTTACCCTATAGCAGTAGTTAATTGGTTTATTTCCAGCTGACAAACACGTATAAAACGCGAAGAATTTTACGCATAATATGCGTAGATGTTCCATCGGCAGATTTCCAGTTATGTTTGGGTTGTAGTCCCTTTTCCACCGCGGATCTAAACATCTCGAAGGATTCTCAAACTTTGGCATATGCACAATATTGAAGAGATGGTTTTTTTTAACTATATAGAGACAGTTTCGACTATTCGAGCCATAGCGTCACCTGTCATTTAATAATTGTCTTATTTGATTTTATGAAAATAAAACGTCTACACAAAATAATTTTGGTTAACTCTTATGATATTCACACACTCAATGAAGAAGAATGATTACTTTTTTGGTTTTGTGTGAAAAACATCTTAATTTTACTAAAATCCTTACTAATGCATAGGATGGTCTTTACATAAATAAGTAAATAAATGATGGGATTATAATTTTACTGATGTAGGAAAATTAAATAAGCGCAGTTATCGTTAGATTTTTGGGCGCCAGTGATTTTAATTGGTGAGGCGAAACTGAATAACTAACATGAATAACTAAATAATTGTTCTAAACCTTTAAAATTTGGCGAGGGAGAAATGTAAAAATACATTTTTTTTTCTCTCAAACAAAAGATCCTAATTTATTATCATTTAATCTAGCAATAGATTGAGTAACAACCTACAACATACCAAAAAACCGACGGCATAAATTGTGTGCACAACAGTATATCGCGTTTTTCTCTGTATTTTGGTTTTGTCAGTTATTTAATTTTCCTTCTACAGGGACGATATAATTTATGATATTTTTGACGACCTTCGAACCTTCAGTTACTTCAGGGCTTTCCTGTGCTGCATTTGCAATTAAAATTAACTTCGACAAAACAAAACAATCTGTAAGTGAATTCGATGACTACCGTTTCAGCGCAGCTTTCAGCAGAGCGATAAAAAAGTTGGCCTTCGATTTTTATTGGGTACATACATAATACGCTTAAGGAATGTATTTCTTATTAGTTACCTATCGATAGTTATAATGTTAAAAAGCGTATTTGGTTTTGAAACCAACAAAGTGATTTTGATATTTATACTTTTGTTATAAACATACTCTAAACATCTGCAATAAGTTATAGAATCCTACGTTAATGCCGAAGTATAATTGAAAATTGAGCGAACTCACCTGTGATGTTCGATTACAATTATACGAGGCGTTAACGAAGGATTGTATAATGTCCCACCCAACCCAATTGAGTCCCAAGCCAAAATTAAACAAATATCAAATTTGTATGGTTACTCTAAAATAATGACAAGTGAAGCTGGCTGTCAGAGAGACGTTTGGTTACGGGCTAGTGGCTGTATTCTGCCAGGCGTAGGGTAAAATATTAATTTATTTCTTTCAGGTCAGCTTTATATGTGTAACAGAAGCAGACATTCGTAGATCGCTGCAATAAATTATAGAATCCTTCGTTAACGCCTCTTATAATTGTAATCGAACATCACATGTGAGTTCGCTCAATTTTCAATTCTACCAGGTGATACGACCAAATTCGAATGACTACTAAAAAGCGACTCATCATCATCATCATCATCATCAGCCCATACACGTCCACTGCTGGACATAGGCCTCCCCCGTACGACGCCACAAATAGCGGTCCTGAGCCGCCTCCATCCATCGACTCCCTGCGACCGCTACGATGTCGTCGGTCCATCGAGTGGATGGTCTCCCATGTAGGGGGGATTTGCCATAATCACCACGCTTGGCAGGCGGATTGGTGATCGCAGTGTTGGTGTTTAAAAATACTCAGAAGGAAGCTGCTGCCCTTCCTCTGGTAGGCTCCCTTAGTCGGCTTTTACGACATCCACGGGTTGAGTTGGAGGGGTCGATATTCGTACGCCGCGACCCCACGGCATAAAAAGCGACTGTTTCATACATATTGATGACCTTTTTAATTTTGCTACCGAGACGCATTGGGCCTTGGTACACTCGAGTACAAAAGTTATGGATAACTTTTGCCAAATATTTAATTATACGGAATGAAACATTAAAAATAGCATAATGTACCTATAACTGTAATATCTTAAGACTTGTTGTTTTTTCTCTTTGTTTTAGTTTATACTAAATGTAGTAATTTATAGAATATTATATTGTTTGCCAACTCAATTTTCACTAACAAGTTAGATATGGCCGCCTGAAATTGCGGGAATACAAATGCATGTAATAATTTCGTACACATACATAGTCTAAACTTGTAATGTGTATCCTTCGTAGGTGGTTCAATTACAATAAATAAATAAATCTACAGACAGTAGAACAAACAGACAAGTAACTCGTCTGTTTGTTTTACTCTCCATCATTTCAGTTAACTCTATGCCAAAAATCAAGTCGATTGATTGCTTAGTTAGGGCGTAAGGAAGGACGAACAAACAAACAAATACTTAAATAAACACATTTTCGCTTTTTCGCACCGCCGCCGCCACTGTTTACACCGCCGCCGCCGTTTCCATCGCTGCCGCCGCCTCCGGCGCCGAACCAACGACAACGCTGCCGCCTCTGAAATACCTACCTACTGGCTGGCAACGATGGCACAATTCGAGTAGTCAATGTGATAAACGAGTCTGGACTACACGAAGACATTCAACACACGTCGCACATATCGCGTTTGATGTTGAGTGCTCCAGCACTAAGGGGGAGAATGTAGGCGACGCTTAGCTACCTACGTACCTAGGGGCTTTACTTTATGTTTGAGTAGGTTAGGTAGGTTTGCCGTGGGGCCGCGGCGTACGAATATCGACCCCTCCAACTCAACCCGTGGATGTCGTAAGAGCCGACTAAGGGAACCTACCAGAGGAAGGGCAGCAGCTTCCGTCTGAGTATTTTAAAACACCAACACTGCGATAACCAATCCGCCTGCCAAGCGTGGTGATTATGGCAAATCCCCCCCTACATGGGAGACCATCCACTCGATGGACTGACGACATCGTAGCGGTCGCAGAGAGTCGATGGATGGAGGCGGCTCGGGACCGCTATTTGTGGTGTCGTACGGGGGAGGCCTATGTCCAGCAGTGGACGTGTATGGGCTGATGATGATGATGATGATGATGTTAGGTACCTACCTACCTATCTTGTTTGTTTTACTTTCTATGTTTGATAGTAGGTAGGTATCTAACTACCTAGTTTGTATTTTCATTATGATTTAATAAATCTAGTGTTGACGCAGGGCGCGCAGGGGGGTACGTTGTGCGCGCGGAAGAAGCGGGGTGCCGGGTAAGTACCTATCTACCGCCCGCAGGCGGCACCTGCGCGCGTTTTCCATTCAGTGGCCTTTGACCACAGCCGAGCGCGCACGTACTGTATTTGCCTCCCCCCGTTCACCACTATTTTGCCAAGAAAGTCCTTTCAATACAGTCCCTATCCCCTACAATGGGCATAGATTTAGTTGAATGGATAGAGAGTAACATATTGTAATTGTTGTTGACGACCGATGTGGCGCGGTGGACGAAGGTCCGCCTGCGACGCACGTTTTGTTTTTCAGATTCGACATGGGTAAAACCAAACCACGATATGAGAATACCTCAAAAAATTAAATATTTGAAAAAGCTATCGAAGGAGTGGTGTTAAAAAAATCTATAAGAAAGTCATCAATGTGCCAAAAAGTACATTATACGACTAGTTTACAAAATTTAACAATATAATCAATCAGTTGTCTCATGAAGCGTGTGCTGATGTTGAAACGGGCTCATTTGTGAATTTTGCAGAATGTACAATTAAAGTTATGGGGTTCTGTGAAAACCGTTCCTGAGACTAAAATTTATTTGAATTGAGATTAATTTCACTACTAACAGTTGATTTGTTCTATTATACCAATAGATATTGTTCCGAATTGTTTGTTAAATAATGTTTAATTTTAAATTATGAACGAAAATTAGGCTTTCCGTCACTAGGGGACCTTTTTGAACATGTCCTTTTTTCTATGTTAATTGTTCCATAATATCTACTACATTTAAAACAATATTTGAGACTGCTTAGGTATGTATCTGTGTTGATTAGGTATATAGTTGAGAGCTTATTAAAGGGAAATAAACTATATAGACTATTACACGATATATTGTTTTATTCTTTAAGTGTCCGGTTCTCAGGGACCTCCCCCTATCGATTCAATAATGCAAAATCTCGTAGTATTTATAAAACTTACACTGATCAACAAACAATAATACTTAAATCAAATTAATAAATTTTAATTACTTCTTGTTATATCATCGGCAGTACCGATACATTATTTTACCATGATTGTGGCATGATAGAATGAGATGACGTTATGAGCATTGCAGCTAGGTTAGAGTGAGACCGTGGCCGTGGCCGTGGGGCCTCGGCGTACGAATATCGACCCCTCCAACTCAACCCGTGGATGTCGTAAGAGCCGACTAAGGGAACCTACCAGAGGAAGGGCTGCAGCTTCCTTCTGAGTATTTTTAATCACCAATACTGCGATCACCAATCCTCCTGCCAAGCGTAGTGATTATGGCAAATCCCCCCTACAATGGGAGACCATCCACTCGATGGACCGACGACATCGTAGCGGTCGCAGGGAGTCGATGGATGGAGGCGGCTCAGGACCGCTATTTGTGGCGTCGTACGGGGGGAGGCCTATGTCTACCAGTGGACGTGTATGGGCTGATGATGATGATGAGAGTGAGACGCACAGCTAAGCGACACATGTGCGTCCGCTCGACAGCAGTAGGTATTTACCTACTAGGTACGTTTTCGGAAGAAACTAGGGGAGGCCTATGTCGAAAGACAACCTGACCAGCAAAGTGGTTGCGGAAATATTTGTTGTACTAGTTTTATGTATACCTATGTAAATAGTACTTACCGTATATGTTATATATAAATGTACCTATTGTAAATTGGTCAGTGAATGAAGGCTTTTTTATTTATATTATACGTGTTTTTCGATGCTGGCTCACGAGTAGGTAGGTAAAATTTGACTGACCTTGCTCGAGAAAGTCTCTGGCCAGCTAGGTAGAGTAGCTAACTACCTACGTTATTAAAATCACTTATGTAGGAATACAATTCTCGAAAAACTTTACCCTACTTCGTACATTAAAAAGATAGGTAGGTAGGTACCTACTGTCTAGGACCTAAAATTATGTAGTTGGCAAAAGTTATCCATATCTTTTGTACTCGAGTGTACCAAGACCCAGTGCGTCTCGGTAGCAAAATTAAAAAGGTCATCAATATGTATGAAACAGTCGCTTTTTAGTGGTTATTCGAATTTGGTCGTATCACCTGGTAGAATAAGGGTGATTAAGCGAGTGGACCCTTATTTCAGTCATTCCTTTACAATAGCTCAATACGAGACGTAGAGAGCTGAAATTTTCAGGATATCATTATCATGGAACGCACGAATTTTTTTGTTATTACCGACAATCTTGGTCTTGGGGGGAAAGGTTTCTTGCATTTTGACGTCAAAGTTATGACCTTATCAATTACGTCTTAATCGATATTATTCAAAAACGCGTTTATGAACCTTCTTGAAACTTTTTATGGTTACAAAAAATAACAGCAAGAACCGAACACCGTTTACAATGAACCTCTATGTCTGTCCATTAAAGAGCTAGATTTTTTTTAAGGTTTCAAAGAAAAACAAGATTACATAAAAACTGTACATATTTATGAAAATTTTACTATTTCATAAATAAGCACTAATCAAAAGCTACTAGTGTATGTATGTATGTTTTGTAGATGCACATTCAATGGTTTCCGAGAAACAAGCTTTTGCAAAACGTTACCCCAGCAGGAAATTGAATATCTCAAAAACCTTAAGAGGCACATATTTTATTTTTAGGCCCACATTTATACACAAATATAAGCTATCTGCCCATATAAGTCAAATTTGTCTAGGGTCATTCGTTTAGAATCTTCCTGCTGGAAAAACGTTACCCCAGCAGGAAACGAATTTTGCGTTTTATTCCAAAACGTGAACATGCACAATTTTTTTAACTTGACGCACATTTACAGCATAGAACGCACTAAATATTTGTGGAACTCACTTCATTCTAGAAGAAACTTTTCTGCTGGGGTAACCCACACTTAGAGGAACTATACGGGCGGCGCACATACGGCCTTTTTAATGATTTACGAAGACAAAAATATTTTTGGTGTCCGTCTAGTTAGCAGCCCCGCCATGGAATTTGGTGATTTCAACTATGCCACCTGTGGCAAACTTTCAACAATAGTGTGGTAGTATCTACTAATGAGCGTACTACATGTGTTCTTATAATAACCAATTCTACTAACCTCTTCGGACTAAGCACTTCGTATAATTATGATAGAACTTCACGTACAGGTAAGTTCGTTTAATCATTAATTATACTCGTGTTTAGTCCTCGAGGTTTGTAGAATTGGTTATTATAAGAACACATGTAGATGTTGAGAGCAACAGGTGTAGGAAATATTATAAAATAAAATAATTGGGTAAATACCATAATTATTCATTTATATTTACAAAGGAATTTAATCAACAACACAAATTGTAAATAGAGTACACATAAATACTAGGTATTTTTACTTGGTGATCATTGTACGTATAGTTCTTGCTAAAGCTGTATTATCTTCATCATTAATTACAGTCCTATTATAAAATTTGGCGAATGTAGTGGAATTGCTGGTCCATCCTGCTGTTTGTCTAACGATGTCTATGTTGACTCCAAGTTTGTGAGCTTTTGAAGTTGCCGCATGGCGAGTGCTATGCGAAGAAAATATAGACACGTCAATTCCACTATCACTTAACATACACTTAATCCACTACTGAGTGTTTGTGAGGAAACAACATTGTGAGGTTTACGAAAACTAACAAAAAGATCATGTCCTTAAACTTTTGGTTTTGTCTAGATATGTTGTAAGGGTTTTCCCCGGACATATACCAGGTCTATCATTGAAGAATGGTAAGTATAGAGTTGATTGTTTTGATCCTGCTTAGACGTTATAATTAACTCTGATATTTTTATTACTATTTGATTATCAAGTGAAATAATGTGATCAATTTTAATTTTTGATAGTGTTTTAATCATATGAGCTGTAATACGTGCTAGTAATGTTACACACTTTTTTGAAAGGTATTCCAAGGAAAGACTATCATTTGCATAAAGGGATTCGAGATAATTCAGTACGACACTTGCATCTCAAGTGGTGTTGTAACATGGCAATGGAGGTCTTAATCTATAGACCCCTTTACAAAATCTGGTAATCCTATCGTCATCCGACATAATGTTACCCACAATAAGGGCTAAGGCACTTCGGTAAGAGTTAATTGTACCAAATTGACCACCATCATTAAAAACTTGGGTGAGAAAATCAATAATAATCGGAATAGATGGTTCGTACATATTGATGTTATAGGCAGTACAAAATGCAAACCATTTTTTAAAACAAACATCATACTGTTTCAGGGTGTTTTCTGACCAAGAGGCCATGATGATTTCGATAGCTGATTCGGGAACTAGTCGTTGCAGCATCGCCGCCCGGACAATAGTCCTGCAACCAGGGTAGTGTGGGCTCGGATGTTTCGATTGCTGGAACGAGGAATAATTACATCATTAGAGTTCAATGTAATTTTATCTGAAGCGAGTAATCTGATAAACAACGGGAACCAGGGCTGGGTCGGCCAGTTGGGAACAACAACTATACCCTCAGCTTTGTCTAATATAATTTTGCGAAGTGTTTTCAGAATAACAGCTACTGGAGGAAATGCGTAAAACAATTGATTGGACCAGTTCAGCGTGAAAGCGTCTATGGCAAGGGCTTCCGGATCTCTTTGCCAGGAAACAAATTTGTCACATTTTTTATTAATGCGGGTAAGCAAATAAATCTATTTGGGGTATATGTAACTTGTTTTTAATTTATTGAAACCCAGCTTCTGTTAGTTCCCATTCTACGTCAGGATGGGTTCGTCTAGATTCTCTATCTGCAACATAATTTTCTGATGATTTGATGTACGAAGCTACTACCAAAATTTTACGATATTCGCACCACTGCCATATATCTTTAGAGACTTGAGTTAAATGAGGGTATTGAATACCCCCATACGATTGATGTAACTAACTGCAGTTGTGTTATCAATTCGTAGTAATATCTGACAGTTAAAGTAATTATTTGCAAAAGTTTTGAGTGCAAAGTAGGCTGCCATTAGCTCAAGCTGATTAATGTGCAAGTTTTGTTCCGCAGAAGACCAGCTACCACTACCCGTATGTTCGTTACAAGCAGCGCCCTACCCAGTTGTTGAGGCGTCAGAGAATATTTCTAATGTGTAATTATCATTTCTGATTCTGTGAACTGAAGTCGTAATTAGTAGCCACCAGTTTATGTCGGGTAATAGAGGTTGAGGTATAGTCATAATACTATCGTAGTTATTTAAGCTTTTTTGCAAGCTAAGGAACTTACAGCGTTCTAGTTCCTTTGTGTAAAGCCACCCATATTCTATAGCAGGGCACGCAGAAACTAATAACCCTATGAGTTTCGCAAATTTTCAAATTTTGCAGCTTGTTAATTTTTTAATGGTCTCTAATTCTGATTTTATTCTTAGTGTCTTGTCTAACGGGAGACTGAGCTGCCATTTATGGGTGTCTATAACGTATCCTAGGTATTTACAAGACTTAGACGGAATTATCATACTTTTTTCGTGGTTTATTATGAATCCTAATGCCTTCAGTAACGTTTTAGAAGTCTGAATATTCTGCAAGCATTCTTGAAACGTCAATCCGGCTAGGAACAGATTATCTAAGTAAATGGATGATATGTATCCACAGGAACGAAGTAACCCGACCACTGGCTTCATAATTTTGGTAAAAATATGTGGAGCTGTACAAATTCCGAAGGGTAAGACATTAAATTCGTACAATGTGTTGGTATTTTCGTGAATCTGGATGGATGTTTACTAAAAAGTAAGCATCTTTTAGATCTAGACTTGACATATAACAATCTTTAGAAACAAGTTTGAGCGTTGTACGAATATCCTCTAATTTGAAATGTTGAGTATTAATAAATTTATTCAAAACCTTTAAATTTAAAATGAGTCTCATTTTCCCATTAGGCTTTTGTATCATAAAAACACGGGACAGAAATTGATTGTGACATTGCATACATTTTGATATTGCTCCTATGGATTCTAGTTTCGCGATTGTTTCGTCTAGATATGGTCTCTCAGCATCTGTAAAGTTATTTACAGGTGAGTGTGTCTGACGTACAGGTTGAATAAATTCAATCTTATAGCCTTTAACCCACGACAAAATGGTCTGATCGTCAGTTAATAGAGACCATTGTTTATAAAAGAGCGTTAGTCTACCAGCATAGTGTACCTCATCTACTGGCGGCGGTTCTGCTTGGACTGCTGCGTGTATTTTTGCGATGAGGTTGCACGCGGCTGAGGGTTCCGAGACACAGGCGGTTGCTGGCGAGGCGGCTGGGTCGTCGGTTGCCTGCGGGATCGGCCCCTCGCCCTCCAGTTTAAATTTCTGCTCGATGGACCTGCTGAGGTAGGTTTCGGTTTTTTAGCGGCTTCTGGTTTCAAGTCTGAAGACGACTTGGTCACGGCCTTCACCGTTTTCATGGTTTCGGTAAAATCTTTCCCGAATAGAAACTGGTCAATTTTCGTTGTCTACAATTGGTCTTTAAGTTCTTTGCGAACAGAATATAGCGCAAAGTTTCGGCGCATTTTAGATTCAGAATATTGAATATCGCAGAATATCCGACCGACATCCACTAATTCCTTTTGTCTTTTTCCTTTTTGGCGAGCTGATCGGAAATTATCTTCCCCAGAGAGGCAATTCCAGCTGCCATTTGCTTCTGCCTTATTTCGATAGCCTTGTCCCTTTTGAGTACTACATCAGGCACCGCAGCTTTGATTTCCACGTTTAGCTGCGGTGCTGATATGTAAGGACAGTTACCTGGGATGTTCTTCTTGATAAGCTCTGTACGCATGTTCTTACCTAACCCAGTCGTCGCCACGTGGGTAAACCGTGTTGCCACGTCTTTATTTATATCTAGGCCGTATTCCACGGTGCCCGTCGGGTCCGCACCCAAAATATCTGCGATATCTTCTGATGGAAGTTCTTCTACATTGCAGACTTCTAAGGCTAAGTCTGGAGGTATTTCCTCTAGTACTACCGTAGGCTGCGGTAGGCAGTCATCGCTCGCCTCTGCGTGTACAAACGCATTTGTAGTTACATCCTGGTCTGTAACAAGCAGACGAGAAGTTTATTTACAAGAACCGCATTGAAATAAACTTATTGTAACAATGTAGTCTCGTTGACTACTATTTTGTCTTAAGATATTTTATCAATGCGGCGAGATAGTCCATCAGAATACTCTGATGGACTATCATACGATTAATATAACTAATATGCATTTACAGGCTTAAAGAAGCACTTTTGAATTTATTGCGGCGAAATAGTCCCGTAGACTACTCTGTTACAATATTATTCGGATACAGAATCCTTGGATATTTCAAACCTACTTAGGTATCACTTATAAATCATTTCGAGGGAAATAGTCTCACAGACTACACTGATGCAGTGATGATACAAATAGAGGTCATTTTTTGGAATTCATTGCGGCATCATAGTCAATCAATAACCTTTACAAAAAAAACGAACATCATTAACTTTACGTACTCATTGTTTAAAGTGCCACTAGAAAAAGTTTCACTTATCAGAGACCTGGGAC
The DNA here is from genome assembly GCA_947859395.1 of Eupithecia insigniata. NCBI lineage: Eukaryota > Metazoa > Arthropoda > Insecta > Lepidoptera > Geometridae > Eupithecia > Eupithecia insigniata. The sequence goes on from OX402000.1 coordinate 167,369, forward strand.
TGTTCATGGACTCAAAGCTTCACTACGATATCCATATAAATCACATTACAAGCAAAGCCTATAAATTATATCATTTTGTAATGCGCACAAGTATTCCGTTCAAAAAACCAGCTTCCTACTTACTCCTGTACAAATCGCTCGTAAGATCTCAGCTAGAATACGCAACTGCCGTATGGAACCCTTACTACGATAAATATAACCAACAGCTGGAGACAGTCCAACGCAAGTTCTTGCGGTCCGTAAACTATCGTTGCTTTCGTTCTAAGTCCTCCTACGATAACCTTTTAATTAAATATAATATGCATACATTAAAAACGAGAAGAATGCTCTTAGATCTAACGTTATTGTATAAAATCTGTCACTATAATTTTGACTGTAACACACTTATGAATCAACTATTCATACACATTCCTTATCGCTCCTACAATCGAGAAGTACGTATACAAAACCTGTTCGCACCTATTCCTTGTAAGACAAACGCCGGTGAGCGTGCCCCACTAAATAGATTAATGAAATTATTCAACAAACTTTTTACTAGCAGCGATTTATTCGCAAGTACTCTTAGCCAGTTCAGAAAAGAAATCCTTGACATAATAATGTCGATTACCCAAGAATAAACAATACTGTATCTCAAATTTTAAAATCGACTAGTTATTTACCTACATGTTTACTTATTGATCTATTGTGTTTAAGCATTGAAAATGCCTTTCTTTTTCCAATCTGGGTTTTTTTCCATGCTGCATTTATACATTGTAATTGATAAGTAGGTACCTTTGTTTTATTTTGTGCCTATTCACAAACAATGTAAAATCGTGCTCTTCTAGCATTATCTTATAATAGGTAGCTGTTAAGTACCTACCGTTTTGCCCCACTATGTAATTGTCACAATTCGTGGACAACGGGGCTGATTATACTTAGAGTAAGACTACTTATGTTTAATATTGTTAACTTTAAGATCTGAGTATAATTGTTTGTTGTCGTGAATAAATAAAAATAAAATAAATAAATAAATAGTCCCACAGACTACTCTGATGCAATAATTAAAATTCATGCGGCAAGATAGTCCCACAGACTACTTTGATGCATCTTCATACCGGGCCCGAAAAATTAAAACTTTGCGGCGAGATAGTCCCTCAGACTACTCTGGTGCAATAATTATCAGGGGGTGTAAAATTATATACTTATGAATGCGGCGAATAATCCCAAAGATTTTCTGATGCATTCATCGTAATGTATGTTATTTATTTTGAGGGTACTTACGATTTTCAGATCGGTCCGGTGAAGAATCCCGCGATACATTCGATGAAGAGCTCGATGATCCGCTTGATGAAGAAGAGCTTATCGTGGGAATATTGTTCCGTCTATCTAAGCGTGATTTCTTGATGCTTTTCTCCAGTTTTAACAACTTTTATAGACGATGGTTTTTATATTTTGAACACCGATGAATTGTTTTTAGGAGAGGTGTTGTGTGGTTGAACACTAAAAAACGAATGACGAACAGCGGACTGAACCTTGCGCAGGAAAGTTAGGTAGATATAAATGAATAAGCGAACCGATAGCGTAGGAAATTTTTTACGATTTAGGGTTGCCACCTGTGGCAAACTTTCAACAATAGTGTGGTAGTATCTACTAATGAGCGTACTACATGTGTTCTTATAATAACCAATTCTACTAACCTCGAGGACTAAGCACGAGTATAATAGACCCTAAATAGACCCTCCCGGTGCCATAAGTAAAATAAATAGTGCCCCAGTACTTTAGGAGTTATTTAGGTGTTTCACTGTGGCTGCTATCTTGACGTCTAGTTAGCAGCCCCGCTGATTCCGACGAAACCGTAGCGAAATATGAATCATGAACTATGCCTATAAACTGTTCCCTACGGTATCTAGTTCTCCTGCAAGTCTCATAAATAGACCCCCTGTGGTTTAAGAGATATTTGGCTCTAAACATCTTTTTTTACCAGACTAGTGTTGCAACATTTGCTGGTGACTATCTCAATCTAATGGCTTCACATAACCTCTCCCAATGTATTACTCTTCCTACTAGAGTCAAAACATGCATTGACCATTTTATGATTAACACAAAAAACAAATGGCAATCGTTCGTCTTTATGAATTGACAGATCACTCCCCTATTTTAATATCAATTGTAGTCGACAATGTGTCACGCAAGAACTTAGACTATCTATAATTATTAGATTCAAAACTACCTACTTCTATTTGAAAGAGTCAAAACTATTGCTATCATATTAAAAACAATGAAAAACGATTACTATAAGAAACAGTTTGAAGAAGTACGTGGCAATATTATTTATTTAAGGACTCTCAACAAAAAAAATAACATAGCAAGCAAAACATAAAAAGTAAGTGGTCTTATGTCTAGTATATAAAGGGTGCCACAGCATGTACAAATTATGGGCATATTTATCAAACATTGCAGAGATACAGGTGAAGATAGGAAATAATGATAAAAGAGAATTAAGAAAGTTATACAACAAATATATATATATACAGGTAGGTACTGAATATATTATGATACCTATAGAAACTTGAACACTTAAAAAAAGAGTTAAAATTAACCTTAAGTTACTTACGTACGTACACGTAGATGTAATAGGCCGTGGGGTCGCGGCGTACGAATATCGACCCCTCCAACTCAACCCGTGGATGTCGTAAGAGCCGACTAAGGTGTAGGTAGCGATCGCAAGAGAAAGATTTTTGCAAGGGATTTGGTCGTTTATTGACTTTCAAACCTACGACAAAATTGTTATATTTATTTTAGATTTTCTTCAGGTACTTTCTTTCTTGTCACTTTATGAAAATTTTCCATTATTTTTTCGTTTCAAAAAAGTTTGTACGCCGGTTGGCTATGTCTCCGCCACAAAGGGAACCTACCAGAGGAAGGGCAGCAGCTTCCTTCTGAGTATTTTTCAACACAAACACTGCGATCGCCAATCCGCCTGCCAAGCGTGGTGATTATGGCAAAACCCCCCCTACATAGGAGACCATCCACTCAATGGACCGACGACATCGTAGCGGTCGCAGGGAGTCGATGGATGGAGGCGGCTCAGCACCGCTATTTGTGGCGTCGTATGGGGGAGGCCTGTCCAGCAGTGGACGTGTATGGGCTGATATGATGATGATGTATGTAATATACAATTATATGTACCTAAGTATAGTATGGTATGTGCTAGGGGCAAAATTTAGCTGAGATCAAAACATTTTTGTGTGTGAGTGTGCTTGGCGCTCCATGTTAAAAACACATGGAAGACTATTATGGAGATATGTAATCTTATTCAACCTAAAGTAGCATGTACTAACTTACTTACCCTAAAAAGTACTACAAAGGAATCACTTAATGAAGTAAACTCTTTCTTTACCACAATAGGCAGTTCACTGGCTAGTGAAACCCTTGTTAAATTGGATACTAGGTACGAGTGTAATCTTGCTGTAGCAGCTAGATGTGCAAAGTCTGCACAGGCTGATTCGCTTGCTCTGTTTTTTACAGACGTTAATGAAGTACTTCTTAACGGTATGAAATCAAACACCTGTCCTGGGTCGGATAATATATCCTCAAACTTGATCAAATCTTGCGCGCATGAACTAGCAAACCCTTTTGCACATCTCATTAATATCAGTTTTACCTACGGTACTACTAGGTACTACATGAAAGTATTGTGCGTGTTGTTACTTCTTTATTTTATATAAATCTTGTGAAATATGTTCGAAAAAGACTGAAATAAATGGCGAAGTGTAGTGCACCTTTGTGCGGCAATATTGGAAAACACCCGAAATTCCTTTTCATCGGTAAGTTTTGCTGTGCCTTACAATATCTCAAATTGTTTTTGGATTACTGTGTGGATATTTGGCGATAATTCGGCATTATTTATACAGTGACTAACTACTCTGACTCTATGTCCAGGATCTCTTAACATGTACTATGGTCGCTTATAAATAATCCTGTAATAACATTTATCAATTTTTTAAACATTGTTGCTTTGTTTTGTCTTTTCATATACTTGTATGATTTTCAAGGGCCGCATCTAGGTCCAGCGTGGGTCTAGCTGTTTTAGAAGTGTGAGTGACGAAGTTTTAATTGCAGTTTTATGGTTTAGTATCCATTCTTGAGAAACCCTTTGATTGGTATAAAATAGACTGAATAATATATTTATATAACAATATTAACAATTTTCAGGTTTCCACAGCATGAAAACCAAACGAATACTTGGTTGGTAAACATGAACTGAATAAATTGGAAAAAGAAGAACAGATTAAAGGAAATACACTTAATTAGTGTAATTATATATAGCTTAATAATCTAATTATTTATTTTTATGATTTTAAGACCGGTGACGAACACGATTTTGTTCATTTGCATTTATTGATTTAGGCTATTGTTAAATTTTATGTAGATTTAAGAATAAAACTTAATGCTAAGCAAAGCAATTCAACGGAAAGAAATCATTAAAACAAGTATTTTGTTTAAAAATAAAGAACATACAACCTGTGTTTATTTATTTGTAAGTGTGGCAGTATACCGGAATAGATTATAATGCCACAGTTGTAATGCCCCCGCCCCCTTATCCCTGAGTTCGGCCCATAGATTGTCCATGTGTACGTGATATTTGTATGTAGGTGTAATTGGCACAAATAGTTTTAGAAATGTGGATTCTGTGTAAATTGTATAAAATATTCCTGTGTAGGTACTTACATAATGTATCAACATAGCCTGACTCAGCGTCGGTTTTTCCTAACCTTTGACTGTCGGCAAATTTTTATCCTATAATTGTCATTTTAACTGAGGAGCTTAGCTCTACCTAGACATATTTCATGTTTAGATATCTAGTTGTCTTCTAGTTGCATGTTCTTTTATTTTTATGTATAAACCTTAATATGTGGATAGCGCAGTGGTCTACATTAAGAATATCATTAAACTTTATATTATTTAAAGTATCTATACAGATGTAATATTAGTGTAATGTAGTCGTTTGTAATTCCGTAAATAAATAAATACAGGCGAGTAGCCCTATCGTGTGTGTACTTACGTACCACTACTACGTACCACGCGGTTATAGATGTTTATTATAAGGACATGGCCGAATACAATAGGTCTTAGAGTATCTAGAAACAATAGGTACTGCATATAGAGAGCGTGTATAGATAACATTACCGTGCCTACTAGGGATTGTAAAATCGGGTAGTTTTAGGAACCGGGAATCACGGGAAATTTCAATGAAGGAACCGGGAATTCCCGAGTCCTACAGACCTAAGCTATTTTTAATAATACTCTTCGTAAATTAACTAAATAAATGGTGGTTTACTTTAGGTACCTATTTAGTTGCTCAATTGAGATAAGGAAAAAACAGAAACTGAATAATTTTGTTACAAACGTAACAAATTTTATTCGGCGTAGAAAATATTATAGACTGTACCTACATCAGATATGCGTCACTTTCCAGTTTTCATCACAAAGTGACATGGATAAATGAACATCACAGTTAATTATTTATCTCCCTACCACAATATACAATTTTCAATTGTGCTTTATTGGTAGTTTAATTATTTTTCATTCGAGCGTTATATTGGATGGATTTCTTATATAATTTTATTGTATTCTACGTTGATCGATGATGAGAGTAGAGTTTTTTTAATTCGTCCTTTTCTTGCTACCTCCCCATTAGGCATTGGACTAAGAATTTTGTATACTTCTTGCTGCCAGCCATGTCATGTATGGTATATGCCTATCGGCATATCCATTTCTTTGATAACGTCTTGAGGGGCTTCTCTTTAATCTGGCTAGGTCTGGGTGTTATATTTTTCTTCATGAGGCCCTCAGTGTACGGTGCAGCGCATCCGGTATAAGCTAGCTAATTGTCAGATCATCGATATTATTAAGGTCAAATTGTTACACGCGCCTTCCATTTACTTTATTGCATCAGTTCACGTTTTCACCTCATCATGGTAGGCGCGTGCTCACATATCAGTATATCAATATAAGAGTTTTTATCAATCTCTACGTTCTATCATTTATCATAAAGGTGTCCCGTACATCTTTTGGTCCTTCGGCTAAGGGCTACTTACAGTGAGCTAATAACAGTGTTCGCGTAAGTGGTTATTACCAGCATATGGATTGCAGTGCATAAGGAGGAAGGATACACCTACTCTATAGGACTGCAAGCAGCACACAAGTAAGATCTTTCCTTTTACTGAGATCTTCTCTATCATTGACATCTCTATAATTGCAACCATGGAGGATCTTGTGGTGACCCAAAATCAGCTCATGGGAGCAATGAATCAGATCCTTGTGAATTTTAAGAAAGACGGGTCCGATCGAAAGACCGCTCCGTATATCAAGAAAAGGTTGGATACTCTCGACACCTACTGGCAGGAGTTCCAAGCTAATCATAGTAGATTATTAGAGAGTCAGGAACTATCGCATGCATATTTTCAAGAAAATTGCTACGAGCGTACTTTAGCATTTTATAACGACACACGAGTATTAATTAACAACTACTTGTTGGATATAACGAAGGAGAAATCTCTCCTTAAACTTCCAACTCCCTTCACCGTGCCGAGAAAATTAGATAACCCAGGCCAATCAGTATCACCAGCAGCAGCTCGGGAAGGTCACTCCGGTGCGTCAACACCGCAGCAGCAGACCTTATCGTTTGAATTTCCCCCGGTACCAGGTAGCTCACGCCCTCCTCAATTTTCTTCTAGTGGTAATCATAGTAAATTAGACGAGATGATGCGCTATCAAAAAAGTAACTTTAAAGCATTTTCCCGTAGTATTTCTAACGTCAATTACACTAACATGAACGAAAACTACGAACTAGAAGATTTTTTGAGAACTATAAACTTGCGTTGGTCTACTATCGACTCTCTGCACTGGAAAATCGATAGTGAACTGCAGGAAGAAAATCAAGAGTATGAACAAACGTACAGCAGGTATGAACACGAGTACCTGAAAATCAAGAAAGAGATCACTCTGAAGATTTCATCAGCAAGCCACAGGGAAAGGTCAACACCTCAAACGGAAGTGCCATCATTCAGCGGTGATTATCAAAAGTGGATGACATTCAAAGATCTGTACATAGAGGCTATTCATAACAACGGAACTATGTCTAATTGTCAAAAAATGCAATTTTTGAAAGGCAAACTCAAGGGAGAAGCGGACCAAATTGTCTCACATCTGCGTATCACAGCAGATAACTATCAAGTATGCTGGGACATTCTTAACAACCGATTTAATAACACCAAATTTATTTTCAACTCATACATAGGTATTATCATGAATATGCCTATTCTTCAACAGCAATCAGTAACTCAACTGAAAAAGATGCATGACTGTGTCGTCGAATGCCTAAACTCTATCAAAAACATGGGCGTTGATATCAGCTCTTGGGATCCTTTGGTTATGTTCATCTTGGAGCAGAAGCTGGATCTCGAGACCGACAAGGAGTACTGTCAATCATTGAAAAATCCTAGGGCTCTGCCGACTATCAAGGATTTTACAGACTTCTTGGAAAGCAAATTTACGTCATTGGAAGCGTCACAATCACAACGTTCTCCAAACAAATCAAACAATATAAAATCAGCTCAACAAATAGACAAACAAAACCAAAAATATAACAATCAATATAAATCAAATAATAACTATCAAAAACCAATGAATAATGTTGTACAAAAACAGCAAACAGGATGTCAACTCTGCAAAAAATTTCATCGCATTTTTAATTGCAATGTTTTCTTAAAAATGACACCGAAAGAACGCCGTAATACAATTGCGAAATTGAAATTATGCATGAATTGTTTGTATGATCATTTTGGCAAAAAATGCTTATCAAATACTTGTTGCCGTGAATGCAATGGTCGGCACAATACATTAATTCATGAAGCGTTTGCTGACGAGCCATCCACTAAAAATGAACAAAATGAGAAAAATGTTACACATGTGTCTCAAGATGATATTACTGAAACTTTATTGGCAACAGCCATGGTGAAGGTTAAGTCAGCTGATGGTACATTTATCAAACTGAGAGCCTTGATTGACCAGGGATCACAAACCTCTCTTATCACCGAAAAAGCAGCACAAATGCTGAAGTTACCTAGACAGAGGTGCAAAGGCGTTATTTTTGGGGTAGGAGCCAAGGAAAATAACTGTAAAGGCGCTCTGAATATCATTTGTTCATCAATGTACAACGACTATCAGTTTGCAACAGATGTTTATATCATGAAACAGATGGTAAACAATTTACCTAATCAGACATTTAATAAGCCTACTTGGTCGTTCCTAGAGGGCATCCAGCTAGCCGATCCCGACTTTAACATCAATCGACCGGTAGACTTACTCTTAGGGGCCGACGTCTACTCTTGCATCATTTTGAGTGGAATTATTTCATCTGATAAATCATTGCCAGTCGTTCAACAAACACGTCTTGGTTGGGTTTTATGCGGAAATGTAAAATCTTTCCAATGTAACGTTATCATCAATAACGTGGAAGATATTCAACGCTTCTGGGAAATAGAAGATATTCCTCATGAAACTTCTTTATCGCAAGAGGATGCTCACTGCTTGGAATATTTCAAGAACACTACGACACGGCAGACCGATGGAAAATACATTGTCAGGCTACCTATGATATCAGATGCCCGAGAACAGCTAGGAGAATCCAAACCAAGGGCAATAGCACAATTGAAGCAGTTGGAGAAAAGATTTATCAAAAACCCAGACATGCAAAAGGGTTACAAATCATTCATATCAGAATATATATCTTTAAACCACATGCAGCTTCTACCAAATTCATTGAAACCTATCGTCTATTTGCCTCATCACTGCGTGATTAAGGCAGATTCCACGACTACGGCCCTTCGAGTGGTATTTAATGCTTCTTCAAAAACATCGAGCGGCCGCAGCTTGAATGACGTCATGTATCGTGGTCCAAATCTACAACAAGATTTACTATCACTTATCATCAAGTGGAGGCAGTACAAGTATGCCTACACAGCTGACATTGAAAAAATGTTTAGAAACATATCAGTTCATGAAGATGATCAATGTCTTCAGGCCGTGGTGTGGCGCGAATCAGCATCAGACAGCATGAAAGAGTACGTCCTCACAACGGTCACCTACGGACAGAAAGCAGCACCATTCCTTGCCATGATGGTGTTAAAGCAATTGGCTCATGATGAGGGCCATAAATATCAATCAAGTCCAGCAGCAAAAACACTAAGAGAACAGTTTTATATGGACGACCTTATCAATGGAAATCACGACATTCAAAGCGCGAAACAACTGCAATCAGATCTTATTCAATTATTGCAATCAGGCGGTTTTAATTTGCGTAAATGGTCTTCTAATACAGAAGAGCTATTGCAGAATGTCAGCACGGCAAACAGCAGTGATCAATATGACTTCAAACATGAAGCCACAACAAAGACTTTCGGACTTCGGTGGCATCCACAATCAGATGAATTAACTTTCGATCTCAAGATAAACTTATCAGAAACAATCAAACATACAAAACGCAGTTTACTATCTGATATATCAAAGTTATTCGACCCGCTCGGTTGGCTTACTCCAGTTACAACAAAGTTCAAACTGCTATTTCAGCGAATCTGGTTTCACAACATTGAATGGGACGATGAACTCCCAGCTGACATTAGTAACGAGTGGTTAAAAATCAGAAAGGATTTGAAAAATATTGGCGAATTACGAATCCCTAGATGGCTTCAGATCCGTGAGAATGACTTCATCGAATTGCATGGATTCTGTGACGCATCAAACAATGCCTACGCCTGCGTCATATACTGCAAAATTATTAGAAATGATCTGTACGGCAATTCAAATAATTCTATCATAATGGTTGCTGCTAAATCAAGATTGGTTCCTCCGAAGAGTGATGTCACCTTGCCCAGATTAGAACTTAGTGCCAGTCTATTGCTTTCGAAGCTAATGGAAAAGGTTTTTTCATGTCTATCAGGCTATAATATCAAACTGTTTGGTTGGTCTGACTCGATGGCCGCACTAGGTTGGTTGCAGGGTGATCCAGGACGCTGGAAAACCTTCGTAGCTAATAGAGTAGTTCAGGTGACCAAGATTATGCCACCCGAAACATGGCGTTACGTGAAGTCAAGCGAGAACCCAGCTGACTGTGCTAGCAGGGGTATAACCATGGAACAGGTAATTCATCATCCCTTGTGGTGGCATGGACCCGAATGGCTTTTGACTTTCGACGCACAAAAATCGAAACAGCGTGATTTTATCACTGATGAAGAGGTCAAGAAACCTAAACAAAGCAACGTCACGACAACAACGTCACACCAGCAAGATGACGTCATATCAACGCTACTAAACAATAATAGTAGCTACACTCGGGTGACACGTATACTAGCATACGTGTTACGTTTCAAGCAAAATAATAAATCACCGTTTCTTACCGCCACAGAACTCAAAGCGGCAAGATTGAGGATTATTAAATACATTCAAAACATTGAATTTGGAAAGGACATCGTATCCTTACAACATCATAATCAAGTTGACCCGAAAAGCAAAGTTTTGTGTCTAAACCCGAGACTAGATCAAGCAGGCTTGCTCAGAGTAGGAGGCAGACTAACAAACGCCTTCATAACCAAAGACATGATGCATCCACTTATCATCCCGCATTCTGGTCATGTGACAAATCTACTCATCGACCATGCACACAAACAAACATATCACGGTGGAGCACGTGTTACCCTCGCAAAACTACGGCAACAGTATTGGATAATTGGTGGTAATAGAGCTGTAAAAATGCGGTTACGCCAATGTATCACATGCAGAAGAAATAACCCTTCAAAACACGATCAAATTTTAGGAAATTTGCCTGAATCCAGATCAAATCCCTCAAGGCCATTCTATCATACAGGCGTTGACTTTTCAGGTCACGTGTTTGTGAAGTCCAGCAAGGGTAGAGGCGTGAAAAGCTTCAAGGGTTACATATCATTATTCATATGTATGGCGACAAAGGCTGTACATCTCGAGTTAGTGTCAGACATGACTGCGTCCGCATTCTTAGCGGCGTTGAGACGGATGGCTGCAAGACGCGGCACACCATCACATATGTACAGCGACAATGGTACAAACTTTGTCGGCGCTAACAAAATTCTCAAGCAAGAGATACAAGAGATCACACGCATTATCAATCCAGAATTATTATCAGAGGTCAGTGAGATGGAGATAACCTGGCATTTCAATGCACCAAGCAACCCGAGCGCAGGAGGTCTATGGGAAGCGGCCATAAAGAGCGTGAAGTACCACCTTCGACGTGTCATTGGTGAGCAGAAGCTCACCTTTGAAGAATATACGACTCTGCTAACCCAGTTGGAAGCCGTGCTCAATTCACGGCCGCTCTGCGCGCTGACGGAAGATCCGGAAGATCTGAACTATCTGACTCCATCCCACTTTCTATCAAGCGGCCCATTGTTAAGTATTGTCGAAACAGAAAGAGATCAAAGGACAAGATGGCATCTTACGCAGAAGCTGTTCGGAGATATCTGGAAACGATGGCAGGCTGAATATTTGACACAATTAACATCACGCAGCAAGTGGCTACAGCCCAAAGAAAATATCAAGATTGACGATATCATTATCATACATGACGCTAACCTACCCCCTGGGAAATGGGCGTTAGGTAGAGTTATTGACGTTCACCCCGGCACCGATGGTTATGTGCGAGTGGTCTCAGTGAAGACCAAAAATGGCGTTATCAAGAGGCCAATCACAAAGTTATCGATCTTACCAGTTCAAAATCAGTCACATAAAAAAGCTACAGAACAGAGCAAAGACAATCAACAGAGTCCCAAGCCCGATAGAGTGAAAAGAATAGGCAGTAAACTCAGTAACTTCATACTTACAATGCTGCTATTGTTTACTATGTGTGCACAAAACGCACATTGTACACATAACGTATCGTTTTTTAAGGAGCAACAGAGCCTTTATTTTGACAAACTATCTACAATGCAACTTATCAGGGACGAATGGAAGATGGTAATTTATTACGACATGAATCCCTACTGGGAAGGGTCAAGGTTACTGACAAATTATATCAAACACCTACAGGCGTCATGCGCAAAACAAAAACAAAGAGCACAGTGCGACCTGATAGTAATGCAATTACGTCACGGGCTTGTCAAGTTACAATACTACGATCAGCTGCTACTCAATAAACAATCCAACGTCATTGGAACCCGAGTACGTAGAGGCCTTATCAATGGAATAGGAAACGTAGCACATGCATTGTTCGGAGTACTAGATGATGATTTTGCACAACAATATCAGCACGACATTGACCTCGTTATGAAAAATCAAAATCACCTCGCCAACCTTTGGAAAAATCAAACATCAATTATTGAAGCACAATATACCTTTTTGAAGCGTTTAGAACTATCAGTAGACCAACAGCATAAATTATTTAATCAACACATGATAAATCAAGCGCAGAAAAATTCAATTCTTAAACAGGAGGTAGAGAGTGTAATAGCTAATAATGAGTTTACATTGTCGTCTATCATCGCCAATAATATACTAGGCAATCTAAAACAGATACAAGATACTCTTTTAGATACGGTTACCGATATTTATCACGGGAAATTCAATATCCATATTATATCACCGGAACAAATCAAAGAAGAGTTGAGCATAATTTCTGGCCATTTATCAAAGGATATATCATTACCTATAGAAAACTTTCACAGCGGAGATGGCTTATCAAAACTGTATCATTTATTAAGGGTTAAGGTGAGAGTTACAGATCAGTACATGCTCCTAGAAGTAAAGATCCCACTTGTTACCAGAGAAAACTACGATCTCTACAAGATAATACCCATTCCTGCCATCAACAGAGGTAAAGCAATTACGATCATACCAATCACAGAGCACATTGCGATGAATTTACAACGAGATTCGTATCTACCTATCACAGAAAAGGATTTACAAGCATGTTATGAATTAAATCCTTCCACAAAACTATGTGAGGTTCAGAGCCCTATATATCATATGCATAGCGATCAAAACTTGTGTGTCAAGGACGAAATAATGGAGAGATGTCAAACAATCTCAAAGACGTGCCAAAACAACTGGACATCATTAAATAAATTGAACAATTATTTATTTTATTGCTGCGACAGATGCACACTAAGATTGATATGTAGCGATCAGGTCACATTTGAACACATCAGCAAGGGCGGTGTGCTGTCCTTGGGCAATGATTGTACATTGAGAGCCGATTCATTCATGATTTATTCACACAATCATCACATGAATGAGATTCACGCCAAACCTGATATACTGTCAATCGATATTCCTCCAATTAACAACATTATCAATCTTACTACACCAATCGATGAGAGCGAGAATCGATCAGACGTCGAAGTCAATGACAGACAGACATCCTTGAAGAAGATCGGTCAACAGATCGAGCAGATGAAATCAGAGAGAAGTGAAATCGAACAGATTTCCAGCCACGACGTTCATCACTATGTGGTTATATACATTTTGGTCGCGGGTGGGTGCGTCGCAGGCGTCGCGTTCATGTGGTGGCGAAGGCGGGTGGGAGTGCGCGCGGGCCGCGAGGAGCGGGCCGCTGCTGCTGCCACCGCCACCATTGCTGCTCCGGCGCCACAGCCGGCGCCGGTCTCCATCAGCGATATTGCTAGTGCTAGTGCCAGTGCAAGTGCTAATAAGCGTAGTGTTCAATCAGTGGAAAGTGTATCAAGTTTAGTCGAAAAACCGAGAGTTGTTTCAGTGTTATATAAAAATCAGAAAGTTCAAATGATCGATAATGCGACTTCACCAACAAGAGTTTTTCACACTTTTCACGCAAATGATGTAGATCATGACGTCTAATTAACATAGCGTTTAAGTTTAAATTTACTTAGGCTAACGCATCTTATCATTTTATCATTAGATATATTACTAAACCTATCATTTATCATACAGCATCTTCACCTACATCTCTCGCCCCGGAGCATGTACGGTGCAGCGCATCCGGTATAAGCTAGCTAATTGTCAGATCATCGATATTATTAAGGTCAAATTGTTACACGCGCCTTCCATTTACTTTATTGCATCAGTTCACGTTTTCACCTCATCATGGTAGGCGCGTGCTCACATATCAGTATATCAATATAAGAGTTTTTATCAATCTCTACGTTCTATCATTTATCATAAAGGTGTCCCGTACACTCAGGCAGCTCATTTAGGTGGATTTCCAATCATTGGACAAAGGATCTCAGTTTCGTTGGTGGCGATATATTTCTTAACTATCGTTGTGTGTGGTCATGGTGCAGTTGGTCATTTGTCGCTCCATGGTTCGGCTGAAGCCTTTTTGGTTGAAAGCGTTGCAAGATGTCTAAGTTTGAGTTGGCCGCGGTATGCCGTTATTTAATATATATCAAATATCTTTATACTATTTTCCTTAATAACTATTTTCAACTACTTCGAAAGTCTACAATCACTTCGTCCCAACCTCAAGTGTGGAGTCAGGCTATTGAAGCACAGTGAAGGCATTGCGTTATGACTTGACATCTCAAAGGCACTTACTTGACATCTCAAAGGCACTTACTTGACTTGGTTTGGCGCAAACTTTATTGGACAATTTTCAGTATATGGACTTCTGAGTATCTTCTATAACTATCTGAGTGACTTTTATTGGTGTTCTCATTTTCTTTGATGACTGTTTGTCTGATTAATTGGCGAACAACGTCGGAGTACTTCAGGGGTACTACCTGTTTGTTCCTGCCGTTCGATTTAGATGTATTCGGTAGTAAACAAATACATTGCAACCGATCAGATGTTGGTTCGCTGTATTCTTATCTAATAATATTCAAGCAGGTTACATCATTATAGTGAACAGGTCCAAAAGCCAGAGCCGAATGGAATACAATCCTTAGCACAACAAAGATGATATGCTCCAAAACTTGCACTTTACTCTGATGGCAGTCTATGTTTGGATTGTTTGACGTAAGAAATCAGGTCAAATTAGAAGCCTCGAAAACTAAGTGGAGTTCAGAATCAGAATCAATAATTTTATTTGTTTAGGCTTACAAAATAAGCACTTAGACAAGTCAAATTTTATACTATAAATATAGTTATTATTATCAAATAAGAAATAAGGTGTTATTGATATTCTCTTCACTTCAATTTTTTGTCCACTAGTGTTCCTTAGTGTTACTCTTATACCTACTCTGAACTTTGGTACTTTCATCGAAAGCTAAAACAGCGGCCACGAAGTGTCTCATACTACACGAGATCAGGAGATATTTCGCACTGAGATAGCTACTTTCTCTTTTTCAAGCTCAAGTCTGTACTGGTGTGGAGTATTGCAGCCATGTTGCTCAGCAATGTACTGATACTCTGCTGAACAAACATGGCAGCACTCGAGTGCGTGAAGCTACCTTCAGCCACGACTCGGGAAAACGAAAACCTTCAGGCTTATTAACGAACGAGGGGACGAAAGACGTAGACCTATCCTATGAGTAGAACGCATACTCAGGGTGCAAAAACGTGCAATCAGAACTCTAGTAGGAGCAAAATACCGGGACAAGTGTCGGGAACATTTTAAGACATTAAAAATATTGACATCAATCTCACAATATTTACTAGAAATTCTAAAATATGTACAACAAAATATGGACAAAACGAAAAGCCTAAGAAGCATTCTGTCTTGTGCTTCTTTGGCTTTTCGTTTTTCTAATTTTAATAATTTTAGCACCAACAGAGCATAGACTCCAGAGACTGTCGAACAAAATGCCTATTGCAATCGGTCAGAAGTTATTTAATAAACTCCCTGATTTTCTATTTCCCGGTTCTTAAATCAGCCAAAAAATTCGGGAATTCCCGGGAAATTCGGGAACGGGAATTCCCGGGTCCAAACCCTAGTGCCTACAGCGGCCATGGCGTACGGGCAAAGTGGCCAGATTTTTTTTGTCTATACATATGTAGGACTTACGATGACTATACTAATAAAATCCAAAAATATAAATTATATATTATGTTGTATTTACCTACTTATTCCAGTTTTGCACTTATTTGCTAGTCTTGAAATAATTTAGAATAATATCAGAATAAAATTAACAGTTTCATATCAAGATCACGTTAAAATGATCAGTTTTATATGAGAGTTGTGTAGTTCCGCGCCCCTACGCGAGGATGCCTTAGCCCCCTTGGGGTAGGGTTTAAATATTATATTTTTACATATGTAGTGAAAGGAAATTTATTAAGCTATATGTATAACGTCGCAAAACAAACGAAATCCAATGCAGCGAAGAGATATAATAAAAAAACAAATAATAAGGCGTGTTTTAAAAAACTATAAACAGACTTCAAATTAATAAATAAATAATGCTGGACAATTCACACAGCATTATCTAGCCCCAAGCTAAGCAGAACTTGTGTTATGGGTACTAGATAACTGATATACTTATTACAATATATTTCATTCAATTCCCTTACTTTTACACTTATTTTAAGTTTTGCGGGATAAATAGTTACTAAATCTCCTGGGGTAAACATTTTATGGGACTCCTTCGGGGTCGTTTTCTATACAACAGTGAAAAATTACGGGTAACATACATACAAAAAAAAACATAGACGATAACCTTCTTCTTTTGAAGTCGGCAAAAAATGTGAAAATGCGGTATTAAGACAACTGGTTCGTTATTGCCGTGCTCGAGTTTAGTAATTTCCCGCTAGTTCGATATAACGTGCGTAAACAAATTACTCATATTCTCATTAAAAACTTAACAGTTTAGTTATCGACCCAATCAGAGCCGCCACCTGGTACCTATCATTAATGCCTCTGTAATAGTTTTATATTGTATAGCTTAGGAGGAGATGCGAAAACCAAGTTTGGTGGACAAAAAGTGCAACTTCGCATCTCTTCTACAAAATAAAACTATTAAAGAGGCATTAAAAAATTCTTAATCACTCCCTCGCTCGCGCAGGGTTATGCCAAAAGGTACATATCCAACGCTGAAAAACGGTGGTACATTTTGAGGTAAAAGGTATATAAGCAATTTTTCTTTTCTCATCAACTGAAGTGTAAACTTTTGAGATATGATTTAGTTTTTTTAAATTTCCATTCAGCATACGTATTATGTATGTTACTACATAGTAGTCACCTTTGTAGTCACGGTACCTACCTATTTTATGCGAGGGAGGTACCGTGTCGTGTCTTGTTACAGCCAGTCTGTGTTATAGAGTCAAGTGCAGTCGGGTGGAGGACGCGCGCGCGTCGCGTGCAGACGCACGTGCTTGTTGAGGTTGGAGGGGTCGGCGAAGGCGCGAGCGCAGTGTCCGCAACGCAGCGGGCGGTAGCCTGTGTGTGTACGGATGTGGATCTTCAGACCGTACGCGCGCGAGTACGCCTTACCGCAGTAGAGGCAGGTATGAGCGCCGCCTCCGCCACGCCCGCGGCCCCACGCGGCCGCCAGCGCCTCCAGCTGCGCCGGCGAGACCACCGGCTCAGATTCCTGCACCACCAGGCGCGCCGCCACGCGTTGCCAGAATCGCGCCGGGTCGGGCGGCGCGCAGCCCAGGAAGAGGTGTACCTTCAGTGGGTTGGGGTCCGCGAAGAACGCACCGCACGCGCCGCACCGGTACTGCGCCGAGTCTGCACAGAAGGCGCACATGTAAGGGAACAGGGATGATGCACACGTTCGGGGGGAGGGAGTGGTACGTACCTAGGATGTGGTGAGGCGCAAGGTGCGGTAGGCGCATCAGGCGCGCAGCGTGCTCGTCGGGCCACAGCCGCAGCGGCTCGTGCGGCGCGCGTGCCGCCGCCATTACCAGCTGCAGCAGCACGCCGCCAGACTGTGTGGGCGCGAGGCAGAGCACGGCGGTGCACGCCTGCACGTGCGGCGCCAGCGCGGCGCGCACGCACAGTTCGGCGCCGCTGTCCGCGCCCGCGTCCACGCCCCGCGCCATCAGAAACCCCGCAGCATCCACGTCCACGTAAACCTGCGCAGGAGGCCACGTCAGTACTGCAAGGGCCTCCGCTAGAGATTGCATTGCTGGATCCAGTAGAATTTTTGGGCTTGCTGGATCCAGCGGTGCGGGTTCGCAATGAGCTAAAAACAGATAGGTAAATAACTTTTCTGAAACATGCATGGAAATATTGTCAATATTGTCGAATAAAGAACACACGAAGTATCGAATTTACGGTTAAATCCATTGCAAGAGCGTTTTTAGAATTTGGAACATTACAACGCTCCAGCAATGTTGTATGAAAAGGCATGCTGGGGTTACCTGCTCGGAAAGTTTCCTATTTTTAAACTTTCGCGATTTTTTGACATAATTAAAGATTATAGGGAAAATTTAACAAAAGGTACGCGATAAATACCCGATAAATAATCTTTAATTAAGTTGCCTATTCCATAGATAGAAAGTAAGTCATTGCAGGCGTATAGGAATCCAGGACGAGAAAAACTCTATGGAATTTCATTTCTCACGCGTTTTTGCGGGAGGGAAAACTGTATGGAAATCCATTTCTAACGTGTTATTTTTTTTTAATTTCCTAAAAGATCGGCCGGTAGCTATGGTTATTTTCATAATAGGTCAAACGACAAAAAGTTTTTACCCCAAGTCCGCTTGCCTCTTCTCTTCATCGTCGAGTGTGTGGCCGGCCCATAAAATGCTGGACGCTGTAGTATTGTGAATTAGAAAAATCAACTAGGTATCCGTATTATCCAGATAGAGGCTGAATGGAGGAGGATGGATGGAGGAGATGCGCTAATTTTCATATCCGAATAATGGGAGCACCAAGGTAGCCGCGGTAATTAAGGTCCACCGAACTTGAAAGTGTTATAGATCGCGTATTTCGTGATTTATGATGTACAGATTGTGTTTTTTCCTAAGGTTTAGTTCAATAAGCATATACTTAACAAAATCAATTATTCATACTGTTAGTAGATAAAAAACATAAAAAAAACAAAAAGTTTCTTTGGGCTTTATTTTATCATAGCAGTAAAATAAGGCCCCATTTAAAACTTTGGTTTTTCGGTAAGTATTCATATAAATTATACTCACTGAGACATAGAAATACCAAAACAATAACTGAATTTATATTATTTTAGCAATATAATCAATAGACGATAGTGGGCTTCATTTCCTTATGGGTTTTTATACAAATTGAGCTAGTTTTATTTACTAACCTAAAACAAAGAAATGAGAGAGAACTTAAACTAAACATCTTCTGTTTGAGAATAAATAAATGTCTGTAAGAAATAACTCAACAAAAACCAGTTTTTTATTAAGATAAAAAAAATGCTAAATGACATTCAGTTGCCACACATTGGGTCAATTGCTCCCGTTGAAGTGGTTTTATTGTTACTCAAAGCTTTTCCTATGCCCTCATGCCGCTATTTAGAGGCATTTTGTTCATGTCTACAAGAACTACCCTATGGATGGTAGACGCACGCACATACCGGCACTGCAGACTACGTTTAACTTACCGACGCGAGACGCCTTGTACTTGAGTTAAGATAAGCGGCTAACTTCGTGATGAATGAAGGCTTTACATTTTGCAACATTCGGACCGTAGCGAAATGCTAACATTGTCATTTTGTCATGCGTACCTACTATGTTTTGATATATATGAACTTTATAGTCTATAGATATGTTTAATGTTAAGCATTGCTGGCTCATGAAAAGCCTGTCAAAATGTTTGTTTTATAAAATAATATAGGTACCTACTTACCGGTGGTACTGTGTCTAGTTAAACCTAACATAGGTTTTAAGGCACTTTTAACAAAAATGTATCGTTTTCTTTATCTGAATAAATTATTCTATTCTATTCTAACTAACGTGAGAACTTAAGTATATAATCTACATAGTACTAAAGAATTATTAGGCCCAACTACTTAATTAGGTGGGCCTTATTGGCCCTGAAGTATGCTTAGAAAAATCCACCATAACATTCAAATAAACAGATAACTTCGGACAACGAGCATTAATACACAATGAGTTTAACCTAACAGATATACTGAATAACTTTATGTATGCCAAAGTAGTAAAAAAAACAAAGAAAATTGCAGTTTTCTCTAGACGAAAGTTATAAAAACACTGTACTGGTCCGCCATCGACCAAAAACCGCTCGCTACTGACAAGACGGCAGGCGCGAGCAACTTGCGGTGTAGGTACTTACTGGGTATCGCATGGCCTTGATGAATGAATACTAATAGAATTGAGTTGAGCTCACCCAAGCTTTTCAACCTGTACGTAAACGACTCATCGTGGGGCTCAGCAGTGCGCGTGTCGGCTGCTCAGTTGATAATGTGTGTGTGAACAATATCAGCTATGCAGACGACATGGCACTGCTGTGTCCAACGATCGGCGCCCTCCAGAACCTGTTGTCCATTTGTCAAGAGTACACCAGTAAGCATGGACTCGTGTACAACTGCAAGAAGAGTGAATACCTGGTATTCAAGCCCGCAGGTAAGGTCCCAACGTCTGTCTCCAGCTTGAGACTCTACGGTCTTGAGCTAAACAGAGTCTATAGTTTCAAGTATCTGGGACACTTCCTTACCGACGACCTTGACGACCATATCTACCTAGATATAGAACCAGAACGTAGGGCGTTCCGAAGTAATATGCTGGCGCGAAGGTTTGCTCGTTGCAGTAGGCAAGTGAAAATCACGCTATTCAAAGCCTACTGCCAATCGTTCTACACGGGCAGCCTCTGTGCTAGCTTTACTAAAAGATCGCTCAGCGCTCTACGAGTACAGTATAATAACGCCTTCAGGATGTTGTTGGGGCTGCCCCGCTTCTGCAGCGCATCCCTCATGTTTGCGGAGGCCCAGGTTGATGGCTTTCATGCCATCATCCGCAAGAAAACCACCTCGCTGCTGCGCAGAACATGGGGCCGTACCAACACCATCCTACAGGCTTTAGGCAGCAAGTTTGCTTCACCAATCATGCAGTCTTTCAACAGGGTCCTAACTCTTTAGACTCCTTGCGTTGGGATTTTGTTGAATGGCTGCAGAATGCTATATAATGACATTGATGTAATTTACTTAATTTTATTCTAATGTTATTTTAGATTATTATTATAATTTTAATTCCAACTTTGATATTAATTTTGTTGTAACTGTTTGGTGTAATGAACCTACATAGTTATGGACGGCACGTCTGAATAAACAAACTTTTAATTTTTTTATATATTATTATTATAATGTTTTTGCTATTATAGTGCGGCTTACGCACACTGGGGTTCATTTCAAAGAAATCTTAAATAAGATCCCAAAATTTCCCGTACTGAGGGAGGGTTGCGGGTTCAAGTCCCGTCCAACTCGAAATTTCGGAATCTTATTTAAAGAGGCCTTTTGTGTTCACAAATTCGATTGCAGATGATAAAGTAACATACCTATGGTAGCGACCTCTAGCGAGCTCCAATCAAGAATAATTCACAGAAATAAGCCATGCAGAATGAAAAAAATAGGCAACAGTATTGTCAAGAAGAAAATGTATAAAACCAGTGCGTGAATATAAATCCTCAACATAAATAATAATAAATAAATAAAATCACATTTATTTTATGTATATATCGTAAGTTTGATTGTAATTAGTGTTTATAAGGCAATCAATGTATTTTTTTTCTATTCTAATGGGTAAGTATATTCTCTTTTCTTTCTATTTCTATTCTTTTGGTTTGCATCGTCACCATATTTTTATTATTGAATAACTTCACCAACAAAGTTCCCTTCACTACCAATAAATTTTAAATTAAATCTAGATTCAGCATACACTATCCCTATGACTAATTTAAACAAAAAACATGTGCCACGAAAATCAACGAAAATATTAGTTTCCGGAGAATCACCCACCTACTAACAGTAAGTACTATAACATCTAGAGAGGGCTTCAGTATCGCTTATATGATAAGCAGATGGAAAGGATGCTGTCATTAATAAATATTGCTGGACAATCCACAATATCCCAAAATAGACAGAGCTTGTTTTGTGGACCTCCTAGATATGTGTTAGGTATGTATACTGACCGTGGAGTGGTGTGTGTCGCGGCGCTGCAGCTGCAGGCGGTGCAGCGCGAGCAGCAGCAGCGCGGCGGGAAAGGGGCGCGAGGCGGCGCCACGCGGCACTCCGCGCACGCACGCCGCGCTCCCAACATCCCAACCCGCATGCCACGCACTCTCCATCTCTAACTCAGTAACCGGATAACGCGGAGATGCGTCGGCGCAGAGTGACAGCCCTCCGAGTGCGCCGCGAGCGGCGGGCGCGCGCCTTTATGCAGGAGGGGGTGCGCCCCGCCCCCGTCCCCGTCCCCGTGCCGCGACCCACCCCTCCGGTCCAGCACCGACCGGAAGTATTATAGTCACCTACTAAAGTAATGGTACGAGCACGGTGAGACGCAGTCCAGTCAGTCATTGCAGCGGTCCGCGGTCGAGGCGAGCAGCACGCTGCTGGTCCAGGTGCACCGGGCGCCCGCGCCGCGCCCTCCTATCAGCTCTCAGTCACTACACCACGTCTAACGGCATCCTCACGCGCGTACCGCTGGCTGACCTATTTGTGACGGGGCCAGGCCGATTCCGCAGTGATGCAAGGGAAATGTCAAATCATTTGACTGCAGAGAAAGTAAAACTCACTGTTAAGTTTTAAGCATGTATGGAGTAGGTAGATACGTATTCGTATATTTATAATAAATAACAATAAAGAAGATCTATCCTCGTACACTGAGTGAAACCTCGCTAACATTTGAGCAGCACTCTGATTATAATAATTTTAAGACTTTCATAATAATCTTTAAATTTATTGAAACAGAAAAAGGAGGCAACTATCAACTATAATAATTCATCCTTACTAATATTATAAATACGAAAGTAACTCTGTCTGTCTGTCACGGTTTCACGCCATAACTACGTAACCGATTTAAATGAAATTCATTACGCAGATACTTTAGAGACTGAGAAAGGACATAGGCTACTTTTTAATGCGAAAAAGGGTTGTAAGGGGTTGAAAGGTTGTATAGAAGTATCGTCATGTTTAAAGCTAAAAGATACACTACACTACCTACCGGTACCGACCTTTGTCTACACTACACTACCTACCGGTACCGACCTTTGTCTACACTACACTACCTACCGGTACCGACCTTTGTCTACACTACACTATCTACCGGACCGACCTTTGTCTACACTACACTACCTACTGGTACCGACCTTTGTCTACACTACACTATCTACCGGTACCGACCTTTGTCTACACTACACTACCTACCGGTACCGACCTTTGTCTACACTACACTACCTACTGGTACCGACCTTTGTCTACACTACACTATCTACCGGTACCGACCTTTGTCTACACTACACTACCTACCGGTACCGACCTTTGTCTACACTACACTACCTACTGGTACCGACCTTTGTCTACACTACACTACCTACTGGTACCGACCTTTGTCTACACTACACTACCTACCGGTACCGACCTTTGTCTACACTACACTACCTACTGGTACCGACCTTTGTCTACACTACACTACCTACTGGTACCGACCTTTGTCTACACTACACTATCTACCGGTACCGACCTTTGTCTACACTACACTACCTACCGGTACCGACCTTTGTCTACACTACACTACCTACCGGTACCGACCTTTGTCTACACTACACTACCTGCCGGTACCAACCTGTTTTCGAATTAGGTGGTAGGTAGACAGTGTAGGTATGCTGTGATCAGCTCGAGATTATACGAGTATTACACGAATTCAAAGTGAAATAAATGATATCACCATCATCATCATCATCAGCCCATACACGTCCACTGCTGGACATAGGCCTCCCCCGTATGACGCCACAAATAGCGGTCCTGAGCCGCCTCCATCCATCGACTCCCTGCGACCGCTACGATATCGTCGGTCCATCGAGTGGATGGTCTCCCATGTAGGGGGGATTTGCCATAATCAACACGCTTGGCAGGCGGATTGTTGATCGCAGTGTTCGTGTTTAAAAATAAAAAATAAAATTCAACATAATAATTTAATATTTACAGAAAACACTGATGTTGATAGAAGTTTCAATAAAATCTAATAAGTATTGTATTTTCTGCTTGAGAGAAACAAAATTACACTGTAATACTAAAATTATGTAAAGGAACGAAGTGTGTCACCCGCCCACTCGCGTCGCACTCCGTAGCACCCGGCCGTAGCAGGCGCTCGTAGCAGGCGCTCGTAGCAGGCGCTCGTAGCAGGCGCTCGTAGTAGGCTGTAGGCGAGGCGGAGCGCGGCCGTAGAGCCCTCGTAGCACCGCTACGAGGACACTCAACACTCGGACCACTTCATATTATTGAAGTACTAGGGCAGGTGTCTGATAAATCAATCGATTCACTTTGACAATGAACGTCGCACAAAAACCACATAGAATACGACAAAGTCGTGGCGATTCTTTGCCGATACCATGGTCACAGTCAAGCGATTGGATTAGCAGAATAGGACCTACGCAATTGGTGTGTGTACCTCTACGACAACTTTTATTTATTCTTCTAAACTATATGCACGAATTTTACATTTTTTGTTTATCTTTTGTAATAAAATTATAATTCGGACGGATCGGATATAATAAGAGCAAACTGAGATCGTTGAGCTATATACGAGTATGTACAACCATTATAATAATGATACAAATTTAAGACTAATGATTATACTCTATTATTTGGTGGGTAAATAAAGTGTCCCGCGGTCGGCCCACATCGCACATCCCACTAGGCACACGCCGTACAAGGCACGCGAGGTACAAGGCACGCGCGGTACAACCCGCGCCGGCGCGTGCGCGTCTCGATCCCTCTCTTTACGGTCCGTTATTCGTCAAGAGCTGTAACAAGCGAATCGTCGGTTAGCAATAAGTAAGGAAGAATACTAAGTATCTCAAACTAATATTTTTGGTAGACAGTTGTGAGCTATGACGATGAAATCACGGGCACCCATTTAGTGCTTTCATTCAACCATTTAGATTAATTTTAGATTTAGAATGTGTGATTAAAGTACTTGATACTTGCAACGTGGTGCGGTGGTTACGACAAAATACGTTTTACTGTATTGCATTACTTGAACTACATTTGGCACTTCCATGGATGTAATTATTTATTTGTACCTACATAATAGCATCATTAACCTCTGCTCTGGGCAGGGCAAGCTACCCGTCCACAATAGGTTGTGAAATTCGATTCGTATTATTGTTTTGTTTCAATTGTTAGTTGTGCTCTTTATCTACTGCTAAACTGTTTTTAAGTTTTTTAGGGACACACATGCTGCTGCCCGCGCCTTCGACCGCGTTTCATCGGTATAAAAAGATAGCCTTTATGTTACGGGATTGTAAAATCAGGTAGGAATCGGGAAATCCGGGAAATTCTGATGAAGGAACCGGGAATTTCATGGAATTCCCGGGAAATACCAACCTAGGCTATTTTTAATAATATTCTAAGAAAATAACATCCAAAATTGAGGTTTACTTTAGGTACCTATTTCGGTAATAAATTGAGAAAAGGAAAATAACAGAAACTGAATAAGTTTGTTACAAAAATACCTAATTTTGTTAAGTACAGAAAATAATATAGACCGTACATCATATAATGCTTCACTTCCCAGTTTTCAACATAAAGTTTCATGGATAAATAAACGTCACAATTAATTCTTTATTTTCCTATCAAATTAATACAATATTCATAATTTTTCTTTGTTCGTTTTTATTAGTTTTCTTTGTCAATAAAAATTCATTCATTCATTATGCTTTTTTGATAATTTTACTATTTTTCATTCGAGCATTTATAAGAAAGGTTAACTATTTGAGTTAACTAACCACTCACATGACATTTTTCAATTGCCAGTCCCGTGTTCAGTGTTGCCAAGTCCGTCGACATAATATGCTACAAGTATGTTTATTTATGTAATTTTATTGTATTCTATGATGATCGAACCAGGCACAATCGAACACAAGCTCAGTGAAGCCATTGTGTTGTGAGTTTACATCTCAAATGCAGAGACTTGGTTGGGCACAACAGCCTTGTTGGACAATTTTCAGTTTATGGACTTCTGGGTATCTTCTATAACCATCTGAGTGACTTTTATTCGTGTCGTCATTGATGACTCTTCTGATAAATTGAATGTCATGTTGTCTCCCCACAACCTGTTTGTTCCTGCCGCCCGTAAACAGTCAATTCAGATGTTTTAGAATATATAAGATTGGTTCTCATGTAAGTGAACGTAATTATTTTTAATGAGAAATAAATGTCTTTAACCAGATATGTATTCGGTAGTAAACAAATACATTTGAATCGATCAGATGTTGATACGCTGTATTTTTACCTAATTATACCCAAGCATATGGCGGTGTATCAATACATCATTGCGGTGAACAGGCCCAGAAGCCAGAGCCGGTCTGAATGAAATCCAAGCATAAAGAGGATATGCTGCGAAACTTGCACTTTACTCTGATAACAGTCTACGTTTGGGTTGTTGGGCGAAAGAAATCTGGTCAAATTAGATGCCTCGAAATCCAACTAAAAAGGCGGCCATGAAGTGTCTCATCTACACGAGATCAGGGAATATTTCGCACCATGACAGCTACTTTCTCTTTTTCAAGCTCAAGTTTGGTATGGAGTATTGCCAACATGTTGCTCAGCAATATACTCTACTGAGCAACATGGCAGCACTCGAATGTGTAAAGCTGGCTTCAGCCACGACTCGATAAAATGAAAAGCCTTCAGGCTTATTGAAGAACGAGAGGACAAAATACATAGACTGAGTATTTGATATTAATTTTAACAGGTCAGATGAGATAAAGCTCTCACTAATACGAGTAATTTTAATTGTTTATTTGTCAACTTAAAAAGCACATACAGTAAATCTTTACTGCCAAACTGTGCAACAGTTTGTCGGCAGTAGCTCTCGTGGACAACATTCAATTAACTTGTAAATATAACCTATTCCTTAAATAACCTAGATTGACATGTATTTTATTATTTACCTAATTTGATTCCTCTAACTACGTGAGACATTTCTATATTTTATTATGAGTTACGTTATGATGACAAATATAATTAGTATAACACAATAAGAACTACGCTTGTTCATATTCTGTTATACTTATTACAATATT
Source organism: Eupithecia insigniata (assembly GCA_947859395.1). Lineage (NCBI taxonomy): Eukaryota > Metazoa > Arthropoda > Insecta > Lepidoptera > Geometridae > Eupithecia > Eupithecia insigniata. Next base: position 194,517 of record OX402000.1, read on the forward strand.
ACATCTCTCTCGTTTTGTGATCCTTTCACGCCATAAACGGCTGAGCGGAAATAAATGAAATTTTGCCAGGAGGTAGTTCATAATTTTTAGTAACTATTAAGGACGACAGTGATAAGTTATGCTTCTTTAAACTGGTTTTCAAAGAGTTTTTACTAATTACATTGTTAATGAAGTTTTGTGGTAGCTCATTGATAATTGTTGGCGTTAAGAAGCGATTCTCACGTCTTCCATAATAATTTCGCACTTCAGGGACAACTAACCTGGGTAAGTTAGATATACGGGTGGGGTACGCGTACTCCCTTTCCCTTTTATGTTCATTCCTTTTGTACTGCTCAACTATTAAAGCAATTTTAACTTTTGATTCTATCGGTTATATATTACATATCTTAAATAATCTCTCCTAATTTTTTTCTAGCGACATTTTTACATTGTTATCTACTAATAGTTTAGAGTAATCGAATTTGCAGATTTTATTAGTATACCTGATACCGCGTACCTGCTACATGCGAACTACTATAAAAGGAAGTGGAATATGGTACGTTAGGTCATTTCGGTAGTGGTCTAAAAGCAAATATAAATTTCCCGAAATTCCTGAGAAATTCCGGTTTCCAAGACGTTTATATAAATAAAGTATAGTATCAAATGTATGCAACCGAGTAGAAACAAGTGATCATTGCAGTTTCATCAAGTGTTTTAAATTGTAACATAAAGCTCTTTACACGATTGTTGTATTGTGTTGTGGGTCGAGCAGCTGCGTCAACACACCCGCGGCCCGAACCGAGTTAGTTGCATTGCACCCTACTGCTGTCAACTCACGGTTCTCATTTGTACCGAGTTGTGCTCATCTGTATTCCGGGCTCCGTTTCGAACGTGCCTAGCAATACATTCTGCGCGGAATATTGAACTCTAGCCCGCGTGTAACAGAGACCGGAGTCGGCTGGCGTGGGCGCGCAAGCACGTGTCGCCTCACTAATGTGCGCCAAGTGCTGCAACAATATTTGCTCGCGCGAAACTTAACAGAACATCCACGCTGCAGGTCTCCCGCCACCCCCGCATCCGCGCCCGCGCCCGCCCTCGCAGAACACTGGCCACTGCGCGATCTCGCCGCGATAGCCGAGTGCACGGACCTTATCGCAATCTTTTCAATTAACATCTCCCTCTATACGTACATTACGTACTTACCTATAATACAGGGTGCTCGGCACAACGTGTCCCATAGATATAGTAACTGGGGGTAGGTGCAACCAAATTCAATAGCTTGGCGCTTTATTGCATAAAGGCAAATAATATATTTTTGTATTTTATTTAATGTTGTCTGAAATAAACGTATTGAATTTTAAGAATATTAGTGCTGTTACTTTTTAAATATTTTTAATAATGTCTGGCATGTTACCCTGCATTGCACTACCTATTTAAATCAATATTTCCGTATGATCTAGCTATACATACATACATAGTATATATACAGGTAAAGCAGCCAAGGGCACACGAAGTGATCAAAACTAAATGTAACTTCTACTTTGGATAGAACTAATACAAAATTGAAGGGGGTCTCTGATCTTCCAATTGACTGAAAACTTCTAAAGAACAGTTCACGATCATTCCAACGATATTTAATTCAAAATTATTTATTTATGTAAATAAATTGAATTTGAATTAAAAACTGACGATAACATTGCAGATGCAATCGTTATGCCTAGTAGGTATACCCGGTACATTATTATATAAGACACGTTTTGCCGAGCACACTGTATTTTTCAATCCAATAGTTCATAATACGAGGTGACCCAGGGCTCTGGTAAGATCGGGCGGGACGCTATCGCAAATCAGCGATCTTGCACGTGCGCCCTGTATCTATCTACTCGCACAATGGTTGAGAGAGAGAAGCTATATTTGCGCTAAAACATCTGGTCACACACAGATAAATGTATTGCTGCCCGGCAGCGTCACGGCAGCGCCCAGTGCCGCATGCCGGGCTGAGTGTCGCACGGCAGCGTTCAGTGCTGCATGCCGGGCCGAGTGCCGCGCGGCAGCGCCCAGCGCCACATGCCGGGCTGAGTGCCGCACGGCAGCGCCCAGTCCCGCATGCCGAGCAAGCCCCAGTGCCTTATGCCGGGCTGAATGCCGTGCGGCAAGGCCTAGTGCCGCCGCGACAAGTGCGCCTCGCCCCTACACCCCACCGCTCCCGCACATTAACAACGTCAACCACACGCACGCGTATTCAATTGATGGCTTTCAGTGCTTTCAAGATTATATTTTGACACTGTAGGTAAACCCCATGCATCGAATCATGGTGCACCAACCATATTTCTACATACATAAGTAACTCTTCATTCAGGCACGGTACATACGATCTTAATAATGTAACAATAATTATGTAAAAGTTGAACTACTATTTGAATGGCGGCGACGGACGCGCACGGCGACTATCAGTCGAACCCGTGCCTTACCTACTTCCGACGTCTAATAAAATGCTGAACAAAACCTTTTCAATTCTCATAATTCTCACATTGATTGTTGGAGAATTATTTTGTAGACATTGTTCCTTTGCATTGACGACCCACACTTGGACCTACGCATGTGTATGCGCTTTGCAAAATTTTATTTGTTATCAGATTGCTACATCAAGTGTTAATTTTTATCAGATCTCGTCAAAATCATATCGTTTTAGAGAAATGTAATCCTCGGCCTCCCTCGATGATGGTGCGAGTGGCACGTGCGCGCGCGGCCGGTTCCACTCTCCAAGCTATTAGCGGCGACAACGACACCCCCGCGCGCCCCCCCGCTGCACCCGTGCAAATCAAAACGTTATTATAATGTCATCATAGCGTATCAACTGTAATCGCTTGCGACCGCGGCGCCCTCGCACGCACCGTCGTCGTCGTCGCTCCGAACTCGCCCCTATGTCCTCCCGCCAAGGCTCACAATGTGGCTACGAGTTGTCTGTCTGTCTTACAATAAGTATTATTGCATTGCGGTGCGGTGCGGTGTGAATAATGTAATGAGCGCATTGTGGGCCGCCCCGTGACGCGCGCGCACGTGGCGCCTGTGGCGGATGCATTCTCCGCGCATCGCACAGGTGCCGTGCCCGGTGCCGTGCCGTGCTGAAACAAGAGCCCGCTGAACACGGATGCTGCTAGTGAATGTTTCAGTAAATCGAGATCTGAACAAAAACATTACCTATGTAAAAACTAGCCCAACTCTCATCTCGTAATACTTCTGCCGTTTAGTTGAAGCAATTAGATTTTTTCTTACAATGCGAGGGCACGACCTTGGAAATTTAATTTAGAGACTGTGTATTAATTGTACTTCTTTAAGGTTTTCACCCCCTGGAATGGTAACGCGCAACTCAATCGATTCGGAGAAAACGAGAAAATGATATTTAAAAATTCAAACTCAGCTATGTAGTTACCTAACCTACCTAATAGTGAGGTTGGTTACTTTTCTGATCTGTCGGTTAGGTGTCTGCGTGCGTACCGTATGGGCGCTCGGGGTTCCAATTAGTCTTGGGTTATACTAGGCTAAATCCGATACCTGTGACTTGCGTTACTGTGACTTCAAAATATCTGTGACAAATACTAGTGACAAAATACTAGCTAGTATTTCTACCAATCACGTACAAATTCATTGTTTTACTGATTGAATAATATATTTATTCCAGCAATAGTACCGCTCGCTACGTAACGAAAATTCCTCTTGAATTGGATGTGTATAACGCAATGTAACAACTTTGTTATATTGCGTTATACATTTCAAAATTCCTATAATAAATATAATAAGATATAAAAAATAGAATATAAAAGCGATTATCTAGCTGAAGGGATTTATTGCGTAGGTACGTAATAAAATAACAACGATATAATATCGTGCACTCGTGACACTGGCACTACCTGTGAGACAGTCACAGATATATTTAGTTTCTGTCACTGTGAAATACCGCTAATTTTCTATACCTGTGACTTTTATCAGTGACGATAAATACGCCTCAAGCCTAGTTCCAATCCAATTCCAATCCCGTGCATGACTAACCTGACTAACATTCAACGTGGGGAAATAAACTATTCTTCTCCTCATAGACTCCTAATGTATTTCTCAATTCTGTTCGATTAAATACGCCGAATTTTGTAAATGTTTATGAGATTTCTAACCTGCCTATAAAAGTAAATATCGCAAGGCTGAACAATAGGAGTACACTTTGGAGGAATAACCCCGAGCCGACGAAGAGCGAATGTCTGAGTACCGCATGGGTATGCGGTACTCAGACATTTCGCCGCTGGGCGCTGGCACTCGACAAACCTTACTAGTTAGTACATAGGTACATACACATGCATTTAAGGGCCTACAATACCTCACCATTGTGTGAAAAGGATAGGCTTGGGATTTCGCGTTCATATGAGCGGGACAGAGTAGAACGTCATAACCGCAAAATGTTTTTGTTTTTTTACGGTAAAAATAATAGTAATTTTGAAAATCTAAAACACACACCGTCTGCTTTATACTCTGATTGCTTACTGTACAAAGTATCAAGGTTTATTTTAACGTATCTATTGAATAGCGACGGTTTAAAGTACAGTTTAGAGTGAACTTTGGATTTTTTTTCTATCGAGAAAATTTCATGTAATCGTGTTTTCGAAACACTAGTGGTCTAGCTTCAATCCTGAACTATAACATATTAAAATCTCAAAGTAAATGCTTCAGAATTGTGTCGTGCCCTCCCCGTGTACTCCCCGTGGACTTTTATTGTATTTATGGAAATAAAGAGTTTTTGTTTGATTCAATATAAGGTCAGACATGTGTTTCGGGATTTTTTGAATCTCGCACCCCTAGGTCTAGGGGGTCAATGATGGGGGGTTGTTTCACTTTGACGATTACAAATTCAAAATTGTGTGCTATACATAGATCTCGATGGAGCTATACTAGCTATATTAAAAAAATAAGTTATTTTTAGCTAATTTACAAAAATACTATTGACCTATTATAGTCCACGCGAATGAAATCTCGAGCGGGTAAGTTAGTCCTAATATTATAATCAGAAAGTTTGTAAATGTTAATTTTATTTTGTTACAACAACAAAACTACTGAACAGATTGAGATGTTTGGCATAGATTTCGAATTTTAGAACATTGCCTAACTTAGAACATTGCCTGAGTTAGATAATAGTCTACTTATTATACCGGAAATACCCGTGTGATGCTGCGGATAGAAGCTAGCGTTCAATAATATATATTTATTTGCAAATATTGTTCCTTATCCATTGAGAAAAAATACATCTACTGTCATATTTTTTTAAATATCTATCGATTCGATGTCCTCCATAGTAAAAGTGAAGAAACATTATACAGGGCAATGATATTCTATATAAACTGAATATAACTTTGTAAAAACTCATTGATACAGGGTGGAAAAAATATATGGGCCCTGGAGGGGAAGTACCTTAAATCCTTTAGTTAGCTCATTTTACTGAAAGGAAACATTCCATTATATTTAAAAAGAAACAAAATTAGATTAAAGGTCTTCTAAAAATTGCTTGTTTTACCTGGGAATCGAACCGACTAAAAAATAAAAATAAGGGCTTTGTTTTTTTATAAATCGAGGTAATGACTCCGAGTTCACAACACCCAAAAACCATCCTGCAGCAATCTGCAGGATTTCACCGGACATCAATATGGCCGGTGCTTGTAAAAAGTACACCGTACTAACGTTTGTCAATATCTTCGCCCTCCGCCTCCGCCTCGGCCTCCGAGGGCGGCGTGATGGATTCAGGCGGTGCCTGCTCGCCGGCTGCGCGCGCGCCGTCAGCCGCGAACAGTTCTGCGCGAGCTTCCACCACCTCACGCACGATCTCTGCAACAGCAGGTGAGGTGTCAGACACTGTGGCACCGGAGCACTGGAGCACCAGCGGAGACACGCACCTGTGATTACGTCGCGGCTCGTGATGATGGACTCGATCTCATGCTCCACCTCGCCCACCAGCCATGGCATGAATTCCTCATCGATGCCGCGCGTGGTGCGCTGCAGCAGATAGCCCTGGTCGCGCAGGCCAGCCAGCACAGCGGGTAGCAGCTCGGCCACGTAGCCCTGCACAAGCGTGGCGGCTGCGGCCCGCGTGCGCGCCTCCAGCGCGGAGGCGCGCGCAACCCGCGCCTCGGCCACGCGGCGCTCTTTCTCTAGAACGAGCCGCTTGTCCTGCGCACCCAGCCGCTGCCGCTCGGCGCGCTCGGCGTCGCGCAGCTCCACGTAGCGGCGCTGCTGCTCGCGCAGAGTGCACAGCTCCTCCTCCTGCGCGACCTCGGCCAGCGCCTGCTCCGTCGTCTTGCCCACCAGCACCTCCAGGATCGGCGCCACCTCGAGGTCGAAGTCGAACAGCTGGAACAGACGGGACAGTGAGCGCACACGCCAGACGCTCAACGGGTGCGCCCACACTGCGCCAGCACAGTACAGCATACTTACGTCCCCCGGGTAGATCTGCGTGGCGGTGTCAGCGCCGGTCTTGGCGGGCACGTAGCACGGCGTGGCGGGCCGGTCCACGAACAGGTCGGTCTGCACGCCGACGTCCATCTCCTGGCCCTTGTCGAACAGCTCCTCTAGGTAGTACTCCGTCTGGATGGGGTGGTGGCGGCGACCCGGCGCCGGCGGCGGCGTGCCAGGCCGTAGGCGCGCGGCGGCGGCACGCCGTGCAAGCGCGCGCCGCCGCGTGCGCGCCGTGCGCGCCGCCTCGCTGTCGATGCCATCGCCCTGCAACACATCATATCTATAAAATCATGTCATGATTTACATGTCTCCGGTAAAATTTCCTAAGTGTCACGGTTGCTGTTTTTTTAATAATCACCCGAAATCTGACCTTTAAATCATCATATCTTATTTGTTTGTGATTGGCAAGTGTTCCAACCTAGTGTGAACACCTGACGACTGAAGAGGCTTCAGCGATCTGGGTGTATAAATCATGCCCAAAATGCCTGGTGCAAAAGGCGCCATTGCATTATGAATCCCACGAGAGTTACGAGTATGATAAGGTCCAAGATGAAAGAAAGTTTGAGTGTTATCTAACCGCGGGAAAGTACCAGGACCACAGATTACTTACCGGATGGCGGATTGAATTCATTCTAGGGGGAATACGCATTTGTTTAGTATCAGTGTTCGCTGCCAATAACTCGCTAATTTATGATTTCAGAGATCAATAATATATTTATCCTATGCTTGTACCTTGTACGTACATAATTACGGATTTCAACCCTTCAGTTACGGACTTTTCATAAGTTTAAAAGGTTGCGTAATTAGGTACGTAATTGCGAGATTACGGAATGGTAACCCTAGCGCACTGCGCGGCGGTATGTAATCTAACTGTTTGTTAATAATGGTAACGTGATGTTCCATCCATTTCAATAGTTAATTAAATTTTCAAACAATTTGAAACTTACAAAATTGTTTACATTTTACTGTATTAAAGTGGGCTAGATACTTATTGTGCCACGCACGCTTGCTGCCTCGCCGCCGCCGCCAGACCACATACCTACTTGGAACATGCCTGGCAAATACATTCCGAAGAATGCAATAACTACTATTATAGGAGAAATTTTAATTAAGGATTGTAGAAATATTTACAATGTTGTATTGTGAGCCTCTGCTGTGGTCACGCGAGGCGGGGCAGAGGTTTCAGTCAGGGGTGCAGGGGTACTCACGGCGACCTAGGAGTGCAATCTGAAGCGACAAGAGCGTGTATCATGTTGGAGTAGGTACTGGGTAGGCGCTAGATATATGTATATATAACATCTCAGGAATGAAATCTCTATTCTGTAGTGTGAAAGCTTTACGCAGAGCTCTACCACCGCTGCTCTCTCACTGGTCTAAAAGCCTCTGGGATAATGGGTCTTTTATATTTATATTTGCTGCGTGTTCTGTACATATCCTTATTGTGATTTCTTAAACAAAATTGTTACTTTTTAAATAAAATTTATATTTTTAAATTAAAATTGTTTGTTTTCGTTTTCTGTGTGTTAAAGTCATTGTAGGTTTACATTCTACTGTAAAAATTTAAATTTACTGAATATTCTTGCTAATTTAGTATTTTTTTTATAAAATTTTAATTGTTTGTTTTAGTTTTACATTCAGAATCAGAATCAATAACTTTATTTCTTTAGGCTTACAAAATAAGCACTTAGACAAGTCAAATTTTATACTATAAACATAGTTATTAATATCAAATAAGAAATAAGGTGTTATTGATATTCTCTTCACTTCAATTTTTTGTCCACTAGTGGAAGAAGTGAAAAAGAAACCACTATGTAGCACATTTATAATATCACTTATGTGTCTAATACATGGTTATTTTGCCTATCAAAATCTAAATTTAATGCGATTTAGATACATGTCAATATTTCTATAAAGCTAAATAGAACATTGAATTTCTTACATACTACTGACAGTGCGGAACGGAGCGACATCTGGCCAAGCATTAACATCATTGATGTAATCATCTATGGAGTAAAAGGCCTTCCTGATAAGATTTTGTTTCATGTACTGTTTAAATTTACGAATAGGGTGTTCAGTTGCTTCAGATGGAAGCTTATTATAGAAGCGCACGCAATTGCCCATTAATTATTTCCCTACTTTTCGTAATCTATATGCATGTGTAATTTGTTCTTGTTTCTTGTATTTCTATTGTGAACATCACACTTTTTCAAAAAGCTATCTCTATTTTTGTGCGTATACATTAGATTTTCATAGATGTATTGCGATATTACTGTCAAAATATTTATTTCTTTAAATAATTCCCTTAGAGTCGCGTGGCTTTAATTTATAAATTGCGCGTACAGCCCTTTTTTGAAAAACAAAGATAGTCTGGATATCTGCTGCCTTTCCCCAAAGCAAAATACCATAGGACATAATACTATGAAAGTAACTGAAATAAACTAACCTAGCTGTATCTTCATCGGTAATATATCTAATTGTACGAACTGCATAGGCTGCTGAACTAAGTCTGCCTGCGAGAGCATCAATTTGCGGTTTCCATTGAAGAGTGGAATCAATATGTAACCCTAAGAAAACGGTAGAGTCTACAAAGTGAACAATCTCATCCTTTAGCATTATCTTAGTTGGAAATTCTTTACATTTGGTAACATGAATTTAATGCACTTTGTTTTTTTAGCATTAAGTAAGAGGTTATTGGCGGTGAACCAATCTAGTACGTGTGAAAGCGAATCATTTACATCGTCATGATTACATTTATTTCTGTTAGTAGTATTTTCGTCTGTTAGTAGTCATTGTAAGTAGTATTTGAACTTAGCTGGACATTTTCATGTTCCTGATTATTTGTTATGTATTGTGTTAGTGTACGTGACGCGTTGGTTTTGGTTCCGACGGAAGATCAGCGTTGAGATAGCTATCCGCAATGAGTATCAACACAATGCCGAATCGGACGCCACTTTATACACTCACAGGCACAATTAACCGCCCTCCCTGTATTTTGTTCAGTTTACAGTAATCGTCAAATTAGGACCATATTTGATGGAAGTTATGTTAAAAGCAACCATTAAGAAAAAATAAAATTACAATGGCCTAGAAACAATCTGTTTATTAAAAAAAAATATGCCTAAAAATCGTCATTCAGAAAAAATTGCAGCAAAATGTAATTTATTTAATTTTGAAAAAAATATACTATATTTTTTTTATTGAAATTATAATAATGGGTTTTTCCACCTCGGGTCCGAATGACTTCTTGGAGCCGCTTTGACAATCCATCCACAATGTCTTGAATATCCGATTGAGGGATCTTACTTCCACGTATCTTTGAGCGTTCATACTGCCTCTATCAAACACCTCAAGATCGGTACGAGCCTCGTAAGAGATACCTCCCCAAACCATTATTGATTCTCCCGGATAACCCACGGTTTCAGTTATTGCGCATGAAGCAAACCATTAATTTTGGTTCTTTGAACCGGCTGTTTGAGATAAAGCTCGAGAATGTTTTCAAAGTTAAAAGTTTAGGGGTGTACTTTATCAGTGTAAAGTACGAATCCTAACTAATATTATTAATGCGAAAATGTGTTTGTTTGTTTGTTTGTCCCTCCTTCACGCCGTAACTAAGCAACCAATCGACTTGATTTTTGGTATGGAGTTAGTTGAAAGGATGAAGAGTAACAAAGGCTACTTTTTGTCCTGGTAAAACTTCAAATTTCCATGGGAGATTTACGGTAATAACGCGGGGAACAACTATTTTTAGATAAATGTCTGTTTTCCTGCGAGATGCGGTTTTTTTATCGTCGTTGGACCTTGGTTTAACCACAATTTCACCTGATGGACGATATAGCCGACGACCACTACAGCAGAATAGCATTTATTCTGCTCTCATCTGAGAACAGTAAGTTCTTCCATTCCTGCACAGTAAAGTCAGCATATTCTCGCGCAAAGGCAAGTCTAGCTCTACGGTGCTGTGGGAGCAATTGTGGAGCTCGAGCTGGACGAAAAGCCCTCAGATTACTTTCTGCCAGTCTTCTTCTAATGGTATGTTCACTCACATTGACATTTCTCACCTCAAAAAGACGTATACGCGTTTCAGTAGCGGTGCAAAAGCGATTTCTTAGCACGTTACTGACAACAAAGCGGTCATCCCGAGCTGAAATGCACCGATGTCGGCCTTGACCTGGCCTCCTCGTGTATGAACCAGTCTCCCGAAAGCGTCTGATGGCATCTCGTACCGTTAGTTCGAGGTACACCGAGACTATGAGCGATACGACGTTGGCTATACCCAGCGTCAGCTAAAGCCACTGCCCTGGCGGCATCAGATGCATTGAGAGACATTTTTTGCAGACGCAATGAACAATGATATCATAAAAACTCAAATTAAACAATATTCGCACACTATGGCAGAATAGTACACTGTACACCTAGGCAAGAACGTGTCTAATTCCTATCGAGTGTGTCATTTGAGGCCCCAGGCGCAGCCGACGGCCTTAAAACACACGAGGTAGGAATCGCACTTTCTGCCGAGTAATACATAGTGCATTATACTATACCTTCGAGGAAAATAAAAAACAGAATAAATATTTTATTTCTGGCGCTGTCATAAAACTTTCACTATCACTCGAAGACATTCTGTAGAATTAATAAAATTGCCTACACCAAATTCAAAATTACAAGAATTTGCCGCGCCAGCTTTTATCACTTTATCACTTGGGTTCTTTTTTCAAAATATTGTTCGGAAATCGGAAGAGGCAAACGGACTTGGAGTAAAAACTTTTTGTCGTTTGACCTATAAAAATAACCATAGCTACCGGCCGATCTACAAGGAAATTAAAAAAAAAATAACACGTTAGAAATGGATTTCCATACAGTTTTCCCTCCCGCTAAAACGCGTGAGAAATGAAATTCCATAGATTTTTTCCTCCCGGATTCCTATACGCCTGCAATGACTTTCTATCTTATATTTGGAAAACGAATAGGCAACTTTCCGAGCAGGTGTAGTATAAAAGAACAAGAAATGTAAGCACGGTAACAATGACTTAATTCCAAAAAGGCTTCAGTGACACAAGTTTATTCATCGAAATAAGGTTGTTGGAGCGCCATCTAACCACAGCAACAAGTACCTACCACGCAGCATACCACAGTGCATCGTAATAGTTTCTACTACATTGCAGTCGCGTCATCAACGACCAATAGGAGCGCTTTAAAATTACGTGATGTGAACGCGGATTGGTTATTTGTTCCCACACCCCACTATCCTTGTCTTGTCAAAAATTCATTACACTCGCAATCTTGCTACTTGAATATTGACTCTTTATTTAAAAATCTCCTCATCGACCTAAACCATCAGGAATTAATACTGTAGTTGTGTATCACTCACGCCGATACATAATTTGGTCCTCCTACGCCAGACATATCGAGGATTTTGGTAAAATCTTCGTACGCGACCTTTTGGACAACGCCACGCATGCAACACGGTCGAGCCAAGCTTGGCAGGACGGATGCAAAATGTTTTTGTGGAGTATCGTCAGGTGGATTTGAAGTGCTTTTCACGGAGCAAATCGATATAACAGCTGGACCTATTGGTATCAGCTGCCATCGCACGCAGACAGGACTTGCACGTGAGTACTCCTATTTTCACAAGCCACTAGAGCATGTTGTTGCCTGTAGATCCTATGGAGGGAACTAGTAAAAGTCGCGATAAATCGCCTTGCACACAAAGTGATGCTAAAGCTGAGCAAATCATGCGTGATTTAATAAAGAAACGCGGCATTGTTAAAGGCAGGCTAACTAAATTCTCTAATCATCTAAATAGTCTAACCTCTTTTAGTTCTGAGTCTCTATTAGATTTAAAATTACGCATAAATGGTGCTGGAATTCTATTCTCCGAATTCAACAATATTCAATCGAAAATAGAAGAAATTGTGCCCGACTCTGATGTTGATGAACAGCTCGATCAGCGTCAACTTTTCGAAGACAGTTACTATAGTATTATTGCCAAAGCTGAATCTTTTCTTACCAAAGGAGAGATACCTAACTGTTCCTCATGTCATCATTCAAACAAATCCGTGTCAGTGAAATTGCCTACAATTTCTTTGCCTACCTTTGACGGTGCATATGAGCACTGGCTCGAGTATAGGGACACATATTTATCATTAGTACATAATTCAGCTGAAATAAGTGATATTCAGAATATGCACTACTTAAAATCTTCGCTAAAAGGAAGTGCACAAATGGTGATAAATGCTATAGAAATATCATCAGCAAATTATTCCGTTGCATGGGAGCTTCTGTTAAATAGGTACAACAACACACGACTTTTAGTACACAGTCACGTCAAGGCATTATTTTCAATACAGGCACTGTCTAAAGAGTCACCTTCACTAATTAGGACACTGATAGATGTAATTATCAATAATTTACGCGCTTTAAAATCACTCGGTGAGCCTACAGACTCATGGGACACCTTGTTAATTTATATTGTTGCTTCTAAAATGGATAAGACGACCGAAAGACAGTGGGAAGAACACAAAGGTTCTTTATTGTCCAATTCTCATTCGAAAGGTAGTTTAAAAGTGAACGATTTAATTAAATTTCTCAAAGACAGGGCCGATTTACTGGAAACATTGGCCTTATCCCACACTAAAGATAACAATAATACACAACAGAAGCGAACTAGTTCAGCTATCTCATCACAATGTAATGTTTCTGCAAACAAGCCCCAGCAGGCACACTCCTCAGACCGCAGGTCAGGTAAATTTGAATGTGTTGTATGTAAAGGAAAGCATCCGATTTACACATGCTTTAAATTTATTAACATGGCCTTACAAGAAAAATTAAAGGTTGTTCGCGATCACAAATTATGCGAGAATTGCTTACGTTCCGGGCATACTGTTGAAAACTGTTTATTCGGGCCTTGCAAACAGTGCAATTTAAAACACAACTCGCTCATTCATAAAAACAATAATAGTACGATGAGTGCGGTGGTCACTGAGGCCGAGTCTGAGGCGGAGACGTCATGCGACAAAAATCAGTTCATTCAAGTTAGCAATGTTCACACCGATACGCACACAAATACACAAAACTTAGATGTGAAACATGTTTTGCTATCTACTGCTTTGGTTGAGATCCGTGATAAACATAATAATTATCATACCGCTTGTGCACTACTCGACAGCGGTAGTCAAAGCTGTTTCATTACGCATTCCTTATGTAAATCGCTAAATATTCCGCTAATACAGTCCACTCATGAGATACGAGGGGTAGGTAATTTTGTATCACATTCAACGCAATTGTGTGATATTGTTATTAAATCACGCATAAATACCTACTCAACGCGCGTCAAATGTTTTGTTCTGCCGGAGATAACGGCTACGCTGCCAGCTGTACAAGAAGTAAACGCACGGTTCAAGATTCCGAATAACGTACAGCTAGCAAATACGCAATTCTTAAAACCACAAACTATAGATATTTTAATTGGTGCGGACTTATTCTGGGACTTGCTTATTGATGGCAAGATGCGTTTACCAAGTGGTCCACACTTACAAAATACGAAGTTGGGTTGGATCATTTCAGGTCCTATCAATCATATTACGCACAATGATAGACGTGTCCGATGTAACTTCACTCAGTCCATGGACAGCCAGCTACGTTCGTTCTGGGAGCTAGAGGAGTTGCAGAAAACTCGGGATATGCGCACTAACGAGGAGCGGGCGTGCGAGGAGTCTTTCACCACAACTACTACGCGCGAAAGTGATGGAAGATTCTGTGTTCGCATCCCACTCAAAGAATCGCCCGATGTTGTAATTGGGTAATTCATTTTCTCAGGCGGAGCGACGTTTCCTGTCCTTGGAAAAAAGACTATTACGCGCACCTGATAGTTACAAAAGGCTATATACAGATTTCATTCACGAATATATTAATCTAGGTCATATGACTAAGGTTAGTTCTTACACGGACTCTCACTACTTCATGCCGCACCACGGCGTATTTCGCGAACACAGCACTACTACGAAGCTTCGCGTTGTGTTCGATGCCAGCGCGGCAACTAGTAGTGGTAAATCGTTTAACGATATTCAGCTAATAGGGCCTCCTATTCAAGGGGACTTACTAGGTATTCTTTTACGTTTCAGGCTGTTTAAATACACGGCAATCGCTGACTGTGAAAAAATGTACCGACAAGTATTAGTTGATCCGTCGCAACGCGACTTACAACTCGTTATAGGGCGCGACACACCGACCAGCCCGCTCGAGATATATCAACTAAAAACGGTCACATATGGCACAGCATCAGCGCCTTTTCTTAGCGTTAGGTGTCTGAAACAACTAGCAGAAGAATGCACGGAACCCGAGGTAAAGCGACTTATATACGATGACTTTTACGTAGACGATTTATTAACTTCATGTGAGGATAAATCAAAATTGATGAGAATTTGCAATCGCACGGTCGAGGTGCTTCAATCAGGGTGCTTCCCACTACGCAAGTGGGTCTTTAACTTTGACCTCAACGATGAGTTATCATCGGCACCGCTAGATAATACTTTCCGCGATTTAAACCTAGGAGATCATAGCCAGTTTAGAACCTTAGGTTTGAGTTGGTGTAACGTGGCTGATGAATTCAATTTTAACACGAAAATCGAACTCGACGCAAAAAATCCTGTAACTAAGCACATTATTATCGATAATATCTCAAGTATTTGACCCGCTAGGGTTGCTGAGTCCGCTTGTCATAATTACAAAGGCTTTGGTTATTAAAATTAGGATGGGATGATCCGCTGCCCACCGACGTTGAACGTACTTGGAACCAGTTTACTAACAGCCTGTCTTATCTTCACACAGTAAAGGTTCCGCGGCATGCTTTTCAATGTAACGCAACGCGATCTGAACTACACATTTTCACAGACGCGTCGCAAACTGCATATGGTGCCTGCGCGTACGTGCGTACTGTGTGTGATAGTCAGGTGACAGTCAAATTATTAATTTCTAAGGGTAAGGTAGTTCCTATAAAACCAGTCAGCATACCAAGGTTAGAAGTTTGTGGTGCACTATTAGGAGCTAGACTTTACGATAAAATTCGCGATTCACTGACTCGTACTTTTGATGAAGTGATCTTCTGGACCGATTCCACAATTGTTTTAGGGTGGCTTCGCATGGCACCAAACTTATTAAAAACATTTGTGCAGAATCGTGTTGCTGAGATACAAGAACTCACGGGTGACTGTCCCTGGCGTCATGTAGGTACAAAAGAGAATCCAGCTGATTTGAATTCGCGAGGTGTTTACGTTGAAGATTTATCTAAATCAATGTTGTGGTGGGAAGGACCAATGTTTCTAAAGGATTCTGTATATTTTCATAAAAATACATCACGTAATATTTCGCAAATAAATGAAATTATACCCAATGAATTACCAGAAACTAAGTTAAATATAAACTAATTAAAAAGAAACCTGATTTGACTTTCTTTCCGTTTCATAGATTCTCGAGTTTTAAACGCATGACTCATGTCGCTGCATTCATGCTTAGATTTATACATAATGCGCGAAACAAAGCACATCAGCTGACCGGGTTGATAACACTCATTGAATTAAAACGGGCAATTACTGTACTCGCCAGGTTGTCTCAAATGGAATCTTTCGCAAATGAATTAAACTTATTTAAAACCGGAAAGAACGTAAAATCAAATAATAGAATCGCAAGTTTAAATTTATTCTTAGACAACGAGAATGTTTTACGTGTAGGTGGTAGATTAAATAATTCTACTGATTTTAACTATAACAAAAAACATCCTATACTTCTATCTTCCGATCATCATTTTACATTATTATTAGTTAGGCACACAAATAACGAGTATTTACACTGTGGACCGCAGGCATTACTGTACCAGGTTCGCGAGGAATGGTGGCCGCTGTCGGGCAGGAACCTGGCTAGGAAGGTGACTCATCAATGTGTTGTCTGTACACGCGTTAAGGGTAAAACGTTAAGCCCACTTATGGGCAACATGCCTAAAGAAAGAATTGCTGAAAGCTTTCCTTTCTATTATTCTGGGGTAGATTACGCGGGACCAGTGTTCATATTAACTCGCAAAGGCAGAGGCACGAAATTAATTAAATCTTACATTTGTTTGTTTATATGTTTCAATACACGTGCCATACATTTGGAACTCGTCAGCGACCTCTCCTCTGATGCATATTTACTCACACTTAAGCGCTTCGTCTCACGGCGCGGCAAACCGTCTAAAATATTTTCAGATAACGGTCGTAATTTTGTCGGTTTAAATAATGAATTCGCTCAGTTTTTATCACGTTGTAAGAGGGACATTGTTGAATACGCTAGAAATCAATCAATTGAATTTTCATTCATTCCGCCTTATTCTCCGCATTTTGGTGGCTTGTGGGAAGCGGGGGTCAAATCGTGCAAGTACCATCTTCGCCGTGTCGTGGGCAACGCACACCTGACTTTCGAGGAATACACGACACTACTCACACAAATCGCAGCTGTACTTAACTCTCGGCCGCTGGCGCCCTTGTCTTCAGATCCTCGAGATTATCTTCCACTCAGCCCTGGACACTTTCTGATTGGCCGCCCTCTCACCGCTCCAGTTTGTGACGATGACCTGCGAGACCTGCCTGCACATCGTCTCAATCGTTACAAGAGGGTAGAGCAGCTCCGTCAGCATTTTTGGACGCGTTGGGCCAAGGAATATATTTCTGAACTCCAAACCAGAAAGAAATGGAAAGATAATACTACAGATCTCAAGCCTGACACGCTAGTAATTATTAAAGACATAAACCTTCCGCCTTTGAAATGGCAATTGGGTCGTATAGTGAAGACGATACCTGGCAAAGACGGAATATGCCGAGTCGCAGACATTCAAACTTCATCAGGGATGGTGAGACGAGCATACACTAAAATTTGCCCACTGTTGGACATCGAATGAAGGTGTTGTAAGCTGGTGCTTTCAAGGCCGCGGGCATGTTGGAGCGCCATCTAACCACAGCAACAAGTACCTACCACGCAGCATACCACAGTGCATCGTAATAGTTTCTACTACATTGCAGTCGCGTCATCAACGACCAATAGGAGCGCTTTAAAATGACGTGATGTGAACGCGGATTGGTTATTTGTTCCCACACCCCACTATCCTTTTGTCTTGTCAAAAATTCATTACACTCGCAATCTTGCTACTTGAATATTGACTCTTTATTTAAAAATCTCCTCATCGACCTAAACCATCAGGAATTAATACTGTAGTTGTGTATCACTCACGCCGATACAAAGGTTATAACCCAAGTAGCAACCAAGCGTAATGAACACCTAAAAAGTAGCCAATATAGCACTTAACGCTGTTTTACAGCTGTATAAGAACGTTGAAAAGACATTGTAGTGTTATAATGTTTAGGATGTTTAGGAGTAAGTATTCACTTTAACTGTATTGTCTGTATTAAGGAGTCAAAGTACGCTTAAAGTTCTAAATCAGTGTATGATAACTGTCATGTACAGCTTTAAGTTTCCTGTAACGCTTTAATCTCATTTTAGTATTAAAGCTGTAAATAGCTCTACCCCCGATAGTTAAAAAGGCGCATCTAACATTGTTTCCGAAATTGAGTTATATATATTGCCGGAATCAGGAAAAAAAGGCGCATGTGCCTATATTTTCAATATTTTTGTAACTTGCTTCGATACGATTTTAGCATAACGAAATAAGCAGCTTCTGCACACTTTTTTACACCTAATTGAAGATAAAAAGACGAATTCAGCTAAAACTTAGTTAAAGAGTCGCATTTGTGTATATATGCCCTTAGGCCTTACATATTTGGTTTGAGTTCAGTGATTGAAAAGGCGCATATTTGCCCCTATTTCTAAGAGGAAATTAATAAGGCGCATGTAATTATTTGCGCCTAACACACTAATTGGAAACTGCTTTGCACACTAAGGAAAAAAGTCCACATTTGCCCACTTGGGCCCTTTCTACTTCGTATAGTTTGTTTTGGCACAGGCGCATTTGTCATATACGTCCTAATACCTTATGTTGCTAAAAATTGTACCGACAGTACTTAATTAATAGGGCGTGTGTAAGCATAAACGTCCTATTCACTTGCTTATCTCGAATTCTGCGGGAAGGTGCACCGGTTTCATTAGTACGGAGGTTAATCATTTCCCGTGTTAGTTGCGCCCAAGTAGCAGTGGGAGTAAGGAAGTGACGCGCTGATACGCAATTCTTCGTTGCGTGATTTATCAGAAGGTAAGTTTCCAGTTTCTATTGTCCTATGTTTTACCGTAATCTTTTGTTTTCATACCCTTCTGATTAGTTTATACAAAAACGCGAAATACGATTGAATCTGGACCCAATTGTATCCATTAAGAAGACGAGCGGAAACATTAAGAAGAGTATAAAAAATGTCATGTCATGTGGGCGAAAGTCCACCTGCGACTTGTTCATTGTTAGAATCAAAAGTTTAAAACTACTTGTAGTGAACGTCAAATCTACAAAAGTCGCCGGTCAGAGGTGGGACATACCTACATGTCAGCTGATGAGTTTAATCACCAGGTTTAGCTATCACTCAAAAAGAAGAAAAAAATATATGACTTCGAAGACGTCCATCGCGCAGTCTCTGATACACATCGTAATATTACTGTAAAGAGTATGGATGCCAGCGACTTTTGTAGATTTGAAGATTGCTTTTCTGTCTATAAACTATATAATACGACACCACGAGTCTACCTGAAAAGTCTTGATCATAATTATGATTAAGTTAAACTTTGTTTAAGTTTTATTACTTCAAGCTACGTAAGCGCAAAGTTTAATATTCATCATCATCATCATATCAGCCCATACACGTCCACTGCTGGGCATAAGCCTCTCCATATAAGTTTGATATTGTACCTAAATAATTATCTACTTACTACTACTATAAGTAGGATCAAGTGATTTTTAGTGAAATTCATTGCATATATTTTGATTTTGTGCCATAGATAAGGATTTTTCTTTCATAAATACTGACTCTATCGATAGTGTTTTCTTTTTTATAAAAATAAATAAGGGTTCAAAGGTAAGTAACTAAGGGGTAAAACACATTTACTGTGTTTTACTCCTTAGTTGTTTAGGTTATAGCTTAAGATGAAAGAAATCTATGTACTTTTTATCTTAGCCAAGGATTATCTACATAGTTTTGAATACTTAAAACGGCAGATGTAACCAAATGCGGCTTTTTTTTAAAGAAACGTATACGCCTTCTAGATTTATAGGGCGCATCTGGCTATTTACGTCTATTTGACTAAGGATGCAGTATCTTTTTCCAATTTTTATACTAAGATAAAAAAGTTTTTTGTTATTTTTAGTTAAATAATATAAAACTATTCATATTCTTATTAATAGAGTTCAAAGACTATTATTGTGTCTAGCCTTTTCAATTTGAAATATATAATTATTTTAACTAACCCAAAGACAGCGAACGATTTCCCGTTTGATTCACTAATACATTTTTTTCTCCATTTTGACTTGTTGTTACATGCGCCTTTTTAACTATCGGGGGCAGAGCTGCCTTTTGCATACCGTCACTTACTTAATACTTAATACAGCTAGCATAATTCAAAATGGCGACAGAGTCGCCATTTTGAATTATTGTGCATTTGTTTGCTGTATTTTGTGATTGTTTTATAAATATGTGGAAAAAGCGAAACCGATTTGGTGCTATTAGAAGAAGAAGAAAGATTGAACAGGAATATTTAAATATTACAAATTATCAACAAAATGAAATTACTGCCGAGGAACATGGAGATATTGCAACAGATCAGATCACCTACAGTCAAGCATCAATACGGTCGACATCTAATGCAAGTGGTTCCGTAGATAATATTGTGAATGATCGTAGTTATTATCAGGTGTAACTTATTAGCTTTACCTTCTGCAACTGATGACGACATTTTATCATGCAGCAGTTCAAGGAACGGCGAAAGTGAATATGAAAAAAAATTATTATTTCGCCAACAAATACAGAATTGGGCCAGAGAAAGAATCATAGCTCAAGTAGCATTGAATGATTTAACTACTATCATAAACTTAAGATTTCCAGGAATTTTACCATGCGATGCCAGAACAATTTTAGGTACTGCAAAAGAAATACAAATCAAACTGATTCAAGGAGGTGAATATTGGCATAACGGCCTAACTAAATCTTTAAAAAATATGTATATTAGAAAAATGGGTTGACGTTCCGAGTAAAATTGGTTTGAATTTCAATTTTGACGGTCTTCCAATATTTAATAGTTCTAATAAAGAGTTTTGGCCGATTTTATGTACTATATTTAAAAGACCTTATGTAGAACCGTTGGTGATTGGTATTTATTTTGGTGTTGGAAATCCAAAGCAAATTGACGAATATTTAAATGGTTTTGTAAACGAAATTGACAACCTAATTAAAAATGGAATGTACGTTGAACAAATCAAGAGTAAAGTATCTATAGGAATAAGATGTTTTATATGCGATTCTCCTGCGAGAGCATAAAATATAGCATAAAATACATAAAAGGTAATAGAATTGAAACAGTAGAATATAAGTAAATCATTATTCATAAATATAAAAAGATTGCAATTCACTTAAGTAATGCTACTACTTTTCTTTCACTTAAGTAATGAACTATGAGAATAAATATGAATAATATAAATACAAGTCAGTTTGATAATGGTATATTAATTTATTTTTCAGGGGTATGCAATTTTAATGGAAAGCATAGATGCTAAAAATGTGTGACCGTAGGAGAATATTCACATACATCCCATACAGTAACTTTTCCTGAAATGAACTGCCGTCTGAGGACTGACCAAGAATTTCGTGACAAGAAGTATGTACCTCACCATAAAAAAGACTCATCTTTCTACGATATGATTGAAGACTTCCCGGTAGCAGATTCTTTGCATCTAGTCGACTTGGGCATAATGAAACGGTTACTAGTTGGTTGGCGCAATGGTAATTTTGGAAAGTACATAACTAAATGGTGTGCCAAAGATACTGAAACAGTTTCTAATTTTCTTTCTGAATGTAAATTGCCATCTGAAATTCATCGGTCAGTGAGAGGACTAGATTGTCTTTCCCATTGAAAAGCATCTGAATATCGATCATTCTTGCTTTATTTAAGCATTGTTATACTTCCAGATGTGATGTCACATGACGCATTATGCTATTTTTTGACGTTTTTTTGCGGTATAACAATATGTACAGTAATAACTATGTTCATTTTCTTCCGTTGGCAAAAGAGTTCCTACAGTATTTTGTTGAAAATTTTAAAGACTTTTACGGAGTAGATTATATTACAAGTAACGTGCACAATGTGGGTTTATTTAATTAAAAGGATGCTTAGGCACGGACACAAACCTCTTGCTCAAGTGGCGAAAAGATTTAGCGAAGATTTAGTAGCTTCAGAAATGGTACAGAGCAGAAAAAAAATCGTATTTAATGAACCCTTTGTAAGTACTAACAATAAAAAACTAACTGCACTACAGTTCAAAGACTATAAACTAACACCAAAATCGAAAGATAATAGTAGATTGTTTTACAAGGGACTAAACCATCCTATTATATACGAGGTTGTTATACTCCCGAGCGTAGCGAGGGAGGATGACATTGAGTGCGGCTTCAGCTGAGTTGACATATTCATCCAATCCCGCGATGTAGATGCTTGGGGTTCTGTTATGTTTGGTAGAATATGGATTCCTTCCGTAATCCGCTGCGTGACGTGATACTTGTTTTGTATAGAGTCCTCTATATAACCTTCAGCCACTTGATCGGACCTCCATCCACCGTGCCGTTTTAATGTCGTTATATTCGCACCAGAGTCCGCCAACCGAGTCGCGGATGTTCTGCGGAAACAATGTCTACACGGGCAGAGTTCTGGATTTGGTAAATTTAGATAAGTGGCAATATCTTTAGGCATGTTACCAAATTTATTTTTGCCTATGACTTGCCTTGTGCATTTACCATTCTGATAATTTAGAAAAAATCTTCTCGTTGAAATATTAGTGGGACGTAACTCCTGATAGGCTTTAACTATGTATATTAAGGTATTCTCCACTGATGACAAATTTACGCTCTTTGTTTGTTTTCGTGTTCGGCAGACTCACAGCTTGTAGGTTTGTATCCGTTTCTATGTCTTCTAGCGTTATATTGGCAAGCTCTATTCCTCTGCATGCACCGCTGATTCCATAAATTAAAGCAACCTGTTGAACAAAAAAATAAGTGTGTTAATAATCGTAATAACCTAGGTACATAATTTAGGTATGTACATAGGTATCTATTTATTTAGTTTGAGTAGAGTACATAAGTAGGTTACCTTTGTTGCCAAGTATTGTTTATTTGGAGCGTTATTTAAAAATGTTTGGATTTCTTGTGTCGTCAAGACTTTAGATTTTTTTGCCTTGTATCCAGTGGACAATTTCTTCAGTAAAGCCGTTAAATTTACATATTTTTTAATATCGACGTCGAGTTTCGTTTGTAAGGTCATTCTTAACATTGAATATGTGCTCCAAAGAGTCGACGATTTGAATTTTTTCGATAATTCATCAAAATAAGTGAGAAAAACCCCTTCTGTAAAAGGTTCTCGAGCTAAACAAAATATATATGCTTGACAAAAAAATAAAAATATGCGCTCTTATAATTACAGAAGTTTTTGAATCACCAATGAAATCGTCATATTTGAATATATTCAAAGCCAAATTGTATGCCTCTGAGCAAATTGAGACCATTGTTAATCCTGAAGATGTAAAAATGAAACTATGTATAGAACATAAAAATCAATTATATTTTATACCCCTTTTGCACACAGTTTGATAGAGAAATAAAATTCATTCTAATTTATATAGATATTTTATTTTTTATCAGTTTTCGCTGATAGAGTCATACAAATACAATTGCAATACTCATTGCAAAGTAATTTTCGACATATTATCTATAAACCGTGAAATTTAAGTATTGTTCCGTTTGTCAGGAGAACCATGAATATAAACAACTTTCAATAAGGAGCCTACGTAATATCTTGAAAAAAAAAATAGCTGTTTCATTCAAATTAGTCGAATAAGTATTGATATAAGTAAGAATGTCATTTATTGAATGAATGAATGAATGAACACTTTATTGTACTAGAAAATAAATACATTAATTAAAGATCTTATATCTAAACAAAAATGAACAGTACAAAAGGCGGCCTTATCGCTGAGAGCGATTTCTTCCAGGCAACCCTGGGATGGAGAAGAAGATATAAGAAAAATTGGGTTGATAGTGCACAGACAGTACATAAATATACAGAACTATTATATTATAATACAAACATATTTACAATACTAACTTAGAAACAAAATAAAACTAATACAATACGTACTTAAAAAACAAAAACAATCATTAAAAAAAAATCTAGTAACCAATTAAGCTGCAATTACATACACCTAAAGATACAGAAGAGGCAGATAATGGAATACATGAGTTTAAACAGTTTAAGAAAGGAAATGGGACTTCACTTTAGATTTGAAGGAGTTAATGGAAGGAGCAAGTCTAATATCGACCGGTAGTTTGTTCCAAAGACGAACCTGCCTGTACACTAAAGGAATTTCCATAAAAGGATTGGGAAAGAGTGGGAAACTTGAGGATTAAGTTATCCGATGACCTGAGATTGTGAGAGTTAGAAGAATAAAGGAACTTGAACCTTTCTTTAAGATACGCAGGGGAAAGAGGATTAAAGAGAATAGAATAGAGAAGAGAAAGAATATGCACGTCCCGGCGAAGACGAATAGGGAGCCACTCGAGCATGGTGTGAAACGGAGTGACGTGGTCATATTTGCGCAAACCAAATATGAACCTTATGCAAAAATTTTGGAGTCGCTCAAGTTTATCGAACTGCTCCTCAGCTAGATCTAAATAGCAGGCGTCAGCATAATCCAGAACAGAGAGGAGCTGAGACTGGGCTAGGGCTATTTTGGTGGTGGTTGGCAGAAAGTACCGCAACTTCCTAAGCGAACCTGCTGAAGCATAGAGCTTCTTACATGTGAGTTCAATCTGAGGATACCATGACAGTTTACGGTCAAATGTAACCCCTAGGTTCTTGACGGTCACACTGTAAGGAATGGGTTGTCCATCAAAGATAACCTGGGGCACAGTCTACCAGTCCAACCGATCTATCAATCTCGAGCTCCCAATGATGATAGTCTGAGTTTTGACCGGATTGATTTTTAAACCATGAGCTCGACTCCACTCTGCTATTCGACGTAAATCCGAATTTGTTATGTCAACTGCGTCGCTACTACAATCCAGCTGAGCTTGAGAATAAATCTGCAGATCATCGGCATATAGGTGATAGGATGAGGTTAAATTTAAAGAGATCGAGTTAATGAATATAGCAAAGAGAAGAGGTGAGAGGCACCGCCCTGCGGAACACCTACAGAAATGTCACACCAAGACGAGACGGCCTCGCCCAGGCGGACCCTCTGCCGGCGACCATGTAAGTAATTAAAGAACCAGTCTAGTACCCCCTGGGAGATATCAAGAGAGCGTAGGAATGCGAGAAGAATATCAAAATCTACTGTGTTAAAGGCATTGCTAAAATCTAGCAATGTCAAAACCCTAAGTTGTCGACTATCCATGCCTAGGCGTATGTCGTCCGATATATTAACTAGGGCAGTCAACGTGCTATGTCCTTTACGGAAACCGGACTGCAAGGGATTAAATGCGTGGAGTAATGCATGGAGAGGAAAGAGTTAAGCTGATTGTGGACAAGTCGTTCTAAAAATTTTGACAGAAATGGGAGGATAGAGATATGGCGGTATTCAGAAAAGGATTTGGGATTGGATTTCTTGGGTAAGGGAATCAACTGGGCGTCCTTCCAACAGGAAGGAAATACCCCGTGCTCCAATGAATTATTAAAGATATGGCATAGAGTCGAGAGGATAAGGTCGAGTATGGGAATAAGCATGTTAAGACTGATTCCATCAGTCCCAACAGCTTTGGAGGAGATAGATAGGATACTCTTCTTAACATCTTCCGGGGTGACTGGTTCGAAACAAAACTGAGACTGGTTAGGAGATGGAGCGGAAGAAAGGTTACTGAGAGTATTTATTTTAACAGCGTCATTAATGGAAGACGCAGGTGAAAAATGAAGATTGAGAGAGTTAATATCTAAATTATCAGGAATTGAGTCAAGTTTTGACTTTCCGACTCCCAACGTTCTAAGAAAATTCCAGACCTTGGCAGGATCGTCCTGTGAAATAGATTCGTGTATGTACCGACGTTGCGCATCCCTACACTTTCTGTTACTACGATTACGCATTTGTAAATAGGTAGCTTTGTTTCTATCACTTGGATTGATTTTATATCTAGTTTTCGCGCAAGATTTTTGATGCATAAGCCGCTTAATGTCATCTGTTAACCATGGTGCAGGGAGATGTTTCACTTTAATACGACGAAAAGGTGCATGCTTATCAAAAATATGAGTTATTGTAATCGAACAGCTGGCTTTTGAATATGAGCTAGAGTTAGTCCCAAAGTAAAAGATTTTCATAATCATGAATATAATAAATAGCTTCACTAAGGGAACCTAATAACTAAAACTTCACGGTTTATACAGGGTGTAAAAAAGAGTGTAGAAACTTATGGAGATTGTTTTCCTCAGGGAACATAAGCCAATAAAAAAAAATTGACTTCCTGATTTTTACGTATGTTTTCAGGGGAAAATTGTTTAGTTTTCATTTTTAATTAGCTAAGTATTTAAATTAAAAGCTATAAAAAGAAGTTTTAGTAGTTACTTATGTGTTTTTGGCAAGTATTAAACTAACATACTAAGTAAAAGACTATAAAATAAGTTTTGGTATATGTTTTGTCTTAAAGACAATCACAGTCACAAGATTATGTATTTTCTTAAATTTCCATATCATTTTGTATTTCCTTTTGTTTTCCGGCGGTTTGGTTTTCTTGATCTCCAGCTTTTTGATTTTCCTGATTTTCGGAATATTGGTCGTGGTCCAGTTCTTTTTGTCCTTATTCTTTTTGTAGAGGCTCTTTCGTTCTTATTTAGTTTCCTCTTGCAAGAGTTTTTTAACACAGACTTGAAAAAATATTCGTTATCAGTCAGGGTGTAAGTGTCATCCCAGGACCTTACAAGTTCAAAGAAAAAATTAAGGAAGTTTTTGTATTTTTTCAATCCAAATTTGGTCTCCTCGCTCTTCCTGCTCCCCCCTGTCCAAGAGCATTTACACAAAAATTCCCGAGTTAGAAACATGTCTAGTATTTTATAGGTACATGCTGCCCCTTTGCCCTCTGATTTTGGACATACAAAAGAATATTGTGTTAAAAGTTTTTTTTTTTATTTTGTCCAATTGAAATGACTCCATCTTCTCTAGGTCTGAAATACAGTCAATAGGTTTTATGATGAAAGCTTCACTATCAAATCTAAGTTTGGATTCGGCCAATGAAACCACATCTGCATTTTTGTTCAGATCCTGCTTGGAAAATCCATCGTCTAATTGTACCTACCGATAAGCTTGCCAATTTATGAAATATTTTTTTTTATTACTTTCCAGAATGTTTATTTTTTGTTCCATATTATATTGATTTAGCAAAATTTTTTGTAGATACTGAATAGTCTGATTACCATCATTATTTTGCTGGGTTTGAATAGGAATTTGAGGTTCAAACTCATTGTGCAAGGTTACCATGCTGTCCGAATTTGTTTCTACATCTGGTTCATTTACAACGTATTGAACAATATATTTCGTTGCAGTTGAAGCGTCCAGTTCGGGATGTAAGGGTTCGAGTATTTCGGTTGAAGCTGATGAAGTGGATGGTAGAGTTGGTTTCTTAAAAACCTGAAACCAACTATAAACAACATAAAATAAATATTATCAAAAACATCATGAAATTTTATCAAAACTGCAAAATATTTATAAGTCTAATACGGAATGTAAACATTTCAAACAAAATCTTCATATTGAATAGGTATAAATCGCGCCGGTGCCGAACCACGTGCTGCTTTTCAACGAGCCTGAGTCGCTGAACGATCGTCAAATATCAAATATGGCTCTGTGCCTTATTTATTAACTCATCACGAAACCTCTAAAACTGCTAGACCCATAATTTAGTTTAAGTTAATTTAATTTAGTTTACAGTTAGTAGACATTCGCGGAAAAAGTAAGGATTTTGCGATGAGCTGGCATTAGGAAGGTCTAAAAGACCTCGCAAGTTTTAAGAAAATCCTCACTAAGAACTACTTCTTCTAACCGTGCAATGACGGGGAGGTTCGTCTAGTGAACCTATAAAATTTAAAGTATAAATGCAATTGGGTGCGGATTTAGAAAATTTTAGTACATCTGCTTACTTGCTGAGATATACCACACTATACTAATCAAAATAATGTAGAAAGAAAAATATACAAACCAAGTGCTCTGCTAAAGCGTTATAGTTCTCGTATTCTTTTTGACATTGCACTTTACTGTTTTGTATTTCTCTGTCGGTGTCATCCGTATCGCTTCTTTCAAGCATAAGCCCTAATTCTCTCTCTGCTTCCGAAAAGGACGGTATTGAGTGTCTTTTTACTCGACTCCTTGAGGCTGACCATCCAGTTGCAGGTAAGCAATTTTCTTACATGACCAATTTGCGCACATCTAAGCATTTTTTGGCCATTTCAAAATGCCATTTGTTTCCCATAAACTGGGTACAATGAAGCTTTTATTTTGCCTTAATTATTTTTGACTCTATGGCCTAACATTATTATGTAATTTACAAGTGTAAACAAAAAATCTATTTAGTTCAATCAAACAACATGAAGGTAGTTTCTATTTCAGACAGATCGATAACAGGTTATTACTTGTGAGGCTAAAAACGCTATAAAAAAATTAAGTGAGCCTTGAATAGTTAGTAATTCAGAATACACTCGCCAGCCTGATATCAGGCTTGCGGCTCACAATTTTTTTATAGCGGTTATTCTACGATAGCCACATAGTTGCATTTAATATAAGGCACATTCCCCACATTGCTCGCATATTCCTCTCATGCACATCTGCTCACAATTGAAGCTCATTTACCCGCTCACCTGACGTTCACAAATAAACGCTTGTAAAAAGTTTTAGGATACACTCTGAAATATTATTACTGCCGAATTCAATTAATTTACCTAGTAGTTGTACCTAGTATGTTTGTGCACAAGTATGATACCGCGAGCGAAAATCTAAAAAAGGGCACGCGGCGTGCGCTCTTGACCGCTACTAAACGAAACAAAATATTATACACACACATAAGAGTACTCTGTGTACCTACCTCAGCCACTTGCAACTCAGCAATACATATCCATACCTTACGAGTAAGGCAGAGTGAAATGTAAAATATTTTATTTTATGAAAAAAAAGAGATACCGAGAATACTGTAAGGACTTCGCTTTTGTTTACTTTAAAGAGTCAAATAAAACGATATGATTTCGGTGTGTGTGTGTGCACTGAGAGATAGCATCGCAGATTCGTAGACAAAGATTAGGGTTTTGTAGAAGACGCTGTTTAATGTTTCATAGTGGATTCGTGTTATTATAATATTCATAAACCTAAACTTATAATTTCCCAGATGTAGAAGGTGCATTGTGAGAATTGATGAATTGATGATTTGCATATGTTTTGGACTGCATCACTTTATTTATTTCTTTACAAATTCTAGGACGCAAATCTACAATAATTGCTTTGAAATTTCTAAAAAATAACTTTAATACTTACTTTATTTTTGAAAACGTGATGTGATCTCTCAGTGCATTTTGGTTTTTCACTTAATATTACGTATCCCTAAAAAGAGTTAGATACAGGTTATGTTCGAAACACTGCTATGCAACATTAATAGTAAATTTATTCGTTTATACAGCCCATCAACCGCTAAAAGCTGAATACTAGTATCCATTACCTACATAGTACAGCTATTAATGCTATAAGACCATCAAAATAGAATTTATTTCAATTTTTTTTAGCAAATTGTCGCCATTTTATCAATTACAAATCGAAGATTACGAATGTAATGTTTGAAATAAAATATATTATGTTTCTCTGCTTTTTATTAACTTTTTACAAGTGAGCTTTTTCCACCTCTTACTTTTTTATGAAACCCATAGACCCCTCTCTCTGTGTGTCTGGTTTTATCCATAGAGTTATACTGGTACAATGGTACAATGGTTTATCTACCATAGACTACTACATCTTTCCCCTTCTCAAATAAAGTAAAATGATAAGGATGTTCTAATCTAATTCTGGTTACATAAGCAAGTATACAGTGACTCTATGTATAACTTGAAATCAATCTATCTTCTATCCCCTTCCCAATAAACAATACAGAAGCTTAATAAACTCTAATCTCTCAGATATAACAATGCTATACTAGCTCTAAACTTAAAACTAACATTAACATCAAATTCTTCTACATAATAATGCCAACAACCTGCACATCCGTCCAGCTGATACATTAGAAATAGACATATTATCCTGGTCGAACATGGTATGATGTTCTTATGTATATCACACCATTATTATCTAGTACATTATATGATCTTAAACCATTAATATTATGTATAGTACCTGGCAACCATTTATTTAATTTTGGGTCCTTCAAAAACATTACTGGTCGGCCCACATAGAATTCCCTTTTGTATTTAGTATTTGCATTATAACTTCTAATATTTCTAGTTTGCTGCTTATCAAATTCATATTTTACATTACTATTTATTTTTGGTTTCAAATAACTATTAATCTGTAATCGAACACATGGACCAAGGAATTGCCCAGCATTTGGAAAAAAAATTCTTGATTTGCGAGAAAATAATTCACTTTGCTGTCGGGTGCAGATCAAGGAATAAGGTTAATTCTCTCATCGTAGATGATGAACGAGCTGGTGATGACAGTAAGAATGAGAACCCAGTGGATTTGTGACTAGTAAGGGCTTGTAATTCAATAGATAGTTGTAATAAGGAATGGACTGAGATGCTGCAGGTTGAATCTAAAAATGTAACCTTCAAATGTGATTAAGGAGCACAAATTAATGTGTTATCTCTAAAAGATTTAAGAATAATTGTCGATGATGAGAACCCTAAGTGGTCTGAGACTAAAATAATACTAGAAGTTTTTGGAGGGACTCAACTCAAACCAGTAGGGAAAAGGTTGCTTACAATTTATATAAATAATGAGGCATTTCTTACAGATTTTATAATTGTTAGACAAAATGTAAAGCCCATATTAGGTTTGCCTTCCTTGATGAAACTCAACTTGTTAAACATAAATACAAGTATTAACATAATAAAAACGAATGATAATAAGAATTCAATATTAAGAAAATATTGTGAACTGATAGAGTAAAAGCTATTGTAAAGTAAAGTAAAGTAAAGTAAGTAAAGTATTATAAAAAGCCCTACTAACAAAAAGGAGTTGCAAATCTTTCTTGGCATGATTAATTATTTGAGACAATTTGTGCCAAATCTTGCTAATATCGTATCGCCCCTACAATTACTGTTAAAGAAAAATGTTGACTGGATCTGGACTATTGTTCATGAAACCGTTTTTGTTGAAATTAAGAAAAGAGTTTGTCAAGCACCTGTTTTACAAAATTTTAACCCTGAATTGCCAATTGTATTACAATGTGATGCATCTAAAGATGGTTTGGGTTGCTGTCTTTTGCAAAATGGAAAGCCAGTTAGCTTTGCTTCAAGAAGCCTTACACCATCAGAACGAAAATTTTCAAAAATTGAAAAGGAACTACTTAGTGTGGTATGGTCAACTAAAAAATATCATCATTATATTTATGGTCAAAAGTGTGTAATATTAAATGATCATATGCCATTAGAAACATTGTTAAAAAAACATATTCACGAAGTTCCATCGCCAAGATTGCAAAGACTAAAATTAAAGCTTTTAAGATATGATCTTGAGTTCCAATACTTAAAAGGTAAATAAATGTTTATAGCTGACTTATTATCTCGCAATTATTTAAAATGTAATGACACAGATGACTCGTACATGCATGAAGTGATACACTATGTTGGTCTGGCAAAATATTTGCAATGTACTAAGGAAACAAAACAACAATTAATATGTGAAACAAAGAATGACTCCGAGCTGTTAAAATTAATAGAGTTTAATAACAAAGGTTGGCCTGAAAATATGAAAAATGTACCTGATGATATACTATATTACAAAAAATTTAGAGGTGACATTACGGTTGATGAAGGACTAGTATTTTTGCATAGTAAACTTATAATTCCAAAGATATTAAGAATGGATATACTGAAAAAATTACATGAAGGTCATTTAGGAAAAAGTAAAATGAAAAGTTTGGCAAGAGATATTTATTACTGGCCCAAAATGGGAGATCACATATAAGTGTTTGTAAAAAAATGTTTTGTTTGCCAAACACACCAAAGTCAAAACATAAAAGAACCATTGTTATCTCATGAAATCCCTGACTTACCTTTCTCTAAACTAGGAATTGATATTATGGATTTCAAAAACAAAAATTACTTGATTGTTTATGATTATTACTCGAAGTGGCTGGAAATCAAACCTATTACTAGTAAAACTGCAAAATGTATTAACAATGCCTTATTAGATATTATTTGTGTACATGGTTCACCTAGTGAGATTGTTTCAGACCACGTTCCATTTGACTCTCGGGAATGCAAAGAATTTGCTACAGAATGGGGATTTAAATATTCATTCACAAGCCCTCGATATCCACAGTCAAATGGAATGGCGGAAAGAGCTGTACAAATTGCTAAGAAAATGTTATGATGATAAGACAGATGTAAGAATTGCAATGTTGCATTATAGAATGTCACCGGTATGTGGTACAAACTTTACACCAGCACAATTAGCTATGAACAGAAACCTTAAATCTAAGTTCTATGTTAACTATTTATTTGAAACCCATAGACCCCTCTCCCTGTGTGTCTGGTTTTATCCATGGAGTTATACTGGTACAATGGTACAATGGTTTATCTACCATAGACTACTACAACGAACATGATTACATAAAAATTAGACGAATGTTTTTATGTTTATCAATATTTTCAGTTTGTCCAATAACCTACTATGCACCAAAGAGGCTCTACGTCCATTAATTCAAACATTTTTAAATTCTAACCTATAAAAACCATATTTACTTACCTTATTTAATATCTCTTCCCTGGTTATTTTGCTGGCGCGTTTATTTTTTATCACAAAACATATATGTCCACAATAAATTTATTTTTCCACGATAATGCACTGTATCCTGCGCCTATCGAATCTCCAAATCTTTAAACATAAAGCGTTTATAATAAAATGTCACTTGATCAATACTGTTATAATTCAACGCCATCATTAAAATATATCTTCTGTTTCGTTTTAATTCTTTTGCAACTCAGTTCAACAGACTTTTTACGTAAAGCTTAACAAGTGAGTTACAATGTAGTAATTGGAGTGTATTGGTTTCCTCTTACACCATAGTACAGCCGTAAAACAGCTATTATGCAGCCTATTTTATGCTTATACGGCTACTGTACAGCTAATATAATGCAAAACGCTGTATAATTTGTGCCCAATCCAGGGGTATAAGGGCTGTATAAGCGCTTATACAGCCTTTATGCGGCCAAGAAATACAGCATTAAGAGTATAAACGAACTTTAATAGAACTGTTATACAGCTTGTGATGCTGCTTGTGAAGTGTTTAATTTATTGCTAAAGTACCCCCTTAACAAAAAACAAAACATTAGATAAGCCACAGTTAACATAAGCAATCGGGGTGATGAAAAATATAGGTGGGCGGTTAATTGTGCCTGTGAGAGCATTTAAGTTTTTTAATTACATAGCTAGTAGTTGTTAATAATGTTAATGCTATAAATAAAGTTTTTCTTATTTTTTTCTTTCTTATTCTTATCTAGGACGAAAGTGCTTGGGAAGATAAATTTAACGAACCCAAACTCGACGTAGTTAAGTTGTTTTGTTTAGGCGTTCCTATGGTCACCTTCGGGTTTCATCATCAGACCGGCTTGATGGTCCCATGATATTGCATAGTCACCGAATTTACATAACTATGCCTCAGCTCAATCGGTTAAGGAAAGTGGTCTAAAATTGAGTTGCAAGATTCCACTTGAAAAAACATACATTGCAAATAAAAGCTTGTAAATAAGTAAAAGGGGCCTCAATCCTTATCAAACTTTTTATTTATTCACTAATTATAAACATAAATGTTACTACTCTAGTAAACACTAGAGTAGTAACATTATGTTTACTAGAGATCAGATAAAACACATTTTTTTTTTATCAAATCATATTTGCACCTTGATGATTATTAATTAAGTTTTTAGTAAGTTACCACACACTATGTATTATGTTACTAAGGAATAAATAAATATCACAATAAATATCAAATATCAGAAGTCCGAAAAGAGGGAGAGGACACGATCACCCTTAATTCCGACAACTTGTTCTACTATCGGGAGGGCGACCAGCTGTCCCAGCACGGTGTCGGGTTTCTCCCGTCAACAACATTGTAAAGATCGAGAGCATCTCGAGCAGGGTGGCATACTCAGACCAACCAGTATTAGCTGAAAGTCATACATGTATACGTCCCGCACTCGAGATGCCCTGATAATGAAGTGGAAGTCATGTATGTTGACATTTCACAGGTCCTACATGCCTCGAAAATACACTACACAGTTGTGATTGAGGATTTTAATGCGTGGCTAGGCCAGAAAAGCAGCGATGAACTGAGAGTAGGCCAGCTTGGGTTTGGACAGGGAAACCAAAGGGGACAGGCAGGTCGTCCAGAAAATGGACGTGGCTGCACCCTGGTGGCAAGCATGAGACTTTATCATGACGAAGCACATATTCAATGACGTCTCTCTGGTCAGCAGGGTGAAAACCGGCAGCGATCACCGTATATAAGAGCGTCATTGGATATCAATGTTAAGCTACAACGGTCTCGTCTGTAAAGTTTACGTTACGCCCAAATCCTGTCCAAATACAAAATCCCGAAAGCTTTCAGTTGGAGCTGCAAAACCGCTTTGAAGGCAACAGTGGACGAGCTGAATAACGGGTTGGTGGAAACTCTCCATACGGTCGAGTCGGAGTTCTTTAGGACCCGCCGCAGAAATAAAACATGACTCTCGGGTCACACTTTCAATTTAATCGCAGAGAGAAAGGAAATGAGGCTACAGTCTTCGGCAGATATGTCAAGATAAAGCGTGCTCAATAGACAGATCTCGAAGTCCATACGACACGATTTGCGCTCTTACAATACTTACAGTATTGTGAGTGCAATATAGCGAACAAGGGTTCCTAGGTTTTCGCAAGAGATTTTTTGGACGAAGCAGAAGGCCAATTGAACAGGAGGAATAGGAGCGTGGTGGTACTCTTCCATAAGACCCTATAATTCTTATGGGCCTATAATTCTTAAGGGGGATGAAGCCCTTAAGAATTATAGGCCCATCTCACTGCTGAGCCACGTCTAAAAGCTGTTTTCGAGAGTTATCACCAACCGTCTCTCTCGAAGATTTGACGACTTCCAGCCTCGCGAACAAGCCAGGTTTCGAAAAGGATTTAGTACCATAGACCACGTTCATAGGCTCCGGCAGATTATACGGAATACAGAGGAGTTTAATCGGCCTTTACATATGTCTACCGTTTGTGGACTACGAGAAATCCTTAGATTCATTCGCAACCTGGGCAGTGTTATAGTGTTTCCAGAGCGGTGCCAAATCAACTACCGGTGTATCCAAGTGTTGAAGTGTATGTACAGCAAGACCACTATGTCTATCCGGCTCCAGAACTAGAGCACACATCCAATCCCATTACGAAAAGGGGTGAGACAGGGAGACGTTATCTCTTCGAAACTGCTCACTTCTGCAATGGAGGATTTATATAAGATCTTAGGCTGGGACGGATATGGCATCAATATCATCGGCGATTACATCACTCACCTTCGGTTTGCCGAAGATATAGTCATTGTGGCATAATCGCTGGAAGACCTTAGCAAGATGCTGTTGAGAAAAGTGATTTATTTAGTCTAGAATATTATTTTCATTTATATTCAGATTCAGATTGTTTTGTTTGACGCCGATAAAAAATTCGACGGAGGTGGCGTTGCAAAATAATAGGCGGCGTGCGACGCGCCGATTGGCGCACACGTCTTGTGGCCGCTATGCTGTGCGGGGGTGCAGGGGTACTCACGGCGGCCTGGGGGTGCGAGCTGAAGGTGCTGCCGCGCACCACGCGCTTGTCGTGCATCATGTTGGAGTACTGGGTGGGCGCCATGCTGCCGCTGTAACAAAATGTATTATATTTTTATATTCATCAAGATAATGTCTAGGACAAACTATACGTTTGAATCGGTCAATGGTCACCACGATACCTATACCTAGCTCGTTTTCGGTTCACTCGATAATAACTGTTATTATAAAGCAATTATAATACCAGGTATGATAAAAGGGCATTCTTGAGCTAAAAAAACGCGAGTAAGGTTCTTAGGTGCTACTTTGTTTGTAGTTGGCTCCATGGTATAAGAAAACAAGGTATGCTCTTCCGAGACACGACGGTCACATGGGTGACACAAGGCTACGTCATCGACGCCATCGGCGAATGAGAAGACGAATTTCTTTCCTGGTATTGCCAGTAGTAGTGTAAAATTGTAACTCCCCAAACTCCTTGTATTACCTGCATAAATCTGATAAAACTATGTGGTTTTGTATTTACCAATTATTTATTCCATTGACGTTTAACTAACGCTGTTTTGACTGATCTATCAAACATAATTACCCTCATCACATTTGGTTCCCAACTTCTACATTTTCATGAAATAATGTTGGAACTGGACAGTGACGTCAACTTGTGTCACTCCCGAAAGAGCATACCTTGTTTTTTTATACCATGGTTGGTTCCATTGACGGTAATTGAAAGTCAAATTGACGTATTTGAGTTGGAGCAAAGTATTGTAGCAAGCGTTTATATCATATCAACTTCCTTGATATAAAATTAAAAAAATATGGATGATATCTTATTTAAAATGTCAAAAACAAATATCATGGTATATGGAGATTTTAATATTGATCTTTAATTAATTTAATTCTTATAATTAAGTCCACTATTTATGGAACCTACTAGAATAATAAAAAATAAATAATAAATAAAAAGGCTTTATTGCAGGAAAAATTACAGTATAGTATAGTATAGTAGGTACAGGGAGTTCTTAAAATCTAATTACCGTATCCTGCAATTGGCGGTCTTATCCCTTGCAGAGATTTCTACCAGACAACCATAATTCAAGGCACCTTATTATTTAAGGCTACCTATGAGCTAGCTAGTTGTAGCTAGCTGTGTGTAGAAGTTAGGCCAGGCCACTGTCTGTGAGTCGGACGGCATTGGTTGTTCACCATCCCCCGAATTGGTTGGTACTGTATCTCAGGGGGCAGTAAACGCCCGTTTGCACCCGCCTCCCCGACAGGTAGCCTAGCTCAACCTTAGATGATTGATTCGGCTGATTTATAAAACTAAGATTAAGCAGCGAAACCATAGCTTAGAGAGAGAAAAAAAAAACTTAAATAATAGAAGAGTAGTCAAAGTAGTGGCCATAATGTAGATATAGATAGGTATACATTTATACACTTAGGCAGTAAAAACCGATTTAGCATTATGGCACCTAGACAAAAAGAAGAAAAAAAAAATAACTAAAATACTCGTCGCAAAGAATGTGAACGCATACAGTGAAAAACAATAGGTATTATTACTTTATAGATAATAGCTACTAGTAAGTAGGTAGCCGGGTTATGAAGAGTAGCTCAGGAGCTTTTCAGTGTCAGTGTAGTTTAGTTGCATTAACCAATCAGTTATTTAAATTTTTGCCTTATATCTCGTCATTTGATGTATATGGAGGTCCTTATTGATCCTGTTGTATAGGCGCGATGCGATTATTTTATAAAAACGGCCGTAAAATGTGGTTCTGTGTTTCTCTATCTTACATTTTTTGTGTGACTTTCGTTTTGTTCCTACAACTGGGTGAACGAGATTGAAGAGTGCATGCGCAAAACACTCTGGAGGACGAATAATTGTCGCACTGTGAGAAACTTACAGTCGTTATATAGAGTCGTTGTGTCCTATGTATATGAATAACTGAAACATCAGCAAAATGTATTGATAATATATTTGTTTGAATAAATAATAAAATAAAGATCTTTATCTTTAGCTTCCGACTGGTATTGATATAGACCAGTTGAGCTATCTGTAGATTGTTTGCAATAGTCTGCAGTTAGCTCAATTGTTTCAATTGTAAATATTAGTTTAATTTCTTTATATTAATAATAAAATTGTTAATGTGTAATAAGCAATTTAAAATCAGATCAATTAGGTAAACTAATTAAATTGAAATTCAAGTAAATAATAATAATAACTGTAAAAAGAGAATATCATACATACCTGTGACCAGAAGCCGAATTGCAAGGTTTAAAAAAAATTTTAAAACCCCAGCGGTAATTCTTAAAGTTCATCAATTACAAGCACAAAATATATATACCCGACTACATCGATAGCTGCAAACATCATCACTTGCTACCCCTGGTTGTTGTTGAGAAGAGAAGCCGCTGACCTGTCACTACTGCTAAACATCATCGTAAATATTGTTCCCCGCTCTTATCCGGAATTGGTCTAACTGTTCCGTCCAGTCGCGCTTCTCGACGAAACTACCTAAAACTTCAAGTCCCGCCCTGTACCACTAAATATCGGAAAAACTCTTACCTATGGTCCGAGACCATGCATGTTTTTAACAAAAGCTAGTCAAAAAATATTGATTTGTTCAACATCAGGCGTAATACATTTAAAAAACTAATTAACGCCAACTTCTTTGAATAAGGGTTTAATATTATGTTATCCATTATGATATGTATTTATTTATCCTAGCCCCCTTTCGGTAGCTACTCCATCTAGGTACCTACTTGATTGTAAACTGACGACAGGCATATTTCATATTTTGTATTTTTTGTACTAGGTTTTTTTATCATTCTGTAATTTTGGTTGTTATTATTTCTTAAATTAGGCACTTAGTTGCTATATAATTTTTTTGTTGTTGTTATTAATTGTGTTCTATAAGCGGAAGCTGTCCTTTTTGTTACCCAAGTAAATAAAATAAAATAAATAAATAAATTGGATTGGGATTGTAAACCGTTACCTCATAACAAATCAAATGAGTCCTATTGCAGTTTTTTTAATAAATTCACCAATGCATTCAATTCTAAAATAAAGTAAATTCGATAACCGGAGGTATAAGAAAATCTTTCAAAACGAAACGTTCTTTATATATGAAATATAGACAATATAATGAAAATAAAAAGAAAAATCAATTACAACTATAAATAACAATAATATTCTAAGAAAATGTAAACACAAGAACTACACTTAACTTCACAAAAACTAATGAATTTAAATAGTATTCAAAAGAGCAAAAATAAAAGTAAAGCTACCTGGGATGCCATCTCTTCGTCTCTATCGAATAATTTGTACAAACATGACATTGAACTAATTAATTATGACAATATGACTTATCAAAATCCTTCTGACATCAGTAATATTTTTTAATAATTTTTCAATAATAATCAATCTAAAGTACAACATAATAATTTGAACAATGACAGCAGGTTAATGAACTCAATATTTATGACCCCATGTGACGCAGAAGAAATATTTAAAATAATAATGTCCCTGAATAATAGTAAAACCAGTGGTGGTGATGAAATCACTACCGCTGTACTAAAAACATGTGTCAAATGGATAAGTTGCCCACTTTCCCATATTATTAATTTGTCTTTTTAAAAGCTATGGTAAATAGACTTAATAACTTTATTAACAAACACAAAATTCTGAACAATGCTCAATTAGGCTTTCGAAAAGGAAGCTCAACCTTTCTCGCATGTTTAAAAATAAACCCCTTTATTCATAATTTGTTATTTTTTTTATATTTTTTTATATTCATAATTTGTTTAGACACACCAGAATAATTAACATACATATAAACTAATTTGACAAACAATAATTTTGAGATGATGTTTGCATTTATAGATAATTATAATTATTAATAAATTAGACAGTAAGTATAAGTTTAATATTCACATGCCAGGTATGTGGCGAGTCATGAGGATCTACTTGTATTTATCACCTATTATTGTACCATGTCTTTTATGAATAAATGATTGATTAAAATTTCTGTTAAAAGAAAACCAAAATGGATCTCCAAAGGGATAAAACTGAGCAGTAAAAAACAAAGGGAACTTCTGTGGGCATATCGATGGCGCTCAAATACACTAAACTTTAAAAAATGCTCTACTAGATTTAAAAAAATTATTAAATTAACACAACTGTCACAAAATAGTCATAATATAAAAAATGTATTAATAAGTCACAAACTATCTGGAAAATAATTAATAAGACTAAACAAAACATACCTTACGAAAATATAACTGACATCACATATGACAATAATAATTATACTAAACCACAGGACATAGCTACTACATTTAACAATTATTTCATTGATCAAATGAAAACATGTGAAACTAAATCGTTATATAATAATAAGATAGTAAACTCAACAGTTAATTCAATCTTTTTACCCCTTATTACTATCCCCCTAAAAGTTGACAAGATAATCAAATCGCTGAAAAATAAAAAAAGCACTAGCTACGATGACTTTTCTATCCAAGTAATTAAATAAGTCAGTAACTCTATATCTCCCCACCTCAGCTACATTATCGATCTTGGGTTAGCTGATGGCGTTTTCCCAGAGCGAAACCTGTTGTAGTCAAACCTATTTATAAGAAAAAAGACGTAAACATCACGTAGTTAACTACCGCCCGATAGCGCTTTCATCCGCTTTCTCTAAAATATATTAAAAAAAAAATTTCATGCACTAAATTCGTTCTTAGAGAAACATGAGGTACTAGCAAACGAACAGAACGGATTTAGAAGAGGAAAGTCGATAAATTTAGC
Source organism: Eupithecia insigniata (assembly GCA_947859395.1). Lineage (NCBI taxonomy): Eukaryota > Metazoa > Arthropoda > Insecta > Lepidoptera > Geometridae > Eupithecia > Eupithecia insigniata. Next base: position 234,976 of record OX402000.1, read on the forward strand.
TATTTTAAATCGCTTAACTGAAATAATAAGAGGAGTAGATGAACAGACGCCTATATGTGCCATATATATGCATATGATAAAGGCGTTCGATTATGTAGATCACGGAATACTCCTGGACAAACTCTTTCGATACGGAATCAGAGGGAATGCACTTAACCTTCTACGATCATACCTCGAAAACAGAACGCAGTACACAGAAGTAATCAGAATATGTACGAAAACTAAGGAAGATATCAGGTATAAGTCTAATGGAAGAACAATCAAGTATGGCGTCCCACAGGGTAGTGTATTGGGACTACTACTATTCTTAATCTACATCAACGATCTACCCCTAGCCACCAAACATCCTATGGTCCTCTTTGCTGATGACAGCACTGCCGTTGTAAAATACATCCTTTGATACGTATGAAACTGAAATTAATGACACTATACGAAATATAAAAGATTGGCTTCAATAACAATTTAAATGTAAACCTGACTAAGACTAAAACTATGCATTTTTCTCAACGTTTGCCTTAACCTCAAATAAAGACGATATACAAAAATCAAATAATAGAAAATACGACATGTACAAAATTTCTAGGACTTGTAATTGACAGACAACTTAACTGGAACATACAAGCTGAAGAGGTATGTAAGGCGCTTAGTAAATTTGCATATATGCTGTACAAACTCCGGAAAGTAGTTGGTCTAGATACACTGAAAACGGTTTATCACAGCTATGTTTCTTCTAAATTGCGTTACGGCATTATGTTTTTTGGAAACTGTACTGAAAGAGAAACAATTTTTAAGGCGCAGAAGCGGTGCATCAGAGCAATGTATGGCCTGAAAACCACCGATAGTTGTAGACCTTATTTTTTTTCTTCTAATATATTAACAGTTCCTGCACTCTACATCTATGAAATGGCTGTTTTTGTAAAAAACAACAATGATCTGTTTGAGAAGCCAAATAACTCACGTAGTAGACGTGGTAAAACCGCATTACTTAAAAAAAGCTTTTGGGGCATGGTACCAAAAATTTATAATAAACTGCTTATAAACATTAAGTTGCTACCACTGACCTTATTTAAATACAAACTTAATAAACTACTGACATCAAAATGCTATTATAACATAAATGACTTTTTACTAGATAAGAACATACCTAAATATTGATGAATCAATGAAATGAATGTGTACCTATTTGTAGTGCGAGCGAGTAGAACTTTCAATGAATTCAGCAGGACGTTGAAAATTGACCCTTTCAATACCAGCATTCACAGGGCAAGGCGATGCATAACTCTCAACTTTTTTTGCACATAATGTTATGTTATGTATTGTTTGACTCTTAATTTTTTATATATAATTTTGTTTTTAAATTTTAATACATTAGTAAGTAGATGGCAATCCGAATTAAATAAATAAATAATTAATTATTATTGAAGCCGTTAAATCTTAAATATAATTTGTAATTTTATATTCTCAATGTGTAAAGTAACTTAATTTGTTTCTTCATGTCTGTAACTAGACTCTTCTACTGACTTTATATGTGTAACATTTGCATGCCCTAGATTAAGGCAAAACATGGTATGGTGCCTGCTAATTACTATAGGTACCATCTTTATGACCCATGTTTGCAAATAAAGAAATTTGGAATTTGGAATTTAGGGACAAGTCTGGCAAGGCGTGATCGAGGCGTCGACGCCTCGATCACGCCTCGACTGTTGGTAGTCCGGTAGCTATCGTGGACGTGTCGAGTAGTTATCGAGCAGGGACGTAATGAAAAAGGTTCATATCTGAAACGCACCTCATTTACGAACCACTGATGTTCACCATCTGACAACTCGAAGGTTGGAATAAGACATTTATTTGATTATTTTATTGTATAACAAAATGAGTTCCCCTTAAATTCTTCGTTATTTCATTATATCAGTATTCCTACATACATCCACGGCTATGTACCAGGACATACTTACCCGACCCGTGGCCCAAACTGCTTAGACCACATTTTTATTAAATCGCGCCTATCCAGTAAATGAATCGTATGTACTACGGACATAACAGATCATGATACCTTACTATTTGCAGTTGAAAAGCAACTACAACAATCAATATATATAAATCAAAAATTTCAGTAAAACATACATTTCTTAAATAATACTGGAATTTCATAATTTCTTTAATTACTGCATTATAGCAGTACAGTACCGTACCATAAGGTGGTGACTAAAATAGACTTTGATGGACTAGTGCATGACTTATGTATCTTTAACTGGGATGAGTTATATAATATGTCGGATATGAACATGGCTACAATTTTTTTTACTGATAGACTTAATCAGATAATTTTGAAACATACAATAAAACGCAAACGTAAGCAACAACATGAAAGTATCCTTCCCTGGATGAACACAGGGTTACTTAAATGTATCGAACGTCGGGATCAATAACATATAAAGATGAAGAAAAATCCAAATAATAAAAATATACTAGACAAATACAAAAATTATCGCAATACATGTAACAATATCATTCAAAATCAAAAGAATATGTACAATAGAAATTTGCAATTTAAAAATAAAGATGAAAGTAAAAAAACACCACGTTTTTTTACTTTCATCTTTATTTTCACACTTAAACAAATCTGTGGATTAAACTCTAAAACTACTTCAAACATTGAACTAACTAAACTAACTAACTCTGCAACAGATTCACTTAATTTGGTAAACGCGTATTTTAGTTGCGTTGGAGAGAACCTAGCTAATGATATACTGTCTAAATTAAAAATAACACAGTACGGTCTGGCAAACAACATCAAAAAATTACCACTACAAAATAATTCGGCCGAATCCTTCTTTTTTACACCCACGGATACGGCTGAGATAGAGCGTTTGATTGGAACCTTAAAATTAAAATCTTCCTATGGTCACGATAACATCACTAATATTATATTGAAACAAGCTAAAACTATGTTGGCGGAGCCCTTTGCTTATATTTGTAACCTTAGTATGGAGAGCGGAATCGTACCTGACAGCTTTAAACTAGCGAATGTTACACCAATTCTTAAAGATGGTGATTCAAAGTTAGCGGCAAATTATAGGCCAATATCTCTTCTTAGCTGCTTATCCAAATTATTAGAAAAAATTGTAAACCACAGAATTTTGAAATATCTAGAAGACAGCAAACTCTTAGCGCCGCGCCAAAAAATCTACTGAAGACGCCGTAGTTGAGCTTTGTGATCTTGTAGCCGACAGGATTGACAAAGGCTACAAGTGCACTGGCATTTTCCTCGATCTTGCCAAAGCATTTGACACGGTGTCTCGTCAAATACTCGCTAGGAAACTACAACTGATGGGGATTCGCGGAATTGCACTAAGTTGGTTCAACTCCTACCTAACAGGTAGGAAGCAAAGAGTCCGCGTGGAAGATAACTACAGTGACTATCTCGATGTAGGTTTTGGTGTGCCCCAGGGTAGTGCCGTATTTTAGGTACTTACGTATTATTTATCATTTTATAACACTCCATCAAAAGTAAGGTACATACCACAAATCGATTTATCACTAAACATTGGTCACAGGTAGCTTAAAAAATGTTTTAGCTACTGTTATAACAACTATTTTAAAGCTAATTCAACAAACTCTAAAATAAGGTAATTCTTAGAAAACTAGCAGCGTCATTAAATCTTCATTTGAAATCAAGCGTAGCAATTTATTTTCTCATTTTTACTATGAAATATGCAACATTTTACAAAATATTATTTTGTATATACATAGAGAAAAAATATTTTCACGTCAATTCTTGCTAATAAACGAGACGGTTTTTTCTTATTATGTCGAAAAGTTTCTATTACGAGGGTATCTTCTTTTTCCTAAAATGTTTTATCATATGTTTAGCTATATTATCATGCAGGTTTCATAAATTAAATAAAACGTTTTCTCTAGTTTCTGTCCCTTATCACCTTGTTCCGCGTGCAAGTTTCAAATCGACGCTATTCTAAGCGCCTTTGTGACGTTTTTCCACGGAGATTTTGCTTCACGACCTCAACTACGATGGTGACAATCATCTTTGTAAACTTATTTGATGAAATAATTTTTAGGACCATGCTAACAGGTAGGTACTGAGTTCGTTATTTAATACCGGACTCAAATCTATTAGTTGTTTACCACAAGTTGTCTAGGTACCACAAGTTGTATGGCACCACACTATACGAGTATTTCTATCACTGAGTTCACTGATAGGTAAGTAAGTAGGTAAAGTTTATGTCAGTTAGTTTAAATGAGCACGACCACGAGATTCAGAGTTAAAGTTAGAGTAAATCGGGGTAAGATCGGATGCTTTTTTAGAAAATCATTAGGAGGTGACAAAATATTTATTTTCTCGGCTTTAAAAATGATGGGACTACTTAATATATCTCTCTAAAATCGTTTGAGTAAAATATGGTCTATAAATCAGAGTTTTTGACAATTCTCTAAACGTAAAGATAACTTAGATAATGATAAACGTTATAATAAAATGTTGTCTATAAAAATTATGACAATCTAAGTAAAATGCAGCGCGTGCTAAATGACGCGGGCGACAAGTTTGCATAAGTATGGTGAATAAACTCGCTGTGCTCAAAACTAAGCTGCACAAGAGTTGCAAAAATGATCAATATATGAACCTGTGAAATGAACAATTAACATTCATTAAATATCATACATTCAAATATGAATTCAATCAAATTGTTAAACATATCCTTTGTAAAAAGGCTTAAATACTGCAAAATTTCAGTTTATTTATTAATTTTATTAGTTTAGAATTTTTTATTTACTCGTAGTAGTGATTACCTAGAGAAAAAAAAGTCTGAGGCCCAGTTGTATGTAGTTTGTCTGTGAACGTAACGCATGCAATCGGGCATGGTTCGGACATTACATAACCGACTGCTTTGCATTGGTAGACTAGACAAGACACACAGTCCAAATAAATTGGAAGTTTATTGAAACAAGAAGCGTGTGGTCCGATGCTATTAGTTGGGTGAATGTACCGGTTTACGACCACTTATTCGACTTGGACACTTTGAATTAACATCTATACTTATAATAAAACTGTAACAGGTCCAATTCTGTACATTGAAGATATTTTGACATTTTTTTGGAGGGCACTCAATTAACGATACTGATACCAAAAATGTTTTTTTTTTCCATCATGTCTGTCTGTATCTTGGCCGCGCATAACTCCGAAACTACTAAACGTATTGAAATGAAACTTGGCACGATTTTAGTTCATACTACGAGGAAGGACATAGGATACTTTTTATCCCGGAATTCAATAGGGTTCCCTTGGGAGAGGGGATGCGTTCGATCAACGCTCGAGCTTCAGCGTAAATCTGCTTTGTTTGTTGGAAGTGGTTATCAGTAAAGTAAGCATAGTTACGATCTTCACTTTGGTAGAGTTGTGTGTGGTTTGTTTGAAATTCTCTCCAGTAGGAATCGAGAACTTCGAGTCGTTTCTTCACATAAAGCGGAGTTTTACGCTCACCTCCATCTTTTTTGAAGTTGCGGAGAAGTCTTTGTATCTCCTCCTGCAGTTGAGATTGATTTGCCAAGATATCTTTAATATCCATGACGTTAAGTTGTTGTTTATACCTAGTTGTAAGGTAGGTAGTTGTTGTTGTGGGTGGTGTGGTACCTTTCAGCATATGCGACTTCTCAATCCAACCGGTGAGACCCGCTTGTGGGAAGCCAGTCGAACCGATCCGCTACCGATAGGCAATACCTTGTATAAAAGTGAATACTCACTCACCCAGTTGTAGTTGTAGTTAGTAATCCTTGTACAACTCACCGCACTCACTGTTATTTGTTAAAACTGCCGCGCGCGATAGAGTCCACAAGAAAAAAAAAAAAAAACAAAGATGTAGGGTGCGTAGTGTGCCCCCTACAATCCTATAAGTTGTTGGTAGAGTTTGTGAGTTAAAGAGTTTGTTAAGTTTCACTGTTTAATCGTACGTAAGTTTAAAGTTATGTTGATGGTCGCCGTTGAAGTGTACGCCGTGACGTGTTGCCCAAAGGACAGTTGTTTGCGACTGGCTCTAATTAGCCGTAGAAACACGTCATAACGTAAACTGCTGACCCGCGGGAACATGTGACACTGTATGGTATGTAAACCGTACAGTTTTCAAATGAAACTTGACATGATTTGAGATCATACTATCATGAAGGATATAGAATACTTTTAATCCCAGATTTCAAAAGGATTCTCTTGGGAGAGGGGATGAAAATAAAATTTTTTGGCTGCGCGTAGCGCCGAAAGCACTAAATATATGCAAATGAAACTTGGCAGGATTTGAGTTCATACTACTTACGAGAAAGGACATAGGGTACTTTTTATCCCAGATTTTAATAGGGCTCCCTTGGGAGAGGGAATGAAAATAAAATTTTTTGGCTGCGCGTAGCGCCGAAGTTACTAAGTGTTTTCAAATGAAACTTGGCAGGATTTGAGTTCATACTATGAAAAAGGACATAAGATACTTTTTATTCCGGATTTCAATAGGGATCCCTTGAGAGAGGGGATGAAAATAAAATTTCAAAACTACTGAAGGTATTCAAATAAAACTTAGCATGATTTACTATACTTTTTATAATACTTTTTATCCCGGAACTCAGAAGGGTTCCATTATGAGAGAGGATGGAAGTGAAATTTTGCGCGTTGCAGGATGGCGCGAGGGGCAATGATACTTCATGATTTGAGTTCATACTACGAGGAAGGACATAAAATACGAGTCCATACCCCAAAACCGTGAGTTGAGCCGTGGGGCCGCGGCGTACGAATAAGAACCCCTCCAACTCAACCCGTCCCGGATGTCGTAAAAGCCGACTAAGGGAACCTACCAGAGGAAGGGCAGCAGCTTCCTTCTGAGTATTTTTAAACACCAACACTGCGATCACTAATCCGTCTGCCAAGCGTGGTGATTATGGCAAATCCCCCCCTACATGGGAGACCATCCACTCGATGGACCGACGACATCGTAGCGGTCGCACGGAGTGGATGGAGGCGGTTCAGGACCGCTATTTATGGCGTCGTACGGGGGAGGCCAATGTCCAGCAGTGGACGTGTATGGGCTGATGATGATGATGATGATGATGACCCCAAAACCAACAAAATGATTACAAAATTGTTATTAGTGCCGATAAACGACCTACTGGACAGCATCCGGTTGGTACCAAGCTCTCGCTACCAATGATGTTGCCGTCGTCCTGGTAGATCAGCACGGTGACAGGCGGGACATTTTGCTGCGTACCCGGGATGACAGCTTGCATTGCATTGGCGAAACGCACCAGGCATTTGATGCTCTTCAGTCTCTACTCGCTTATATACCTACTGTCGTCGTGGCGAAGACGGATAAAACTTAAATCTCTGAATCCGAAAACTGACGAGACTGGACACTAAAAAAGTTTCTGCAATGCAATTCTACGCCTAGATACATTTTACCAATAAGAGAAGTTCGCATGGTGAGCAACCTGCAAAGGTTTCGAGGTTTGTTTAACCGTTTTCTGGTGGACACTTACGCCAAAATTAAACGAAGCGTTTGGTATACTAATGTATACCAAACGCTTCGCAACAGAACTAATGAGAGAAGACTGCGCGCTGAGAATTATGTAGATCAGCGAAACGCCATGAATCAAGATAGAAATTGTGAAGATTTGGGACGACTGGTGATTCTTCCTTCCAGTTTTAGAACTGGACAATAGTTGTGTTGTGCCCTATTCTCCAGTAGGTACTATCAAAAGCTTTTGAAGCGCATACTTTACCTAGGTAAATGTGGAGCTGTGTGTCGTCCAGTCAATAAAATCTAGGTATATGTAAATATATACTATACTACACTAAGAAAAATAAGTAAGGTTTGTGTGGTTGTAGGGGGTAATCTCTGAATCTACTGAGCCAATTATGAAAATTCTTTTACCTTTTGAATTTGTTTAAACACTCATCGTTTAAACTACGTTATTTGTGATTTTTATAGACTACTAAAAATGTTTGCCGCCCAACGAACTGGGCACGGGTCAGCTAGTCATAAATAAAATTGGTCAGTAATAGTCATTTGCCGAGAAACAATGGTATCGTATTTTTAGTAGGTTAGTTTGGCGACCACCCATTATTTAAGTACGTATTTTATCATTATAATTAATGCTTCCGAGATAAATAACATATTTTCTAAACATTCAGAATCAGAATCAATAACTTTATTTCTTTAGGCTTACAAAATAAGCACTAAGACAAGTCAAATTTTATACTATAAACATAGTTATTATTATCATTTTACGCCACATTTCCACCAATGACCTAAATAAAACAATGGTTTTACTCACGTTTGAAAATGTGTCCTCTCAATATTGTTTTTATAGAATTGCACTATAAAATTCTATACATCCGCTATGGCTGTATTTCAGAGACTCCCTGAGGTTCATCATGTCTCATAGACCAACAAAAGGTGTCGCGGCGGGGAAGGGAATAGGTACTGCTGTTTCGTTCAAAATCAAAACGAACTTAAGCACGTATTAATTAGACTATTTTGAAAGGATTTACGAAAAAGTGGTCGTAAACCAGGGGTGGTCGGCTAACTGACCAGTTCACCCTAAGTATAAATAAAATAAGAAATGTATAAGTGCGATAAGCGGCGGGCGACATAGTGCATCAACAGGAGTGCGGTAACATCACTCGTGACCCACGGGCAGTGCAGCCCCGCCACGCCGGCCAATAGCACGCGCATCCCGCCGAGCGCCGCGGCCGTCTGCGGCACGCCCGCTTCGCGCCGCGCGCCGCCCGCGAGCGCCGCCGGCCTGCTCGCGTACTCGTACAGTGGCGGCGGCGGCGGTGGAGCGGACGGCGTGGGATACAGCGCCTCCAGGCCCAGTAGCTGCGCCAGCGCTGGTGGCGGCGGGAGGAACGTGCCCGTCCGCACCGTGGTCACGAACCGCGGCCGTGGCGGGGAGGGCGCAGGTCGGCGCACGCGGCCCGCCACCGCGCTCAGGTCGGGCTCCGAGGCGGCGAGTCGGCGGCGCGCGCGTGGCCTCGTGCCGCGCCGCAGGTTGGCCGCCAGCAGCTCCTTCTCCTTCAGCCGGCGCAGCTTGAAGTCGAGCGCGCGAGAGAATTTCGGGTCCAGGATCGTGTTGGGGGAGAGTGCGGGCACGGGGGGCGGGGAGCGCTGCAGCGGCTTCACGATGTGCACGGCGCGCGGGGGAGGGGTGGTGGGGGCGGGCGGCAGCACGGTGAAGGCGCCGCTGCGGGCGACGTCCTCGGGTGCGGGCGGCGACATGGCGTGCGGCGCCCGCCTGCTGCTTGCGCGACTGTCCGCGCCCGTCCTCGGACACCGGTCACTATCCCCCCGCTGCCCCCGCCCTTCGCGCAAGCGCCTTCACCACCAGTGGACAGCATCGTGCTGACCTTTGCATAACGTGCTTGATGACACGTGATGTCGGATGCGACGGAGTGGTGAACCTCCGGATAACAAACAAATAACGCAACAGGGTCATCTTGCCGAAAGCTCATTTACCTACCTATATGATGTATGTACCTAGTTAGCAATTACAGCGGACAGGCTGGCGGCACGGGGTGCGGGGCAGGGGCGGCCCACGTGCCCGCTCACACCACGTGTCGCGACCGTGCAGGTAGCTAGGTGTATTTTTGTATTTGTATTTTTTTGGCCGTGGGGCTGCGGCATAGAATATCGACCCCTCCAACTCAACCCGTAAGAGCCGACTGAGGGAACCTACCAGAGGAAGGGCAGCAGCTTCCTTCGGAATATTTTTCAACACCAACACTGCGATCACCAATCCGCCTGCCAAGCGTGGTGATTATGGCAAATCCCCCCCTACATGGGAGACCATCCACTCGATGGACCGACGACATCGTAGCGGTCGCAGGGAGTCGATGGATGGAGGCGGCCGCTATTTGTGGCGTCGTACGGGGGAGGCCTATGTCCAGCAGTGGACGTATATGGGCTGATGATGATGATTTCAAACTTACTTTAATACTTATAGATTCAGATACTCTAAACCAGAGAAGGTTTGTTTATTGTCTGCAGTTACAACGAGATGCCACACATTTGGCATGAAGTTACCTACCTATAGAACAACAAACATTAAAAGCATTATTATAATAAACATAGGTACTATGTATAGGTACCTAACTTTGTGAAAGGTTCAATTGAAACAAATAGTACTTACCAATATCTACCAGTCAAAGATATGGCATCAATATTTACACAGGTTACTAGCTAGTCGCACTGCATACCTAGTAGAGGTAACGGCAAACAGGTTTTAGAGTACAGGCACGTACCTACTGGTTGACTAGCGGTCGCTCTCTCGAAAATATACTCATAAAGGTCGTAGTAGTAGTGGTAGTACAAATCTATTTAACATTAAGTATATTATATTTTACAATGTAACTAGGTGCTGTGCTTGGGCACAGAAGCCGGGCGGCGGCGGGACACGTTATTCCGTGCTCGTTCAGATCAGTTATTCGTAGCTATTCGTACCATGTCCGTAGCAGTTGATGTTGGCTGGCAGCCGCAGTCTAGGTACACACCTAGGTAAGGTAACTAACTAGTACGTGTCTAATGTCTATGTCTACTACGATTCTTTCATCATTCGGTTTTGTAATCTAACTTTTGTAAGCGTCGTCGCGTTGAATGGAAATCACAAGATAATTTAAAAGCTACCAAACGTACCTAGGTACCTAATTTCAATTATATGAAAGCTGACCTTCCCAGCATTCAATAAACGCTCATCGAGATATAGCTACTTCACATCTCATGGCTAGCCACACCACCTGGAGCTAGCTAGGCGTCGCTCGTCGTCGTCACGTCGTCGTCCGCGTCGTCGTACGCGGTGGCGTGTCTCCCCGTATTAGTAACATTACCCAATCTTACCTCTCACTAATACATATTAACTAGGTACAACTCGTCTTGTCGAGAGTTAATACTTTATTCAATCTATACGAGTACAAGTATTGGCATGGGTACTACCACACCTAATTAATAGTGATAGAGGCCTCCCCGAGCGACGCCTCACAAGCATGCTCCGGAAGTTGAGGCGCGCGTCACCATGGCAACGCACCCTCCCCCGCTCCGCACCCTGCTGGATATCTACTCAAGGTTAAGGTCGTTGCCCCCTGCTACCACCTAATCTGAACTCAATCTAACCACTTGAAATTATGAATATTAAATCACGTTTCTACATTATGATTCTCTTTTATACAAAAAAATATGTAAATCACAAGTAATTATAGGTTTTCAGTGGCAGCCCATTTTGATGAATGTTAGTTTCTCTCCGTTTTAACAGTGCAATACCAATTACCTAATTTAGGTTATTACTAAGTAATGTACATACTATGTACTTATACATATGTCTAAAGATATTACTAAATAATGTATATGTGTAAAGTTATAACTAAGTAAGTAATGTATATTAGGGTTTGGACACGAGAATTCCCGTTCCCGAATTTCCCGGGTATTCTCGAAATTTTTGGGCGATTTAAGAACCCGGAAATCGAAACTCACTATCCGGGAAATTTCGGGACTTTCGGGAAAAGTAAGTATTTTCGCCTTTAGACCACTACCAAAATGACTTAACGTACTTTATCCCACTTCCTTTTATAGTATTTCGCATGTAGCCGGTATCTACGTGGTATGAGATATATTAGTAAGAGCTTTATCTCATTTGACCTGTTAAAATTTATATCAAAGTCTATATCTTTAGTCCCCTCGTTCGTTAATAAGTCTGAAGGCTTTTCATTTTATCGAGTCGTGGCTGAATCCAGCTTCACACACTCGAGTTCTGTCATGTCGCTCAGTAGAGTATCAGTACATTTCTGAGCAACATGAAAGCAAAACTCCATACCAGACTTGAGCTTGAAAAAGAGAAAAAAAGCTGTAACAGTGCGAAATATCGCCTGATCTCGTATAGTATGAGACACTTCGTGGTCGCTTTTTTAGCTTTCGATCCGATGAAAGTACCAAAGTTCAAAGTTGGTATGTATAAGAGTGACACCAAGGAGTTCCAGTTGGATTTCGAGGCATCTAATTTGACCAAATTTCTTTCATCAAAACCGGACGTAGACTGCTATATTATTATCAGGGTAAAGTGTAAGTTTTGCAACATATCCTCTTCGTGCTTGGATTTCATCCAGACCGGCTGTGGCTTCTGGACTTGTTTAACACAATGATGTCGCCCGCTTGGGTATAATTAGGTAAAAATACAGCATACCAACATCTGATCGGTTCAAATGTATTCGTTTACTAACGAATACATCTGAATTGACTATTTACGGGCGACAGGAACAAACAGGTAGTGGGGAGAGGGCCCTGAAGTACCAAAGTTGCCCGCCAATTAATCAGAAGAGTCATTAATGTCGACACGAATCACGAGTCACTCAGATAGTTATAGAATATACCCTGAAGTCCATAAACTGAAAATTGTCCAATAAGGCTTTTGAGCCAAACCAAGTATATGCCTTTGAGATGTCAAGTCACAACGCAATGGCTTAACTGTGCTTTGATAGCCTGACTCCAGATTTGAGGATGGAATGAAATGATTGTAGACTTACACTTGTTACGGTTACAGAAATAGAGCCGACAGACAGGGAATAAGCGTAGATTTACTGTGTGCGTAAATGCGAAAACGTACATCTAGAAACACCTGCTTAGCTGCCTGCTTTTATTATGTAAGTAACAACACTAACATAATAAACTATTTGGAAAATAATTCAATAGTCCATTCTAGACCTTTGTGATACACCGTCATCCTCATCGTCACTTTTTATCAGCTGAAATTGTGGTCAAACGAAGGTTTATTGACTACAAAAACAATATAAAACTCCACACTCTCTGTACTGGATTCTGGGAAGAAAATCTAATCTGTCACTTTTCATTTAATTTATTACAACTCTAGGAACACAAAGGAGCACTTACTTAGTCACGTCAAAAAATTATATAAAAGACTAGACAACAAACTCCCTATTATCTCCCTATCTATAAAATACTGAAACCTATACGGAGCTGAATTATGGGGTGTTATGGCCAACTCAAACCTGGACGTCTTACAACGCTTTTAATCAAAAATTATTTGGCTAATATTAAACGCACCATGGTTCGTGACAAATGCTTCATGATCTACACATACCGACAGTTAGGAAAGATATCGCCACCAAACTAGAGATACTATACCCAATGATTAGAAATCCACCCAAATGAGTTGGTTAATGACTTCATGAAGAAAAATACCACATCCAGACGATTAAATAGTCCATTATAACTTTATATGATATCACCAAAGAAATTGATATGCCGATGGGCATATACCATACATGACATGGCTGGCAGCAAGAAGTATACAAAACTCTTAGCCCAATGCCTAAATAGACAGATAGCAAAAAAAGGAGCAATTTTAAAAATCTCAAATAATGTATCATCATCGATCATAATAAAATACAACAAAATAAGATGAGAAATAACCATTCTTAATTGAAATAGTAAAGCTATCGAATAAAACGCTTTAATGAAAAATAGTAAAATTATCGAAAAAGCATAATGAATATGATATATGTATATATAAAGAATTAATTGTGATGTTTATTTATCTTTGTCACTTTATGTTGAAAACTGGAAAGTGAAGTGTGTGAAAGTGAATATGATGTACAGTCTACATATATTAATATCTAAACTTTATATATTTTTTTATTTTTGTATCAAACTTATTCAGTTTTTGTTATTTTCCTCATCTCAATTTATTTACTAAATAGGTACCTAAAGTAAACCACCATTTATTTAGTTATTTTCTGAAGAATAAGATTTAAATAGCCTAGGTTGGTATTTCCCGGGAATTCCCGGTTCCATCAAAATAATTTCCCGGGATTCTCGGTTCCTCAAAAACTACCCCGATTTGACAATCCCTAATGTATATGTGTAAAGTTATAACTAAGTAATGTATACATATGTATAAAGTTATTACTACGTAATGTACATTTACATCATAATGCTCGGCAAGAAGGTTTTACAAATTAAGCAAAGAGGCTGTGTAAGATGGTAATCGCAACACAGTACATTTTTATAGGAATTCCATTTTCAAATCTCATTACGTCACACTTTGTTTGAATCGTAAAGATTTTACAGTTCAAGGTATGCAAAACTCCTCGGTAAAACAATATCTTTTCTTATAAAATTATAATAAATTTTTTAATTAAAAAAAAACTGTGGATATGGCGGCATTTCATTTCATTTCATTTGTGCGACTGTAATAAACTAAAGTTAAAAGTGTAATAAACAAGTTTAAAGTGGTAGTTCAGTATGTCAAATACTTCATCAGATGAAGAACTGGTCCTCACGCCTGATTTCTGTCATCTCGAAGCAGAAGATTTTGTACAAAATGTTTTAATAAATAATTAATTTTCCTAATAAAAATTACATTTTGTCATACCTAAGTATATAAATGTTTTATTTGCCTCGCCATTATGATGTAAAGTAGAATGGTTACCTCGGTTGCAAGTAGCTATTACACCCTCGAACTATGTTCTCGGGTTCACTCGATCCATTAGCGCCCTTTGCGAGCGCTCGCAAGGGCGCGAAATTGGATTGAGTGCTCCCTCGAACTATATTCGCCCTCGCTTCGCTCGGGCGTCAAAATATCTCGGGTGCACTCAATACAATTTAGGGCCCTTTGCGAGCTGAGTTCGCACTGGCGCCAAATTGGATCTTGTTCTGTAATAGCTCCCTTACTACCCTTGTGTAACAATCTACTAAAATGTATGTTTATTATAGTAATGTAAATGTGTAAAGCTATAACTAAGTAATGTATGTATATGTGTAAAGTCTTTACAGTGATACCTATCAATTAGTTAGAATATGATAAGTTAGGAGGACGTACCTAACCTACAAGAGCACCATGTAAATGTATGGATTTGTGGTAGCCGCGCCATGCGAGGAGCACTCTACTTAATTAGGGAGCTACACCACCTTGTACTGAGCTCGGTACAAGGTGGACCGGAGCACTTGCTCCTTGATTGAATCACACAATCACCTACTTTGCTTTGCAGACGATACGAAGATCTTCAGCCTCAGGAAGTTTATTACTAATAAGCTGGACCGTAACCGAGACGAATGCTCCATACTTACTTTTGCCTGCAAAACTTAAATTGGATTTGTGATCTGTTTCGCTAGTTTCAACCGAGCTATATACGTACTTTAAATTATTATTTTTCTTTTGTCTGAAGCATTCTTGAATATGCATTACAGGTTTGGAATCCGAGATATAATATAAATAAATATAAATATTTTATTTTATTTCAGATAACATAAGATATGGTATGCATATCTATATTGAAAGTATATTGAATCAAATTAAATTATTAAATAATAGCTGCTGCCTGCGCCTTCGCCCGCGTTTTGGGTCAGGTCCCAAACTATACCCTACCAAATTTCAACCCAATCAGTTCAGTAGTTTTTGCGTGAAATCTATAAATCCATACCTACAAACTTTGACATAATTTATAATATGAGTAGGATCGTTTGGTTAAAAATTCAAAATTATGTTCAATTATGATGAACTCTGCAAAAAGTTTCATTGTGTTCCCCTATCAAAAAGGCGTGAAATTGCTGATTTATTTTTTCTTAGGAAAACAACTTCAAATATATTTTGTAGATTGTCCTGAGCTACTCATGCTCCGTTTAGCACCACAATTTTACCTATTGCTGGCACAAACTACAGACAAAATGCATTTTTATGGCGAACCTTGGATCTATTCAATAAGTTTTGCAGTCATCCTGATTCCTGTCCTGACTTAGACCTACATCTTATTTGGTACGAGCATAAGTTCAGCCACACAGCGACTTTTAATAGTGAGGCAGTCGGTACTTAGGTTTACCTACAGTCATTTTACGGACCTACATAGTGTTATTGTTTCTCTATATTATTTCATGTCATTGTTATGAGAGCTTCTGTTTACTTATGTTAGAATTTTTGTTAGATATGTTGTTACTATGATGTGAAAATATATATATTAACTTTCTGTTATTATTACTTGAATCTATCTAAGACAGCTGTTGATTTTCCAATAAAATAATAAATAAACAAATTCCAATACTCCTCATATTGTATTGCAAAGCGCAATTGTCTCTGATAACGAGCAGATAACGTCATCCTCGCCACATTGCCAGTCTCAGTAAGGCGTACAAAGTCACTACTATTATTCAAGGGCATGGTAAAGGAACACTATTTGTCCTGCTGTCACTGACCATACCCTAGTTTCCCTTAGTAAAATGAATGTATGTATGTACGTATGTATATATATAAGTATGTATAAATAGGTTTATGTATTCTGGTATTTTTGGTTATTTATGTAAGTATTCGTATGTAAGATTTGCAAATGATTAGAGTTCTGTAATTTGTATCAGCTTCTTAAAATAATGCACACAGATACCCGTATTCAATCCAACGATCCTAACCAACCAAGGTTGTCTGGTAGAGATTGCTCGTGAGCGATAAGACCGCCAATTGTCACATTCCTTTTTTGTATCAAATTGTTTATGAACTGTTTTGTTCAGTGTGCAATAAAGCATTTTCTATCTATCTACAGTTCAGATGCTCTAAGAACATGCTACGGTGCTATAGTTCAGATGCTCTACGAACATGCTACGGTGCTATAGTTCAGATGCTCTACGAAGATGCTACGATGTTACAGTTCAGATGCTCTACGAACATGCTACGGTGCTATAGTTCAGATGCTCTACGAACATGCTACGGTGCTATAGTTCAGATGCTCTCGGGGAATACTAGCTGTGCCCGCGGCTTCGAATTGACGAATATTGTTCACAATTTTAAGGTTATTGATTTGTTTTTGTGTTTGGAACCCAAATAATTTTCTTATTTTTAAATAGTTTGGTTATCTTTCAATCTAGATTAATAATGCCTCTTAGTATTTAGGCATCCACAGTGTGGTATTGTAAGTATGTACAACAAAGATTACTAAAAGAAGCGTTATTTTCAAGGTGGAGTAAAATTTAGATTTTTTTTTTGTTATCGTCAGCATGGCTGGACCAAACGAGATATGGACATGAAACTATGAGCATTATTTACTACCTATTTGCTACTATTTACTACCTTTAATGAAATATTTGGTACCTCTGCATTAAGAAATTAATATATCAACCAAATAAAGTGGTCAGGTTGGCTGGACCGTGTCCAGATTCCCATGGTTTGAGCATTAAAAAAAAAAAGTTTATTTGGTACAATTGGTTTTAACAAAGTAGCAGATCTTAGCAACTATAGGAAAGTGAACAAAATGTTATTAATAATAGAGCTAACTACGTACATAGTACTCAATAAGTGACAGGTTCTTAGTTCGTTTTAAAACCTATATGTAGAGAGATATTGACTCCAAGTTCTAACTAAGTATATACTTGTATGTAGACACCAGGGACGCTGCTTCAGCTAGCGACAGTGCTTTTGAATGCTTCATTCACGGATATCTAAAAGTTGTCTTATTGTTCGACTTTTTAGGTGATAAACTATTTATACCATTCTACAAACCAAATCATTATTATTATAATCATTGTATGAACTACGTTGTTAATGTAAATATTTAGTACCTATTTGCTACCTTATGTATTTGTTTTATAATTTTTAGACGCTTCTGTACAGAGTTATTAAAACAAATCTAAAAAATATTAAAATGCCAATATTAAAATTATTTACGCCGCAATTCACCCCAGAAAAATTTACTAATACTATTTTAGTAGGCGCTCAGGAACAATTTGCGACCCGAGGATACCCCTTTAACCTAAGGGCTAAATATACAAAACCGTAACGTACTTTTTTTTGATGCATGGATCTGAGTGTTAGTTATTGAAAGCAGTGAATGAAAAAAGAGGGCATGTTTCAGAGATGGATAACTGTTAAGGAGGATGTACGGGTGGAGTGACCAGAATGAGTACATCAGAGGAAGTTCTTAGTTCTAATCTTAGAGGTACCAAATATTTCATTAAAGGTAGTAAATAATGCACATGGTTTCATGTCCATATCAAGTTTGGTCCAGCCATTGTGACGATCACGTTTTTTTGGGCATGTCGATTCTTACCAGGAGGGTTCCTTCCTGAGCTTGGCATTGTGATAGAGTGCCTTGGGCGTGCTAGCATACGTATACGGCCCCTTCTGCTTCTGCAGCGGAGGCCCCTCGACTAGTACGGAGCGCACGGAGGCCGCCATGGGGCCCGCGCGTGGCCAGCCACCAGCCCGCCAGGAAACACTGCTCTAGCAGCGCCGCCAGGAAGCAGCACATCCACCTCCACGTACTGCACTACACTGCACTCGGACCAGGCACGCTCGCCTTCGACTTATTTATTTTTATTTGCTCTATTTACACAACAAAATCTGACGTCCTACGACGTCTCGTGTCAACGGTCACAGCGAACGCGCCCGCCGCGATCTCACTCCCGTTCCGAATTCAAATGTCCGCACTGGCACGACACGGGACACTGCTGCGGCCAGCCTTATTTGAATGCAAGGAGACGGAAATTATCGGCCGATCACGCGTCACCCGGACACCGGAAACGGACATAAACTGCTACCATTCATCCCCGTGCGCCTCCCGGCGGCCCCCAGAGCTGGCCCCGGCCGCGGGCCGAGGGGCCACTCTCACTGTCTTTCGTACCCACCACCAACGATCACTACACACTCCATTTCGAATTCGTAATACAATGAATGTAGATAACAATATTTAGCTGTGAATCCTGACATGGCACAACAATAGGAGGTTGTCATGACAACTGATAACAAGGTCAGTAGTGGTCTTATAATAACGGCCGATAGGCTGTGTTCATGTTGAGTTACATTTTACACTCATTGATAACTATCACCAATTCATTTATTTTCGTGGCACTGAAATGTTCTGATTTAATAGCTACCTGTTCAAGTTTACGAGGTCTGTTGACAGGTCCGAGATCTGCTAGGAATTTATATACTAAGTTACGTTAGTATATAAATTCCTTGGAGGTATAATAATAATAGATTTACACTCTAAGCTCGTAAAACGCACTTTATTAGTTCTTCATTTAACACTACATAACCTAAAGCAAGTGATGAATTGATTGATTAGGTATGGCCACAGATTAGGTACCTAATGTTACTTGGGTATAGCCATACCCAAACCAATGGTAAAACCTTCACCTCTTTCAGCTAATAGAGCCCTGTTAGCTGAAAGAGGTGAAGGTTTTACCAAATTCAAACAAATCGAATGAGATTTCATAGTGTGACTCAAAGAAAATATAATACTTACGAGGTGTGACTCTCCTTGTTCAACATTTCCATAGCTATATATGTATGTAATTTGTATGAGGTTACAAATTCAAAACTTATTACTGCCTTGCAAATAATAAAACCTTTCCAAGCAAGGTTAGGTTTCTCGAGAAAGATATTAACGTGGTATCAACAAATAATTGCGACATTGCCCCAACATTTTGCGTTTCGCTTATACCTCACCTCACCTTCTCTCATTATTAAATAAGCACCTACTCTACTTAGGTACCCTAAAGTAGTACCTATGTACTTATCGCATTATATAATTCTGAGACCGTAGCTAGTTTTACTGTTGACATGAATAGGTTCATAAAAATACCTAAAGAAAAAAAGTTATTGAGGCGTTTTCAAAAAACTATCTACTCACCAGAAAAGGTCGCGTCCGCGTCGGTCGTGACGGTGTTGTAAGTGAAGAAAACAAGCGCCCTCTATGTTACATGTTTTAAACTACATAGCACGAATGTCTGTACCCTCGTGTACCGTGTTTGTTGCAGTCAGGATTGCGAGCTGAGCGTGTTGTTCTACCCGCTAACAAGCTTTATGTTTTGGTTAGTGTTGGATAGATGGCGTCTCAAAAGTAATTATAGGATTTAATAGGTTTAATATGTACCTACTTATGCCAATTTTAGTTTTTATGGGAACATTATGATATAATTCTTGAAAAAAAGCTTGTGTTGCAGAGCTTTTGCTGAGAATGATCATGGTCTAATAAATATGATTTGATTATGAGAAAATTTTAATAGTGATTTGAGAAAGTAAAAAAAATACTTATTGTGTTGATCTGGCGGCGCGACGCGTCGTCGGCAGCGTTGCGTGTGGCCGTGACCAGATATAGGTGGGTATAGATCTCGAAAATCACACTTCTCTTACTTCCTGTATTTACCATCGTGATAAATGTATAGATAAGTTCCTCCAAACCAATAACGTGCCGCAACTTGCTCGAAGACAGCGGGCGCCGCACTATGGGTCAGGAGCGTAATTTTCGTGCCAAAAATCAATTTGTCAAAAGTTTGATTTCTACATTTTTCTCAGTGAATATATAACGTAGGATAATTGAACATAATTGAAAATATACCACAAAAAATATGTTATAATAACATATTTTAATAGCGATAGCTTGAACTTGAATGTAAGGAAGTAGATTGATTGATGTAGGAAAATTTGTGATAAGACACATTCAGATCGGTTTTTACAAACATTTGTTGATAAACTATAACTTATTATACATCATTAAAAGCGTGGTACTTAACACTTTCCAAGTAATTCAAGCATATTTTTATATGGCTAAGAAAGTTAGCTTTTACAGACCATTTTTGAAAGCCCTCCTATTTTTTCAGTTTAAAAAATTCAAATTGAGTTTTCGTATTTACCGCTGTCTTCCGACAAGGAGATACGACTACTATAACGTTCCTTGATCTGTATACTCACAGGAATTCAAATAAAATTTTGCCCCAATTTGACTTAGAGGCAAAAAAGTGTATTGTGGGAAAAAGGGGAAAGATCATGAAAGTCGATTTTTTGGACAATTTGGTTTAAATGGTAGCAAATATCCTAGGTTTTATTCACTTGATGACCTTAACTTTAGTATTGATTGTTTTATTTTAATAAAACATAATTATTTTTGAAGTGGAAAACATGGTTAACTGAATTTATGAAGGTACCTATTTTATAATTATTTTAGCTGCAAATAGAGAATAACCGCATTATTTGATAATAGCTATCACCTTATCAAAGAAAGAAACGAAATATTGCGATTGCCGAACCGGAAACCGCAAAGAAATAAATAAGTTATCAATTTCCAATGGAATATATTTCGAGGAACGTGTGCAAGAAACCGCTATGAAAATCTGTACTGTCATGTGCAAATATGTTATCAATTACTGTCACTATAAAAAGGAATTCAGGTTCCAACTACAAACATTTGGAACTGTTTTGCTAGTTTTGTGGAAACAAGTGTATTAAAAAAACTAAAATGTGTGAATTCATTGTATCAAAACGCGAATTATGTTCTTTTTTATTCGAGAACGATGCCACTTCGGAAAATCTTCTTAAGTATTTGGAAGAAAACTATAACTTAACACCAACTAAACGCCAAAAAGTTGTCAAAAACATACAACAAAATATCTTACAAAAATTCCGTGATCGTTGGTCGAAAGCTAAAAGAACCAAATATCAATTTTTGGAACAAAATGCTTCGTGGTTAGATAGCGAGTTCAAAATTGTGTTCGATGATGAAGAATCGTGTCCCACACTAGGAACATCTACGGGTCGCGGTCGACCATCAAAAACATATGAAAACCTGTCAGACAGAAGCAAGAAACGAAAGAACATGGAATTAGTGCAAGAATATGGACTCGAATTTATACAGAACGCGTATGTACAGGGACTTCGATCACAAGGGGAATCAAAAGAAGCTTCCCTCGTAGCTATGCTAAAGCCATTAAGCAGTGATGAGAAGAAAACGATAAGAAGGCAAATACTCCATGAAACATCAACCGTAAGTGCGTATTCTATTCATGAAGCCTCAAGTTTATACATTGATTTAAATTTAACTAAGTCGCAATACGCATATTTAAGATCTGTTCTTGCTGAAAAGAATTGCTCTGTTTTTCCATCATACAATCTGTTGAAGAATGCAAAACTATCTTGCTACCCACCTGTAAGTAGTATTGAGATAACTGATATCGGTGCCAAAGTAAAATTACAGGATTTATTAGATCATACTGTGGCTCGTATTTTGAAGATTGAATCTACGTATAAATGATTGGATTACAAAGTATGAAACTATATACTAAATGGGGATGTGACGGCTCTTCGGGACAAAGCGAATATAAACAAAGATTAGAAGGAGAAAGTGAATTAATATCAGATGCTAACTTATTCATAGCTTCGTTAGTTCCAATAAAACTAATTAACTTGAGCGCTAATGAAATTATATGGGAAAATAAAAAATGCTCATCTCCGAGGTATTGTCGACCTATTTTAATGGAATTTTCAAAAGAAACTCCAGAGAAAACTAGAGCTGTTATTAATGATATAAAATCACAAATTTACAAAGTTTACAAACTTCCAAGATTAGACAAAATGATGAAATGATTGAAATAAATCATGAATTGTTTTTGACAATGATTGATGGAAAAGTAGCACAAGTATTAACTGATACTAGTTCTGGAGCAGTGTGTACTATATGTGGTGCTAGACCAACAGAAATGAACGATTTAAGTAAGGTTACATCCAAGCCTGAAAATCAAGATGCCTATCAGTATGGCTTGTCAACACTGCATGCGTGGATTCGATGCATGGAATTAATATTACACATATATTACAATCTGCCATTTCAAAAATGGTCGGCCCCAACACCGGAAAACAAGAGACTCAAAGAGGAGAAAAAATGATATGTATAAGGGCAGTTTAGGATGCAAATGGGTTTACACGTAGATAAACCACGACACGGATCAGGCAATAGTAATGATGGGAATACGGCTCGTCGATATTTTCAGAACTACCATTGTAATTCTGAAATTACGGGAGTTGATGAGGAGATAATCAAAAGATTATACGTCATCTTGCAGTTCTTAGCATCTGGACATGAAATTAACCTTCAAAAATTTGGTGTATACCTGCACAATTATACGTTGATAAATATAGGTGGTACTACATGCCCTCTTCTGTACACAAGATCTTAATCCACGGAATATAATCAAATATTTTGCTGTTTTAGCAATTGGACAATTGTCTGTAGATGCTCAAGAGTCCCGAAATAAGGACTACAAAAAAAAAATCGATTGGAGCATTCCAGAAAATGCTCTAGTTCAGCTACAAATGAGGACGTTTTTCATTCATTGCTATATACATCGGATCCATATATTTCTAGCCTAAGGAGACCAAGCGAAACTGTTCCGAAAGAACTGTGGCAGGAAGCTATAAATCTTTTAGATTTTTAACCAACCAAAACTTTCATTTAGTTTTTTACGATTATTTGTTTTTATTTATGTATATAAAAGTACTTCTATTATAGTAATTATTTTTATTAGTTTCCAATTTATCTTATGTAATGTTTGTAATAGGTTTTTTATTACTTGTTACACAAAATATGTAAGATTTAATTTAAAGTAAAAAAAAAAATTCTAAATTTTTTTTTATGTTTAAGTATTTTTTTATATTATGTCAATGTAGAATTTTATTTTAATTATGTCCATTGGAGTAGTTAAAATCCGCGAGAACCTAACAAAAATATTTTTTTAAGTTTAGTGGCATTGTTTTTATACTAATAAAGGATTTTTATTTAATTTGTAGTCCATATATCTAAAATTATAATTGCGAAAGATTCATAAAGATATTTTAAAAACTGAGAAAGTTACAGATTTTTGACAGGATAATTACGCTCCTGACCCATAGTGCGCCGCCGCGCCGCTGCGCCGACAACAGTGTTTAAAACAGTTCAAACGTTAGGAAAAATAGGTAAGTAAACGCGATAAATACCAATAATACCCGTTAAATTGCACTTTTAATGATATGTTCCGATCGCATAAGTTTTAAATATTTATTCTTTAATTGTTATTTTCTAGTCTAGTAGGATCGGTTTTGCAAGACAAAGACGAGCGAACGCCGCCCCGCCGCACTAACGAGCATTTTGCCTTCAAAACCGGACAAAAGTGACAATTACAAATTTCTATCAATGTCACCCAATTTGGCGTTTTATTGCACCTGGGTAATGGTACTATCATAAACCGGGCCTACCTCGAACCTTCCCCCTCCGCGCGCCCCGATGAATTAGTCGGAAACTAGTCTTTGTTTAGAGCGCACGTCTACTTTCTCGATACGTTGAATTGTTTTCGAACTTGCACTAGGTTTTAAAAATAGTTGAAAGTGGATTGTGGGAAGTTTTAACAATGGAAGCTGAAGAACAAGGTATGTACTTAATTTTAATGCATATTATTTATAATGCAATTGACTATTATGTATGGCTATCAATTAAGGGGGAAAAAAAATTAAAATCATGTATGTTTTTCTTTACAAATTAGTACTTTTTTAATAGTACCGTGTTAGATCGGGGTATAAATATACTTTTGTCGTATAATATAGTATTTCCCGACATCAAAACAGTAAAAACTTGTTCCACATCTTTCCACCACTCAAAAAAAACTACCTTTAAAGTGATATAAGGATTTTTCTATTGTTTAGCATATTTATAAACTTTGTCGTGTTTTTGCAGATTCGACTTCAAATATTATTGAAATGTCTCGAAAATCGCTCTATACGATTTTCAAAGAAAGCACAGCTAAAAAATTAGATGAAAAATTATCATTTATGGAAAATAAGGTCCAAGAAATGATGAAATGTCGCCGAAACGAGTATCAAACCTTAAGTCATTTCAAATCTGATTTAAAGAAGAGATGGGTATCGTGCAATTATATTGAAGAGAGGTTTATGAAAAAAAACGAAGCCATCTTTCGTTTTTTTTCATAAACCTGTTCAATACCAATGTTTCAATACCAGTACATATATGGACGCCGAACACTAAGCCGGGGCGCCCAATCAAGGACTTCCAAGAATTGACTGATCACAGTAAAAGACGAATAACAAAAGAACTCCGCGAGGAGGTACCAGTCGAAATGCTTACCTTCGCAGCTAGCGTCAGTCAACATATGTCGGGAAATGCTACAGCTTCAAAACCCATAAAAGATGCAACTTCTACGCCAACTAGAGCCAAACGGTACAGAAAAGTAATAAGTACCGCTCAGGAACCAAAAATAAAAAAGTACACACCGGAAGAAGCTTTGCACATCTTTATCGAAGGTAGCTTTACAAGGAAGCAGTGGGAGTTACTACACGATGCAACTAAGTGTATATTCCCTTGTTACACCCGTATTAGAGAGGCAAACAAACTCTGCTATCTAAACCCAGAGGCAGTTCGTTTTACTGAGACGTGTGTGGAAGTTGTACCTTGGAGTACAACTTCCACACAAGAGCACCAACACCACACCACACTCAAGAGCTTATATCGAAATGGGGATGTGATGGGTCCCATCAGATAAAATAAATAATAATAAATAAATAAATAAAATTTATTCAAAGAAACTCGTACATATAAAAAACATGAGTGCACTTAATAAATAAATATAGCTAAATGTAACAATTTTGCCTGAACTAGGTAATCCTGTGTTTCAGGCGACATGAGTGCTAATTATTAAATAAAATAATCTTTTAATATTACGATAAAGGCATATTTAGTATAACAATGTTGTTTATTTTACAAACGGTTCATGGTATTAATAAGGAACTAAACTTATATTACTCAATATAAGTTTAGTTCCTTATTAATACCATAGTAGCTAAATTAATAGATAGCCTACCAACAAAAGTTTTTGGACAGCTCCCATGATGACTCAAACATTTTCCAAAGTTCATTGGTTCCCTTGAGATTACAATCAGGTGTTGGAGAAAAAAAGAAGACGATATGGCAGAATCCGACACCTTCATCTACTCGTTTTTGCTGGCCAATCCGCATTCGATTTCTTCACGAAACAGCAGACATTACAAATGATGAAATAAAATATATAGAAGACCAAACAAAACAAATGATAGAGACAGAAATAGAAAATCATAACAGAGCCACATTCGTGCGCCACACATTACTCCCAACCATGGTTGATGCGAAAGTTTGCAACGCAGCTACTGGCACATCATCCACTATGAGATTTTACATATGTGGCAAAACTTCCAAAGCCTTCAATGACTTTGAAAATTTAAATGTGGAGGATCCTCAATCATTAAGATTCGGATTGTCAATTCTTCACGCAAGAATCCGTTTCTTTGAAACTATTTTACACATAGCCTACAAACTTCCTCTGAAAAAATGGCAAGCCCGAACTGCAGATGATAAAACTACGGTTAAAGAAACCATAGAAAAAATCCAACAGAAATATAGAGAAAAGACTGGCCTTGTAATAGATATGCCGAAACCTGGTTTCGGCAATTCCATTTCAGGCAACACGTCAAGAAGATTCTTTGCCGATCCTGATCTAGCTGCTGAAATCACTGGCATAAATAAAGAGTTCATAATTAAACTTAAGGTGATTCTGGAAGCGATGTCATCTGGACTCAAAATAAATGCAGAGAAGTTCGGGGTATTTTGCAAAGATACTGCAAAAATGTATGTCGAACTGTACGGTTGGCATCCAATGACACCAACTCTTCACAAAATCCTAGTGCATGGTACAACTGTAATAAAATATGCCCTCCTCCCTATCGGACAACTATCCGAAGAGGCCGCAGAAGCCCGTAACTTCCGCTCATACCGACAAAATTATGCCCGAAATTTTTCCAGGATTGAATGTAATCAAGATGTCCTCAATAGGCTGCTTCTCACATCAGATCCATTTATAAGCTGTCTGCGGAAACGTGAACAGCCAAAGCCAAAGCCAGCCCTTTATGCGTGAAACCATAGAGTTGTTCGAACCAGAAGAACTAAATACAGAAGACCAATCATCAATCATCGCGACTTTCTTACTCAGATCAATCAGACTAACATAGATTATAATTTAATAGTTTTGTTAACTTTTCATTTGTAGCCATGTGTATAAATATACTTATTTTTTTTATATATAATAAAGTATTTTTATTCATTTCCAATTAAAAAAAGTGCAAAATATTTTTTTCCGGTTTTGAAGGCAAAATGCTCGTTAGTGCGCCGCCACCCCGGATTGCGATTTTTTGTATCGAGTTAAGTTTAGTAGATTGTGTTTCGATTCCCTTACTATATAATGTAAATCATGTAAACCTTACTTTGCCGAACATAACATCTTAACTCTACCTTCACTGTATATTTACGAAACTGCTATGTTTGTTAAAAATAATCCTAGTTTGTATTGTCAGCTCTCCGATGTCGTCTCTCGAACTGTACGAGATCAAAGCAAAGTCTGCAGGCCGAATTCAACCACTGCTTTGATGCACAAGAGTGTATTTTCATGGCACCTTCCATTTACATTAAACAAACCAAATGAACCGCATTCAGTCTAAAAAAATGAAAGCCATTTTGGTAAGCAAAATTAAATGTTACTCGTATTATACTGTAAATTACTTTATGGCAGACAAACATTTTTTCGATAATACGAAGGTAGGTAGCAAATAAGTTTTATAAGTAATATTTTGTTTAAAAATTTTATGCGATTCTATTTCTATTACTAATTTTAATATTTTTTTGTTATGAGATATTTTTTGTTTAATTTATTTTCCATTGATTTAACTGCTGATTTGACATTGTACGAAAATATTGCACGCCGCATGTACCGGTAGAAATACATTGTTTCTCATATTAACATACGACATATATGTATGTATGTACCTTACACACATATGTATTTGATGCAATAAAATATTACTTTACATAATATATATTTATTTTACTCGATTGCAAACAAAAAGCTTTCGGTAACTAGGTAGGTATCTACAAGATAGTCAGATAAATAAGTAGGTAGACAGTTAGGACATTTTTTAGAATGACCATTAAAAATATTAATGACTTTAATGAGTTTTGAGAGTGAAATTTCATCATCACTATTAGCCGTTATCGAAACTCTGTTGGGCATAGGCCTCTCTCTATGTTTGTCATTCTATAAAACTCACTAAAAATACATACTTTCTTTGTACTTAACTGTTCGCGAAGACAACAAATGCACCGCATCACCCCGCACCGTAGGTACCGCACTGCACCGGGCCGCATCTAGGGTTACCAACCACAATCAGAATCAATAACTTTATTTCTTTAGGCTTACAAAATAAGTACTTAGACAAGTCAAATTGTATATTATAAACATAGTTATTATTATCAAATAAGAAATAAGGTGTTATTGATATTCTCTTCACTTCAATTTTTTGTCCACTAGTGGAAGAAGTGAAAAAGAAACCACTAGCACATTATAATATCACTTATGTGTCTAATACATGTTTATTTTGCCTATCTAAATATAAATTTAATGCAATTTAGATACATGTCAATATTTCTTTAAAGCTAAACAGAACATTGAATTTCTTACATACTACTGACAGTGCGGAACGGAGCGACATCTGGCCAAGCATTAACATCATTGATGTAATCATCTATGGAGTAAAAGGCCTTCCGGATAAGATTTTGTTTAATGTACTGTTTAAATTTACAAATAGGGAGTTCAGTTGCTTCAGATGGAAGCTTATTATAGAAGCGCACGCAATTGCCCATAAATGATTTCCCTACCTTTCGTAATCTATATGCTGGGATGTGTAATTTATTCTTGTTTCTTGTATTTTAACCCTACTATATTATATAGTATCCTACTATATTTGAGCTCTCTTCCCTACTATACTTCTGGAAAAATGCTGAGACATGGACCTTTTTGTTCGCATAATATAACAAACACCTTGTTAATTGTTTTCTGTTTTTCTATTTTTTGTAATGTGTCGTGTTATGTGTTAAAATAAACTCATTTTCCTTAAAAAAACATATAGTATGTAGGAGAAATTATTATATTTTTGTAGCCTCAAAATGACCAAAACGTCAAAATGACCCTCATGCCTCAGAATGAATTAATGGGGCACGCTCCACTCACTTTTATTTTTTTATTCCTTTCTTTTTTAGTTTTAATAAAAGCCTCTCTAAATAGGTGCTAAAATACATTATTTTGAGAGATAAAAACGTTAAAACATTTTCAATCATCCATTCCAAAAAGCCGACAAAACGCTAGCCGGTGCGTCATATCCAGGACACTCTCCTACCTAATGATTCTCTGAGTCCTGACAAAAAGACAAGAATTTTAGCGGCTCGCTCCGCTCACCGGTAATATGCGAAAAATAAAATTGAAGTAATTTCGTTTTCTTACGTAAAAATGTAATATTATTTTTTATTTATATTTATAGATGAGTCTCGTAATGAGGAGTTTTTCAATAGTGCACCCTGCCCGGGCGCGGCGCGCGAACGTGTCGTGTCCCGGTTTGGCGCGGGCGCGGGTACGACGGCGGCGGGGCGGCGGCGGTGGCTGCAGGGTTTGGGGGTGTGCTTAATGACCTGTTCGTAATGTCCTTGATGCATTGCTTCCGCAGTGTTTTGTCACCATCATCGTAAAAAGTGGCAGATCATGAGACGCCACGCGCCGCCCTCGTGCCTCCGGCCCATCGACCGACAACAGGACATGTATATTGTTTGAACTTTTGTTTTATTAGGTACTCTCGTAATCTCAGGCAGGACACAGACGTCAGTTCTGTATTCCTTCCAGTTAGAATGACGCCAAGCTTACCTATAAGTGTGAAACTACAGTAGGTACAGAATAGGGTTTTGTTCCCAGGTCCCAAAAAAAGACGTTCCCGAGATCGGGAATTATTTATAATTTCCCGGGAATGTTTAAAAGAACATAAGAGCTCTAAAACTTTTGTTTTATTAGTTAATTTAGTTATATTAATCTGGGCAAACCTAGTAACACAAAGTTGTGGAATAAAACCTTTAAAGAGTAACGCCTACCTAGATCTCTTTGTTTCATTCATGCCTATAGGCATACCAAACTAAAGAGCTAAGTGATTATTATAATAATCACTTAGCTCTTTAGTATTTTTCAAATATGACTTTATAAAATAATTTAAGATCAAAGCTAAAAATATTATTTTACGTTATGATTATGGAAATTTTTAATATTCTAAGTTTGTTTCAAGCGAAGAATTGTACAATTCTGTCCGCACCGTTAAAATATTTATCTAAACGAATATAATAAAAGTAACGAAATAAATCATAAGATAATTATGCCCAATATCACATCAAAATATGACCAATAAAGTTGAAATTGTCTAGATTTTTTTCTGCTGCTATTATTTTGCAAGGAGCTACTAACAAAAAAAAATTCTGGTTTGATTACTATTTTACAAATTAAATAAAAATGAAAAAAAAAATATTTATTTGGTGTTTTCTTTTTCATATGAGGGTTAAAACCCCGCCTATTTTTATAGTGATTTATTATAAAAGTAAACACAATATTGCAAAATTAAATAATTTAACATGTAGATCAAATATTTGTCAATTTTATGATTGGTTTCATTACTTATATTAGAAGGGATTTAGAGAAATTTTAAAAACTGCAAGGACGGAATGGAACATTTTGTCGCTGAGTCCTCTTAAGTTTCTAATCTCTTTATGATCGATCGGTACTGTTAAATTATCTCCCGAGACAAATCAGTAGCTTATTTAATCAATAACAGGGTTTTTACTAAATTTTTGTAAGTTAAAAAAAAAACAAAATTAAGAACTTTCAAAAATTTCCCGGTTTCCCGGGATTCCCTGGAAATTGAATATATTCCCGGTTCCCAGGAACGAAAAAATGTCGGGAAATCCGAAACCCTCGTACAAAACTAGTACATGCATATACAGTACAGGCGAGTAGGGAACTGATACACCCTGCGAGTCACTTCAACCAGCCTATAGAAACCGACTTCAAGAACCAATATGTTTTTAGATAAGTACCTACGAACATAAATCATAGGTACCTGTACGCAACTGTAGTATAAATTATTTAGGGCCGTCTCAACCATATTGGGCGCCGAGGTGCGAAAAGCTGTCTGCGCCCCCTTTGCTATTAAAATACAATTTTATTTTTATAATAGAATTAGTACATTGTACACCTAGGCAAGAACGTGCCTAATTCCTATCGAGTGTGTCATTTGAGGCCCGAGGCGCAGCCGAGGGCCTTTAGAACACACGAGGTAGGAATCGTACTTTCTGCCGAGTGATACATAGTGCTTTATACTACGCCTTCGAGGAAAAGAAAAAGAGAAAAATCTTTTATTATTTTGGCGGTGTCATAAAACTTTCACTAGGTATCACTCGACGACATTCTGTAGAATTAATAAAATTGCCTACACCAAATTCAAAATTAGAAGAACTTCTCGCGCCAGCCTTTATCACTTGGGTTCTTTATTCAAAATATTGTTCGGAAATCGGAAGAGGCAAGCGGACTTGGAGTAAAAGCTTTTTGTCGTTTGACCTATTATGAAAATAACTATAGCTACCGGCCGATCTTTTAGGAAATTAAAAAAAATAACACCTTAGAAATGGATTTCCATACAGTTTTCTCTCCCGCTAAAAAGAGTGAGAAATGAAATTCCATAGAGTTTTTCCTCCCGGATTCCTATACGCCTGCAATGACTTACTTTCTATCTTATATTTGGAAAAGGAATAGGCAACTTTCCGAGCAGGTGTAGTATAATAGCTTCTTATCACTAACAGCGATCTCTTCCAGGCAACCTTTGGATGGATAGGAGTGGTACTTATTAAAGCTTACGGGGTGGCGTAATAAATGAAATGACTTACAAAAAATATATAAATTTAGACATATTATTTAAAAACTTAATAATATGTCTATAATAAAAAACAGAAACTGCGATAATTATATAATAAGCGTAACACAGAAATAACACAAATAATTTACAAAATAACAATAGAAATATTAAGATGATTTATCGGGAGTGGACATGTTGGGTGGATAATGTTGAAAAACCATACTTTTGAAGATGGGAAGGGATTTAGCTTATCGCACGGAAACAGGAAGGGCGCGCGGGCGTACCAGAGTCTGGCGGCCTGCAACGTGAAGGAATCACCGTAGAACTGGGAAGTGTGTGTGTGTGTGGATGGAATTTTTAAAAGAAGAGTATTAGGAGAACGAAGGGATAGTGAATGAGACTGATGGAGAAACTCAAAACGGTCATTTGAATGAGACGTTAGTAAAATTTTTTGTTAACCTAGTAAGAACCTAGTTTATCACAATGAATAAGGCACATTTTGAAAAATTTTATTCAGCTTCTGTGGCTAGGTATTCCAATATACTGTTTGAAGTAGATCGTAGGAATATTGAATAGTTGGATCTGATTTATATCGCCTGACAATAAAACCGATAGGCGCAACGCAGCGCAAGGCTCATTAGTTTTATTTGGACGGAAGTGCTGCTTTTTTTTGCACGCTTTAGCGAAATGGGGCGAGATGTACCCTAATGTATTGCGTAATGACTATTCACTTCCGTCCTCTGCATTCTCTGCGCGCTCTCCCGCGCTACTAGATACCGCACCTACAGAAAGGAAGGGACTCATTTTAAAAATAGGGAAAATTAAATTTATATATAGAAAGAGTCAGAAAAAACTGCATCGACTAGTGATTAAAATTGTCACTAAGTGACTTTAGCGAGAAATGCAGCCCCTATTAGTCGAAACAAATGTTAGTAAACGAACGAAATAAATTACTTAAGTACCCTTAGTACTTTTTGTTGACTGATTTTTGGTTCAACAAGCAGATAAGTATTTCTGACATTATTGTTTATCCCGAAATTAAAATAAAAACAGTTGTTTTACCATATTGACAATCAATATCATTAAAGTACAATGGGCGGCCTTATCGCTTCGATAGATGCCATAAATAATTTATGTATCTACCTAAATATAGTAAGTACGGGTGTTGGGAGACTATCCACTCGATGGACCGACGACATCGTAGCGGTTGCAGAGATCCGATGGATGGAGGCGGCTCAGTACAGTCAGGGCTGCTATTTCTGGCGTCGTTGGTACATAATGGGGTCAAAAATACTTTAACATCAATAAGTTATTTTTGCTAAAATTGACACTCATTGACTTCTCGCACTACAACAACGATATTTTCAATCAGTAATAAATAAGCTAAAAATATAGATAACACCGCAATTTACCTATCCCATGATTAAAAAAATTGAAATTTCGTAATTTAATTGTGCCATGACACAATTATGTCAAAATAATGGAATCCTAAAATCACATTTACCATAAATCATTATATTCCATAGATGCGATTCGTAAACGTTACCCACATATCTCTCAATCTACACACTCAATGCCAGTTCTCGAAAAATAACCCTGACATGAAAATAATTTTAAGCAAAATACTTTTAGTATGTACCACCTACCTTTTATTAACCTATTTTTTTTGTTTTCGAAGGGAAGAATCTGCAACCAGATTACCATACTGCGTGTACGTACAGTATGGTTATGTGGGGATGTCGAAAAGAAGCTTCGACGACTCATTAAACAACCCCCGGTTTCCAGCCTCGATGCCTGATCATGGATCTGGGAACTCCGATGGACCGCGCCAGGTCCATCTTGCAATCCCAAAACTAAGCACATCTCCGGGGGCGGTCAAGTACGGCCCCAACTGTCTCGCGATCCCAATCGGCGACCTCTTTCTGGACCATGACGATCTCACGGAAAGAGACCACCACCTCCCACGCTAACTCATCTACCAACATAGCCACCAATACGCGCTGGGCAGAGAGAGATCCTGCCCTGAAAAGTGGCTAGGTAGTGGTAGTCAACAGGATCTGTTGACTACCACTACCTAGCCACTTTTCAACATTTCACGCTGAGCATTTCTCGAGAGTGTGTTGGGCGGAGTCCCGATCGCACCCACAATGGTGACATTGCGGAATCAGTTCGCATCCAACTCACTTACCTGCTCAAGAACTCACCAAAGCAGCCATGCCCGATGAGCAAGACGAAAGGTAGGACGATAGGTAGTACCTACCTACCTATGCTCTTTTTTCTGAAAATACTATGAACATTATGTTCATCTACAACATACACACCTAATTCTTTATAGTACATAACTAGCGTTCTTTTATTCGCAGACTGTATACTTACGCAGTTTTAGATACCTGTTGGATAATCGTTGGCCGGGGTGTCCGCGGTGGTCACTGCGCAAGCGCACTCCCCGCCGCGCGCCGGCCGCTGTATACCCGCGTTAATAAAAACACGGCTCCGGCCAATTTATTAGAGCACTCCATACATATGTATGCAACATACGGTGACCCGGCGACGACGACGGCGACGGAGAAAAACTACGGAATAATGAAATCAATTGAATTATACATTAGAGCAGGGGCCATTTCGAGAATTAGTTCGGGAGGAGATGCAAAAAGTCCAGCCGAGTGACGGGGGCTACTCGAAGTCCAAAGCAAGCAACAGCGGTGGTCGTGTCGGCCGCCCACGGCTCCAGGGCTGGCCTCCGGTGGTTGATCCGCAAGGACCAGGCAACCCTGCCATCAAGAGTATACCTATCCCTAACTCAGACAGGCGATTGTTTCACACCAGTTGTCGTTAGAATGTCGTATCAGGGCTTTATCAACAAATAATAATATACTTATACCCCTTGCTAGTAAGTACATAAGTACAATACTTACTTACTTGACAATCTGCTAATTGTTTTTATCAGGTATAATTTTTGCCCTATTTATATTATATTCTTCTGTTTAAATTCAATGGTGAGGGTGACATTAGCCACTGGCGGAAAAGGCACGCGCTGCGGGGAGTCACTAGTGAGTGAGTGCTTATAGAACTACATAACACAATCGTGGTAGGTATAGGCGAAGTAACATTACCTAATCTGGGGTACCTAACTCACCTACCTGGTGCAGTACAACACGGACGATTCTGGATAATCTCCAGCAGCATCTGTCACTCAAGTCTAATGCATGCTAATGGTCCCTCTCGTGGTGCACGCGGCCGTGCGCGGGCCTAAGACCTTTACAACGCGTCATCAACACAGTTCGATTTTGACCCAACTAAGGAGGTATATTAATTATTAGGCAACATGGTATGTATATATGTATATTGTAATTTATTTGGATAAAAGTAGCCCAGGTATTATATGTAGGTACTTCTTCGGGATATTATCTATGTCTTCCTAAGAACCCTAATAAAATGTTTATAATTTATGATTGTGTTTGATACTATGCCTAAAAAGGAAACCCCTATAGGATCACTTTGTTGTCCGTCTCTCAACCCTCTATTCTCAGAAACGCGTGGACCTATCAAATTGAAATTAACATCAATTAAACAAAAAACATCAGTCCGTCAAAGATGTAAATCGTTAGATATGCCCTGACACCAAAAACTGTGGCATTGTCTTTGATGTATGTAGACGTGCGCGCCGCGCCGGCACGCGCCGCTGTTTTCTCACGCCGCCGCCGCCGTCTCTATCAGTCGCGTCGGTGCGACGACCAGCAACCAGACCGGAGAATCTGTTCAAAACTCTCCATTAAACATATCATTTATCCCTCCTTAAGAATGTCTCCTTCAAGGTTTTCTGTGATTGCGGTTGCTAGAAGACGTAGAAATCTTCAGCGCACCACTGCTATGTTTCTTAGAGAGTTTTGATAAAACAGATTATCTATACAGTCTGGTCGCTGGTCAGCGCGCTGACTGATCGACTACACATGGGACAGCGGCGGCGCGGCAGTGGATAGTCTCGAAAAAACGCTCGCTCCTTTCGCTGTTATTACTAGAGATGAGTCCAGTATTCAATAACTAACTCAGTACCTGTTAGCATGGTCCTAAAATATCTAACGCTATTGTAAAATCCGCATACCGCTAGGGAATAACTGTGAAACTCACTCAACAAACTCGCGCCTAACCGACCGTGAGCCATAACTACCCAACGCTTCAATACCTATACTTACCTAACCTATCATCTACGCATAGATACTAGCGGACCGTTCACCAGTAAAGTTATGTAGCTGCAACAAGTATTTGGTATTTCTAACCAAATCGGTTAGAAATATATTGGGTAGAAATCAGGACAGGTATAGAGTATTGTAACGTTATTGGGTACCAGTTGGTACTAGCGGAATTGAAACAAAATCGATCGAGCTGTATTTTTTTTTGTTTTGAAATATGAATTCGTACATCGCTTTCTACAACAAACTTAGCGAACCTCTTTGACCGTTCATCCAGGAGAAAGCAAAAAAACAATAAGAAACCCATTTTTTTAATGGTTTATTGATTTTTTATTATTTTTGCGCCTTACGTCTTGCAATGGCAATTTCAAACCGTCATAATATGTAGCTCCGGAACAGTAAATTTATTGTAAACTATGATGGTGACATGATCACTCTGATCAAACCCTCTTTAATGAATAAAGATATAAAAAAAAAACTCGAAACAGAAGATTCAAACTAAAACAGTCACGACGTTACGGTTAGGGGCTAACTGCTATTTAATTTTAAATACCTACATAAGAGACAAAAAAATCAAACCACGCCGGCGCGGCGGCGCCGCTACGCTGACCGTGGAGGTCGGCGCGCCGCGCCGCCGCCGGCAAATTTAAGGTCGGGTCGCACGTCTAAGTCTGTGTACCACAGATTAGCTGGTAGTTTTACTTTGTTTATAGTCCGGTCGCAACGCTACAGCAGCGGAAGGAAAAATAATAGTTATTTAATTATATCGCAATCCTAAGAGTGAAATGTTACGCCTTTGGATTTATTTGTATTTTAACAATTTATTGTTGCATTTGCGAAATGCACGCGATGGCATTTTGAGACACTTTTCAACAAAAAATGCCAAAGTTTAAACAGGTCCAGCTAGCACCGTGTTTAGATGTACACTGATTCCAAATAAGTGAGCGAACTCATTTCGCGTGGAACACAAAACGGCGCGGTCTCACTACGGTAAGGGCCTATCTAACGATTTACATCTTTGCAGTCCGTAACCTCTGGGAGCCGTGATATAAATCAAACTTCTAAGTCAACACAATCAAAAGTTACAGAGGTTTATGCCCAATTTTTTTGAAAATTTGCAAGGGAATCAAATGCAAACAAAAAAATTACATGATGGACCTAGAATCATGAAATTTGTTAAGAAGCAAGGCTTTATAGCACAAGTAAAGGAAAAAATCCGAAAACAGCTTTGTAGTCGATTCACAAAAAAAATATAATTTTGGTTGTTGCAACCGACCAAAACTTATCATCACGTTGACCTAGAATCATGAAACTTGGCAAGAAACAAGGTTTTGCAGAACCCTCGGTGCGCGAGTCCAATTCGTACTTGGCTTAGATTAAGTAAATAATATCTACCTTTAATGTATTTTGTGTTTGTTTTTCTCTGTAAACTGTACTTTAAACTGTTTTATTTTGATTTAGTATTTTTCTACTAAATTATAATTTTCCTTTGTATTGTTGTAACGTAAAACATTACAGTGTGTCTGTTTGAATTGTTGTTATAACTAACTATACAGTGGGTTAGATTGTCTAATTAAATAAATTACCTTTTTCTTCTTCTTCTTGCCAAAGGCATATTGTACACTTTGGGCCGACTTTTCAAAATTTGTTCAACAGTGATAAAACATTAGTATTAGATTTAAATCTTTATTTCAGACAATAATAGTCCATAGTAGGTACCTAATATTAATTTTTACACATTTAATATAATAAAATATTAAAATCACATTAATGTTAAAACAAACACAATAATGAAGACAGAAAATACAAATCATTTGGAATAATTATTCTTAATAAGTATTATTCTTTTCTCTTCTTCCTGCCCTTATCCCACACTAAGTGGGGCCGGCACAACATGTATTTTTCTTCCACTCTCCTCTATCAGCCGTCATCTCTGTACTTACACCTTTCTTAAACATGTCCTCTTTCACACAATCCATCCATCTTTTCTTCGGTCTTCCTCTCCCCTTGTTTCCGTCCACATCTAAATTTAACACTCTTCTCGTCACATGACCTTCTTTCCTCCGCATAACATGCCCATACCATCCTAACCTGTTACTCCTAATTTTTTCCGTTACTGGCGCCACTTTCAGACTTCCTCTAATGTACTCGTTCCTTATCTTATCCATCCTTGTCACTCCACACATCCATCTCAACATTCGCATCTCCGCTGCATGTACAGTTCGTTCATCCTTTCCTTTCGTTGCCCAACATTCAGATTCATACAGTACGACAGGTCTAATCACGGTCTTGTATATTTTCCCCTTCAGCTTAAGGGGCATTCGCCGATCGCATATAGTGCTTGTGACCTGTCGCCATTTCATCCATCCTGCGCTTATTCTGTTCTTGACGTCCTTGTCTATCTCGCCGTCGTTTTCGATCAATGAACCCAGGTACCGAAAATTGGAGCAGACTGGTAGGGATACATCATCTAAGGCAATATGGGCAAAACTGGCAAAGGCACCGCAGAAATCGAGGAACAGCTGTTCGGTTTTCAACCGGCTAATTCTCAACCCGACACTCTCCAATTTTTGCTGCCATTTCAACAGTCTGCTCTGGACCTCCATTGCATCCTCCCCGACAAGAACAATGTCGTCAGCAAACAGCATGCACCAGGGTGCTTTTTCCTGTATGTCCGATGTTAGAGCATCCATAATCAGAAGGAACAAATAAGGGCTTAAAGGCGATCCCTGATACAAGTCTACAGCTACATTGAACTTATCGGTGACACCAGCTTCAGATCGGACGTAAGTACGAGCTCTACTGTACATCGCACGCACAAGCTGCAGGTATTTCCCGGGCACTCTCTTTTCTTTCAGCGCCCACCACAGAACCTCACGCGGTACTCTATCATAGGCCTTCTCCAGGTCAACGAACACCATGTGCAGGTTTTATGCGCACGTCTGTATTTTTCACACAGTTGGCGAAGTGCGAATATGGCGTCCGTAGTTCCTCTACCAGGCATAAACCCGAATTGGTTCTGGGTTATCTCACTCTCCCCTCTCATTCGTCTCGCGATCACTTTCTCCCAAATTTTCATAGTATGTGACATGAGCTTTATTCCGCGATAGTTGTTACAGTCCTGTACATCACCTTTGTTTTTATAAATAGGCACCAGCAGACTGTTGCACCATTCGTCCGGGATCGCCTCTTCTTGTAACAACTTATTGAAGAACAAAGTCAGCCACTTCCACCCATCTGCTTTTAGAAACTTCCATCTACTGGTATACCATCTGGTCCAAAAGCTTTCCCATTTTTCATGCTTCTCACCTCTTTCTTAACTTTTTCTATACTTATCTCTTCCACGACACCTATGTTAATAAGTGGATTCTCTAACATTCCACTCCAATCATTCTCTTCATTCATTAATCTGCTAAAATATCCTTTCCAGCGTTCATTTATATCTCTGTCATTCATCAATATCTTTCCTTGATCATCTTTTATAAATTTAATGTGTGTAATATCCTTTGCATTCTTCTCTCTTGCTTTCGAAAGTCTGTTGAGGTCTTTTTGCCCGTGCGGGCTCTCTAAAGATTGGTACAGTTTGTCCTGTACCTTCGACCTATAGACAGCTACAGCTTTCTTAGCTTTCCTCTTGCATTCCATGTAATCTATCCTTTTACTTTCTCTGGTAGTTACATCCCATTCATCCACGCTTTTCCATTCTTTAAATGCATTCTTCTTTTTTTTAAAATGTTTTGTACCTCTTCACACCACCACCAAGTATCCTTGTCTATTCTTCCATTACCTTTCGTTTCTCCAAATACATCCTTCGCCACGTTTTTAATACAAGATGCCATTTCATTCCAACATTCATCCACTGATTGTGCATCCATGCCTTTCATTTCTAACATCTTATCAACCACTCGCTTTTGAAATTCCCTTGCATGCTCTTCTTTCTTTAATAAATGACATTGAATTTTTGGAGGCGGCCTTGGCTTTTTATATCTGTTTTAACTATTATTTTAGTCTCCATTACGAGTAATCGATGTTGACTAACTAATGGTATGACTTTACAGTCCTTGACCGAATTTATTTTGTTTATTCTCAGAAGAAAGTAATCGATCTGTGTGCTGTGGTTTCCGCTTTTGTATGTGATCAGATGTTGTTCTTTCTTTTGGAGAAAGGTGTTCACTATAGCTAAGTCAAAAGCGGAGGCTGCCTGTAAAAATGACTCTCCCTCCTGATTTCTGCTCCCAAGGCACTCTCTTATATTCTCCGTTCATTCTTCCAACATGCCCATTAAAATCTCCACCTACATAGATATCTTCATTCTGAGGAATGCTCATTATCACCGCGTCGAAATCTTCTCAATTTTTTTCTTTTATCCTATCATCACATACACTCTGCGGTGCATACACACTGATTACATTCAACACTAAATCTTGTATTATCAATTTCACCACAATCACTCTATCATTTACTCTCTTAACATCCGTCACATATTTTTTTATCTCCTTATCCAGTACAACTCCCACACCATTCCTTTTTCCATCACTTCCACAATAATAAAATTTATAACCCACTCCAATTTCCCTTGCTTTCGTACCTTTCCACTTTGTCTCTTGTAAACACGCTACATTGATTTGTCTTCTTTCTAAAACATCTGCTAACTCCCTTTCTCTTCTAGTCATCGTTCCTACATTCCAACTTGCAATTCTCATTCTTACTTCCTGGACTCGCTTCTTACGTTGCATCCGTCCCTGATGCAATAACCCTCATCCACTTCCCACATCCGCCGGGTGCTGCGTTTGCGCGTCGCCTGGGGGGTACGCCCTAGCATGGTCACTAATATCCTTCACTCGTACGTTCATGTTGTAAAGGGTTTGGCATGATGTTTTTACGACTGGCCGCCTGCCTAACGTCAACCCTCTTTGGGAATACCCAGTTTAGAGTTGCCAGGGCCCCTTTTTTTGTTCAGCAGGGTGCATCACGTGCAGGCGAGGTTGGCTTGGGGCCCGAGAGATGTTATTTGGGTCCCCTTACACCCCAATTAGTATTTTTATTATTTGTTAAAATATGCATCCGTGAATTGTGATACAGATAAATGCAGTCAAACCTATTAGCGATCACGCTGAGAATGCTGTTGGAGCTGGCTCGGACCCTGCGCACCAGAGATGCTCCCCGCTAGCGCATAGTGGTGTAGAAGCAGTCCACAATTGCTTTGGCGAACATCCCCGACATCCGCTACGTACGAACCGAGGCAGCCCCATCAGCACCCTGAACGCATTATTATATTGTACACGTAAGGCGCTGTACCTACTACTTCTGCGAATGATTTATCCACAGGCTGCATGTGTAAAAGCTAGTAGAACAGTACGTTTTGAAGACAGTTGTTTTTTGGTTATCTAGCGCAACGAGCGAAACTGCGGGCTATCATGTTCGCTCTTACAGACAGCGCCCTCCGTTCCCTCTCGATGTCAAAATCATCAAAAACCAGAACATAAGTCAGTATCTATAGCTATTGTTGATACTACTACTACTGACCATGACATGATTATCTTAAAACTATCTAACTGTTTAAAACTAAATAAAATCATAAAAAATTAAAACAATATTTAACCTTTACCTTTACATGCATGATATTAACTTAACAGGACTACTAAATTTAAATTGCCCAAAAAAATTAACTGATACTTTGATTATTATGTTACAGCAATGCATTACAATAAACAGTATAATTAAGCCCATAACTCAGAAAGAAAGACTTGGACGTAGTCATCCAAGTCTTTCTTTCTGAGTTATGGGATGTTGGAATACTATGTTTTATATGGAACAGGAATAACATGCAAAAAAGCCTAAAACTAGATCTAGATCCCTATAATGAAATATTAAGGATTACGTTTAAGACATAACGAAACTATTGCAATTGTATTATTAAAAACAAAAACGTAAATATGATTATTAATAACCACTGAAAGCACACAAAAACCACAAAAAATTGTGGAGTGTAATAAATTATATAACTCAACGTAAACCGAAAATCACACAAAGCGACGAACTACTTAACATAGATATAACCCCACAACTGAGTATTGATAAAACTAATTCTTATTTCTGCTCTGTAGGTAAACTTCTAGCAGACAATATTACACAATCAGGATCTGTTATTACGCGACAAAATACTCACCCTGATTTCAGAGAAACCCAAGCTACAAATTCTTTTGCACTTTTTAACACAGATACTGATGAAGATGAACAGTGAATTATCACTGTAAGAAGGCTACGAACCTCTCCCAAACGGAAACGGATTTTGCCACGTGGATTTGTTGTTGTTTCACGTAGAATGAAATTGGGCGTGCTATGAGTGAGAAAGCGCGTCTAACCATCTAATACGAAGCTATCATGTGGTTGTGTGCGTGTGCTTGGTGTTGGCACCATTTTTTGATATTTTTTCGTACTTTCCGATTAATTTTGAGTAAACGATTGAATTCAAAAATATTTTTGATTATTTATAATGTTGAATATATTTAAGATGTTTGCAGCGCGACAGATTTTCGAATAATGGTGTCTATCAAATATAAAAAATTGCTAGAAGATGACTCGATTTGGTGGTGGTCAAAATTAGTTTCGCTCTCATTTAAATATCATTATGTTTTTTCAAAAACTAAACCGCTGCAAACATAGCTATTCTTCATCTGATTACGTATGGAAAATTTCAATAAGATCGGGGACATAGTTTCCAAATGAAGCGGAAAGTACGTTTGTATGGGGAATAAGGCTATCCGTTCCGTTCTTATTATGGCAGTGCTCCAGGTATTGATAAAATACAAACTAGTTTTATCAAAGCTTCTCACTTGCAGCAACTAGCAACAACTTGTTCCTGTAATTACACATCTAGCGAATTTTTCTGGAACTCA
The DNA here is from genome assembly GCA_947859395.1 of Eupithecia insigniata. NCBI lineage: Eukaryota > Metazoa > Arthropoda > Insecta > Lepidoptera > Geometridae > Eupithecia > Eupithecia insigniata. The sequence continues at coordinate 277,661 of OX402000.1, forward strand.
AAAAAGCCTTTGACACAGTATCCATCCCAAACCTTGTAAACAAACTTGAAATGATAGGCATACGTGGCACACCACTTTTGTTATTCAAGGATTATTTGTCTGATCGTAAGCAAACAATAAAAATATGAGATTATACATATAAGTGAAGACAGTATAGTGCATCTAATTTATAAGCCGTTATTATTTTTGGTAAGAGCGGTGTCCTCCAATACAAGGAAATGGGGACTCCAAACGAGTAGGTATGTTTAATTTGTAAGTTATCGAAATAAACATTTATTAAACAGTATGGATGGTATGATATATAGATATTCACAGCTATTATCTTGTCTAGTAGACAGTAAGTAATAGTGTTAGTGCAATTAATTTAGCAGAGGCAACAAGCAAGCTGCTAAGATATATGTAGGTAGGTAGGCTGGAGATCCTGCGGTGTGAAAGACGGGCGTGTGATGCAGTGCGGCAGATAGCGGATGCGCGGGCTATCTTAATGAACGTGTGATTCACTGAGACGGATAGCACTGGCGCCGCGCCGCGCCACGCCATGCCGCGTCCTGTCCCGCCACGCCGCCCCATCTTGTTGCCTAGGTCCGAACACTTATTACCTATTTACAACCTGAATTAAGAAAACTAGTAGTGGCGGCGTCTGGCATCAAATTTGTCGGTGCCGGCGGCGTCATCGGCGTTTTAGTTTAAAAAATAACTTAATTGCGAGCTATATCATCTAGGACCAAAGTGCTTGGGAAGACAAATCCAACGAACCCAAACTTGACGTGATTAAGTCGCTCCGTTTAGGAGTTCCTATGGCCACCTTCAGTTTCCATCATTAGACCAGCTCGATACTTGTCATTTGAATAAAAAATAAACAGACTCATATATTTTCTTATTGTGATTGTTTTATTTTCTTATTTTGTCTTCCCATTTTAGCCCCTAGGGGGGGCGTTGTATTTTTGCATAACGCTGAGTGAGGCATATAGGGTAAAAGGTTGGGAACCCCTGCCCTAGGGTGTTGATATGAACCAGTTGAGCTATCTGTAGATTGTTTGCAACAATCTGCAGTTAGCTCAATTGTTACAATTGTAAATACTAGTTTAATTTGTTTATGTTATTTGATTGTTATTTTCTTTGTCAATAATAATTTATTATTCAGCCAAATTTTGGGAAAATTTTAAATTTTAGACGATTATCCGTAAGATTTTTCTGATGTATTTGGGTGAATCAACTTTTTTACCAACCCTTTTTAGTATTTATTTTCAATTTAATAATATAAGTACAGGAATATCCTAATATCCTAATGCAATAGCTAAGTTCAATTTAGAATTACTTATAAGTAAACATTGTAATTATTTATCACCTTATTTTTTCGTCCCTGTCATGGAAAAAACTATAAAATCTGTATTTTTGCTTAAAATATAATTGTTTTAATGTTAACAAGATTCTCTGCTCGCATGGTAGTTTCATAGTATATCTATACTTATAATAAAACTGTAACAGGTCCAATTCTGTACATTGAAAATATTTTGAAATTTTTTTTGGAGGGTACTCTATGCTGATGCCAAAAATGTTTTTTTTTCCATCATGTCTGTCTGTCTGTCTGTCTGTATCTTGGCCACGCATAACTCCGAAACTACTGAACGTATTGAAATGAAACTTGGCAGGATTTCAGTTCATACTACGAGGAAGGACATAGGGTACTTTTTATCCCGGATTTCAATAGGGTTCCATTGGGAGAGGGGATGAAAGTAAAATTTCTTGGCTGCGCGTAGCGCTGAAACTACTGAATATATTCAAATTAAACTGATTTACATCATACCACGAAGGACATGTAATACTTTTTATCCTGGAATTCGTTAGGGTTCCCTTGGGAGTGGGCATGGAAATCAAATTTCTCGGCCCCGCATAGCGCTAAAACTTCTGAATGGATTCGAATTAAACTTAACATGATTTGGGTTCATACTACGAGGAAGGACATAAAATCGAGTCCATACCCCAAAGCCAACAAAATAATTACAAAATTGTTATTAGTGCCGATAAACGACCTACTGGACAGCATCCGGTCGGTACAAAGCTCTCGCTACCAATGATGTTGCCGTCATCCTGGTAGATCAGCACTGTGACAGGCGGGACATTGTGCTGCGTACCCGGGATGACCGCTTGCAACGGATTAGCGAAACGCACCAGGCATTTGATGACCTTCAGTACCTACTCGCTTATATACCTACTGTTGTCGTAGCGAAGACGGATACAACTTTGATCTTCGACATGGGAATCCGACAACTGACAAGACTGTCGACACTAAAAAAGTTTCCGCAATTGCAATTCTACGCCTAGATACATTTTACCAATGAGAGAATTTCGCTTGCTCACCTGCAAAGGTTTCGAGGTTTGCTCAACCGTTTTCTGGTGTACGCTTACACCAAAATAAAAACGGTGCGTTTGGTATACATCAGAACAGAACAAATGAGAGAAGACTGCGCGCTGAGAATTATGTAGATCTGCGAGACGCCATGAATCAAAATAGAAATTGTGAAGATTTACGACGCTGGTGATTCTTCCTTCCAGTTTTAGAACTGGACAATAGATGTGTAGTGCCCTATTCTCCAGTAGGTACTATCAAAAGCTTTTGAAGCGCATACTTTACCTAGGTAAATGTGGAGCTGTGTGTCGTCCAGTCAATAAAATCTAGGTATATATAAATCTATACTATACTACATTAATAAAAATAAGTAAGGTTTGTGAGGTTGTACGGGGTAATCTATGAATCTACTAAGCCGATTTTGAAAATTCTTTTACCTATTATTAATATAATAACCACGTTATTTGTGGCTATATATATATAAAAACAACTAAAATTGTTTACCGCCCAACGAAGTGGGCACGGGTCAGCTAGTAACAAAATATAATTGTTTTAATGTTAACAAGATTCTCTGCTCGCATGGTAGTTTCATAGTATATAACAGAATATAATTGTTTTAATGTTAACAAGATTCTCTGCTCGCATGGTAGTTTCATAGTATATAACATAATATAATTGTTTTAATGTTAACAAGATTCTCTGCTCGCATGGTAGTTTCATAGTATTGTATATAACAGAATATAATTGTTTTAATGTTAACAAGATTCTCTGCTCGCATGGTACTTTCATAGTATACTTAAAGCAAAATTGTTGATTTTCCTATGATGAGAACATCAACAGCGTTAGCATTGAAACAATCATATTTTAAACTGAAATACTGATTTTACCGTTCTTATAGTTTTTCCGTGACACGGAGGGGTCGTTGAAAAAGTTGATTCACCCAGTTATCAAATAGTAAATCACTGATTTCCATATAGCTACTCTTCACAATCGACGATAGAGAATATGCATTGTTGATTATTATGTACACATATAAGTACTTTATATTTTACACAGAAGCGTGTGCCCCGGCGCAGGTGCAACCGCGGCTGGCAGCCTGCGCGCGCATGGATCACACGCAACGAGAGACAATGATGGTGCGGTGGCACAGACAGTCGGCGGAGTGCCCCGGCGCAGGCGCAACCACGGCTGGCGCAGCCTGCGCGCGCATGGATTACGCGCAACGAGGGACAGTGCTGCGCCCATATATCACCGGATTCCTTTATCCATAAACGAGTTCAAGAAATTGCGCCTGTTCTTTTTTTGGTTATTTTGTGAGGTCGGGTCAGGCATTGTTCGCAGGCTTTGTGCGTGCCGCTGAAATATGATAGCATGTAATACAATTGCGGCGCGGCGCGGCGCGAGTGCTACCAGTGCGCGCGCCGAGCGTTGCCCATTGTTGCGGTGATGGCGGGGCCTGCGCGCGCAGTAGATACCCGCTCAAACGAGCTTCGCGCATTTACATACTGGTACTGATAACTTCAATAAACGAGAAAATACTATCTAGCAGGTTCATAGTAACAAACTCTGTACATACAGGAAAGAAAATGTAATTGTACTACAGGTTGTATTATACAGTAGGAATTGATGTAGACGGAGTCAGGGCGCGTCCATAGAGCCCGCGGCCACGTCCCACGGTCGCGTGTAAATCATCGCGTTTTTTGTCCACAGGTAGCAGCAGTGTCAGTAACGGGAGTAAGGATCACGTTTTTTTCTCCAGAAACCTTCCCCGAAATTTGGCAAAGGTTGCTTGGAGGAGTCATTAATAAAAGCAGCAGCGATTTGTCTATTCTTCTACCGTAAAGTTCGTGGAAGTATCTGGCACGTGGTTGTCCCGTTGTCGTGTACAAAGTAAGGTTACCTATCCTATCCTGCAGGTGTCTGCTCGGTAACAGTAACGTCTAACTCTTAGGTATAAGCCCTCTGCAGTACCTAACATAAATGATAAAGGCATTTTTACCCAACTACCGAAGGACGAGGTATGTATGTTTATGTATGTAGCCGATTTTGATGTTCCCACGTAACGCTGAAACCAAGTACTAGTCCGATTTCAACAAATGAGGTGTCGTATGATTCGTTTTAAAAGCCCGATGGTAATAACATGTAATAAACTATGTGACGTTAGACTAAAATGGGGGTCTAATGAGACAGCGGGCCTAAGTAAGGGTCGAAAACCCTAATGTAAGTAAATATCCTCGTATGTATACCATACACGTTGGAAAGGTTTTTGTTTGTACTTTCCAAAACAGTTTTTCAAACTTTTGTGAGGTTAACGAAGCTCAAGTTATCAGTAAAAAGGTGTAAAAAAATATAGTTAAAAACTAAAACCCGACTACGTAAAAGTCTTAAACAAGGCTGGCACTGATTGTTTCACCTATTGTCCTTATCATTTTCTTTTGATACTTACTAGTTACTCGGAGGCACCCACCCGACCGCCACGCCAGGGTACAAGTAGGAAAAAAGGTCTCCGACTACCTAAGTATCAAAAGAAAATCATAAGGACAATAGGTGAATGCTTGTTTAAGACTTTTAAGTAGTCGGGTTTTAGTTTTAATTTTATTTTAAATTATTGTTCAAATTTAATTCTTCTATTTGCACTTTATTTTTAGTTTATTTTTAGTTCTACGTACAAAACTATTTACGAAGCAGACCACAGACCAGTGGACCACATAATATGTATCTAGGTTTAGGTTTAGGTATGGGTACTGCCTTGTCCGCATTTGAACTCTATTTGGTCCATTATGCGTTGTTTTTGCTAGCAAACCCAGCCTAACTCCGTCCAGAAGCACAGAATCTTCCTAGAATCTTCACAGTCTTCGCGGAGTGACCTCGGCAAGTTGAGGATTTCAGTTCGTTATGTTGTTACTCCCTCGCATTCCAGAACTACGTGGGCGGCTGTTTCTTCGTCTCTGAGACATCCTCTGCAGAGAGGGCTGTCTGTCGCTCCGATGGTGAATAGGTTTTTGTTTAGTTGGCATATGTATCATATGGATGAGTGTTTAAAAGTCACCGTTGTCGTAGGTAAGGAGGTACATACTCGTTTAACATACATCACTAGAGACAAATGATATGTTCCATACAATCAATAAATAAACAGGTATGTAACGATGCTTACATGTTTACATCATTGCCACCGCCACTTTTAATCATAAGCAGTTAACTGATGAATGAGTCTTTTAGAGTTGAAACAAAGTTTTGGTGAGTAGAACGTTTTGTTGGCTGGGAGGCACCGAGCATGACATCGGCGGCGACACAATACATCTGCAGCAAAATGCCATGTCCCACATAAATAAACGCAGAGCAGTAACAATTACAGCGATACATCACAGGGCAGCTAGCGCGGTGCGGCGCGACGTGGCGTGGCGTGGCACGATGGGCAAAAAAGGTCAGTTTCGGATTAAAAATCAGTAACTTCATGAATTTTTATCATACCTTGATGAAATTTGGTACATATATGCAAGAATGTATAGAGATTCAAATAGTATATAAGTTTTAGTAATTTCTCATATCTGTATATATGTAATAGAGTAAAAAATAAAAAAAACAGAAAAAACACGGAAAAAATAAATAATTTATTTAGAGTGAAATACAAGGTTTTAATTACTAAAAAAGTTAAAAGTAAGGCTAATTACAATAACAATAAATAAAAAAACATTCCTTAATGTATATATGACTAGTACCTACCTAACTATCAACCTAATTACCTCATATTTTCGACCTACTGTAAAAAAGTTAAAAGTAATGGTTTGAGTGAATACATTGGAAAACAAAATATCACCATACCACCACTTAGGCTCTACTCATACTCGTGTTTCAGGGTCAGTTGTAAGTGGTGCCACTTTTAGAAGACTTAGTGCCTCTTCTTCAAGATCTTTGTCATTTTTACGTATGGTTTTCTTATTTTATATACGGATCTGACGTGTACAAAAGAGTTTTAAAGACATCTTCATTTGTAGCTGCTCGGGTAAATTTTCTGGCATGATGTAGTCGCATGTTTCTGTAGTCTTTGTTGCGCGCCTCTTGTGCATCTTCCGATAGCTGTCTAATAGGAAGAACTGCGAAATATTCGATAATATTTTCTCCGTGTAAAAGTACAGTATCTTGTGGACAGAAGATGGCATGTAATACCAATTATATTCATTCACATATATTTTTGCAGTTTCCATTGCGTATTCGCCAATTTTTTTGTAATCGATCATCGTTCCTGAAGAAAAAACTTGTAAAATAATGTAAAGGCGTTTAATCAATGTTTCGTCCACATCTGTAATTTCCGCAGAGCATGTGCTGTTATAGAAAAATCTTCGGTATTCCCATCGTTAGTGTTCCCACTACCTTGCCGAGGTTTATCTACTATTGTAAGGTTTTGATGTTGTTGTCCTTACATGAAAGTTGATGTTGAAATTAGGTATATAAAAATTATAACAATCAAAGTAAAATGCAGCGCATGCAAAATGCCGCGTGCGACATGTTTGCTCATGTATGGTGAAACCGTACAACTATCAATCCTAACTCATCCCTGAAACGTTTTTGAATAAGTTCTTTCTTTTCCTTCTTCAATCTTTTGTTTTCTTCACTTGTAGCAAACCAAGTTTTAAAAGACAGATTATAGGAAATGTGTAAAATCCTTTCCATACAGCGAATCCAGGCATGTAGGGTGGTCAGTCCGTACTGGTAGGCGCTTTCATTTTTGGCAGTAACTTTCGAAAAATCATTCATAAGTCGCGGAGTGGCCCCACATATCGTGCACATGGAACCAGAAGGAGTATCTGTTAGTACCTGGGCCACTTTTCCATCTATCATTGTAAGAAAGAGTTTATGCTTCACTTGAACTCCAACAGTATCTTTATTTATCAATGTTGGTTGCAAAGCCTTTATGATTTCATCTACATTCATCTACAACAGCCCTGGTTTCGTCTGGAGTTTCTTTACAAAAATCTATTGAAATGGGTCTACAAAAACGAACAGATGAAGGTGCCGGATTTTTCCAAATAACGAAACCCCTCATCAATTAATCTGATAGGGACCAGAGAAGTTATGAACAAATTGGCATCTGAAATCGTTTCCGACTCCTCTGGAATTATTTGCTTGAATTGGCTTTGGCCAGATGAACCATCAACATTAATCCTCTACAGTAAATGGACTGTAGAGGATTAATATTTTATATTGTCTTTGGAAAACTGCATCGATTTCTAAAATTCTAGCCACTTTAGCTTTAGCACTACTTTAGCATAAGTATTGGTGATGGTAATTGTAGAAGATGGTGGATAACAAGATTTTTTTATTTCTTGTATTTTGTAGTATGGTGGGAATATACAACAATTTCGTTCGTTTGTCAAGCTTCTCAAGTAAGTAAATTGTGCTTTTGTTAAATCCAAATCTAAAAAAGCACTCAATGCTTCCGGATCGTAAAGCATTTTTATCTGGTCTGAGTCATTCCAAATACTTGAGATGTATATATTTTTTTTGTTGTTTGCGTAGCTTAATGATTCGACAAGATGTGCTTCTGAATTTTCACCCACAGCTCGTAGTCCCTGCACGTAGGCGTTATTGATGTGCTCGAAGCCATATTCTTTAAGTAGAAGAGTGTTTTTCCTCTTCTTGCTAGATTCTGAGGAGTCTCCATAAGCTACGCACGGTCTTCCTCGTTGGCCAGAAGTTGATGGTGTAGTATATTGATCGGAGTCCGGTAAATTCAACGAATACCCTGAGTCCAACCAAGTCCTATTCTTCTGTAAAAACTTTTTTTTAGTCCGGGATGTCTTGGCCCAGCGCTTGTTAAACGTAGGAACAATGTGCCTTTGTATTTCACTTATTATAAAACAAAGGTTGTTTTCAGAAACATTAAATTTTTCCAATAAAACTTTGGACATTGATTCCAGGGTTCTGCCACCCTCTATGTAGGGAAGTATGAAATCTCGTTTAGTACAGCTGAATGAAGACATTTTATAACTTCAATTTACGGAAATTACAGGAGTAGATGAGCTTTACTTCACTTTGAAGTAACACTAATTTGAAAGGCTGGAATATTTTACCTCCCTTTATATACTATTTTGCAATACTGAATGGGTACCTACATCATTGATAACACTTACATTCTCACGCAAAATGCACGAATAATAAAAAAGATACCCACAAAATGTCTATACTATTTATGCGAACAGTCTCGGTGGTAAACCACAAAAGATAACAAATTTCCTACTCCGAATTTTATAATTTTTTTTTCATAACTTCTAAAGTGGCAAAAAATGGCAGCAGATTTTTTTTTATTATGTGTATCTATAGTTAGACTATTAAATAACACAAAAAGTAGCGCATGGGGAGCCGTGGGCAATAGTGAAAACCTTCAACGATTTATTTTTTTGTGAAAATTACGGTATGAGACGTTTTAAGCACTTACTCAAAAATAATAAAACAATATGAAAATGAAATGGCTGTTTCGTAAAATACATAAAACAACCTAGTTATGCATCCAGTCAGTAGAGACATCATAACATTGAATGCCTAAAGTGCAAGCTTGCACAATAGGGTGGGCTCTACTAGGAATGCTTATCGCCTCGCCGTTCGCCCACGCGCGTCTGGGACGCGACGATGGTACTTAGGATCTAAGTTTGATTTAATTAATTCGTCATTCGTATTGAGATTAAACACGCTCATTGACGTCTCATTGTAAAAGTGATTTTTATTGTCAATCTCCAATAGATTTCCTTTAAAGTTAGTTTTTAAAAACATTGACAACGTTCCCGAATCCTTTACTACCTTTCTAAAAATGTAATATACTGCATATCTCTGCTGAATATTTATTTCACAATATTGCATTGAAACATGTACATGCAAAGACTTGAGTTTGGCTTCAACGTACTTCTGACTATGAAAAATAATATTATTTTAGGTATTAAGTGGCAAAACCCTATTAAATAACATAATTTGACTATTCGAGCATCTAATAAATTCAAAATGGTAGATAAATTATGACATTTGTTAAAACCATTTTTGATATGCTTTTGTTCTACCATGTTCCATAGTGCGTGGCTCGGCGTGGTGGCTGCGGAGAGATCAGACACACTAACATAAAATATAATACTGGGTTTCGTAGCTCTCCTTATACAAAAGGATATGATTTGTTGATATCTTCACAAATAATGTCAGTAGAAACCTGCTATGATTTGGAAGCATAGTTTGATCACAGTTGATCTCGCATTACCAATATATACTTTTTGAACTCTATCAGACAAATATGATTGCAAAAGGTCTGGACCTTAGCAATCATAAAGCAAAATTGATTTTATGGAGTAGCCTCATCATCAGCCCGTACACGTCCACTGCTGAACATAGGTCTCCCCCAAACGACGCCACGAATAGCGGTCCTGAGCCGCCTCCATCCAACGACTCCCTGCGACCGCTACGATGTCGTTGGTCCATCAAGTGGGAGATCTTCCCATACTCCGTTTCGCATTGCATCGCGGTCGCCACTCGAGAACCTTTACTCCCCAGCGGTTATCGGTTCTACGAGCTATATGGCCTGCCCATCGCCATTTCAGCCTGCTGATTCTGAGAGCTATGTCGGTAACTTTGGTTCTTCTACGAATTTCCGTATACCGGACCCTATCGCGTAGAGAAACTCCAAGCATAGCTCTCTCCATAGCTCGCTGGGTGACTTTGAGCCTATGCACAAGGCCTATAGTGAGCGACCACGTCTTGGATCCGTAAGTCATCACTGGTAGCACACATTGGTTAACGACTTTCGTCTTGACTCAAGACTCTTGAGGCTCTGCGGTATCTGTGACGAGAAGATATTGCGAAGTTTCCCGAACGCTGCCCATCCGAGTTGGATTCGTCGGCTGACCTCTTTATCGAAGTTGGATTTACCTAGTTGGACCATTTGGCCTAGGTAGACATAATGATCAACAACTTCGATAACATCGTTCCCCACATAGACCGGTAAGGGTGCGACATGGGCATTAGACATGATATTTGTCTTACCCATGTTCATTTTAAGACCCACTTGGCGGGAAACGGTGTTGAGGTCTCTGAGCATCCTGCTAAGGTCTTCCAGTGATTCTGCCATAATGACTATATCGTCGGCAAACCGAAGGTGAGTGATGTAATCGCCGTTGATATTGAGGCCATATCCGTCCCAGTCCACAAGCTTAAAAATATCCTCCAATGCAGAGGTGAACAGTTTCGAAGAAATGACGTCTCCCTGTCTCACCCCTTTTTGCAGTGGGATCGGATTTGTGCTTTGGTCCTGGAGACGAATTGACATAGTGTCCTTGCTGTACAAACACTTCGACACTTGGATATACCGGTAGTCGATTTGGCACCGCTGGAGAGACTGCAGGACTGCCCAAGTTTCGACTGAATCAAAGGCTTTCTCGTAATCCACAAACGCTAGACATAACGGCCGGTTATACTCTTCTGTTTTCTGTATAATCTGCCGGAGCGTATGTATGTGGTCTACGGTACTAAAGCCTTTTCGGAACCCGGCTTGTTCGGGCGGCTGGAAGTCGTCAAACCTTCGAGCGAGACAGTTGGTGATTACTCTCGAAAACAGCTTATAGACGTGGCTCAGCAGTGAGATGGGCCTATAGTTCTTTAGAAGGGCTTTGTCACCCTTCTTATGGAACAGTACCACCACACTTCTGTTCCACGCTTAGAGTATCTAGAATGGAGATGTCAACGCAAGGCGTACCCCTCTGCCGGCCATATGGCCATACACATTAAATAAAACTACTTCACTCGTAACCGCGACCATTAGCTGTCGTTTCGTGACGCGAAGTAGTGCTCAGTGGAAATGGTGAATTGTGCGGTAGAAGCGTAAAAGACGATCAGAGACATCAAACTTGAGGTACCATGGTATTTCTTACCACAAGTAAGTGATATTTTTGTCAATTGTTTTTTGTAATATTGTTTAATTTAGATTCAAATGGAATAGCAGTTGCGACAGTTTTAATACGACGCCAACGTCTTGGTAGAGGGTGTAGGTGAGTAATGTGAGTATAAATTCCTTGGTAGAAGGCGTAGTGTGGGGACTATTTGAATGAAATTGTTTGAGTGAATGATGGAATGAATAAAATGCCATGTGTTTTTTTTGTACATATATTTAACCGATTTGAAAAAAGGAGGTTCTGTATTGGACTCGTAATGTATGTATACAACATCATTTCCAATTAGTTAACGAAACACGGGGAAAGGATCTCTATCGGGAATACATTACTTGGAGCATTCATAACGGGAGAGCCGAGCGTACGCAGTCCGAGGTACATGCAGTGGTCTCAAACCTACCGGTTTTTCGGTATTTCTACCGATATGGGCTCTGTTCTACCGAAATACCGAAATCCCCGATTTTCCTAACGACTTTTTAGATCTTGGTTAGCAACCCTTTTCATTTATGTTTAACGTTACGGGGAATATCTTAGAGGGATTCCCGCTGGGGAATTTACTTGTCTTGTCTATATAAAGAGAAATACGGATTCAATTTTTCATTAATTTTCATTATTTCGAAGTATCTTTAGTTTTATTGTTGCAAAGTACCTCCAAAGATATTATGTCGTATGACGAGGAACCGAGCACAAGCGCCAGTAAAAAGAAACAAATATCTACAATATTATAGAAAACCAACTCAATAAGTTAGCTGTTAATTTCCCAAACATTGCTAAAATAAAAAAAATATAAATAAGAATGGGAAGAAGAGTTTTCAGGCTGGCTGCAAGATAGTCGTAAAGACTTAAGTTAGGCCTATTGTAAGTGTTGTAATGGGGATATTAACATTACATCAGGAAAAGACGCTATAAAGAAAGATAGTTCTTCACAAGCACACTTGGTGTCATCAAATAATATAAAATCGTCATTTACCGTGGCAATAACTCAATAAACTGATGCACTAATTAAGCAAGCTAAATATATTTATCTTTTACTAAGTACATGCCACTCACTACTTACATTATTGACGACCTCAGTAGCGCAGCGGGCGAGGGTCCACCTGCGACGCAAGAGGTTGCGGGTTCGACTCCCGCCACGGGACAAAGTGCAAATGCAAAATGACTTTTTAATGACGTTAATTATTATATGCCTTACAAATAAATTCAAGCATGACCGCGGCTATGGCCAAAGAATATTGGTATACCTAGTGAAAAAAAAAAATATTATGTTTAAGTGTGTTTATTATTGTGTAGTCTGGTTTTTTGTTATATAAACGAATTTAATATAATAGGTGTTGTTTTTTTTGTCGTAGTGTTGATTTTGTTTGTCGTAGTTTAGTGGGCAACTCTACCGATTTCGTACTTTGACGTTCGAGACCACTGGGTACATGAACAGTCATTTGTGTCTGTTTATAAAAACTAGTTTGCTGCGATTGTCTCTGTCATTCTGCCTTCAACATGTCGATTTATGGAGCTCGCTTAAAATTTTGGTGGTGCTGTGTCGTTTGTTTATTGCTATTTGCTCTGTAATTTTTGAACGCAGAAACATACGTGCTTTTTTGTACAGCTGGTGTTGTATGTAAGCTGGATAGTGACATGGGCTACTTTTTTTCATCACAACTTGGATGAAACTGCGGTCCATAGCTAGCTTCTTTATAAATAGACTGTGGATTGAAATATCAATACAGTACAAGTAGATAATGATTGAATATTATATTAAATTTATAATACAAAGATGCTCTTAATGCTTATAATGACACATTTATCATTTGTTACTTCAAATTAATATTAACATAAGTTATCTGTTTTATAGATTTCCGAAGGACCAAAGAGTCTTTTTCGAAAACAATGGGTTACGTTTTGCCAGAGTAGCGATGGTTGGGTTGGACAAATACTATTTACTCAGATCATTTTGACCTTTTAAGTTTCAAATTATGAACCAAAAATAAAAAAAATATTGAATGAAAATGCCAAGCCAACTATATTAATTGAAGTAAGCATTTGGTGCTAGTTCTGTAGTAGTCGGTAGTAGTCAATCACAATATGGAATTAGGAAAATTGGTTATGCAAAAGTATACAGATACTAGAATCTCATTACTTATGAAAAAAAACAGAACCAAATAAATGTGTACGTCACATTTACACGTCACAATAAATTAGTCCATTTTAAAAACCAATAGTGTAAATATTATGTAATATAGGTACATTTATATTAAACACCACAAAATCATAATTTTTTTAAATTCCTAGCCTTACATATCCGCTTGGGGCAGTACATTTGCTAACAGCCGCTATTCTTGTCCTGCTCTTTATTTTTCTCACCCCACCACACCAATTAAGAAACAAAATAGTTATCAAAAAAATGCATTTATGAAAGATTCATCTAAATCAGTTCAGTCTTAGAAGTTCTAAGACTGAACCGATTTCTATGAAGATGTTTTAAGTTAGAACCCTAAGATTCATAATTGCGTAATATTTGTTCTAATAAAGTAAGTACATACAATAACTATTAGCGCACCGCGGTTTTACTTGCCTAGATAGAATATAGCCTTGTGTTACTCAACAACAGTGTAGCTTTCAATTCGCAGAAAAAAATTTAAAATCGGTTTAGTAGTTAAAGAGATTACGTACGCCCTACAAATCTATAAAAAAGGAAAAGAATATGATTTTGAACAACTCTGATTTCATTCATTTGAAATCATTCATTTTATCGGTTTTTTTACACCCCATCACTACTTTTTTGTGTTAGTGTGTAACTAAACAATAGTGTAACAACAGTAATTCTTTAATTGTGTGCTTGTTTTGTGTTAGTGTACAGCTTTTACTTGCGTGTGCGTTTATCGGGACGCTTAATTTTTCTGCATTAGTGTGCGTGATTATGTAAATGTGTGCTGTACCGTGCTACCTCGCCTCCCGCGAAAATTGGCAGAATCATTTTAGTACTAAAAGTAGCAACTCCATTTCTGTCTCCAGTTCTCTTACTCTAAGGTTCCACGCCTCTGGCGCTTGTCCCTCGAGAATGACGGAGTTGAATAGCCTCTGAAGGACTTTAAGTACTGGTGATCCACCCGCTTTCAGAAGCTCTGTCGTTATTCCGTCATCCCCGGGTGCCTTGTTGTTTTTAAGCTGTTTGAGAGCCGTCCTTATCTCGTAGAGGCTGACGTCCGGGATATCTTCGGTATAGTGTCGGGTTAAACGGGCTCTTGCATCGCCTGCCGTGCTATTTGCAGGGCATTGCGATGAGGTGTAGCGCTGCCCATAAAACTTTTCAAGCTCTCTCAAGATCTCAGGCTTGGAGGAAATGATGCTGCCGCTATCGGTCTTCAGCTTCGTCAGCTGGCTCTGCCCAAGCGACAGATCTCTTGCGAACACTTTGGAGCCCTTGTTGCGCTCTATTGCGCTCATAATACAATTGGTATTGTATGAGCGCAAATCGTGTCGCATAGACATCGAGATCTGTTTGTTGAGCGCACCGTATGTCGACATGTCTGCCGAAGACTGCAGCCTCATTTCACTCCTCTCTGCCATTAACTGCAGAGTGTGACCCGAGAGTCTCTGTGTTTTATTTCTGCGGGGGGTCCTAAAGAAGTCCGACCCGACCGCACGGACAGTTTCCACCAGCCCGTTATTTAGTTCGTCCACTGTTACGCATTCCGCGAGGCATTCAAAGCGGTTCTGTAGCTCCAACTGAAAGCTCTCGGGATTTTGTATCTGGACAGGGTTTGGGCGTAGAGTAAACCTTATCAGACGATACCTTTCTAGCTTTACATTGATATTCAATGACGCTCTTACCATACGGTGATCGCTGCCGGTTTTAACCCTGTTGATCACAGAGACGTCATTGAATATGTGCCTGTAGGTCGTCATGATAAAGTCTATCTCATGCTTATAGCCGCCGGGGTGTAGCCAGGTCCATTTTATGGACGGCCGCTTCTCGAAAGAGGAGTTCATCGCAAAGAGACCCTCCTTTTCCATGAAGTCGGCCAGTCGCTGATCCCTTTGGTTTCGCTGTCCAAATCCAAACTGGCCCACTCTCAGTTCGTTGCCGCTCTTTGCGCCTAACCGCGCGTTTAAATCCCCCATCACAACAGTGTAGTGTGTTTTCGAGGCATGCATGACTTTGGAGATGTCGTCGTACATGATCTCCACTTCATCGTCAGGGCGTCCCGAGTGCGGGGCATATACCTGTATGACCTTCAGCGAATACCGTTTGGTGATTCTGAGTTACGCCACCCTGCTCGAGACGCTCTCGATTTTTACAATGATGTTGACGAGGGACTTGTGTCCGAGAAACCCGATACCGTGTTGGGACAGGTGGTCGCCCTCCCGGTAGTAAAAGAATTTACCGGAATTAAGGGTGATCGTATCCTCTCCCTCTCTTCGGACTTCCGATAGCCCTATAATGTCCCAGCGCAACTTGTCTACCGCTTCTTCCAGCTCGATTACCTTCTCGTCGGTCCTCAATGTTTGCCATAATCACCACGCTTGGCAGGCGGATTGGTGATCGCAGTAAGATGTTAGTAATACACAGTAGGAAGCTGCTGCCCTTCCTCTGGTAGGTTCCCTTAGTCGGCTCTTACGACATCCACGGGTTGAGTTGGAGGGGTCGATATTCTATGCCGCGGCCCCACGGCTAGCCCGGCTATGGAGTAGCCTATTAAGGTTGAAATGAGAGGTCAACTGAGTGAGAATATTTTTTTCAAAATTTTTATTATTGCTGGAAGTATTGAAATTGGTCTGTAGTTGGCCGGACCAGAGTGACTTCCAGGTTTAAAAAGAGGAACCAGTTGACTATATTTCATGAGATCAGGAAAAACGTCGACACAACTATTGAAAATATAGGCCAAACAAGAAGTCACTTCCTTTATAATACTTTGGTTGAGATACCCCATAGATCCTCAGTATTTGATGTTAATAGACTTGAACGTTTTCACTATATAATTGGTATTTACATGACTAAATATAAAGATCTCTTTACATTTTTCAACAGATGATTCCAATAATTCAACTGCCTTCGAAGGTGAGTTTAGAGTCCGGGTAACAACTTTAGGAATATCGGAGAAGAATGCATCAAAAGCATCGGCAATATCCTTTTCTGTATAAAAATTGTATTATTAATTTTTAAACTTATTTCTCTGTTACGTGGCTTTGATTTACCAGTTTTGTTATTGATTAGTCTCCATGTTGTGTATATTGGATTGGATACAATTACAATTACAACATTCTTTATTGTACACCACGAAGAAAATATTAAAAATAGACATTACATAAAACATGGACAATGGGCGGCCTTATAACTTAGGAGCGATCTCTTCCAGGCAACCTTTATTGGATATAGGATTAATAAACAAAAATGCTTATTTAAAATGACTTAATGGAGTAAAGATACTATGGGATAGTTCTGTAAACGTTTACTCGACATGATTATAGTATGAATTATTGAAAATGGCAAAATAACTAGATAACCATTGTACTCTATGAAGTTCAATGTAGATAACCGCAATTATACAATTTCTGTGTTTTGGCAACGGAAACTCAGCTGTTATACGGTTACAGGCTGGATAAATCAATTCTTATTCGACTCTTTTATTAGTTTGGTAATAATACATATTAAATAAATGCCAATAAAGTAATCGGCAAACTCGTATTGTTAAGTGAGCCTGGGTGGGGTATTATCCGCCAGTTTTTGGATAAACAAATACAGGACATTGTACAATGCAATGCGAGCCGACGACGTCTGCAGGCGCGAACCGGGGAGTCGCGTGTGAGTTTGTTTGTTTGTATGTGGCTAGGGTCAGAGCATGCCACTATTGCACTGCGACTTCTGCATCCAGCAATGACCGCTCTGTCGCGAAGCCACAGCCGCCAGCCCTGAGGTTAACGTCTAATTACTTGTGAATAGGTGATTGCTGATAAAGAAAAAACCAATCCTGGAGCGACTTGTTTTATGTAAATAAAGGACCAAAACAAATTTGCAAAACAAAATTATAAACAAAACATACACCTCTTGTAACCAGATAACTTGTTGAATATTTTTCAAGTCTCAATAGTCATTTTCGAGCCTCAATAGTGTCTGCATGAATGGCACTCACGGGTCATTAGGGCCGCGCAATATTGTTGTCAATAAAGGGTTTCTTAGCGAACAAGGGCCGGCGGGGGGTCCGGTACCGATCAAAGGACAAAGCGCAGGGATCACTGCTTTTGTTTGTATATCGACAAATAATTCATTAAATCGACACGCGACTGCGCAATGGCTGATTGATTGACACTCCGGGGGCACCACCGCGCGGGAACCACGCGCACCTAAACTACCTACGCAGATGGATTTAATAGTGATAATTATTATATGGCACTGAACTTTTGAATTAGTCGTTAGACTTCGATAACTGATTGATAAGTCGAAGCATAATAATTCTGGTCCAGAATTGCATCATCCTTTAGTCTTAACTAAAGATGTTGCAAATACTAGACCGCTGCAAAACCGCTTAAATCCTCTCTTCTTCCACCAGCAGACAAAAAATTTAAGTTACTAGAAAATCAATAACACCTTATTTGATAGTAATTAGATACTATAAAAAACTGTAGGTATAGGGTATAAAATTTGACTTGTCTAAATGCTTATTTTGTAAGCCTAAATAAATAAAGTAATTGAAATATAAAATCTGTAATCGTAGATGGCCATGACAGCGTTACCGGACTAAAATGCTAGAGTTAGGTAGTTGTTTGTACATTGAGCAAGTCTTTCAATGCTGTCAGATTATACATACAGGTACGATTCTACAGGTAGGTAAGTACTGACGTTGTACAAACCATTTTTTTTTATTAGAATCCATCTATGAATTTTAATACCGAAGTCCTTGTGCATCACTTAGAATCGCCTCGATGTAATTAAAATTAGCACAGCGGCGCGGGCGCGGCGCCAATCCTCCACTTGTGCGCTCTCGAGGAGGTCCAAGTGTCGCTTTGTCGTCGGCGGAAGGGGGGAGGAGGGAGCTCTCAGCATCGGAGCCGTGTTTGTTATTGAGTTTGTGGAGGAGTGCGCTCGCGAGGGTCGCTCATTTAAATGCGGAAGAATCACCGCACTCCACTCGCGCGCTAGGGCTGCCGCCACGGAATCGCCACCGTCGCGCTACCACGAGGAGACAAATCTACCTAATAACAAGAAGTAAAAACACATCACTAATGGATACTAGGTACCGCAGAAGTGCCTTATAAAATGGAAAGGAATCAAATACATCAAACTTGAAGCATGTGCCTTTTCTTTCGGTTCAGAGCGCAGGCAGCCCTGTCGCCGTAGCTCAGGGCTCTGCGAGCGCCACCAATCGCTAGCTTTCATTTTTATTTGCGCGGAAGCAAGGCCCTTTGCATACGCAAATACTGCCGTCATTATCTTCGGATTATAAATTGTTTGCTCTTACAGAAGGGCTTCTCGAGAGAAAACGACGACAGTGATTAGGATGCCTAACCTTTCAAATTTGAAATTCAAAGTGTTTTCACAGGGTTTCCCCGGCTTTGTGATGGTGATGGTTGGTCGAAAAATCTTAGTCGAAATATATGTAAGTATCAGCAATGTAGGTAAGTAGTAGGTATTAAGTACAAATCTGTGTTTTATGATGTGTAGCATTATCCCATGGCGCGAGAGGACACCCACGACGCGGCGCGACTCGCGGTCGTGTGCACGCCGGCGCGGGCGTGCTGCTGTGTGAACCGTTCTATCTGATGGTGGGATCCGCAGATTACCGATAACCAACGTAAACGAGGAGCCCACTAGGTACCTACATATTATTATTCTTGTATCTACTATTTTTACAAATATGAAGATATGTAGGTATACAAATCATTGATCACTGTGGAGTATCCATCGATTCTGAAAACAAATAACAATGTTTATTTGTTTTCAGAACATGAAACCATGAAACGCATGCCGAAATGGCGCGAAGATTTCGCGTACGCGTCCCGCCTCCGGTCCGCGAACCAATCGCAGAGCGGCGCACTCGCCATTGGCCGTCGATTGACGCCGAAACGCGATGAAAAAACGCTCTTCATGAAAAACAATGGCACTCACTTGCACGCCGAGCACTAGCTCGCTCATTGTGCAGACGACCTGCGTAAGCTGGCCCGTGGGCGCCGGCGCGCGCCTCCGCCGCCGTCGCCGCGTGGAAGGCGCGACGGATCAAGCATTTCTGGTCCTTCTTCAGTTGTGAGGAGACATGGTATTGCGTACGTGATGTCGCAGGCTGATGGACGGACGCGGACGCCCCCGCCTGTCGATGGATGGCTGAGTGCGCGCCTCAGCACCGCGCCGCGCTGTCGGGACTCCTTACCTAGTTATGAGCGGTAGGAGCATCGCAGACAGTTATATTCTTGCCTAGACAGACGGTCTGCTACATCTGCTTATTTGAATAGGAAATTATAATAATATCCCGTAACGTTATTATGTAATGCGCTTACTATTCATTTGAAGACAATGGAAGCCGCTCTACAAACTAAACGGCGGCGGCGGCGCGCGGCGGCGGCGCGGCGTTCGGCGCGGGGTCCGGGGGGAGTGTGTTCACATGCGCCCGCGCATGCCGGCTGTATGTAATGGCAGCTCTTGGTCTGTCGTGCAATTAGCAACATCCTGGCGAACATGTTTTTCACAAGGCATTGTTTAGTTCCAACGGGTGCTGTGCTGTAGTATCTAATTGTACCTACAATAAAATTATTAAACCAAATAAATAAAAAAGTACTGGGTTACCCGCTGGCTAGGACAACCTGCCACCTAGGTGGAAATACAAGCATTGCTTTATCTACCTATGCTAATGTTATGGTCGGTACCTACAGTACCGAAACGCTGGAACTGCGTTCCAGCAAAGAAACATCGCGATTTACAATGTCACGAAAATTTAGGTAATTACAATGCTTGATAAGTAGGTAGAATACCCTATTGATAAAACCACCCCAAACTATAGTAGGTACCTTACTCTTTTTATGAACGTGTAGTTGGGAAATTCATCTCCAATAATGCAATCAGCAGTCACACTAGACAGCTGATAATTTAAGTTAGGTATTGAATAGGTACTGGTGAGTAGCGGAGTGTTAGGTCGTCTCGCTATTCTTTGTGGTGAGCTGTGTAGTGTGCGTCACCGCCGCCAGGCAGCAGCACGTGTGTAGGCATGTAAATGGTACACTACATGTCATGGACATGGCACTGGAGCCGTCGGTATTGTCTCGCAGGAGAAAGCACGCAGCTCTAACAACACATCGACTGACATCAATATTGTATAGACGAGCGCGGAATCCGGAATGAGGCGAGCATTTTGTCTTCGGCCGCCGGCGGCGGCGGCGGCGGCGGCCGAGGCGCGCGCAGAGATGCTCCAAGCTTGGAGACACGAGTTCCATTGCGCCGCTCTACACTGGGTACATTTTATCAAGACTTTGGATTTTGGAAAAAAATCATATCCTAGAGTAATTAAGTGGCTCTACTATTATGGTTATAGGTACCAACTATAAGTTTTCTCTCTAAATGGTATACGCCTAGGTAGGGTAGGTGCGCCTGTTAGGCGTCCAAGCCGCTCGTCCTTTCATGGAACTACAGGTATTTTTTTGTTCGAAAATAGCCAAATTAACACTCGCTCGCAAAAACATGAATTTTTTACCAACCTGTATGTATAAGGTACTCACACAAGTAAACTTCACATCACAAATATCAGCAAAATAATTAAAAAAAACCAAACAATTTGTGGTCAGCCGTCAACACTCAACAAGAACAAACGTGTCGAAATCAACGAAAAAAATTATCAGCTTATCGCAAGTTCAACGGTTAGTTTTAGTTTGTTTTTTAAGCTGTATTTAAAGTTTTGTAATTTCAGAGTTGATGTTTATTAGCGTGACTTCATTTTGGATTAAAAATATTAATTTGTGTTATTTTGTCCATATTTTAATTAATTAAATTGGTAATATAACGTGGTCGAGAACTGTACCACGACATTTTAACAAAATCCCGTTTTCGACCGGAGTGGTCGAGAACTGGAACTGAAATTACTTTTTTTAACAAGTTTATTAATACCCTTTTCACCACTCTAGCTCGAAAACGGTAACTTTCCTGCTCAAAAACAGTGAGCAAAATCGGTTTTTGCTCACAAGTGGGATAAAGGATAATATACAACTTGTTGAAAAAAGTAATTTGAATTCAGAATGATGTACTCAATTTAGAAAGAAGAAAGAAAGAAAATACTTTATTAGACACAACACACAGTTAAACAAAGAAATAAAAGACTACTTAGAACCTACTAGTTGCCTACTAGATAACACATACACAATACACAGATGAACAATAAGTAGGTAGGTACTAAGACTAGTAAGCATTGGGTTGGTACTAAGTAGCCCACTCAGCTAGTAGTAGTGTGAAGGTCTAACAGGTCCTGACTCAGCTTGGTGCTCTAACACAAAAACCTAGGGAATTCGTGAAAGAGCGCTGGTTTTCAGTCAGAACCATGTAGAGTGGACAGACACGATCTCAGATCCAGCGCAAGACAGAGTAGATATTATGTGAATAGAAATGAAACAAGGTGGCAGCACTGGATATTTGAGTAGAACAAAGATACGAAAAAAATAAAAAATTGTATGTACTTGTAAGTAATATGAAAACATAAGCACTAAGCCTGCCAATAAACATAATAAAATATACATATATATAAGTATGGTGGAAGGTAATTTAGGTAGAACAAAATAAAATGAAATAAAAATATTTACACATATAAACTAATAATGAAAATATGTATGGTACACTTGGACAATATTATATTCAGAACGTGATAAAACTCAGAAGCGGCGGCGGCGGCGCGGCAGCCCCTTTCATCTATGGGTTCCTAGCTAGATAAGATTTTATTTTATGTCTGTGAGTGTACCCTTTCCTAGCTATGTGCTGCACCTACTCCTAAAAATATTGATTTTGTTTGTCCAGAGTTACAATTGTCATTCCGCAAAACTGTCAACTTCAGAACCGACTGCAAGAAAACGGACACTGATAGAAAAGTGGCAAACCAGACACCTATTAATTGCCAATAACAAAGAAGTCAAGCTATGATTTGCTTTTTCCCTCCTTAAATTTTAATCTATTGTTCCTAAATGCGCAATTCATACTTAACTGATACTGGACGAATTGCATCAATCAAGATGCAGAGCCAAAGCTAAAAGAAGAAGAAGATTTGCGTTTTCGTTGGAAAAACACTTTTTGTGCCTGGGCGTAACAAAAACTTTAGTACACTCTCTTCTGGCGTACCTAGAACCTTCCTTCGCCCACTCTAATTTCTTATAAAGGTACATGGGAGTTTTGCAACCAATCACACCAAAAAGTAGGGTTGCTAAATGGAGATTCCGACGTGCATTCATTTTTAACATGTTAGATGAATTTAGAAAAGGAGTAACATGGGTGCGTGGAGGTATGTGAAAACAAAAACGTGCACAGGCATTTTGTACTCGCTGCACCAGGGTTTGGGTTCGTTTTAACAAGCATGGACCATAGACTATGTCACAATAATTTAATCGTGATAGGATGAGAGATTCACAGAGGGTAATTCGTATGTCCTCGCACAAATATTTTCTGATCTTATACAAAATTCTTAGCCGATAGAAACAGTTACGCACACATTCAGATACATGCTTCTCAAACCGGATGTTGGAATCCATTATAAGCCCAAGGTTTCTTGCTTCAGTTACCTGAGCAACCTTTTCTCCATTTACCTCAATATTAATTGTTTTATCTGCCATTTTAGCAAGATTCACTCTGGTACCTATAAGCATAAATTGGGATTTTCTTGGGTTAAGAACTAATGAATTTGATTTAGACCATTTGAAAACCTGTTCTAAGTCATGGTTTATTTTGCTCAGAGCACTGGGGCAGTCAGAAGGCAGGAAGGAAAGGTACATCTGGAGATCATCGGCGTATATATGATGTTGGCAAAAGGAGATACCATTAATGAGGTCGGCACTGTACAGTATAAAAAGGATTGGACCGAGAATGGAACCTTGAGGGACTCCTCTAGAGACTGGACGAAAAGAAGAATAGAATGGAATATATCTTTATTGCACCATCAATACATGTAATACTTATACAAGAACTTAATACTAATTATACTTAGTGTGGTACAATCGGCGGCCTTATCGCTAACAGCGATCTCTTCCAGGCAACCTTTGGATGGATAGGATTCGTACGCATTAAAGCTGACGGTTTCTTATTGAATGACATAAAAACAAAATAATGTTGACAAATAATTATTTAAATAAAAACAGAAATTGCGAAATACCACGAATAAATTACAAAATAACAGTAAAAATATTAACTTTTATCAGGAGTGGACAGATAATGTTGATAAACCATTCTTTTGAAAATAGGAAGGGATTTAGCTTGTCGGATGGATACAGGTAGGGCGTTCCAGAGTCTGGCGGCCTGCAACGTGAAGGAATCACCATAAAACTGGGAAGTGTGTAATGGAATTTTTAAAAGAAGAGTATCAGAAGGACGAAGGGATAGCGAATGGGACTGATGGAGAAGAAGATCAAACAGGAAGGCCACTAGGTGACTTCAACTCAACACATTGAAGTCTTTGATCGAGGTAACTAGAAAACTATTAAATCGCATTTGAGTCAAAACCATAAAAAGCAAGCTTAGAAATTAGTAATGGTATATTTATTGAGTCAAATGCTCGTGTAAAATCTAGCAGTATTAATAAGGTGCACATTCCATTGTCCTGAGCAGTTGGGAAGTTATCCACAATATCCAGAAGTGCAGTTGATGTACTGTGCCTTTTACGGAAACCAGACTGAAACTGAGGAAGGATTTGGTTATCTTCAATGTATTTTATTAGTTGTATACATACCACCTTCTCCAATACTTTAGAGAGGCAAGAAAGTAAACTGATTGGCCTAAGATCGGTTACAGAAGAGGGCTGGTTATTTTTGGGTGTAAGCTTCACAACTGACACCTTCCATAATTCGGGAAAAACCTCAGTGTATATTGACTTATTTATGATAGAGGTGATGACAGGCAACGATTGAGGCAAAGTCATAAGCAACATATCCAAAGAGATGTCATCAATACCACGAGCATTGGATTTAAAGCTCTCAATGATTTTCAGGATTGTGAATTCATTCACTGGATTAAGAGAGAAGGCAACAGAGCTGAACCTGTGGTGTTCAAAATAAGTTAAATCTGAAATAGTTACACCTTCGTCTCCTGGGACATGAAGGAAATGAGAGTTAAGCAGCTCAGGGTCATTAAATTGTGATGGGAGTTGAACTGCTTGCTTAGTATTAGTTAATAAATTACATTTAAGGGTTTTCCATAGTTCTTTAGAATTCCTAGCATTATTATTAATTTTTTGAGTAAAGAAAGCTGTTTTTTCACTTTCTATGGCATCAGTAACAATGTGTTTCATATCTTTGTATGACCTTTTGAGTGTTTCAGTTTTACTCAGCTTATACCTATTTTGGAAGTTGTTCCTAATTTTAATCATATCCTTAACTGTGTCTGTGATCCACGGATGGGGAGTGGCCCTTAATAATCTTGTTTTAAAGGTGCGTGCAAATCAAAAAGAGTAACAATTTTATTATTGAACTTTGTAACCAATTCATTCACATCACATAAATCCATAAACTGCCCCCAGTCAATGGAGTCTAAATCTGTAGTGAATAAGCCTACTAAGATATCCTTCATAAGTAATTGAGTAAGGGAGAAATTTATCCTTCTTTATGTTAAATTCCACCACAAGCATTGCATGGTGTCCAAGTTCAGGTGTGTGCTTTATGGAAGAATTACGTACTTGAGCGTCCGAACAAATGAAATTAATCAAAGTTTGACTAATTTCAATGTTGTTATAGTTAATGACACCATGTGGTCGTCGCTGAAAAAAAAAACTACGCGGTCTGCACCAGGGAAGGTCTACTTTTTGAATTTATAAGTGTATATACTACAAATTCCCGGTTTTTGGTTTTTTTTCTTTAGTTGTGCTATAAGACCTTGCTTGTTCCCAAAGGCCGTCGCCAGATAAGCCGGGGTAAAATGCCCCCAAAGCAATCGGTCAATTTTTTTTTTCTGAAATACCTTATACTATGGACAACATCTCAGCCCTGTTTCAACTCCGAAATATCACGCGTTTTTGAGTTAAAAAAAGTTATTTTTTTTTCAAATCTGTTTTTCTCCGAATCTACTTGACAATATAAAAAAAAGTGTTTATGGGTTTTAAGATATCACTAACTAGTATTCCTAGAAAAATTCGCTCGATAATCGGGTAAGTTGGTCATAGGTACTCATGGAGGGTACGATTGCTATAAATCTCGAATAGGTATTAATAATAACGAAATTATTCTTTCTCTGAAGGTTGAACGTTGTCTTACCTCCTTCCCTTTTTATATGATAAGCTAAAATAAGTTTAGCTCACAGAGGTGAGACTCCCATATAAATTCAATGACCTGTTGCTTGGGAAATTATTTATAGATGGCACTGTTTGCCTAGAAAAATGGTATTTATAAGCTAAGTTGTCAATGTCATAACAGATGGCGCTGCCTTCAGTGAGAAAGTTGACCGTCCCTGGTGCAGACCGCGTAGTTTTTTATTATCTTCATTGCAGCGCCGACCACAGAGCATCAATAACTATAAAACCAATTGAGTACAGAATTCTGAATTCAAATTACTTTTTTCAAGAAGTTGAATAATATCCTTTATTCTAAACCTGCTGGGAAAGTTGATAGATAGAAGATAGAAAATTCTTTATTGCACACTTATTGATAAGAAACAGAAAAACAAAAAAAAAAAACAATTTTAAAACTAAGTTACAAGTGGCGGTCTTATCGCTCGAGAGAGATCTCTACCAGACAACCGTGAGTTGCCTATTCCTTTTCCAAATATAAGATGAAGTTCTTCTAAATTTGAATTTGGCAATTTTATTAATTCTACAGAATGTCGTCGAGTGATAGTAAAAGTTTTATGATACCGCCAGAAATAAAAGATTTATTCTGCTTTATATGTTTCTCGAAAGTATAAAGCACTATGTATCACTCGGCAGAAAGTGCGATTCCTACCTCGTGTGTTTTAAAGCCCTCGGCTGCGCCTCGGGCCTCAAATGATACACTCGATAGGAATTGGGCACTTTCTCGCCTAGGTGTACAATGTACTATTATTCAACTTGTGAGCAAAAACCGATTTTGCTTTTTGAGCAGCAAAGTCACCCTTTTCGAGCTAGAGTGGTGAAAAAACTACATATTTTTCGATTGAATAGCAATAGAAATCTTCCAATTATTTTAAAAAACACCTTTTGTTTTTTTTTCTGCTAGAGTTATGAATTATTCAATTGTGTCACATGGGAACAAAATATTGTATTTAGGGCGAGTACAATTTTTCGAATAGTAACACTATCAAAAGTATATCGGAAGTGTATCTCCTAGTGTGCTGTTCAAAACTGTTCATAGATCACTAGCTTTAGTTAGAAGGTCTTTACAGGCGCAACGTCACGCGCTCGTTGCTGGCTAGCTCTTGTAGTGTGCGCTGCGGACGATCGCCCGTGCGGCTGCGACGGCTCAATGCGCACGCTCCTTGAGCGGCCTTACCCTCGCGGTTTCAGTTAATTCGTTAGCTTAGCTCCGTCAATTAAATATCTAATACCAATGGTCAGTGTGCGGGAATCAGTGAAAAATAACACTTTTCCGAGCTGTTTACGAGAAAATAGCGGAAAATATAACCTATTATCGAAACATTACTAGCAAATAATCGTGCTATTAACTTGCATACCAACGCCATCGTGACGCCATCAATTGAAAATCTACGCAGCAGCAGATCGGAACTGCAAAGGACACTGGTGGTAAACCAGACGCATTTTGCCATATCAAAGATGAAGTAGTTATTATCAAGACTTCGCGCATAAATCCCCCGTCTACGCTCTGCGCCAAATAAAAATGGAAGAGGTTATGAAGATTTTACTACAAATTCAAGGAGATGTGGCAGCACAGAAAAAAGATATGAATGAGATGGAAAAAATATTAAAAACTCTATAAGTAATAATATAGACGAAAAGTTTAGCCACATGGAGGCCAGAACAAACCAATTGGAAGTAAAACTAGGAAAACAACAAAAATCTATAGATTTTTTGAAAAAACAGATGAGGAAGAAAAATGTTGTATTTTTCGGAGTCCAGGAGACAGAAAGGCGCTACGAAGACCTACTATGCTTGATTCTAGAAATTATAAACGATGACATGGAAATTTTATGCAAAAAGTGGGAAAAAGAATCAGTTAGTAGAATCGGAAAGAAAAAGGAGAAGTCAAGACCAATAGTTGTTACTATGTCCACGTTGGGTAAGAAAATAGAACTTATTAGAAAGAAAAAAGTTCTGGAAAATAAAGGTATGTACCTAAAAGAGGACTTCCCCCCTCAGGTTTTAAAAATCAGGAAAGAACTGCAGGAAAAGTTAAGAAGTGAGAGAGAGGCCGGGAAAAATGTAACCTTGCGTTATGACAAAATTATTACATTGGGACCTAGAGACACACGCCAAGGAAATAATACGAACAAAAGATTCTTGCCAGTATCCCCACCAGAAATATCATTGATTGCTCATACAAACAACATTGAGGAGAGAACCAAGCAAGCTGCAAAGAAAAATAAAACACAAAATTTAACAAGCTTCTTCCGTCCATCGCAGCTCAACCATTTAGCGCAGGCCCCCACAAATAGCAATGCCAATGATCAGCAACAAAAAACGCCCGCCCCCACTTCCTCTCCCAAGCCGGCCGGTCACCGTGGGAGAGTATGACCATAGTCCCCCACAGAACATGTTAAACACAAAAATATATAATAATATGCAATACTTATATATTTCATGCCTAAATGTAAGAACACTTTTACAAGATAGTAGAATTACAGAGCTAAGTTGTGCAATAAAAGATATTATGAAATGGAACATCATAGGCTTAAGCGAAACCCGAAGGCAAATGGAAAAAATTAAAGAATATAATGATTTCATCCTTTACCAATCACAAGGAAGTAAAGGGCGTAACGGAGTGGGTTTCCTGATTAAAAAGTCTTTGAAAAATAATATTGTGTCGTTTATATCTTTATCAGAAAGAGTGGCATTGCTTGAAATACAGACTACTGAGGATACCTCCTGTTCTATTGTCCAAACTTATGCACCAACTGAAAGCTACACAATAGAAGACATAGAAAAATTCTACCAAGATGTTGATCTAGCCCTACAATCAACAAATAGTAAAAATATGCTTTATGCTTTATTAACTATAAAAAGCCTTCGACTCTTTAAAACATGATGCTATATGGACTTCTCTAGCCACACAAGGTGTTGAAAAGATGTACATAAACCTGCTGCGCAGCCTATACAATAACATCATTGCAAAGGTACGATTGGAGAGTGAAGGCTCACCTTTTTCCATTGAGAAAGGAGTACGCCAAGGTGACCCCCTGTCACCCAAAATCTTCTCCGCCGTGTTAGAATCCGTATTTAGAAACCTGGATTGGGAAGAAAAAGGCTTACGGATCAATGGAGAATACCTGAGTCATCTAAGGTTTGCAGATGATATAGCTATATTCGCTGAAAGCTCTACAAAACTAGAAAAGATGATAAATGAAATAGCTAACGAAAGCAAGAAAGTAGGATTAACTCTTAATACTTCTAAAACTAAAATAATTACGAATGGAAACCAAGACATTGTATTAGTTGGGAATCAAACAATTGAATATGTAAATGACTACATATACTTAGGACAAATGGTGTCACTTCAAAAATGCACAAGCAATGAGGTACAAAGGAGAATAGCAATTGCTTGGAAGAAATATTGGAGTCTCAAGGAAATGATGAAAAACAACGAAGTAGAGATTAACATCAAGAAGAAACTTTACGAAGTCTCCATCCTACCGTCATTGTCATATGGCTGCCAAAGCTGGGCACTGAAGAAAGAAGATGAAAAAAAGCTATCAGTTTGCCAAAGAAAAATGAAAAGAAGCATGCTGGGAATAAAAATCAAAGATAACAAAAAAATCAGAGGTGAAACAAAACTGAGGGACGTTGTGGAGGTCATAAGATCACTAAAATGAAATTGGGCTGGACACATGTGCAGGATGGAAAATAATCTCCCCGATTCTACACTCCGTTGGGCCAAAAAAATCACAGAATGGATCCCATTGAATAAGAAGAGATCTAGAGGTCGACCAGAGAAGAGATGGCAAGACATCTTTACGGAGAAAGTTGGTCCTAACTGGATAACGAAGGCCAGAGACAGGAAAATGTGGAAGGAACTGGGGGAGGCCTACGCCAAAAAAGGCGACTACTAACATTGTAATGTAATAATAATAATATAAGTAATAATATAAGGAAATATGTAATTATACAAGTAACATAAGTTAGTAGAAAAATAAAGGCTAATTTTATTTATTTATTTATTTATTTTATAACACTATCAAAATATGGGCGTGGACTATATTAACGAATTTAAGCAATATTCAAAATACAATTTATGCAATTTGTAAAAAACGACACAAATCTTACTCAGGAAATGAAATGCACAGATGAAATCGTTTAAGACAGGCGGATTTCACTATAAAAAATCATAAAATCAAGTATTTAGTACCACTAATCACGAAGGTTCTTTGATAATCGTCTGAAACATCGGGCCATAGCTTTGACAACGCATGAAAATTTTATCAATTGTCTTCTACCATCGCAATTGGTTTTTCCATGCTCAATAACACTAAACACTTTAATAGACATTAGAACAGCTATTTTATTGCCATGGAGGTACCCAGTGCTTATTTAATTGCGAGTGACATTTTGAACAAGTATGACTCTTCAGTCAAGTACGGGCACAAAACTATTCTACCTATGTCAAACTTGGACAAATAGTTCCTTTCTATCCTGTAGAGGCGCTGCAAGACTCCAAATATTATGGAGAGGGTCAAATAGAGCTCTAGAAAACTTTTATCGAATGTTTTTTGTATCCGCTCGCACTACTATACAAGCTAATTTATAATTTAGCAAAGAATGAGGCGTACAAGTTCGTATGCAGATGCTAGTCTATAATACCAATACAGTAGAGTTCCAATTGCAATATGAACTCTACATCAGGGGCCTCGTTAATGATCCAGCCAAGTCGGAACCCTTTTCTCGAATCATTTCGAGGCAATTTTGAGCAATATCTACAGGATTTTCGCCAAAACTTTTGTCATATGGAAATCGGGGGTAAGTAAAATAAAGAGCAATAAGCTGTCGGATTTTAACCCTGATATGATAAGCCATACGGCTGCACGCGCGCGCGCATACCGGCGCGGCGCGAGCTCGTTGCTATTCCACGCGACAAACAACGCGAAAAAACACAATACAACCGTATAATTTAATTATTATTCCTTCGTAAAAGTTTGAACAGGATCGATGCCGGATGATCTGCTCCGCTCGCTAGCACAACTTTACAATAGATGTTGCGTTACAAGGGCTTTTTAGTACCTATTAAGACCTACCTCTTGAGAATATATTAATATGAAATTTATCCCAAACTATTGAGAGCTCTTCACAAGGCTGAAGGCACAGCCTCCGAAAGCCAGCACCAACTCGCCGTCGCCTGCACGGGGATGTGGTTATCCATCATCATCAACTAATCGAGAACGCGGTCACATTCTATGTACCTAAGCTACCTTGTCTCTACATTCTTGAGGCGGCCTTGTTTGGAATGAAACATAATGAGTTGTTTGCGAAGGCGAGTGAACTCTATCCGCGAAATAAACGGAATCCTGATAGGATAGTTTTGAATTCGGGCTTCCCAGGACCAACGACATTGGTCGCAAGGCGTCCTTGGATGGAGGCGGCTCAAGACCACTATTTGCGATAAGGCCGCCCATTGTACTTGTTCATTTGTGGTGTACAATAGTTTGTATCGTATTGTATTGTATTTGTGGCGTCGCTTGGGGAGGCCTATGAATCAGAATCAGAATCAATAACTTTATTTCTTTAGGCTTACAAAATAAGCTCTTAGACAAGTCAAATTGTATACTATAAACATAGGTATTATTATCAAATAAGAAATAAGGTGTTATTGATATTCTCTTCACTTAAATTTTTTGTCCGTATGTTCAGCAGTGGACGTATACGGGCTAGTGATGATCCCAGTAGGGGTAGCACACGCTTTCTTGTCTAGGTAGAATAGATAAAAAATGACGTAAAAATGACATTTAGGTGAACAGAGTAGAAAGTTTTCTTCGTTCGAGAACACGGCGTTCGGAAGAATAAGCGGTAGAGATGTTTTCTATTCTACCCTAGAGATGAGTCTACCGATGCGAACATGGGGATCAATTTACTTGTTTCTTGACATTTGAGAATAGAAACATTTCTTCTAAAATTGTCTACACCTCTCGAGACCTAGACAAGGTCTTTCTTCCCTCGCATCTCGCAATATTTGGATGTTTAGTTATATTATTATAATACTCTGACTTTTGGGGTTTTTGTGTCTTGTTAATGGCCCCGCAGCCATTACGAGCAAATGCAACATAAAAAATCTGAGAATAATTTGTTTGTTTGTTTGCTCCTAGACCAAATTAATCTCCGTTATTCTGTATTGTATATGCTATGAGTTCAATAACCTTCATTTGCCGCCTTTCCCAGAGACAGTATTTCACCGAAACATTTTGTGAAAAGATTTCTGTATTTCTTTCGTCCAATAAAAGAAAAAAAGAAAAATACATCTTCACACGAAACAAATTACCCTTCAAAACATTGTAATTGACATTGACAAATACAATAAAGTGACATTTTGGTGTAATCAAAAAACGTTTCGTTTTACGGGCTCTATTTTCTTTTTAGCGATACGGCTGGTTTTATGTTGATTTTCTTGGTAATGAAACGTAAAGAACGAACTTTTTACAGCATTTATATTTTTTCTGTGGTTTGGTTCCCGTTGCCATAGAAAACGCTTCTCTACGAAGAAACTGTTTTCTAGGGTTTGTTTCTCGAAACGGCATATTCGGGCAAGAGAAAGATTATGAAGACAAGAAACTTTCTTCTCTAGTATAGGTAGGGTAGAAATGAAAAGCCCTTGCTAGCGGGGCAGGACCCGTTTAGACCATAAAAACTATTTTGCCATGTGTGGAAAAATATATAATGCATTATTACCTAAATGCATTACTAACAGGTACCCGTTATAAAAAGTGTTCCGTTGACAATATTTAACTACCAAAGAGTTACTACTCCGACTATATACGAGTAGATAAAACTATTAAACCTTAAATCCTACTATAATATTATAAATATCATTGTATGGATTTATGAATAATTGTTCCTCTTTCGAGCAAAAATTACTAAACTGATTAGGCTGATGGTATGGATATAGTTTGGGACCCGGAATAATATACATATACTTAATATAGGCTATTTTTATCCCGATAAAATGTGAGCGAAAGCGCGGGTAGCAGCTAGTAAATTTATAAACTGACAGAGATTATCCTATTCTATTATTGATATTATTTTGATAAAATTGTTTAATTACCTACCTATGTATGTATACATACATAGGTACCTACTTATGTATGTATACATACATAGGTAGGTAGTTAAACAATAATAATAGAACTATATTTATATACAATATATAAAGTTCTATCTAGCTGTCAGGATCTCATTTGAAAAAATACATCTATACTCATAATAAAACTGTAACAGGTCCAATTCTGTACATTGAAGAGATTTTGAAATTTTTTTTGGAGGGCTCTCTTTTATCCATCCTGATGCCGAAAATGATTTTTTTTTCCATCATTTCTGTTTGTCTGTCTGTCTGTCTGTATCTTGGCCGCGCATAACTCCGAAACCACTGAACGTATTGAAATGAAACTTAGCAGGATTTGAGTTCATACTACGAGGAAGGACATAAAATACGAGTCCATTTTAGAACTGGACAATAAAATTATCTGAGCGCCTGGTCGAAGCGACGCGTGACCCGAGAGCTGGTGAGTATCTGGCGCAGCGCATTAGCATTGCCATACAGCGGGGCAATGCAGCCAGCGTCTTGGGGACGCTTCCGACTGGTATTGATATGGACCAGTTGAGCTATCTGTAGATTGTTTGCAACAGTCTGCAGTTAGCTCAATTGTTTCAATTGTAAATACTAGTTTAATTTCTTTATATTATTTGATTGTTATTTTCTTTGTCAATATAGACAATAGATGTGTGTCTATTCTCCAGTAGGTACTATCAAAAGCTTTTGAAGCGCATAATATACCTAGGTACATGTGGAGCTGTGTGACGTCCAGTCAATAAAATCTAGGTAGGTATCTATGTATATCTAGGAATAAGTAAGGTTTGTGAGATTGTAGGGGTAAGGGTAGTGGTATCGGGGTAAGGGTAATCTCTGAATCTACTGAGCCCATTTTGAAAAATATGTTACCTATTGAAAACCATGTTATTTGTGAGTGTTATATATATATATATATATATATATATATATATATTTCTGAGTGTTATAACTCACAAAATTTAAAAAAAAAAAAATATTACCGACCAACGAAGTGGGCACGGGACAGCTAGTTTAATAAAATTACAGTCAGGGAATAGACCACCAGCTCTGAACCATCAATGGGGACACAGTGGGTGGAGTCTCAAGAAAACAAGCGAGATGGTTCCTAAGTTCCTTTAAATTAGTGCATGAATGGAACAATCAATGATAGGTACCTAATTAATTACCTACTCATGCAGGTACTAAGTGCTTCCAATAGAAAGATTCTTATTAGCAGTGGTATGTATTTAATATAACAGGAATTAGTTTGTCTGTCTGTTCGCGTGTTGAAAGTGTAGGTATCTGTGTAGTATCTACACGGTACACTAACTATAGTCAGTAGGTACCCGTGACTTGTGTCAAGCAAGCGCTGCGCTGTTTGCCACCGCCTGAGGACTACGGTACGGGACAAAGCTGCCGACGACCTCTCTACGCAAATGTTTACGTTTTTTGTTTGATAAAGTGTAGGTCGCTTAAGGATGCCATACATTCATAGTAAGTCATCAGCAGAAAACAAGGAACACTGGCAAAAAGCTTTACGAGTTGTTTCTTGAGGAAAAATAAAACCTAATATCAGCTATTTTGTTATGTACCAACTAAAAGAAAACTAGTTTATGTATTTGGTTGAAGATATTTTATAAAATTACTATATGTACTGTTGTACGGCTTTGCCTTTGATGCAGAAGGCTTGCGACCTACGGAAGAAAAACTGGCAAAACTATTTTAGAACCAATTTTTGTAAGGTAACCAGTTTGGTCAAATTCGTCTAAATTGGCGTCCCATTCAAATGAGGGAATGGTTTACCCTGCGTCGACCTGGCTCTGCGTCGAAAATAAAATTGTATGTCACATCTTGTGGCAGACACAACAAGGCTCGTCTATTCTGAAATATATTACAAAAAGCTCAATTAAAAACTTTAGTAATTGTGGCGTGCGCCTTACCTTGTCAATTTGAAGTACTCGTAGGTGCTGTTCCTATACAATGTTGGTTTACCGTCAGCATTATTTGTAGCAGCGCCGCGGCGTAGTGAGCACGGGAGGTGTGGTGTCCAGTTGACTGCCGCAGCGTGTGACGCATGCGTCTCGTAGTGTGCGCGCGCGCCGCAGTGTGCATGTTCGTTGGACACCGGCTGAGACAATGACCCGCGGCTCCTCATGACCACATACCACATAACGCAGCGTATTTTTATAAAATACTATAAGAATGGATCCCTTCGAAGAAACTTAGCTCCAGGCTTAGCTAAGCTTAAGTCCAGTCAGAGAAACTCCTAGCTAAGTCTGATGCATGCCACGATCTCGCTTCAATCTATACTTATAATAAAACTGTAACAGGTCCAATTCTGTATATTGAAGATATTTTGAAAATTTTTTTTGGAGGGTTGTTGATACTGATGCCAAAAATGATTTTTGTTTTCAGAATCAGAATCAATAACTTTATTTCTTTAGGCTTACAAAATAAGCACTTAGACAAGTCAAATTTTATACTATAAACATAGTTATTATTATCAAATAAGAAATAAGGAGTTATTGATATTCTCTTCACTTCAATTTTTTGTCCACTAGTGGAAGAAGTCAAAAAGAAACCATTAGCACATTTAAATATCACTTATGTGTCTAATACATATTTATTTTGCCTATCTAAATCTAAATTTAATGCAATTTAGATACATGTCAATATTTCTTTAAAGCTAAACAGAACATTGAATTTCTTACATACTACTGACAGTGCGGAACGGAGCGACATCTGACCAAGCATTAACATCATTGATGTAATCATCTATGGAGTAAAAGGCCTTCCTGATAAGATTTTGTTTAATGTACTGTTTAAATTTACGAGTAGGGAGTTCAGTTGCTTCAGATGAAAGCTTATTATAGAAGCGCACGCAATTGTCCATAAATGATTTCCCTACTTTTCGTAATCTATATGCTGGGATGTGTAATTTGTTCTTGTTTCTTGTATTTGTATTGTGAACATCACACTTTTTCAAAAAGCTATCTCTATTTTTGTGCGTATACATAAGATTTTCATAGATGTACTGCGATATTACTGTCAAAATATTTATTTCTTTAAATAATTCTCTCAAAGAGTCGCGTGGCTTTAATTTGTAAATTACGCGTACCGCTCTTTTCTGGAGAACAAAGATAGTCTGGATGTCAGCTGCCTATCCCCAAAGCAAAATACCATAAGACATAATACTATGAAAGTAACTGAAATAAAATAACCTAGCTGTATCTTCATCGGTAATATTTCTAATTGTTCGAACTGCATAGGCTGCTGAACTAAGTCTGTCTGCGAGAGCATCAATTTGCGGTTTCTATTGAAGAGTGGAATCAATAGTCGGTAGTTATCAAGTGTCGTCGGTCCTCGGGTACGGGTTGTTACTGTGGGGTAACTCAGTAGACGTCGAGAGGGTATTCAAAATACAAAAAAGATACCCTAGAGTAATAAACAGGTCTTGGTTCCTTGATAGTTGCAAGCCTCTCTTCAAGAACTGTAAGATCCTACCGCTCGCCTGCATGTATATTAGGAAAATCTGTTTTTTTGTTAAATCTCACCCAACCTATTTTAAGAAACGTAGCGATGTGATTACTCGGCAAAAAAGAAAGAAATTTAAAAATTTTGTTTACAAACCCCTGTGCCTTAAAGATATATATAAAAGAAATGCTTATAACATGTGTATCATCATTTACAATAAATTACCAGAAGATTTAAAAGAATTTCATGGTAATATCTTTAGGACAAAGTTAAGTAGATGGTTACTGGAAAATTGTTTCTATAATGTAAAAGAATATCTGGAAAGTTGAATTGTAACATAAATTTAATAGTACCTATAATAATATGAGTCACACAATATTTGCACGCCTGCGTGTGAGTGCAGGCTGAATACAATTACCTAAATAGTTATAAGACCTGACATTGTATAATATTTATGTATTCTTGCAAATAAATGATTTGATTTGAATTGAATATGTAACCCTAAGAAAACCGTAGAGTCTACAAAGTCAACAATCTCATTCTTTAGCATTATCTTTGGTGGATATTCTCTTACATTAGGTAACATAAATTTAATGCATTTGATTTTTTTAGCATTGAGTAAGAGGTTATTGGCGGTGAACCAATCTAGCACGTGTGAAAGCTAATCATTTACATCGTTATAATTACATTTATTTCTGTCAACTTTAAAAATCAGTGAAGTATCATCAGCAAATAAGACTATATCACACAGATCTTTTGCTAAAAAGGGGAGTTCATTTACGTATACTCAAAATAAGAAAGGACCTAATATTGATCCTTGCGGGACGCCTAATTCAATTTTTGAGCCCCTAGATCTTTCTTTACCAATATCTACTTTTTGAACTCTCCATTCCATCATATCTGTCTGTCTGTCTGTACCTTGGCCGCGCATAGCTCCGAAACTACTGAACGTATTGAAATGAAACTTGGCTGGATTTGAGTTCATACTACGAGGAAGGACATAGAATACTTTTTATCCCGGATTTCAATAGGGTTCCCTTGGGAGAAAGGGGATGAAAGTAAAATTTTTTGGCTGCGCATAGCGCCGAAACTACTTAAAGTATTTAAATAAAATTTAGTACGATTTAAGTTCATATTACCAGAAAGGGCATAGGATACTTTTCATCCCGGATTTTAATAGGGTTCCCTTGGGAGAGGGGATGAAAGTAAAATTTTTAGGCTGCGCGAGCGCCGAAAATACTAAATGTATTCAAATGGATATTAGCAGGATTTGAGATCATACTATGAGGAAGGACATAGGATACTTTTTATCCCGGATTTTAATAGAGTTTCCTTGGGAGAGGGGATGAAAGTAATCCTCAATATATTTATTGTTGTCATCACATTGGCTGCAAATTTAGTAAAGTAGTAAGTATCACAATGTGAACCCTGTTGGGCGTAAACAACAAGTGGAAGGCAGGCCGAGGTTGTTTATGGTAAAAAACAAAATATACTTAAATGTATGTACCTAGGTAAGTAGTATCTACTTGTCCAGTTCAATAATAAAAAAGATTCGATTGTTGTTACTTAATTAATTCAAATAAAATTTTGACATTATTTTTACTTGTCATTTTGTCATTCAAAAAATCATTTACGTCATAATAACATTTGTCAATTAGAAATTGTTTGAATTTATTTGTGAATAAAGAATCAGATTCAATGTTTTCTAGTACGTTAGGTAGTTTGTTGTAAAATTTTATGGACATTTTATAACGGCCGGTACTGTGCATACAGAGGTTAGATGATGGTTGTATGATTTTGTTTCTGCCTGGTCTAAGTGGGTATTTTCTGGGGAATTCCTCGAGTCGAGTGTTTTGTACAAGTTAGGGTATTTTCGCACAAACTTACAGAGTTCTAATAAGTAAATAAATGGCAAGGTTAAAATTTTAAAATTTTCTTAAAAAAAGGTTTGCAACTGTCCGTTCTTTTTATATTTGCTAGGATACGCACACACATTACATTGTACGATACATTTCTTCTGCATAATTAACAGATCTTGTACATCTGTGCTATAGCCCCATAGAATCACACTTCGTGATAAGTGACTATGTGTATGTGCATTTAGCGCTCTCAGAAGGTCAGCTTCTCTCAAGTACTGTAGATTTCCTACATTATTAAAGTCAATTCAATATTCTAGTCCATCATATTTCCACCAAAATCCACGGTCTAAGAGTATATGTAATGTATGTTTAATGGCACTGGTCGATTCACAGACATATTTCCATGTCTGCGGTGCCGGCCTGCGCCCGCGCCGCGGGACCGTTAGCTTTTATGGAGACTGTCGGGAAATTTGGCGCCACATGTCGTGGTCCTTGCGATAACATCTGGATCATGCGGTCGCGAAGGCTGCTGACTCAATCATGCAATCATAAACAACTAGGATTATACTGTGAGTGACGATAAAACGCCTTGCAAACTGCCAAGGATTGCTCACGTTTGGAATGTGAACGGCGAAGGTAATTTGAAAGCTGATCGTTATTCATGCAGTGCATGACATGAGGGGTCCGCAGCCGAGGCTTTCCCTGCTCGCTTTCCACCGTCCGCACTCACTGCCTCCTAGAACAACACTCAACCAACCTAGGTGCCTTCAAAAGTAACTCTTCAATTTGTAAGCTCATTGTTTTGCGAAATAGTTACTTATGTACAGCCCAAAAAACTTCTTCATATCCATAAGATCTGATCTAACTCAAAAAATACATTATAGCCGTCGCATGCAAACACCAGCCCGAGATGCGTTGGTTCTACAGCATACATGCATGCTGTTGTACAGGTCTGCCTGCAAGTAGCGGTCGCCGGCGGCTCCTCTCGTCCTACCCTCACGCCACGTCGTCGGCGCGTACGCATAAATGAATCATAACGTGCGTAATGAGATGCCCGATAGCGCATGCTTTGAAC
The DNA here is from genome assembly GCA_947859395.1 of Eupithecia insigniata. NCBI lineage: Eukaryota > Metazoa > Arthropoda > Insecta > Lepidoptera > Geometridae > Eupithecia > Eupithecia insigniata. The sequence goes on from OX402000.1 coordinate 316,892, forward strand.
TGTGCGGAAACCGTTGCTTGGACGAGGTTGTCATGGTAACAAGAACTGAACCATCTGCCGGTGTGATTTACCGGACTGATGATTAAACTGACCGCTGCTTTTGTATTCTTAGCTTTGAGGATTTGTTCGTAAAATTAGCTGCAGCGTCGGCGTTAAGTAACGTGACAAGTGGCAGATGGCAGATAGGCTGCCGCCACGCCGCGGAGTGGTCGCCGTGGAGGGATCAGTATCAGATCGATTAGTCGATGTAATCGATCTGATACTGATTGTCGTGAGTGTAGCTGTGCTTCCTATGCCTAGGATCAACTACGATTATCCCGGTGCACATAAACTTAGCTTTTTTTTACCAAGTCTTCGTGTCTCATTCATATCACTTATGACTAGTCTGCATGTTGGATAAAAGTTTGATCGTGTATTTGATTGAAGCAAACGCCCCCGCCGCGCCGCGCCGGAGGTGTAAATGAGATTGTAATTGGAGATGAGAGCTGCGTCTGCGCCGCCGGCACGTGAATGGGATCGTAGACGGTATTTGTATTTCATTCACACTTCGCACGGATCATACCTACTGGTCAACCAATCTGTAGTTGTCGATCGTCAATCAGACTGTTATAAGAAAACTGGTGAGATGCACATTTGTCAGTCTCTACAAAAAATTAAGCATTCCGCGTTTCTGATCAGGCTGATATTTAGCTTGGAAGTTCTGAACCTGGAATATTATAATATCGGCTCGCCGGAAAAACGCATGCAAAACAGCAGAAGCAAGTTCATAGACACTGTTTGTATTGTTTGAGAAAGGAAGCGGTAGGATGAGCGCACAATCGGTAGGTAATAAAGAGTGCGCCTGTCCTCAAGTCCCCGGCGCGGTTCCCAGGCACGGCGCGTGCGCTATCGCGTAACATCGCGTGCGTCCCGCCGCCACCGCCCGCACCGTTCTCGCGTCTTGAGACCACTGTCCCTACAGTGTTTGCACAAAAGCCTTTCGTAGTTAGTCCTTGACGTAGTGGTTTCGAGATTCGAGTGTGGTGTAACAACAGTGCGATACAATTAGTGCGCATCGCCGAGATTCCCATCACGATCTTGTTTACCGTTTAAGGCTATTTGTCCGCGAGTAAGAGCGCCAGTAGGAGAGTCGCCGGGTTCCTTGTTAGTGTAGTGACGTGGTCTGCATCGGGAATGCTGGATGTAACGGAACCTTCGGCCAAATGTGCTTCCCACTCGGGTTGCCTTGCTGTGGCGGTTGGCGTGCGTCCCGTGGTCGGCTGCGTCCTCCACATAATGCATGCATCGTGCACCGTTGCCGAGGCTGCCGCTAATTGCGTGAGTCGACCGGCCACGACGCCGCCGCACCACCGCCTAATCGTCGCGGTCGCAGGACTTTGCATATATTACAATACCGATCACCTATTCAGCAGATGTCTTAGCGCGCCCTCGAGACGCGCCGCTGCCGCGCTGTGATCTGAGCCCTCCGCCCTTGGCATTGGGCAGGTTTTCGCGTGTCGGGGGCGGAGGCTGTTGCGGCGACCGCGGCCGGGCTCCGCAAATTGTCTAATTAATGTGAGCAGCGAGCCTGCCTCGTAGCTGATTGCTAATGTGCGGCGGAGACACGACGGACAGGACACTAATGTTTACTTGCAACAGTAGTTATCTATCAGCGAAGAATAAATTCATTTCTATTGTTCATTCGGTACCATAATTCAAACTTTCGATCCCAGAAAAGCCCTTGAACGAGTCGGTGCAAGAATTACGGAATTCCTCGCGAATACCAAGTCCCTGTCAGATAGGCAGTATGCGTATCGGGCGGGAAGATCGACTACAGACGTGGCACAGCAACTGATGCGGCACGTGCTGGAGGCTCGGAAGAAGTGGCAGCACGTGCTGATCGATCGATCATGACGTTCGACGTTGCTGATCACGATGTATTGGCTGCCAAAATATCAAATATCAAAGTGCTTTATTTCCTTAAGCCCTTAAAGGACTCTTGGACACGTCACAAAATTAAAATTACATATGTTATACAGGGAAATAAAGTGATCACTTTGATTTTTTGTTCACTTCAATCTTTTTAAGGTAAAGTAAAGAAGCGAACAAGAAACCTTTACCTTGTTAGGTTGTTAGTTTTCGAGTTGGGGCATAAGTCGTCCCATGCTTTTTTATCCTCTAGCTATATAATCAAATATTTTGTAATAAGCCTTTTTACAAAGGATATGTTTGATAGTTTGTTTGAATTTATTTATTGATAGTTTTTGCAACTCACTCGGAGTTTTGTTGTAGAAGCGTATACATTGCCCTTTAAAAGATACACTAATCTTGTGCAGCCTAGTTTTGGGCAAAGCGAGTTTGTTCTTATTTCTAGTATTTACATTATGTATGTCGCAATTTTTAGGGAATCGATCGATATTTCTATGAGTGTACAATAAGTTTTCATAAATATATTGACATAGTACTGTTTTTATACATATATATTTCTTTGAATTTATCACGCAGGGATTCTCTGGGACCCATGTTATAGATTGCACGAACAGCCCTCTTCTGCAGCACAAATACGGTATTAATATCTGCAGTGTTCCCCCACAGCAGTATTCCATACGACATAATACTATAGAAGTAGCTGAAATAGACAAGTCTAGAAGTATCAACGTCTGTAAGATGACGGATTTTTTTAGCTGCTTACGCTGCAGAACTAGAAAGAAGAAAGAAAGAAAGAAATTTATTTATTTGCATTAAAACTACCACACAATACATACAATGACTTACGACTATTTAAACCTAAGTAGACACTTTAATTGCGCAGCAGAGTTAGGGCAAACATGGCCTTCCCTCAGCATTGTGCTAGTCTAGCACAATGCTGAGGGAAGGCCATGTTTGCTGGGTGGATCACAAGTGTTCGTCTAGCACTGCTAGACGAACACTTGTGTGTCCACCCAGCGCTGGTTTTCAGTGAAGGCCATGGGCTTGGAACGTCACAACCGTCTAGAGTGGTGCGTCTGTAAAACTTAATAAACGATATTACAACTAATAACAATAAGTACCTATAGCAGAACAAACATAAAAGAAAAGTAAAACAACATTAAAGAAACCTATGGCAGTGATATATATTGCAATATCTGACCTCATGCTGCCCCCGTCGTAGTCCGGTCCGACCCGGTTCGCGGTTCTGTTCATTAGCAACGCAAATAAGGAAAAAGATGAAAATATATGTGCCAAAAAAAAATTCATAAAATTATATGTGAAACGCGAAAGAAGAAAATAAAACCCAACAATAATAACATATATATATATATATAACAATAATAATAAATGAGTAATCTAAAACTAATAGGTTAACTATGCGTTAGTGCAAAAAACGGTCGTACGTACATCTTAACATTCTCTACCTAACATTATAATACAGATCTATCATTATCCATTAGATTCTCATCCTCTTTCTGGGCGTTTAGAAGAAAGCGTTTTAATTTTAATTTAAAAGTGTAAATAGTATTCGCATCCCTTATAGGGGGTGGGATATTATTCCAGCATTTTGTTGCCGAGTAACGAAAACTACCCCTAAAAGCTGCGGTAGAGTTTTGCGGCGTTGACAGAACAGGACAGCACTTTCTCCTCGTCCGTCCCTTCTCAAACCAAATGAGTTGAGTGAACCAATGAACTAAGTCTCTTCGATAAATTATCTATGTGTGGGCCCCATTGAAGTTTACTGTCTAAAGTTATTCCTAAGAATACGGTACTGTCTACAATTTCTAAAGTTTCTCCTTTTACGTTTATATCAGCCTTTACTTGTTTTACATTTGGTAGAATAAATCTAATACATTTAGTTTTGCTTTCGTTAGAAATATCTAATACATTTAGTTTTGGTTTAGTTTAGAACATACAAGAGGAAGAAAATAGACGTTGCTATTCATTATAAGAACACCAAGATTGCGGAAGTTGATACAGCTAAATTCTTAGGAATATGGGTTGATCAGCACTGCAATAGGAATTTTCACATTAAGCATGTCTGTGATAAGCTGGATAGGTTTGTCTATGCAATAAAGAGTTTGAGACTAAGAGTTTCTACCAATGTAGCTCTTAAAGCGTACCATGAATACGTCTCATCGACTTTGGCATACGGACTAATTCTGTGGGGAAACTCCACCGATTAGGAAAGGGCCTTCATAATACAAAAAAAAAATGCGTACGGGCCATCTGTTGTGCTTGGAATACGAATAGCTGTAAACCCTTATTCAAGAAATTTAATATTCTTCCTTTACCATGCATGTACATAAGGGACTTTTGCCCGTAATAATAGTGGTACATGTTTATAAATAAATAAATAAATAAATAAATTGTTTGTAAAACAAAATCCTCTATAATACACGTGCGGATGTGTTGGAAAGAAAAACAAGGCATAAAGATAAGCTCTATGCACCAACCTGTAGATTAGGGCTTATAAAAAAGAACGGATATCATCAGGCGATAATTATATTTCATAAATTACCTAGTGACTTTAAAGCTATTATGTGTATATTCATGCGCTTAAAATAAAACTAAAATTAAGGCTCATGGATAAATGTTTTTATGAAGTTAAGGAATATTAAAATTTTAAAAACTGACATAAATATTATGACATTATATAATTTTAATACAAAATTAAATTTAAGACCTTATTTATTGTACCTACATTCCTGCAAATAAATGATTTATGATTATGATTCGTTAAGCAAAAGATTATTGACACTAAACCAATGGACTACTTTTGATATTGCATTGTTTACATCGTCAAAATTTGTGTTTTGTCTAATTATCTTGAAAATTAAAGATCAGTAAACAATACAATCTCGTGATTATTTTTAACGAGATGAGGCAGGTCGTTAATATAAACCAAAAATAGGAAAGGACCGAAGATAAATCCCTGCGGTACACCCATTGTAACTACAGATCCCGAAGACCGTTTCCCATTAATGTCAACTCTTTGTATTCTGTCACTCAATTAAGAAGTAAGAAGATCCAAAGAGGTGTCATTTATTCCATAGTGATGTAGTTTCCTGATAAATATTCCATGGTGTACACAATAGAATGCTTATGACAAATCACAAAAAACACCTAAAGCATCTTGCGATTTCTCCCAAGCATTAAAAATATGTGATACCAACTCTACACCGGCATCAGTAGTTAACCTGCCGCGAGTAAACGCGAATTGCTTACGATGTAGCAGGTCATTGCCATTAAAATGCCTAAGCAAAAGTAAAATAAGTTTTTGAAAAACTTATGTTAAATCAATTATAAATAAGTTTTTCAAAAACTTTGCTGAATGTAGGCAGTACTGATATCGGTCTAAAGTAGGGTCAGACCTACTACCCGATTTAAATAGTGGGATAATCTTACTATGTTTCATCAGATCAGGAAAAACGCCACAATCAATAGATTCATTGAAAATAAAAGCTAGATCTGGTGTAATAGTATCAATCAATGGTTTAATAATTCTAACGGAAATGCCCCAGAGATCTGCAGTTTTCTTTATATTTAAAAGATTAAATGCTTTTTTAACATCTTTTTCATCGACGTGATGGAATTGAAATTGATTTTCGCATGCAGGTACATTTTCTTTTAGTAATGACTCAGCGATTAATTGAGAAGAGTTCAGACACTTTGTAGTAGAGATTGGAATGTCAGTAAAAAAGTTTTTAAATGCTTGGCCTACTTAAACGTCAATTTCGACGGAGCTGTCATTAATTTTTAAATTGTAATCAGTAACCTTTCCAGTCTCACTGTTTATTATTTTCCACGTTGATTATATTATATTTACACTGTTTCTAATTTTTGAGCTAATATAATTTGATTTTGCTATTTCACAAACTTTTCTAAATATTTTTGAGTAATTTTTTACTTTATATTTGAACTCTGGCTAAAATTGTATTGTTTTTCACTATACATTTCTATATATTCGTACAATTTTTGTCTACTCTTAGGACGTATACCCACTGTTACTGAAGTTAATGTTTTTTGAGACCATGGTCGAGTTGGATGTGAATATAGAATTGAATGCATTGGTGAATTTGGTAAAAAAACTGCAATAGGACTCATTTGGGTTATTATGGGAGTAATTAGGTGATGGTTTACAATCCAATTTAAACCGTTCAAATCAACTTATGGTCACAGGTACGTATGCACGCTATCTAGAATCATGTTATCTCTCCTCCTCAATGACCTTCCTGAATGCCTGGCTGCGGCGCACATACTTAGTATGTATGCTGACGATGTAGCCGTGGTAGTCCAGGTGCCCACAGTAGATGCATTGGAGGGGAGATTGAGCATGAATGTAGATGATAGATAACTCTTTATTGTACCACACAAACAAAATGCATACAGAAGGAAAAGTTGACAGCAATGAAGAACAAAGGGCGGCCTTATCGCTTTGAGCGATCTCTTCCAGGCAACCTTGGGATGGATTGGACATAAAAGAACAATATAGACGGTGGCGTTAAGAGTTACATAAGAAATAAAAACAATAATAGTTACACCTACACACTACCTACTTATCATAAATAAGGTTGTTCAAATTGTTACACGGATAATAAATAAGTGGTATGGTGGCTGAGAAGCTCAATAGGTGGTTCAAAATCAATGGCTTCTTACTCAATACCACTAAAAACATTTTATTCGGTCCAACCTGAGTGGACGTCCACAGAGGCCTTTAAACCTGATGTTGGGAGGTGGAGCTGTCAGCCAGGTTGGATCTGCAACTTTCTTGGGTTTCCAAATTGATGAAGGTCTAACCTGAGAACAACATATCGACAAGCTCTGCGAGAGATTAGGTCGGGCGTGTTTCGCACTGTGGCGATTGTCCTCGACCCTGGACCAAAATATGACCATGAGCTGCTATTTCGCTCCTGTTCATTAGCTCCTTTCGTACGGTGTAGAGCTTTGGGGGAAAGCTGCTGATTGGGGGCGAGTGTTCAGAATGCAGAATAGAGCAGTGAGAGCAATAATACGCGTTCCGCGCCCGCCCGCCCTATCTTCAAATCACTAAGGATCCTGACGGTTCCCTGCCTGTTCATCCAGCAAGCAGCTACTCGTATATACGCCCGTAACCACATTATGTTTATCCTATGTTTATCCTTGGTGATGACCATAATTACATGACAAGTAGCATGCACCGATTGAAGGCCGTGACGCGGTGGCTCCAATAAACCTCCAAACTGATCCACGTAGGGCCGGCGGTATACAACCGCCTCCCACAGTCAGTCACGAGTGCGGAGTCAATACAATCGTTTAAATACAAATTAAAGAACTGGCTCATTGAGCAATCCTTTTACAGGATTCATGAATTTCTGCGATAAGACTCTACTTTGTTATTGTTCATATGAATTATCTTATTCATTAATTCTAAATGATTTCGTGAATTTATTATTAATATCATCATCATATCAGCCGATCGACGTCCACTGCTGGACATAGGCCTCCCCTAATTATATAATTAATTAATATAAATGTATTTAATAATTTCTGTGATACCTACTCTTAAGACTGTACTACATACATTATTATTCATATGATTTCAGTTATTGATTAATTTTAAATTTGACTCATGAATTGAATAAATGTATTTTAATGTCATTTAATTAATCATCATCATCATCATATCAGCCCATACACGTCCACTGCTGGACGCGTCCCATACGACGCCACAAATAGCGGTCCAGAGCCACCTCCATCCATCGACTCCCTGCGACCGCTAGATTAATTAATATTCTTATAAAATTATTGTTATTATAGATGTTATAATTAACTATTATTTGTATACAAACCAACTTATACGTACATATGTATATGTATATACAAGGAATGACGTGTAACATGCACATGATCATGACAGAACAGTCGGCTTATATTTAGGAATTGGTACATAAAATTAATGAATAAGTTTGCAGTGTTGCCGGCAGTCAAACGCAAAAAGGTCCGATCCGAACACAAATATGGTCCGAATTGTGACAAAAAGGTCCGTTTTTGCATTTTGTACAAATATATTCAATAGCGGGGATATGAAGTATTTCTTATGTATTTTACTGTATGCTGCTTTATCTATGAGAACTTCAATAAATTTCACTTATTTTTGAATACATTTTACTAAAAAGATATCGATAGAATAACCTGAAAATCGAGAGACAAGGTATATTTAAACTGAATGTGACTGAGATAAAAAAATCGTTTTTATTGTGACTTAGGAATTAGAAATATCATTGAATTGTACTTTGTAATTGTACGCAGAATTGCCAAACAATTAATCGAAAAATCGATTAACCGACTGATATTACGGCAGTTTTTCACCGGTTTTTTTAATGAGTAATAAATGTCAAATTTATTTGAAACTACTACGCCTTGCAGACTTTATTTAACAAACGCATAAAATGTTATATCATAAATCAATAATATCTTATCCACCTAATTATTTTACAACGCATAAAATGTTGTAAAATAATTAGGTGGATAAGATATTGTTATGGTCGTTCATAACAATATCTTATCCACCTAATTATTTTACAACATTTTACGCGTTATCTATACAAAATTTCAAACAAACACCTCGGAAAAGTTTGGATCGCATAAAAAATCGTTACTGAATGTTGTCGTCATGCAAATAAACTATTATTATTAACTGAGTAAAGCAAGATAGCGACGGCGGCGTTGCATAGGCGCATTGGGCGCCACCGTCGCGTCGCTCGCTGTGGTTTACTACGGTAAGCGGTCGAACTTTTCGTTTGAACTGGCAAACAGTGTGGCCAACGTAGGTGATTTATCGCCACTGAGGCTACTCACGATTAGAATCGGTGATGAAAAAATCTGAAAGGCGACTGGTTGCCTTTTAGGCTACTTCAGGGACAAGCCATTAAAAATAGCCGAAGCACAAATGAAAAGCTTATAATAAAAATCATAGTCACCCTTAGGTCTGTGCACTTATGAAATCAAATTTAGGATGCAATGAAGTGATATGTATTTATTTTGCAGTTAGTGACTACCGCATTTATTTAATTTATCAACTGAATAAAGAAATCGGGGTTTTTTTGTCCCTTTGCTTTGTAACGCCTTTTTCAAGATATCCTGCGCATGTACAAAGTCATTTAATAGATATCAAAGCCATGAAAAATATGTGAAGCATTAAAATAATATCCGTCAGACACAGGACGCTGGGCAGCACCAATAGTTTGTTAAGGATTCTGGCAGACAGACATTGCAGTAGCCGGCAAAGGTACTGGATATCAAGTCTAATGAACACTTATGCTAAACAAGTTTATTATATAAATTAAATTAATTCTATGATATTTTTCCTTGTATGTATGAGCGCCTTTAGACTCCAAAAAAGAGCGATAAGGGCGATAGTGCGTATAGCACTATCGCCCTTACACAAGATGAGTCCGCGCGGCCGTATTTTATGACCTTAGGTATCTTGACCCTACCCGCCCTTGTCATCTACCAGTCCGCACTGTAATGTGCGTAATAATTTGGATGAATATGCAAGGTTTGGAGACGGACACAGATACAGCACAAGGCACTCGCATTGGCTGAAAGCGCTTCCACGACGACTGGCAAAGACGTCCAAGTTGCTGCATGTGATGGGGACGGCTGTCTATAATCGTATTCCGACTCCTATCACCAGCGCACAGTCCACATTATCTTTTAAGACAAGATTGAAAAAATGGCTAATAAGTATGACAATTTATGATATAAACGAATTTATGACTTTAAAATGTACCTAATTATATAATTTTAGGTTAATAATATTCTTTTTTATGTAATTAATTACCAATTTCATTTATTTATCATTATATTTTGTAATAATTTTAATTGATACCTATTTATGTATGTACTGTAATGTGACCTGTAACATAATCGTTATAAATAAAAAACTATAAACTATGTGTGTGTATTATAAACTTTCTAAGATTTGATACCTATGATGTAATTGTCTGAATTAATAAACGTTTTATTTTTTATTATTGCGATAAGTGCGAAACGACCCGCACACGGAGGGTTCCGTACCATCTCATATAACTATTTCGCAAAAGGAACCTTTAAAAAACGTTAGGCGTTAGGAGTCTAACGCCCGATAAGTAATTATATTATTTTAATATATTTTTTTATCGCGGCAATACACATCCTTTCAATATTTCAGTTGTTTACTTTTTATAGTTCATGAGATGTAGCCTGCGGATGAACGGACGTACACTAAACGTGAACTTTATTTGAGTAAGAGTGAAACAGACAGTCTTATTACTACTAAATAAGAAAGGGAATAAAACTTAGTAATTTTTAAGACTGATTTACTGTCAAGTTTTAAGATATCTATTTTGTTGATTTTTATAGCTTTATTTGAGTAACTTAGAGTTTTAATACTACCATAGACGAAATAATTAATAAAAAATATTGATCCAAAAAGTAAATTTCACTTAGTAACTTTTATGACTGATCTATCATAATGTTTTCGAATAACTATATTGTTAATTTTTATAACTTTATCTGAGCAAGAGTGTTTATTTTTGTTTTTGTTAATTTAATTGGCGACGGCATATCAAAATAATAAGTTCATTTTATTCATATTTTATGGTTTTATTTCGTCCTAAGATACTTATGGTAAAAAACCGGTTTAACCGGTTAACCGAAAATAAAAACCGAAAAACCGGTTTTGTTAAACAACCCGGTTTTTACATAGTACCTAGTAAGTACCCAGTATAATGTATGAAGGTAAGTTGAGGTTGGTTCGTATGTGCACATGCTGTTAAAACTGGTTTAATAAATGCTGAAAGCAACAATAAATAAAACACTAGGATCTATCCAATGATATTCTATATAAACTGGATCTATTCACTTACCTATATTATCTCCCTAAGTCACGCAATAACATTCAACCACGTATGATGTTATTATGCCTTTAGTCAGTTTTGCCTTTAGTTTTACTAATACCTCTATGTTCCTTGCTAGCTAGTACTCATTAAATTTATTTAAACTTCAAACGTTAGTGAAACGTGGATTTGCAAAATCTTACAGTCCACCATTCCATTCATTCACTGCAAAAAGATGAAGAGACCGAAGATCCGAAAAAGTAACCTCCTTATAAAATTAGTGGTCCTTCCTCCTCCTTCAAAAAGGATTGAGGAAGATTAAGGATTTGTCCTACTGGACATACTATAGCCTATTGGGCCATACTTCCTGGCCTTTTTCGTAAGTACTGGGTGATGTTTTTTCGAATCTTAAGGTATGTGGTTTGGATAGGCGTTTTGGTTCGAAAAGGTCCGCAAATACTCATGGTCCGCAAAAGGTCCGCAGAGGCGGAAAAAAGTCAGAAACGGACCAAAATGGTCCGCACCGGCATCGCTGTATGTTTGTCCTTTGGAAAAATTCATAAATTACAGGACAGTAAAATTTGCAACAACAGAATTCTAACCACGCTAGGTTATATTTCTGTTGGTGCTCCCTGCTATGGAAGACTCCTCATAATTCAGATTATCTTTAGGTAAAAAGGTAGAGTGGAGAGTAGAAGTTCCAAAGTCACGAAGATGGCTCCCATGGTCTGCAGCAACCCTGCGAGTCACGTGCGCATCCCGCTCACATCTCCTCTGCGCCGGAAGCTCTGCGCGGGCGCAGCCGACGTGCGCGGACTGTGCGCCACCACTAGCACATGTTTTTGTGCTAGAACAGGAAGTGCTTGTGAATGTTCTCTCCTTTATACATAATGGGTGAACATCAAATAAATTATAAGTACCTTTGATTCAAAATGTGTACAATGCCTTCATTGCATAATTGTGAGAAAGTTTTATATTCTAAACTGTTGTTGTATGAATATTTTTCATTCAGGGTAGTTTACATAACATAACTTAGGGTTTAAATTTTATTATTAAGTTAAATATTTATGGAAAAGGAACTAGGAAAAGATATTTAAAAAATCCTGCCCTACTAAGAATTACCTATCTATGTACTTACATACATATGTGTTCGTGATGATGGGCATAATCTGCAGTTTACGATGTATCAGTGATTTACCAATAACACTGTGTATAATATACACGTACAGGCAAATAATGAACTTTGATGCTTAGATTAAAGGACAGACTAACTTGTGTATTATGTACATAGGTATGCTAAGTGGCATTCAGCTTTTTGTTTGTTATTATATAAAAAAATATCCAAGGTACATACATATGTATATTGACATGAGAGTACGTTGTGTGAGTAACGGCATTTGTAAAAACTACCATGACTTATGTTTGTTCTTGTGACGAAAAAAACAAAGCATTTTGTCGTTATCAGAGTTAATTCAGTAGATAAGTGCGGAGTAGTGAAATTATATAAAACCCGTTAAAACGACAAGATTTGATAAGTGAGGTATATATATACATAAAATCATATTATTAATATAAGTTGTTTTGAAAGAAACAACACACACAACATCTCTATGTATTTTGATATAGTAACATTCTATAGGAATAATAAAGACTTGAAAGGATGTCACTTTCTTTATAAAGTTTAAAGAATTCCTAGTGCCTAATCTAAATGCTTTAATAACTTGAAAATATATTTAGAGTAAAACAAGTTATATATAAAATTAACCCCTATTTCACCTGGACCGGGTATAACGACTTTACTTCTTGAAAACGACTTTACCGAATTCATTCATCTTTTTTTAAAATGTTTTCTAATACTTTGTATAAGGTTCTTACATTAAAATAAAAACGTCATGTGAGTTAGACTCGCGCCCCAAGGTTTCCGTAAATATAAGACCTTGTGAAATATATAAAAGGGATTCCGACAATCTTCTGTAAAGAGACAAAAACCGAAGGAACCTGACTACTTAGCTCTTCGAACGGCTTGCCGTACAAAAGACTTGGTACTTTATATGATTTTTACGATTGCATCAGATGAAATCAAAGTTTTAAGTTTGAAAGTATACAAAAATAAAGTCAAACTATAAAAGTTTGGATATTATTCAAAAAGGAAAATAAAAAAACTTTATATCTACTTATTTTTAAATAAATACAAATAATATATTTTTATGTTATTATTTCTAGGGTTTTGTTTGGCTCGCGGTGTATGAGCAAGGTAGAAGATCGCTGTAGTTCATTATTGAAAAATAAAACTATTTAATGAAACTATTGATTCACTTTAAAACTTCTCTTGAAGAAGAGCCTGTTTTGTTCTCATCCATGACATGATCCGTCGAGGACGCACGTTAGGCGCCCTATACCTACTTATATAACTCACATACAGTACTGAAGCATGATTACTTGTATACTGTGGCAACTGCTCATTCTATCGGAGCGTGCCAACTGCCAACTCACTCCAGATGACTGTTATTGAGTTTGTTGATGGTATAGAATAGAGTCATATTTGGAAACAAACGCCTGTAGCATGTCCTGTGCCTACGTCCAGTTCAGTCCCCAACCTTACCCCCCGTTGTTATATAATCACAGAATAATCTCAGTTTTTTAAAACTTACAATTAGTTTGCAAGGTAGGTACAAAGGCTTTGTCTCCGTAGTGGTGTTATTTACGAGCGGCGCAGGAAGGCTGCGCGCGTGCGCACGTGGCTTCCGGTGACAACCCCCCCAACCCCCCCTCCCCTCCTCCCGCGCCTCTCTACGACTGAGAGCAACGCTTCCTCTTCACATTACACATCAATCACACTACCTACACGGTATAAATAAATACCCGTACCTTCATACAGATGAATTCTCATGAATCTAAAAACAAATTTAGTCTGTATTATAAGTATAGATAAATAGATCTGAAATTTGTTATTGAAGTAAGAATTTTTTGAATTCCAGGATAATGTATAGAAATGAAATGAAATTTATTTATTGGGTATTTGGAGTATTATGGAATATTAACCGTGATAAAAAAAAAATATTGCGTGTATGAAAAGGTTTCCAAGAAAAAACACCAAATCAAAACCTAAAACGTAAGTTTTTCATCGAAACATCTTTTCCACATTGCTCATACAAAAGAGTTAAACGCGCTCGCCTCAGATCGAAACTCGCCAGAAGTCTTCGACAGTTACCGACTGCTGCACGAGAGAAGTCAGGTGCAGCGCTCTGTGTCTCCTCACAATCCTTCATACAAGGTGTGTATGGATGTCTTCAGATGACTTCTCGCGGAGGAACCGACCCGTCGGTGACGAGATGACGACTGAAATTAATGAATTATTGATAGACTGCGTCGGCGCACGTCAACCACACAAAACACTATAAGGCACAGTTTAAAACGAGTATTTTAATGTAAACCTACCTACTTGTTTGTGTTTTAAAATCTCATTGTCAGTTACGTAAATCGCGGTGAGGAACAAGCACGGCCAGTGATTACACCGTTTAACAATATTTACTGTAAAACGGTGTTCGATTTTAAGATACATATGTACATACATACATAGTGTATTATGTATTGGTCCCATACTTGAGACACAAACAACAAATAGGTGACAAATATATTAATTAATTTATATAAAAAATAGGCGGCTCAGGACCGCTATTTGTGGCGTCGTACGGGGGAGGCATATGTCCAGCAGTGGACGTGTAGGGGCTGATGATGATGATATGAAAAATCCCAAACTATCGTAGATGAGATAAGATCAATTTGGGCAGTTCTGTGAACACGAGCTTATTTTGATCCGAATTCTGATAAATCTGAATAATAGATGCGCAGCCTCCGTCACTGCCTCATTACTATGGACCTATTTAATATCGGTATCTCATCATCAGTGGCGGGGCCCGGTGCGACCCTTATCTCCACTGGTTAGAGTCGCTAATCGCGCGCAGGTGCGGAAGCTCCGAAGCCGTGGTGCCTCCTGAATAGCATGAATATCTAATAATTGTTTGTTCTCAGCTTAACACATTTGCAATGCTATTAAAGTGATTGACAGTTTTTGTTCTGGCCTCGGTAGAAAAGCGACAAATAACAAGTTTTTATTTAAAATTTTATAATATGCGAATGGTCTGAGGAGAAGAAAACACTGGAAGGTAAGGTAAAAATAAAAAAGACACAAAGTTTCCATCGCCTAAGAATTACATAATCAAGAAATGGAATAGATTTGATGCAGATGGCATCAAATCTATTCTATTTAATTAGGTGAGCTGTTATAGGTTTGCGTTATCTCTAGGCATAGGACAGGTACCCATGTGTATCTATTAGCGAGTGGTAACGAGGCACAGTGCTGGCTGAGCCTGCGTGTAGCGGTGCGCGCGCAGCATAGCAATGTCGCGCGGCCGCGTTACTGCCTCCGTGCTCCGTGCGCGCGCAGACGGAATACCGATGAGCTACTGGGAACCGAACCGACACCCGCCTGCTTGCTAATACCCTCCGTTGTTTTATTATACCAGACAAATTGTGCCTTTTTGCAATAGCTACTCACATGGGGTCATGCGATTTGTCCTTGCTGAAATTGACAACCTTCTCACAGATAAGTACCTATTCAAACGACTGCACCTTGTCGGTCCGCTGCGCTTCAACCCTGAGAAGTAACATTACAGTGATCTCTCCAGCGGCGGTCGAGTGATAGCGAAGTAACATTACAGTGATCTCTCCAGCGGCGGTCGAGTGATAGCGAAGTAACATTACAGTGGTCTCTCCAGCAAGGTGGTGGAGTGATAGCGAAGTAACATTACTGGTCTCTCCAGCGAGGTGGTCGAGTGATAGCGAAGTAACATTACTGGTCTCTCCAGCGAGGTGGTCGAGTGATAGCGAAGTAACATTACAGTGGTCTCTCCAGCGAGGTGGTCGAGTGATAGCGAAGCAACATTACAGTGGTCTCTCCAGCGGCGGTCGAGTGATGCGTCCCTTACTAGTCGCTCTAGCTACTATACTAGTAGCTAGTCTTTGTTATTTTTGTTTCTTAATAAGTAAGTAAATAGCAAATAAATATTTTTTATTTTTTTGTATTTATTTGTATTTTGTCATGACAAATCTGCTTTTGCATCAAACAGAACGTTAAATATTAGTGTAACAGCGAAATTTCACTTCGGACTTACATCAATTGACGCAGTATCAGAAAGCATCTCTATGGAAGTGTTCACATCAAGCAATCAGTCAGTGTCTGCGTGTGTGGACTTAGGTTTGCAGTGTGACGGTCGTCTCATCACGTGGAGCTATCTACGATCGACGCAGTCGGCGCCGGCTTCACATGCAAATAGCATTTTTATAGATATTTGTGGCAAACCGCCGCGCCGGCGCTCACGTCACCGCACGTGTAGCCAGTGTGCGGTGCGCCCGCGCCGCGCCGCCCGTGGCCCCTTTGTGTCGCCGCGCGTGGCCCGACGCTCCGGCGGCGCGGGGACCGAGTCTACCATCTCTGCAGATACCATCACCACGCAGAGACAACCATCAGCTCTCCGCACAGCACGCAACTGATTACACTGCAATTTGTAACTTATATAGGCAAGCATAGCATACTAGGTACATTTTCTTACGTACCTCATTGAAGATGTAGGTACTTGTTTTCATGTTCTTATCTTAACTGTTTCTTCGTTTAACTGCACAGCAAGTATAATAAATAATCTGCAAAAATAGGCATGGAGCCCTCCATTAGCAAGCCAGCATTGTTCCGCGCAGCGTTACCGTTAATTAAGAACATAAATAAAACGTTTCGGGCAAGCCGTCCGTCCGGGTAAAAGGACGAGCCGTATAAAAATATTAATAATTTTAATAACGTAATGACTCGGTGCGAGCGCTGCGCCTCCCTCGTACACATTGCAGAGAAGCGGGCTGCGCCTCCCTCGCCTCAGGGCATCTTGAATTGAACACGCCGCGGTTAGGGCTCCATGATACCACCGAATTAACGATTATAATAGCGTTTTTCGGTGTGCAGTGTGCATGTGCAACTTTAGGAGTACAGAAGCAAGTTGATGGAGTGAATAAAATAGGTAATCATTTTGTTAGTAAGTTTTGTTATATTATCGATGATATTATCTGATTACTGACTTCTTGTGTTGTCTGTACGACCGACGTAGGCATTTTTTCAAATAATATCGCATTTACATATAGTATCTCCAGATTGATATGTGTAAACCAGTAAGCTGCGTTTATGCAAAGCGTATTATCTGTGTTACAGGAGTTCAACTTTGAGTGCGATGTTATTTATAAAGTGGTTGTTTAGTGCAAAGTGCGTGTGGTGGTGCGGCGCGAGCACACAGCTCCTCACAGCACGAGATGGGGCCGGCCTGGGACAGGCAAGTCGACTGCTTGTGTCTTAATGAATTTCTTCATGAACTGTAGGGATGGATGTGAGACTGATTGTCTACGTAAAGAAGTGACACAATAAAAGAGAGGACATTTATTTCCTATTCTCCGAGCTGTTCGTTCGTTAATTGCGTGTTACCTGTAACGCCGGCTCGGTTCGTCGCGCTGTGAACAGACGATTTTCACAACGATTTTCCTTTTCCCCCTGGGGGCCTACTCGGAAAAGAAAAATCGAAGTTTCTTTTTCGTTTTCGTGCAAAACGTATTCTTATGTCGCTTGCGTAAGATTAGCGTTTGCACGAAAAATAATCAGAAACTTCGATTTCGTTTTTACGAGTACGGGCCCAGGCGCTATCGTATTTCGGTAACCTCGCTAATAGCAGCTTTAATCGCTCCGCCATTTTTGATAATTCCCAATAATTTCCGAAGTAAATGGACAATTGTCTTGGATCCAAAATTGGTATAGTTAGATCGTAGTGCATTTCGTATAAACAAAACTATTAAAGACATACATACATATGATAAGCGGTGGGGCCGCGGCGTACGAATATAGATCCCTCCAACTCAACCCGTGGATGTCGTAAAAGCCGACTAAGGGAACCTACTAGAGGAAGGGCAGCAGCTTCCTTCTGTGTATTTTTAAACACCAACACTGCGATCACCAATCCGCATGCCAAGCGTGGTGATTATGGCAAATCCCCCCCTACATGGGAGACCATCCACTCGATGGACCGACGACATCGTAGCGGTCGCAGGGAGTCGATGGATGGAGGCGGCTCAGGACCGCTATTTGTGGCGTCGTACGGGGGAGGCCTATGTCCAGCAGTGGACGTGTATGGGCTGATGATGATGATGATATGATATGTTCTTGATAACAGCTTATAATTTTTGTACTTGGTATGTTGGTATTTATGTTATATAATTTTTGTTAGATAAATAATTCAATAGTAGTAAATAAATAATTTTATAATAGCTTTAAGGCGAGGCATACAGTTCAGGCGTCATTCTAGGAATGGGTGCGAATGGGCCCGCAAGGTAAGGCAAGAGGCTCTGTGAGGCTCTCTGCATAAGATTCCTTTCTCCAACCAAACACAAACAACACAAAATGAAAGTGGATGTTTTTGTGTATAGTAAAGTTTAATTTCTTGATGTTTTTCAACTGTCTCATATTTGAGGTAGTTCGTTAGCTCTAGTTATAAAATAATATAAATTTATTTGATCTCATAGGTAATGATGTTAAGTTTATATATTGCTTTCATGTTTAGAAAAATATTTGATAAAAATTGGTGGTTGAAATACGTTTGGACAGTGTGACAAAAAAAAACTATCACTTGCCTGAATTATATACTTACTACTACTATATACTTAAAAAAAAACGAATTTTATTTGATATTATTTTCATTTGATATCACTACTTATTATAAAACAAAGTCCTCCGCCGCGTCTGTCTGTCTGTTTGTAATAAACTCAAAAACTACTGAACGGATTTTCATGCAATTTCACCTATCGTACCAATCGATGGAGTGATTTGTGAGGAAGGTTTAAATATATAATTTGTCAAGGTTTTGTGTAAAGTGGTTAAAATATAATGATAATTGTAGGAAGTGTCGGAAAAAGTCAAGCCGCTTGAGAGCTTTCATCGGAAACGCTGCCTAATAATAATCTCTTTGAGATATTTCTCTTTTATTGATCTTTATCTTATTAGACTGGCCATCAATCTTCTAGAGAGAGAGATTAATATCTCTCTGGAAGTTCGATGGCCATTATGGTAGGCCAAGATCTTACGAGGCGAATACAAAGACCGGGAGGTGTCGTCGGGCGCAGCGAGGGCTTGAAGCTAGACTGTACTCTAGTCAAATACTTGTGTAGATTGTCTTTTAGCTCTACCACTAAACTATATATTTACTGTTACCCTCAACCGCCCCACCCCCGCCGGCCTGCCTGAGTGCGGACCCGAGCGCGCGAGCAGGATTCCGCGAGAATCGATTTATCCCTTGCGCCGGGAGCCGTCCCGACAACAACTATTTGATTGAACTCCACCCACTAATTATATTCTTATGAAATAAACTCTGCATTTAACTCGTCCGCCTTCAAGAGCGAAGCATCGCAACTGACTCTACCTTCAAGGAGAACGAGGCTTTGCTGCTTTGTTTTAGAGTTGGCTTTTGTATTGTAAGTTTTGTGTCAGCATGATACGGTAGCAGCGGCTGGAATGCGAGCGAAATGTCGTCTCTCGGAGATGATCGCCGGTAATAAGCGAGGGCTCTTAGTGCTCGCTAATGTGTATCATCAGATTCATCAGGCGGCTACCACCGGCCTCTCCGACCTACTGGACTCTTGTACCTACCACACAATCTGTTTGATTTCACTCCCCATAATATGTATAAGCCTTATAATAAAAGCTAAAGGATTCTTATGTGAGCGCCATCGTACTAGAGAGCTTACCGATTATAACTATACTTACGGCAAAGCATTATAATAAAGTATGGCCGACCGATGGAACGCCTAGGAAGACTTTTACTTCCCTCTCGGATTCAGATACAATTAGTATTAGTACATCATCTATGAATATTTAGTTGCATTTTGTGTAACTCAAAACTTTTATATGTACGTATAATGGTTGTTAACACTAACGTTATTAATAACAGGATATTTACCATGGTTTGGAATATTATTGAATTTTGTGTAACTTGTACTTACTTAGATTAGAATATTTTTGTTAACAACTGCAACGAACTAATGTGATGGTGGTTAGAGCAATGGTCAACCATTACTTTTAAATTTAAAAACAAATTGGAACCTGAACCGTCTATTTATATTAAATTCCCAAGAAAATTGGCACTTTGAGGCGTGTTAACATGTCGAAGATGCAAACGACGTTCATTAATCGTCAGATATAAAATAAATACCTCAATAATGAACCGCAACGCAACCGGAGTCTCTCCACATCACAACAAACAAAATAATAACGTAGGTACACGTTATAAGCATTGGTTATTAAAACCATATTAACATAAACCACGAAGATTCCTAAAAATAAAACTGACTTATAGCCCGCGTGTTACTTTCTGTGCAAGTGATTGCTGATGGTGAGCAAGGAATTAATATGATGATGTGAACGTGGACAGGTTTCGAAGACGAAATATAAAGATGGACGTGATAACTTTACATTCACACTTTCGATGCAGGCGACCATCGATACCACTGTCCACAGTGTCCACTGTGCTTAACAATGAGCCCCGTTTTGAAGTATGCCTGTTGATGAATAGAAATAATGTGCTTTGAAAAGTTAATATAAAGTTTTAAAATAAGACGAAGAGTTTGAATCACCTAATTTGTAATTTTAAAGAGATTTTAAGAACACAATGATAATGAATTCCAATTTTGCTTCTTTAAAGTCACGCGCTCGTAACAAGAACTGCAAGTCTGCATAATCAGTGATTCATTCTGCGTCAGCACGGTCTTGTGAGCAGGTTTGTGCGATGTGACAAATCACTGAATGAAGAACCTCTGTGTTGCACTATTTTTTGTATAGGTGAAGATAAGGGAATGTTAAGTTAAATTTTGTATGAGATACAAAATTCTAACAATATTCATTAACGGTCATATGCTGTGCTCATAGCAGACAGCGGCACATGGTTGCAACCTCCTGCAACCTCGTGCAACAAACGAAGGTCCGCCGGTCGATCTTAAGATAGAGTTGTGAGTAGCCTTGCAGAAAATCCTTCAACGGTAAGTGGTCCGGCTGGGTGAGGCCAGTGTGGTCAGCAGCGCTCTGTCGTCAGTAGACGCATCCACCTCGGGTACCTACGAGCGGGACTGACGGGCGCGGGCGCAGGTTTATCGTGTGACATTGGCGGCACGGGGCGGGAATGAGAAGTGTGTATTACAATGCAGCGCGGGCAGCGGATCGCTTAGCGCGTTTATTATCAAACGGTTCCGAGAATAGGCCGCTCTGGGAACGATGTTTGGACACGCACACCATAGAGGAATCACAATATTCTGGTAATCAGACGTGATGGAGTCCGCTGTCTGCGGCCAGCCTTCTGCGGGACAAGCGTCCTCTCTATGTGCCCACGGGATAATCAAAACGAGTGTAACATGTCGCGTCGCCGTTGTTGGACAAATAATAAAGCTAGTAATTAATTACACCACTTTAGTAATTAATTGCAAGTTGAAAGAGACACAGAAGGCGGCACTGCTGCACTGCGGGCTAGTAATGATGATTTTGGTAGAGACTGAGAGCTGGGATTTTATGCGAGTATTGTGTGTGTGAACACTATCACTGTAAGTACCTCTGTGATAGGTATGAGAGTGAGTTTGCACCATCGCACTCTCAAAGATGATGTACTTATTCAAAGACAGCAGGATATCAATAGATACCTACTTTGAATTCAGTGGGTGGTAGCGACAAGACGAGGGCAATTAATGTAGTTAAAGTAGCATAATTCACCCGCGCAGCCGCCGCGCCGCCGCCGCGCCGCCGCCGCGCCGCCATCGCAGTCGGACGTCGCCAGCGAGTGACTTTGTAAAAACACATAAAGGCAGCGTTTTGTAATGTAGTCGCGGGCTATATGGCTTGTTTACCAGTGATCGTTCTTTCAATTCAATATGATATGACTAATCATCATTAATCAATTGAATGAAAACTTAGTAAGATTCCACCGCATGCCTGGCAACAGACGACGTCCCTGGCAGGCGACAGCGCACACGCAGGCCCCAGTGTCGCCGCGTCCTCGTCCGGTGCAGCTCGGTGCGCGTGCAATTACCACGGGGGGCGGGGTCGGAATGCGTCGCCATCGCCGCTGCGCGCGCGCCTCCTCCGCGCACCGCGCACTGTACCGCACACCGCACTGCACTGCCATTACTGAACAAAAAATCATAGTTAGCAAGTCCTTTAATTTTTTGATAATCTTTCATAATGTGTTATATGTGTGATTCTTAGGACTAGAAGTAGATAACCAACTTAATTGGAAGAATGGTACTGATAACGTGTGTAAAAGGCTCATACAATTTTTTATGCTCTCTATAAACTAAACAAAATAGTACTCCAACGATGCTCACTGCGTATTACCTACGGTCATGTTGTGTCGATCCTAAGATATGAAATGAACTTATTTTCTGGAGAAAGTGCACAAACAAATAAGAGGTTTTATAGCCCAAAAACGGTGTATTCGATCCATGTTTGGTATCAGGCAGATGGATTCCTGCAAATATGTAAATGGAGAATTATTACATTAGTACTGTACATTTTAGAAACGGCGGTTTTTGTAAAGCAAAGTCCACATCTATTAAATGTTTACCCACAGCCGACGTGCAGGTATTCTGCATAATAGTGCAAGAACGAGGGTCTTACGTGTAGTCATGGACAAAATAAACTAGTGTAGGTGTGTTTTGTATGGCACAGATAATAATTAACAAAATCCGAATGTCTATACGAACCATCAATAATATAAATATTTTAAAAGTACTTTGACGAAGTAATTAACTGAAAAATCATACAACACTGTAAATGAATTTGTAGATGACAAACTACATTAATTTATAGATAATATTTCTTTCAATTTAGAATTAAGTGTTATGTTTATGTTTGTTTGACTGTGTTTGGTTGGTGTTTATAAATAATTGGCCGTTCTTCCAAGTTATATTCCTGATGATCTATGTATTTAAGTCTGTGTGTTAAATTTATAACTTAATTAGGTACCTATTAGTACCTACATATTAATGTATAACGGACATGAATACATGTTATTTTGCACGCACTTTGAGCAAGACCTACTGTACCTACATTTCAGCAAATAAAGTAGGTATTATGATTATGGTTCTTCAAATGTTCATTATTCTGCTAGTGTTCGTTCTACCCTTAGAGTATCTAGAAAGGAGTTGCCAAACGCTACTTTTAGTACTAAAATGATTCTGCCAGTTTTCGCGGGAGGCGAGGTAGCACGGTACAGCACACATTTACATAATCACGCACACTAATGCAGAAAAATTAAGCGTCCCTATAAACGCACACGCAAGTAAAAGCTTGTACACAAACACAAAACAAGCACACCATTAAAGAATTACTGTTGTTACACTATTGTTTAGTTACACACTAACACAAAAAAGTAGTGATGGGGTGTAAAAAGACCGATAAAATAAATGATTTCAAATGAATGAAATCAGGGTTGTTCAAAATTATATACTTTTCCTTTTTTTTATAGATTTGTAGGGCGTAATGTCTTTAACTACAAAACCGATTTTAAAAATTATTCTAAGAAAGGTACAATGTTGTTAAGTAACACGGCTATATTCTATCTACGCAAGTAAAACCGCGGTGCGCTAATATTTATTGTATGTACAATTACAACAAATATTACGCAATTATGAATCTTAGGGTTCTAAATTAGAACATCTTCATAGAAATCGGTTCAGTCTTAGAACTTGTAAGACTGAACTGATTTCGATGAATCTTGAATGCATTTTTTTTGATAAATATTTTGTTTCTTAATTGGTGTGGTGGGGTGAGAAAAATAAAGAGCAGGAGAAGAATAGCGGCTGTTAGCAAATGTACTGCCCCAAGCGGATATGTAAGGCTAGGAATTAAAAAAATCATATGATTTTGTGGTGTTTAATATAAATGTATATGACATAATATTTACACTATTGGTTTTTAAAATGGACTAATTTATTGTAAATGTCACGTACACATTTCTTTGGATCTGTTTTTTCATAAGAAATGGTATTCTAGTATCTGTATACTTTTGCATAACCAATCTTCCTAATTCCATATTGTTATTGACGAAATCATTATCATACACATGTAGATCAGTATTTGGAAATAAGTCCTTTCCTTGGAAATAGTTCAATGATTTTGAAACTATATACGTTGTAGTAATTTATTTAAGCATTAGGAGCATCTTTGTATTATAAATTTAATATAATATTAATCATTATCTACTTGTACTGTATTGATATTTCAATCCACAGTCTATTTATAAAGAACTAGCTATCCACCGCAGTTTCATCTTACATACTACACCAGCTGTACAAAAAATCACGTTTATATGTTTCTGCGTTCAAAAAGTACAAAGCAAATAGCAATAAACAAACGACACAGCACCACCAAAATTTTAAGGGAGCTCCATAAATGGACATGTTGAAGGTAAAATGACAGAGACAATCGTAGCAAACTAGTTTTTATAAACAGACACAAATGACTGTTCATGTACCTCGGATTGCGAACGCTCGGCTACTCCCGTTCTGAATGCTCCAAGTAATGTATTCCCGATAGAGATCCTTTCCCCGTGTTTCGTTAACTAATTTGAAATGATGTTGTATACATACATTACGAGTCCAATACAGAACCTCCTTTTTTTAAATCGGTTAAATATGGGTACAAAAAAACACATGGCATTTTATTCATTCCATCATTCACTCAATCAATTTCATTCAACTAGTCCCCACACTACGCCTTATACCAAGGAATTTATACTCACATTACTCACCTACACCCTCTACCAAGAAGTTGGCGTCGTATTAAAACTGTCGCAACTGCTATTCCATTTGAATCTAAATTAAACAATATTACAAAAAACAATTGACAAAAATATCACTTACTTGTGATAGGAAATACCGTGGTACCTTAAGTTTGATGTCTCTGATCGTCTTTTACACCGTAATACCGCACAATTCACCATTTCCACTGAGCACTACTTCGCGAGACGAAACGACAGCTAATGGTCGCGGTTACGAGTGAAGTAGTTTTATATAACGTGTATGGCCATATGGCCGGCAGAGGGGTACGCCTTGCGTTGACATCTCCGTTCTAGATACTCTAAGGTTCTACCAGTCTCAGTTGCTCTAACTTTATGTTTTGAAAAACATCTTAGATGTAGGTAGCTATTTCTTTCGCTTTTTTTATATATAAAAACAAGCTTTAACTGCGGTTATGCCCGCGTAAAATAAACATTTTGAGCCCGCGGAGAGGCTCGCATTGGGCCCGCGGCGCCGACACTTACGTCGTAAAGACGCGGCCAGCCCAAATATTGTTGTATTAATCAGAAAATGAAATGCAAGCGACACACCAACACAAGTAAGATTTTGAAGACCTTGTGTGGGTTTTTAGATTCTGGAATAGAGCATTACCTAATTAAATTTTGATTGTATGTAGATATCATTTAAAAACCTGTAATGTAATACTGGACCAAATGCATAAATAACAAATAATATTATTTCTTACCTACAACGGAAACTAATATTTTTATTTTATAAACATGTTTGCGGCTTACCCGATGGTAAGCGTTTACCGCAGCATTAGACGCGCGCGACGCGCTTAGTTGCCGACACTTTAAATGTCTTAGAAGAGCTGTTTTGAAGAATGGGGTTCTTGTCATAGTTTTCGAAGTAAAACCTCGGCAGGACATAATAATACAATATACGATAAAATTATGGGATAATAAAATTGCTCTACAAAAATTTAATTTTTTTGATAGTAAAGTTGAACGTTCCTCAATAGTGTTTAATCCTCAGATAAACAAAACAATCTAGAGTTAACCGGCTTGGTATCCATATGTTCCTGCGCAGACGCATCCAATCAGTGTAATTCGGCGCGTGCAGTCAGCTGGCCGCCGCAGCTACTGGTTATTATATTAATGCACATCATATTAACATGCCGCTGCCCTCGTACGAACTTAACTATAATGGCCATTGTTTGCGGCGCGACGACCCATTGTTGCAATTTGCAAATACAAATAGCTGCTCTCCCATCTGTATTTATCATAAGCACTCAGCCATCAGGTATATGTATAGTGCCTAGCCTGCCTACTGGTATCAGGTATACATACATATATATATATATATGTATATGTACTATAGTATTTTTTATTTTTATTTTATTTATTGAGATGCACAAAACATAAAATAATCACAAAATAAACTAAATTTAAATGATATAGATCTATAACTTGACTATTTAACAACTTATGTGCATACAGAGAATCAATATGAACAATATGTACTGCGATAGTATTCTTCATACAACATTTTGATATAAGTATGTAATGAATCGCTTTCAGAATTATTTTATCATAATTCTGAAAGAGATTCATTAAAACATTAAATTATTTTTTTAAAATAGTATTAGTTTTTATTAACAAGGATATAACAGTGTGGTAATAAAATGGAACATCTCTGTTGTAAGTCGCAAGCTGCAGCCCCCCCTCCCCCCCCTCCTCCCCCAGCGTGCAGTGCTGTGTCGATAGTACGTGTATAATAATAACTTACCATTTCACAAACGTTGTGTAAGATGTTTTCAATTTGCGCGACCCGTGACGGATGCATCGGCCACGGCCGCGCCCGAGGTGCGCGTCTACATCTCCCACACCAACACATGTGCTTTATAACCATCTTGTTAAGAGCTGGTTTTCACTAACACCGGCACAAATTGCCAGCGAGGCTGTACCGCACAGGCCGCCTGATAACATCAGCGCCGATACGAGATAGAGCCTCGTGAAATCGACCTCTGGCGAAATTCGGCCGATTTACTTAAACGATATTTTCATCGACGGTCACATGATGGCCACCTACATTATGGAGCGTCTGCAATTTGTTATAACAACAGCAACTTCAACATAACGAATTGGAACTTTAGTAGAGTTGGTAGAGTTAGCGGCGTATTATTCCTTCTATTGTTTGCATTATTTATAAATTCTATCTCTCTCCAATTAACTTCTTCCTACCATCTCTATGCAGACGATCTCCAGATTTACACTAAATTCCATTGCAAGACCAAGCTAGTGCGATTCACCGCACGAATAGCGACCTTACCAGCATTCGTGATTGGAGCGAAGCCTACGGTCTCCAGATTAACCCTAACAAAACACAGGCTATTATAATAGGCAGTTCTCGCACTTCCGTTAAAATCGATTGGTCCACCCTACCCAATATTGAATTTAATAGAGTCACAGTTTCTTTTAGTAAAAGCGTTAAAAATTTGGGAATTTTAATGGATTGCGACATGACTTGGGCCCCACAAATGGATGCTGTGAGCCGTAAGATTTTTGCCTCCGCCGCCTCATTGAGAAGACTCTGAAATTTTCTACCTACTGGTACTAAAATTGTGCTCGCTCAATCTTTGATACTTCCTATCCTTGACTATGCAGACGTCTGCTACCTTGACCTCACTGAAGAGCAGCTCAATAAGCTTGAACGACTCCAAAACGTCTGTATACGATTTGTTTTTGGGCTTCGCAAATACGACCATATTTCGGAGTTCCGCACAAAACTCAAGTGGCTTCCTATCCGTCTTCGCCGGGATTCTCACATAGTTTCTCTTCTTTATAACATACTCTTTAACCCTCTCACTCCACTATATTTAAAGGAGCGTTTTTAGTTTCTTCACTGTTCCCATCCCCATCCTTCTCGTATCCTTCGCTCTTCAGAAAACTTTATAATTATAATGTATATAATACTATTAAACATGCCTCTCCACCGAACCAGTTTCTATGGCAAATCCTCTTCCATCCAGGCCGAAAAGTTGTGCAGTTGTGAACGCACTACCTGAGGCTATTAGGAAAGCTGGATCTCTACCGGTTTTTAAAGCTCGCGTCAAAGATTTTTATACATCAGAAAAGTAATTATTGGTCCCTATCTATTCTATATCTTGGTATTTATTTATTTATTACATATAAATAATATATTAACTACTATAAGTATATTGTTGTTTAACCTTATTTTATGTATTAAAGTTGTATAAACCCTTGCCTTTCTTAAATTGAAAATTTTCTATCCATCCTAAGGTTGCCTGGAAGAAATCGTTTCTAAGCGATAAGGCCGCCCATTGTACTTGTTTATGTTAATGTCTATGTGTTTTATTTGTCTTTGTGGAGTACAATAAAGAGTTTTGTATTGTATTGTAGAGTTCTAAATAGTCATTATATTTCGATGTTTGTTAGGTACCTCTTCACGCTTAAACTACTGAACGGATCGGATGTTGCACATAGGTTGTTCTATGCCTGAGATGAACATAGGGTCACATAAACCTATGCTCATCTCAGGCATAGAACTACTATATAATTTTATATAATGTTACTAAATAATAATGAATGTTAGTATGTTCATAAGATGTTTGCGCAGTACCACTCTGATGGGTTCATGGCATCCTGCGCAACAAAACTGCCTCACTGATGCGCAGAATACGGGACAGACGCAACATCATCCTGAGGACTGTGGCGGAGGGACTATCATCACTACTCTAGAGGCATTTTGCGATGAGGGTGATCAATCAAGGAAAATACTTCCCACATTCATTATCCTCACCTCAGCTCAGCTGGTTTCTGTCACAGTTCTATATTATGTTTATTTTCTGTTATTTATATATCTATTTTATTTTTCTCTCTTAAAATGTGTTTTAAATGTGCTAATTAATGTTGTCGCTAACCTATGGACTATGGACATTGTCTGAAATAAAACCTTTTAATTTAAAGCGTAAATTAAAAATAAATTAGTTATATACCGAGGATATTTTTATTCAGGAATAATTTGGCGTGTTTTAAAAAACGATAAACTGACTTCAAATTCCCTTACTTTTACACTGTTTTTAAGTTTTGCGGGATAAATATCTACTAATCCCCTCGGGATAACATTTTTATGGGACCACCTCGGAGATCATTTACTATGCATAATGAAAGACCTTTCAAAATGAGTTCACAATTGGCGGAAATATCGCGTAACATACACTCAAAAAAAAAACATACAGGCGAATTGAGAACCTCCTACTTTTTTAAAGTCAGTTAAAAATACGTTGGAAGCCGCGAGCAGACGCTAGTAGTAGTTAGTAATAATCACTTTATATACACATCAAAACGATACCTAATGACCAATACTCATATCATTTTAGTACCTATACTTAGTATAATAACGAAGTATACAATAAGTAAAATAGTTCGTGTAAGTTGTCCGCGGCCCTGTACTGTACGTGACGGTCCCTTACGTCTACTGCCCTATCGATTGTACGACACATGCGAACCTCATTAGAATCTTACTTAGCCTGAAAGCTTACAGCGGTTACTTGAACAGGTGCCTGGTTTAGGGTTCTGTATTCAACAATGAACCCTTATAGTTTCACCCAGAAAATCGTGAATAAGATGATACATTTGAAATTGTGACTCAGGTACCTACGATATGGAAAACATCAAGCGAAGGTGCTATTTTTGATTTGCTTTCGTTCACGCTGCGCCGGTAACATTCACTTGGTGCTGATATCCGATATAAGATAGCGTTTTGTTTTGTTTATCATTCTCAAGTATTCAAGTATTTATTTTGCAATCCTAATACATACAGTGTGAGAGGTCTTAAATATTTCACATAGAGGCTAGGTATTAGGAGCCCTGTAAGGGCGCCATGCAACTTGAGAGGTAGCTAATTGTAAGTATCACAATAAATCTTAGTTGTATAAATAATGCACATTATTGAGTACTAGCTAATCACTTATGTATCACAATCAAAGCTAATTCCATCATACATAAGTATTATATTTAATTCTGAAAAACTAACCAGAATTATTATAATGTATACCTATTATATAATATTTTGTTTGCAACAGTCTGCAGTTAGCTCAATTGTTTCAATTGTAAATACTAGTTTAATTTGTTTATATTATTTGATTGTTATAATATTATTAATTTATAATTTCTTCTTTACAATGGTAACACAGTTTAGCTTTTGAGCGATAAACATTCGAATTACGATATACTGTACCTATATTATTGCCCCAAAAAATTATACCATATCATAATCTTGAGATCACATTACCATGAACTGCTGCTAGCACCGCTTTTTGGTTGACCAACTTTCTTAATTTCCATAAAGCATACGTGAACTGTAGCACATTCCTAGGCAAAACATACGCGGACTGTAGCACTACTAGGCACAATATATGCGGACTGTAGATCTACTAGGCACAATATACGCGGACTGTAGCACTACTAGGCACAATATATGCGGACTGTAGATCTACTAGGCACAATATACGCGGACTGTAGCACTACTAGGCACAATATACGCGGACTGTAGATGTACTAGGCACAATATACGCAGACTGTAGCTCTACTAGGCACAATATACGCGGACTGTAGCTCTACTAGGCACAATATACGCGGACTGTAGCACATTCCTAGGCATAACATACGCGGACTGTAGATCTACTAGGCACAATATACGCGGACTGTAGATCTTCTAGGCACAATATACGCAGACTGTAGCTCTACTAGGCACAATATACGCGGACTGTAGCTCTACTAGGCACAATATACGCGGACTGTAGCTCTACTAGGCACAATATACGCGGACTGTAGCACATTCCTAGGCATAACATACGCGGACTGTAGATCTACTAGGCACAATATACGCGGACTGTAGCACTACTAGGCACAATATACGCGGACTGTAGATCTACTAGGCATAACATACGCGGACTGTAGCACTACTAGGCACAATATACGCGGACTGTAGATCTACTAGGCACAATAGGTATACGCGGACTGTAGCACTACTAGGCACAAAATACGTGTAGTGTACAACATTCCTAGGCACAACATACGCTGACTGTACCACATTCCTAGGCATAACATCCAAATATGATTGCTATTTCATACCTATTGTAGAATCCAACCTTCGTGATACATCGTCGGCCACATCGTCATTTTCCACCAGGTGAGATTGTGGTCAAACGAAGTCTATCGACTATTAAAAAGAATGCGTAGTCTCTGTCGAGACCTACATATTTACGCCTCTTGATACCCTCGGACAAATCTGCCGCCGGCGCCGCCCCAGTCCTCACGGATATCCTCATTACATTAAATAACTAAAGTTTTTGTTTTTCCGTTAATTTATTTGAGTGGTTGCGGTGTACAATTGCCCTGTGCTAGCTGACATGTGATTACTAAGACCCAGAACAAATATCTGCAGATCGTACAAACATTCGTTTGATTTGGTTGACAATTCTACTATCCATCAGGGGGGCCGCATGCCTGTTTGCCTACTCGGTGGTATAAAAAAAGTTAGTATCGAGATGGGAATCGAAACCTCTTGCAACGCAGGCGGACCTTCGCCGGACGTCACAGAGGACGTCTTCAAATATTCAGATACTGCTATGAAATAAAAACACGCAAACGCCATCAATAAGTACATATTAAGTAGGTAGGTACCTACTAACTAAGTTGCAATTTCCAATAACTCATAAAAATAATGCGATGTTTGGATAAGTAGAACAATTACATAGTAACTGTTTCTTATAAGAGCACTAATAAAATTGTAAGAATAGATCTTTTGAAACCATCATGTACATATGTCTTGCTGTTACCTTGCGGGCTTGGAGAGAAATGGTTGATCTGGAGTTTTGTGTTTCTTTGGAGTCTTTATTCATTTATTTATACTGTTGACTCTGTTCCCCACATTCTTCTTCAGCTGTTTAACTCTTTAAAGGACTTTACCGATGCTAAAGCAATATACTATGTGATTTTAAGAAATTACATTTAATTTCTAATATCTCACAATAGCCTTGAAAGCAAGAAACTAACCAAATTTCAAAGTCCCGAAATAAAAGGTACTGCTTACTTCATCTACTCGACAACAGGTGGCGCTAGTAGTTGCATACTGATGAGACCTACGACAAGACCAAATATTTTACGCTCGTGAATCGACAGCACTCCTCGAAACATTTTCATTTTTTTTACAAACTTTATTACTGGCGGGATGCTTGTTTTATTAGAGATTTAAATTATGTAGGTAAGTTTCTTTTTTGTGGAACCTATATTAAAATTTCTCTAAATGTGCTAGTGGTTTCTTTTTCACTTCTTTCCACTAGTGAACAAAAAATTGAAGTGGAGAGAATATCAATAACACCTTATTTCTTATTTGATAATAATAACTATGTTTATAGTATAAAACACTTGTCTAAGTGCTTATTTTGTAAGCCTGAAGAAATAAAGTTACTGATTCTGATTATCTTATTCTTTTCTCAAATAAGTGAGATACTTACTCACTTATTTTATTTTATATCAAAAGTTGCTTTTATTTTAACTTGAATAAAAATAAAATAAAACATAATCAACTAAATAACTTTACCTACTAGTTGGTACCTATCTATTTCAATAATTATATGTTCTTGCAAGTCTTATGTTATACTGAATAGGTAGATAGGTACCTACCGGAAAAACTATTAGATTAACTTTTTACTTTAGGTTTTTAAAACAAAACAAGTATATACAAAAAAAATAAAAAATAATAGATGAATTTGTAACTATTTTATTAAGTAGTTCTGAAAAAAGCTGTTTTGATCTTATTAGAAACTAGCACCCTATTGAGCAGATATTGTTGAATAATATTAATTAATATCTCAAGCCTAACAATTGACGGAACGATCTGAGATCTGAGGTGACTCATCGGTGCAGTGAGCTGGTACCTTTATATAAAATTGTAACCTTTAGGTGTGCTTTCAGATAAAAATGAGTATTGTCAGGTTTATAAATTACCGATGTGTGAAACAACTGAATAGACTAATTTAAAATAACACTCTCTGAATACTATAGCTAGTCTTTTTCACTTAGGAAGCGTTCCGTGACGTTTCGCTTTGAAATTTGGTTGAGAGATGACCTAAGATGTGCTCGAAATAATTAAATTCGATTTTTGGGGACTTGATTGACTTATAAAAAAATCGATTTTTACAAGCCTCTTGTCAGGTATAATTAAAAAAAGTATTCTACGAAAAAAATATTATGGACAAACATTGTAGCAAATTTGATTTTAAACAACTTTGTAACAATTTTTCGTGTAAAGTTTAAAATAAACGAGTGGTAATATAACCAATAATTCAACCCCGTCTTTTCGGGTATAACTCATAAAATATCGATCCTGGAAAAAAATTATAAGAATCAAAATTGTAGGAAATTTAATTTCAAGTACGTAACTTTACTTCTGACAATTTTTTGCGTAAAATCAAAACTAAACAAGTTGTTTAATAAACAAAAATAATGAGGTAGTAAGCTGGTAGTAAGTTACGATTTTTATTTGCAATAACCAATTCAACGATTTTTCCCGATTCGTTTCATTTTTGTTCATCTCTATTACGTTCCGTTTTACGCAAAAGTAATAATATCTGAGTTCATAAAGTAAATGATTTGTATTTTTTATTACGTGTGGAGGCTATTCATAATTTAGTTTTTGATTATTTCAGCAACGTACTCAAATTATATATGTTAATTAGTACCTATGTTGAAATGGAATTAAAAATTATTTGAATTTTCGAAATACTTATTTGACAAAATCCTAGTCAATTGTAATGAAACGCATTCCATTTTACTGTCAGTGTCACGGAACGCTTCCTAAGTGAAAAATACTAACTCTATGATATTTTTGTAAATCGGCCTCTCTACCTAACCTACTTTGAAAGGTTGTCTATCTTGTAATATCCTTGATTTAATTATTAATATAATTTATCTAAAACAGTCCGCTGAGTGCTTTGGCCTTGTCCCCAAACTAAATATTTTATTGATTTGACCGTTAGGTAGGTACCATCATCTGCGCTAGGTAGGTAGGTACCTACCTACCTATACCTACTATTCATCTATACACATAGCTTATCATCTTAGTTATGCACTGGCTATTATACTTGTTACCGTTACTGTTCTTCCAGTTCAGATAGGTAGGTAACCAACCAAGTGTTAGGTAGATACTTTTTAATCAGCTAGGTTTCACCATTTTTATGTCATTGTAGGTACCTAGGTGAAGGTTCCTAGATATTTGTCACTCACTTTGTGTGTAAAAGTAAAGTAAAGTAAAAAAGTAAAAGTTATTTATTTGCAAAACACATGTAAAAAAAAGATGACAAATAATTTTTTTGATCCAACATGTTTGACCAGTATACATTGGTGTGCAAAAGAATTAGAGAGTATGGCATGCATGTCTAAATTAATTAATTGTACATAACATTAGGAAATTAACAAGATTATTAATTTTAGATTTGAATTTAGTATACGCAGCATAAAATTAGATTACATCATTTAGAAATTCGTCAATATTATAGTAGCATTTTTCACATAAAAGTTTTTTAAATTTAGTCCTAAATAAGTTTACATTTAAGTCTTTGTAGCTCTTAGGTATTTTATTATAGATTATAGGTGCCATGCACACTACACTCTTTCTCAACATAGTAGTTTTTGAGTCGTGTCTAGCTAATCTATTGTTGTCCCTTCTATTCCTAATTACAATGTCACACATTCGGGGAAACAGATTGGGATTGTTCCTGGCAAATAGCGCAATTTCTAGGATGTACAAGCTTGTGAGTGTCAGTATCTTATGTTTTTTGAACAAGGGTTTACAACTGTCTGTAGGTTGGATTTTAAACATAGCTCTTATGCAGCGCTTTTGCATTTTGAAAATTGTGTAGTAAATATAATTTACCTAATAGGTAGGTCTCACTCAAACTTTTTTTGTAAGTTTTTAGTAGCAACCTATGTATATAGGTAGGTAGGTATTTTTTTAATTTAATATCTATTACCCTCTAATATTAAAAATCTACCTTCTAGGTAAGATATAAAAAATTGTACCTATTGTGTGTACCTCAAGATTACAAGCATTCTTGCTTAGTTTGAGTTCCACTGCCATTGTAGGTAACCTACCTACCTACCTACTACCTACATGATTATGCACGTGTTTTTGGTAAATATATATTATATTATAAAGAAATTAAACTAGTATTTACAATTGAAACAATTGAGCTAACTGCAGACTGTTGCAAACAATCTACAGATAGCTCAACTGGTCATCAACTTATATTATTATTTGTTTATTATTAATAAAACAGTAAGTACCATATTTTTATAGGTATTTGTAAATATGAAAGTCAAATCATTTAAAATTTTAAGTACCTTCCTATATTTAAAAACTCTTTTTCCTCATCATCATCAGCCCGTATAGGTACGTCCACTGCTGAACATAGCCCCCTCCCCCCCTAAACGACGCGGCGACGACGCCTCGAATAGCGGTCCTGAGCCGGCTCCATCCAACGACTCCCTGCGACCGCTACGAATTAAATACCTTACACCTATTATATAATAGGTAAGTGAAGTACATGTTTGGAATAGGTACATTATTACCTATTAAAGTTCGCATACAGTAGGTATTTTATAATCAAATCAACCTCATAATGTACTTACATCGTCACTTGTTTGTTTTTACAAATTCAAATGTTTATTATCGTGTAGTTGCGTTGCGTTGCGTCGGTCTGACGACGACGACGACGCGACGCACGGCGCGGCGGCGGCGCGCGGGTCCGAGCGGCGCGGGGGCTGAGCAAGGCGCGGGGAGCGGGGGTTAGGGGGCAGGGGTCGGGGGACGGCGGGCGGGGCGGGGCGCAGTAATTACATCGTCATTAGCGGGCGGCGCGCTCGGGGCGGGGCCGGCCCCTCTCCGGGCGGCGGGCGGCGGGCGCGCGCAGAGCCGCCAAGCGCCTCAGTCCGCTCCGTGCTGCCGTCGTGCACGCACGCGTATGTCGCTCGCTGTCGAGTTCGGTGATGTGAGGTGGCCCCCGCCGCTGCCGCAGCGTAGCGCGATATCCGCGCAGTTTTCGCGAACGAGTAAGCCAGTTGGAGGCTCGAGAGCCTTCGAGCCGGCAAGACGCCGTCCACCGTGGATCTGAGGTACGGCGCCATGGCGGCGACCACGTATATGCCCGCCGAGATGGAGCTCGGCAACATCGGCGGGTACCATGCGGCGTCGCCGCGCTCCGCCGAGCCCGCCGACATGAAGTACCAGCACGCGCTGCACGCCGGCGGTTCGCCCTCGCCGGGCGCGCCCGTGCTCACCAACCCCTGGTCCGCGCTGCCCCCGGGAGACCCCTGGGGCATGCACCAGCACCACCACCACCACGCGCACCAACCGGACGTGAAGCCGCACGCGGGCCACGACCCGCGTCACCTGCAGCACTCGCACGGCTGGCACGCGCCTGTCGTCAGTCCACACTACGGCGCCGGGTCTCCGGTCGCGCTGCACGGCTCATACCCTATGCCGGGCATGCACCACCAGCATATGCTGCGCGATATCCAGCCCTCGCCGCACCTGCACCACCACATGGAGCGCGACCAGCCTGAGGAGGACACGCCCACCAGCGACGACCTCGAAGCGTTCGCAAAGCAGTTCAAACAGCGCCGTATTAAGCTGGGCTTCACGCAGGCAGACGTAGGCCTCGCGCTAGGCACGCTCTACGGAAACGTCTTCTCGCAGACGACCATCTGCCGCTTCGAAGCGTTGCAGCTCAGCTTCAAGAATATGTGCAAGTTGAAGCCACTGCTGCAGAAATGGCTGGAGGAGGCGGACTCTACCACCGGCTCGCCGACCTCCATCGACAAGATCGCGGCGCAGGGGCGCAAGCGCAAGAAGCGCACCAGCATAGAGGTGTCAGTGAAGGGCGCGCTCGAGCAGCACTTCCACAAACAGCCCAAGCCGAGCGCACAGGAGATCACCTCGCTGGCCGACAGCCTGCAGCTGGAGAAGGAGGTGGTGCGCGTGTGGTTCTGCAATCGGCGCCAGAAGGAGAAGCGCATGACGCCGCCCAACACGCTGGGCGGCGAGATGATGGACGGTATGGGGCACGCGCACTACGGGCACGAGGGGCACCACGGCTCGCCACTGCAGCACTCGCACTCGCCGCCGGGCCTGTCGCCGCAGCACGGGCTGCCGCCGGGCGCGCACACTCTGCAAGCGCACTAACAGTTCGCCCCGTGGGCGCCGCCCCGGCCCTACTACTCGCACGCAGAGCCGCACTAGCGCGCGCTCCCGCGGGTCGAACCTCCGTCCACGTGTACATAGTACCGGTACTTGGCGAGTACCTACAAGAGTCCGCGGGCCGGGACGTGCCCGCGGCTCCATCGGGCCGCCTCTGTAAATAATGAATCATCTGTGCGCGCGGTCCGAATCGTGGACCTATCGGACGCTGTCGTTTGAGTTCTTCGTTATGATTTCAGTGAAGTCGCGTTTGATCGTGTGTAAGTTAAGATCGAAGCCAGTAATCGTTTATATTATTTCTGTCGAGACGCCCGCGCCGAGGTTCCGAGTGATCGCCGATGACGTTTAGCTAGATAGTCTAATTGATAAATGAGAGCTTATATCGGAGGTGGATCCCGGCGCGGCGTCGTCGCGTCGTCGCTCACGCACCCTCGTCGCGGCCGGCGGTCTCGTCGCGCGGTAAGTGCAACACTCACACAGCCCGCGGCTCGCTGCCGCCGGGTCGCAGCCAGCCGCACCGCACCGCACGACCGACTTCGAGAGTGCGTGGCGTCTCAACATTCTGTAAAGGACGATTTCATCGAATTTATTTATAGATATTGTAAAATAATGTTCATACACGCCTACCCGCAAGTCGGGCCGGTGATGTGTGGATTACATTTAAATCGTTGCTACTGTAAATTTATGATTAAAGTGGAGAAGAGAGAGTAAAAAATGTGAATCGGGTCGAAGCTTCAAGGGAGGGAATACGAGTGAGTCAATAGGTGCAATTTTTATTTTTATTAAGTGTAATGAGATGACTGCAAGAGCAGCCATGTTCGTAGACGTACAGCGAGGACCGTGCCGCATGCACTGCGCGACGCGCGCGGCTGTTGGTGTTGCCCGCGCGCGCAGCACGCGCACCGGCACGCAGCACGCTCCTCGCGCACTCGGTACAGTCCTAGGTCCCACACATAATTTATTAAAAATATAATTAAAAGAATGCAGACACGATGCCAAAATGGTTTTATTCCTGTTTTTTACTTGTTTTGTTGTTTTTTCGTTTGTATGTATATGTGGCCGACCTCGGTACTTAATACTTGTATAAATAGGTATATTTTCTATATAAAATAATGTACCTACGACGTATAATGATGATATATATTAAAAAGGTTCTTTATAGAAATTGAAATATGGAAATGACTTTTATTCTTAC
Organism: Eupithecia insigniata; assembly: GCA_947859395.1. Classification (NCBI taxonomy): domain Eukaryota; kingdom Metazoa; phylum Arthropoda; class Insecta; order Lepidoptera; family Geometridae; genus Eupithecia; species Eupithecia insigniata. The sequence continues at coordinate 355,043 of OX402000.1, forward strand.
TTTCCTAAAACGCCTCGGTGTGTGTAAGGGTAGGGTAGGGTAGGCTCGCGGTCGCGATGTTTCGGCTCACGACTGATCAACAGTTCTGAGTATATGTCATTGTCAATGCGATTCATTAATGTAAGAACATATACATAGATGGAGTTAGGTGTGCAAGTTTAGCGACTAATATTACTTAGTCTATAATGTTTTATATTATTATCTAAGTATTTAAAATAAATCAGAGTTAATATTTTAAACTTGAGAGTATTTATTGATGACACCCGGTCAGAATATAATTAAATAGAAATGAGAAAAAGCGGGTTTGTGTGATATTTGTTTATTTATGGCCTCGGGAGCGGCAGCGGCAGGTAGGGGCGCTGAGCCCGCGCCGCGCCCTCAGACCCAACAAAAAACATTTCACAAACTACAATAAGAACCTCTGTGGCAAACATACCTAACCCGACTTATTAAATTATTGATACTTTTAATTCCTTTAAAATGTTTAAGACTGTATGTATGTGTGTGTCTATGCTTGTTGTATGACAGATGAACGCTAGGAAGAATTCTGGTAAAATATTATTTACTATTTAGTTTTACATTAAGATATTCATTTATGACACTGAAATGCATAATTTAGTCTATTTCAATCTTTCTTTTTTTTAACTTAAAAAATAAGCATTTATATCATCTGTGATGTACCAAAGTGAGGGACCAAAGTGATAGGGAAGTCAATCAAATCAATCAGACCCCCTCGATGCCATGACATTGCGTCGTCACCATACTAACATTAGTAGGTACCTAGGTATTCCAAATTTCAGCTCAATTAGTTGAGTTTAACTAGTCTAAAATTATATTGCAAGATTTATCCCACACAAAGTAACAGGGCATGTAGAATAAAAGCTTCTAAAAAATGAAGCGGGCTAACACTTTCAGATCTAAAAGTAGAACGAGATTGTTGCGTGCCTGTGACGCAGGTTCATTATTTAATTTTATTAAATTTTACACACACTTTAATGGAATTTGTGATTGACAAATTTCAACTTCTTTATATTTATAAACGTATTGATCTTTTAAACGTTGAATCAATGGTATCTCCATAGATTGTAGAGAAAGTACCTACCTACATACGTAACATTGCTTACTATCCACCCAACATTGCACCCAATCAATATATCAAGTTTGCTAAAACTGGCGGCCGTCATGTCGATGGCAAAAAAATTGCTCGTATGAATCGATTTTATAGCTTTCTCTTGTCAATTTTTAGTTACAAAAAATTTTAAAGGAGCTCAACCGTTGGGAAGCGCATACGTGGGCGCTACCAAGCGAAAAAGTTAACGTGTTACAGTAGATAGATAGATTGTAGCGGGGTGGGGTGAGGTGGGACAAGTCGGTGCAGCGCTGGCCATACTTACACCAACCAAATGACATTCCGCGCACTCAATGAAGCGGACCGGGTGAAACCTCCGACCAGCAGTGACACGAAAACTTTAGTCGACGACGACGTGGACTACGTATTAACTCTACGGAACTTATAAAACAAACGATAAATTAATAATTTATTTGGAAAACAAACAGCTTGTTTAACAGTAATGACTGGAACTTATGGTTATCTTAAGCCTAGCAGTTTCCGCTTATGGATAAACAATAAGAGAAGTGTCCATAAAAAACTTAAAATCAGAAAAAAAAACAATTAACATAGAACCTAACAATAATACGGATCAGAACACTAACTGATAAAGATAACATTAATCAATATATAACAACCTAAAGTACCTAGTCAAAACCAACACACAAAATATAGTAAATTTAGTAGGGAAATAGTTATAATAGATTTAATTAGCAAAAGAAGACTCAATAACCTAAATTTTAAGGTCATTTTCCACAAAGAAAACAAATTCATATTTTAGAAATATACCTTGTAAGAAAGGTTAAGTAAATGTGTATGCAAAGAAAGAGTTTCTGCGGTAGTTAGTAGAGCACGGAGGAACATAGTTTGATAGCGTTTCGGCGACTGACAGCACGGTGTGGAACTTGAATTAGAATCAGCGACAGAAGATCGGGACAATCAATTATGTTCAAAGTGATGTTGTGCATGAAGGTGATGATGACACTTACAGCTTGCTATGTAGTCAGGACTAAATATTTTGAACTTGAAGTTTAAGAATCGTAAAAACTTTTTCTGGCCTCATTCTAGCATATCTACATATACAAATTCCATAGCTGGGATTCCAAGCCTGCGACGAGTATTCGAGTCTACTTCTTACTAGTGAGCAGTATAAGATTTTAAGTGTTTTTACGGATTTAAAGTCTTTCGTAACAATTATCTCACATTATCCGTTTAATTCAACCGTTATTATGGTCTACGAACAACAGACCTGGGTACTTTTGCTAAATATACAGGCCTTTTAGCAGCAGGTTTTTAACAAAACGTGATAACTTAAACAATTACTCTAAGACTAAAATAAGGTATTTGTAAAAAAATCTTGAAATTGGAAACTGTAGGTTAAGTTGCAACAAATTTTACCAATTTGTCACAAAGCTGTTAGTTTACCTAAAATATAAAACAAATATGTAGTATTAATATTTGTATATATATAGGTACACTTATTAATACTTTTATACCTACTTAATAAATAAGGTTAAATATGTGTCATCATCTACAGCTGACATAAACTTCATTTAGCTAATTATTAGTTTCCAATATGTATTATTCTGTTTGCATTTCATGATTATGATTTCATTAGTTTAGGGTTTATGTGTAATAATCGGGAATAGAAAGGCATGTTTGCTCGGTCACTATGGGTGAATCTATGCTATAATTGCTCTAAACTAATTGTTCTAGACTATAACTCTATATAATAATGAATCTATATTTAGATTTGGGTTGATAAAATAAAACATCTTGAAATTATTTTATTCTAAATAATCATATAGAAAAGAAAACTTTGCATGTTGACTAAAACAAGAATCCAACATAACCATGTAGTACAATCCAACACAAAGCAACATGCACAAGTGTAGTCTCCAAGGTTGGTGCGAGCTATCAGCAGGCTAGCGGCGACCTTCGTCCGTCGGACGCGCGCCCCGTGCCGTGAGGCATGGCCCACGGCCGGCGGCGCGGCGCTAGGTGGCCACGCTGTTTCTACTACCTACCGAGTAACCCGTAGGTATTATGCTGACTCGAATAAAACTTGCATTAGCCTACTTAGATACATATAATTATATTACCATCAGGGCTTACCTCGAAATAGATAAAACTAAAACTTCAAAATATCAAATTCATATTTTCATTGTGTCAAAACATTTACACCATAAATAAAGTACAGTGAATGTATAAACAGAATAAATATAAATAAATAATGTTGGACATTTCACACAGCATTATCTAGCCCTAAGCTAAGCAGAGCTTGTGTTATGGGTACTTGATAACTGATATACATAATACAATATATTACATAGATAGATATTTTTTTATTATACCTAGAAAAACGACCAGAACACCCTGAACAAATATTTGGAGATCGTACAAATATTTGTCCCGAGGCGGGAATCGAACCCGCAACCTTCTGCGTCGCAGGCGGACCTTCGCCCACCGCGCCACATCGGTCGTCAAGAAGAGAAACTCAGTACATTTGAATGAAGCATTGACATTTCTAGTACCTATGACAGCGTTCAAACAAAATTGTACGAGGGGCCTACCTACTTAATTAAAATATCTTGTTGTATAATAATGACAATATTCATGAATGTCTCGCAGTAATCAATCTTTATTATAATTTCACGTCTAGGTGTTGACACAAAGTATCTACTCCAAATAAAAACAAAAATATATAATTATATAGTAACGTCATGTTATGAATTAATCATCAAAATCATATGCGGTTACCAAATAATGATTTATGTTCCGTTATTAATCAACACACGTCACACATGTACATACTTTAATGAATTAATTGTAAGTAGGTAATATAAGCGATGATTTATGTTATTTGTTTAAAATGATGTTGCTGGTGACAGTGAAGTGGACCCTTCTGTCTAACCTGATCAACGATAACGTTGCCCGTCCAATAACTAATTTAGGCACTTTATTCATCAGATACGTTTTTTTTTAAATATATTTCACTGAATTTACAATAAATTTAAGAAAAATCAACACACCTACCTATTTTTGCTATTAATTATATTTTTGCTATTAACTTTTAATAGGTTAATAATAACATTGTAAAAAAATGTTATTATAATAGTATAATCACAGTTGAATCGGACTTCCTAACCAGTAAGATCGTTTATGTAGTTATTATACTAATTGAGGTGACAACTCTAGAATTTTTAATACCTAATTTAAAATCTTACATAATTAATAACATATGTACTGTTAGCTACCTACCCTGGATCTCAATGACAAATTAAACATACTAACCATACATGTGTTTGTTGTTTACACATTATGTACATTCAATTACCTATTTGTCTAAATATAACAATCTGCGACATTTTTATGATTACACAATTGTAGGAGTCCCTTTAGATAAGTATCTAGAGCTAAAACTTTAATTAAATATAGTAATTACTTTAATTCAATCAACAACGTTTATGGCTTACAAAATCTGAATATGTCATTTTCAATTAATTATAATTGTGTAAAAATGCATAGATATTTAAAGTATTTTTTTTCTATTACATAAATTAAAAATGATGTATTTTTGCATAGCGAAAGCTCTTCGAGGTCTTTTGGTTGTTAATACTTCTAATCTTATGTGAATATGTAATATATAAGTATAGTAATACATAAAGCCAGCGGACCCTCCCAAAGCGAGCTAGTCATGCGTATCAATATAATTTTTTTTTTGAAATTATAAAAAAAAAATGGTAGAGAGTATCATAATTTTGACTTCAATTCAGCAACTCAAATTACGTCGGAAAAGTAAAGTCCGATTCGTCCCACAACCAACTTGTTTTTTGTGTGGTTGTGTTATTAATAAATATAAATAGATAGTCGTAGGTAGAGGTATAACGTGGTACCTACGTTCACCTGTGTGCTGCGCCAGCTCCAGTTAAAACCGAGTAGAAGGGCGACATTGTCGCGACAGCCTACCTGTCAGTTTTTCTACGTTTCTCGTAAAATATGTATTTAAAAAATGTCCTCGGCAGCAGCAGGTGCAGCCATGCATGCCGTTTCATCAGCGGGCATGTTGTATTCAATTTATGCGTTGTACGGTATCGGAACGGCGGCGCGGCGAGCGGTCGCTATGTCGCCGCCGCACTCGCGCGGCACTCGCGCTGCACTCGCGCTGTCTAGTACTACCGTCGCCGTCTTTTTGTATCGCACCCGACTGTGTATTCTCAACTTAAGTTCAATATAACGCTGAGGTTCTACCCACAATAAGTGATGTACCTTTCTCTGAAGTTATTCAAAAACTACAATATGTAACTAAACCAGGAGACATTTAATTTCATCATCATCAGCCCGTATACGTCTACTGCTGAACATAGGCCTCCCCCAAACGACGCCACAAATAGCGGTCCTGAGCCGCCTCCATCAAACGACTCCCTGCGACCGCTACGATGTCGTCGGTCCATCGAGTGTGAGGTCTTCCCACACTCCGTTTCGCATTGCATCGCGGTCGCCACTCGAGAACCTTTACTCCCCAGCGGTTATCGGTTCTACGAGCTATATGGCCTGCCCATCGCCATTTCAGCCTGCTGATTCTGAGAGCTATGTCAGTAACTTTGGTTCTTCTACGAATTTCCGTATTCCGGACGGACAAGTTTTGTAATAAATACGTCTTGGTCAACAGGTCAACTTCAATCATATCTATCAAAGGCTACATTAAAACCTTTATCAATGAGTTTACGGAGCATTATCGCGTAAACAGCGCTGAGTGGCTCGTCTTCGTATAATTGACAGCCATGACGCAGCGCAGCGCAGCACTGACTCGGGATCTAATTCAACAGGACGACTCTATCGATCACACAATCTATCAATTCTCGTAAACAATAATGCTTACCTATATATTAAAGGGAAGGAATTGGTTGCAAAACCTAAAATTTGAATTCGTTTAAACTTTACTTTTGTGAATGGGACTTTGGAGTTTTTTGTAAAAGAACCGACCGAAAGGAATAAATCCAAAATCCGTCAGATAGGTGTGTAACAAAGGTACTCATATAGGGTAAACCCGGGATACATGCCTCACTAGGATGGGTGCCTCGTTTTCAAAAAACCTAACTTCCCAATGTCGTAAAATAAAACGAATTGGTTAAATAAGGAGCGTATGCACCACACACCTTTTCCCCTGCAGGTCATTCTGTGGATCAAACGCGTCTCGCTCCTACGTGCAATCATCTTCGTGGCCAACGCAAAAAACGCGTCACAATGATGTACACGACTATTTACTGTTTCATAACTTTTAATGTTGTGATAAATTCCTTTTTATTTTTAGTATATCGATACACTGGTTCATTAAATACACACATATGTATGTCTCAATAATCACACAAACGAATTCCGTTTATTTTAAAAATAAAAGGGCATCTATCCATATCGAGGACGCCTCAATTTTCCGCGGTATAGATGCCCTTAGGGGTCTTTAAGGGCATCTATCCTCCATACATAATAATTTCAGCGTGTTTTTTGTGTTCTGTCACTATATTTACTGGTATTTGTTTCCAGCTTGACCTTAATTAAGTAGGATATCATTATTTTAAAAATGTTGATTTTTTAATATTATAATAATTACGTATTTTTCATCATGATAGTGACTGTTAAAACTCAGATGTTGATTATTTGTGAGACAATTACTTTAAAAAAAGTTATACTTATTTTATTAGAAAGGGCATCTATCCTCGTTCGCATTGTCACGGTAGGGCATCTATCCATATAGGTTAGCCATCTACCCCCAAAAAAAGGTTCTACAAAAACTCAATTCCTGAGCAATCAGTAATCGTAAGGTCAATAAAACTAGTTAGTAATTTGTGATAAAACATCAAACTATCTATATTCATTGAAATTATTCACGACAAATTAATAATTTTAAAACTACAAGGCACTTTCAAAAAGTGTTGCATCTATCCTGGGTTTACCCTACATATATCGCACTGCTCGCGGCGTCACCTTCGAGAACAGCCTTGGCCGCGGTGCGCCACCGCGTCCCTGCGGTGCGGGTGCGGGTAGGAAGCACGGAAATAAAGAAAACTGATAAGAAACCGACGTCGGTCTGCTCTACCTTACTTGTACTTACGTAGTAGGTACATAGCGACCTTCAGGACAAACTAAACATTAATTTGTCTACCTACATCATAGGTCGATGGTGTTACGTACGTTACAGATTCTCCACACACACGCCTGCCGCAGCCTAGTGATCGCATTCATTCATCAATTGAACAATATTTGCACTCGTATTATTCAGAATTTTTATAAAATTATTAATTACGGAAATTACATAGAATTTACAAACCTACTTATTATTTATTGCATGTTTTATTGACAAACGATTTATTGCAATGCTGATTGTGGCAGCCATAAGCCAGTGGGCGCGACAGTGACGCAGCGCTTAGAGAGAGGTAGAGTCTTCCCATATCTTGGTATTGTTTAATGCACTGCCTTGTATGAAGTATTATATTTGTTAGTTTATTATCGATGTCCTGATGAGCGAGGTGTCGAGGTCGGCCTCGATCTGATTCCCACCGGCGGAGTCAATGAGGGCTAATTGCCGCGCGGTCGCCAGCCGTGGCGGCGGCGGCGGCGGCGGTGGGGTCACCGCGCCGCGTCCATCTGTATTCGTGACACTTTCTTATTTTTTTCGTACCTAATGCGTATAATATAATATTATCTATGCTAATGCTCACATTTTGAAGCAATGTTTTATTATTATAAGCCAGTATTATCTCAGTGGGTGCAGATGTTATACCTGTATAAAAACATTAGCAGGAACTAGAACTAAAATTAAAATTAAATATTTTTTATTGTATTTGATTGTGCATGTTAATAATATGGAAACGATGTATTGTGGTGATTGTACACTAGGTAATGTAATGGAATATACTGTAAATTAAGATAAAATAACACTAATTAAGATAAAACAAATGGTAATGCAGTGCATTAATCTTAGATTTAATAGAAAACCATGTTTAGAAAGTGAGTTAGGTAGTTTCTAACTAGCTTTGCTTTAAATCACGTAAATAAAACAAATGACGATCTGCGGACCCGCAACTGATGCAACACTGATGGATGACAAATGCCATCCCTATCGAATACTTACACTTACTAGCTGACCCGACATACGTTGTCCTGTCATTAAATTCAAACATCAAATTTATTTCAAACGTGACCAAAGAGTATAGCGCTGGGCCTGTTACATTAAAAATCATCTAAATTATTATTTGATAAGCACATAGAAAAGATCACGGCAAAAGCCATGAAGACTTTAGGATTTCTCCTTAGAGTCACTAGAGTCTTCAAACAGCTAAAGACGCTCAAAATACTGTTCTGTTCATTAGTCAGGAGTAATCTAGAATACGCCTCCCAGGCTTGGAATTCTCATTATAATAAGTATATAACCCAACTAGAGAAACCAAAAAAGTAATTCCTCAAGTTTATTAATTTCAAACATAAGATTTTTATTCCGGAGTACATTGACAGCTGCAAGCACCATCATTTGTTGCCCTTGGAAAGCAGGAGAGAAGCCGCAGACTTAACGTATACTAACTACTACTGCATAAAATGTTATTAAACCTAGTCGATGCTATAGGGGAAATATATGACTCTTCAGACCAAAGCAAAGCACTTTAATCTGATTGATTTGATTATTTGTATCTACTTTATTAGATTATCTATATAAATTTAAGTTTAAGATATTTAAGTTGTACAAGTGAAAACTATTAGGCTTTAGTTAAGCTAATATTTCTACTTATTTAAGTTTAATAAGCTGTTTGTTTTCCAACTAAATATAATAAATAAAAGCAGGCCTTTGTTACTAATTGTACCGTAGGTATATGGGGTGGGTGCCTCCGACTACCTAAGTATCAAAAGAAAATGATAAGGACAATAGGTGAACGCTTGTTTAAGACTTTTATGTAGTCAGGTTTTAGTTTTTAACTATATTTTTTTTCTGAATATTTTGTAATGTAAGAAACTAACCTAAGAAAACATTTAAAAAAAGATGACTAAAATCGTAAATCCCTTTCTCAAGTTAGTTATAGCGTGACCAGAAGAACTAGTAGTACGTTTAGTTATTAAAAGTGTTTTTGTGAGATGAAAGTGGATGCTGCGGGACCGAGATCAAGACCCTGCAGGGGTGCCTCGGAGGCAGTCGGCGGCGCCTGGCCAGAGGAGTGCCTCGGAGACAGTCGGCAGGTCGTCTGGCCGCTAATGGCAGGTGTCCATTATAGCGGATCATTATCCGAAGCTTATCGGTATTACCGCAATTAGTACCTACTGGTATCTTTATTGACAAAGAAAATAACAATCAAATAATATAAAGAAATTAAACTAGTATTTACAATTGAAACAATTGAGCTAACTGCAGACTGTTGCAAACAATCTACAGATAGCTCAACTGGTCCATATCAATACCAGTCGGAAGCGTCCCCAAGACGCTGGCTGCATTGCCCCGCTGTATGGCAATGCTAATGCGCTGCGCCAGATACTCACCAGCTCTCGGGTCACGCGTCGCTTCGACCAGGCGCTCAGATAATTTTTTGAAAACCCGGAGAGCCTCGGTACCCCACGGACCTAGGGTCTCGACTCCAAGGGGAGCAAATGCGTAGGCTCCGTCGAGACCTGCATATTTGCGCCTTTTGAGATCCTCGGCCAAATCTGCCGCCGAACCAGCCCTCACGGATGTCCTTGAAAGATGGGAAGGCGCAAGTGTGTCGACACATGTAGCGTCCCACACAATAGGCCTGCCCAGCTCCCAAGGGACTAAAGTCATGCCGTCGGGCCTCTTACCATCGTCACGCAACAGACCATTCGGTTCGAGAATAGCTGGTACGTTAGCGGTGACAAAGGCCCGCCGGATGATGTCGTTAAGGCTGGCATGGCGAGATATCCGACCGGCAGCCCTAGTACACGATAATCCGTGATGACCAAGCTGTTCGACAACAGTACCGCACTGGCATTGATGAGGCGCGCAACACCTTGCACCCAACCGAAGACATGTTGCTATACGGAAAGTTACGGGATCCAATAGAGTGCCAGTATTATATGAAGGAAGTACTTGCAACCAATGTCCTGACTCCCATTTAGAAACGGCCAGGAGACGGGCACGATCTGCAGAGCTGGAGCACGTTTGTAACAAACAATTCCGTGTCAACTCACACAGAGGCCCGTCCCATTGCCGTTGGGACAAAAGAGATTTTGGGGGAGCAGCATCAGGGCAAGCACTATGCCAAGCCATTCGAGCCTCGTCTAAGAACGAAATTTCGAATGAATTTCCAGGTGAGACCAAAGACGGATTTAAAATTTTTTCCACTAAAGAACTAGTGCTGTAGACGGAAGACAAGAACGCTGGCAGGGCTACACTTGAAATTTTGCGGATACCTAAGCCTCCCAATTTGACAGGCAGGGAGGCCTGCGACCATGCCTTGTCATCGAAACAGATATTCAAAACCGATGATAAAGTATTCTTTATTATGTTGTCTAAGCCTTCCAAGAGCTCGCTGTGTTTCCACAGTTGACAACATCTCAAAGAATACGTAAATTTAGGTACAAACAAGCAAAACCGAATAATTGTAAAAGCCATATGGCTATTAATTTTGAGAAGTCTGTTCGAGGTTTTGTTGAAATTTTGAATTTTCTCATCTACAAATGACTGAAAAGACTCATCCAAAATTGGTGAACCAAGGAGGCGAAGTGAACATTTATCTACAACTGTAATGTTGGGAGCCAAACTATTGAATTTTATTATGATATTGTTTTTGTCTACACAAGAGTCCGAAATAAAAAGCTCGCACTTTGAAAAATTTAGTTCTAAAACTATTTGCCGAAATTCATCTGTGATGATTTTTAGGTCATTAAAAACTATGTCCACGTCTCCCCCTATCGTACCTACTTGTGATCACTGTGAGAACCGTATTTATGAGATGACACTTCAACTGTAAAAACTACAGTACAGTAGATAATACCTATCACTGACAAGTCTTACTCTTGCCAATTTACCTATGTTATACAAAATTATATAGATTGACAATAGTTAGATGCTACTTAGGGGGCGTCCATAAAGTACCTACGTGAGACTCTTACGGGTGGTCTCGGCACATATCTCTAATTTCTTTTTCAATATTTGAGGCGGTTCCACGAAATTCAAGAATGCAATGTAATTGAAAAGGGTTGTGCTTGGGGGTGTTGGTAGATGGTACTGGTTGGTTCCCAAACAGCCCTTTGAGATTGGTTATTTGGTGTAGGTGCCAAGGAAAGTCACTGGTATAGTATGGTATGGACTATATTCAGAAGACTCTACTGTAACTACTGGTTAACTATGGTAAGAACTTATGGTAAGAATGGTAGGTAATGATTGAAATGGTGGTTTGAACTCGCGACGAAGACGGTCGATCGCGAACTTAGTAAGTTTAGGTAAACGAGGGCAAATACGCATTCAAATGCAAGCGCAGCTAAATGCGTTGGTCGGTTTACCCGAACATACTCCCGCCGACAAAATGAGGATGCTGTGGTTTGGCGAATGATGGTGATACATAACAACCAACATCTTAAAAATGTCATTGAATACAATAAACATTAATAATTAAAAAGCAAAATATAAAAGCACATATTGATCTAATAATAATAACTAGTAAAATGGTTATAAACAAACAAATGGTATAGTATAAACTTTAAATAAAACTTATTACTAAAATATTGTCTCTTCCTCGAAACCGCTATTATCAAGCTGCCTGTCCGTTCTACCCCCCTGCCTAGCTGCTCTGTACGGCCAACGATTGGTATAACTATTGAGCTGAAAACCGATTTCACTTGTTTTATTTAGCCGATTAGCACTGAGCACTTCTAGGCCCTCTGGGCGCCTATTTAATTCACTAGCACTAGTCACTTCAACTGGTGGTACACTGGTGGGCCTCGGCGGAGCGGAAGTTTCAGCCCACTCCGGTTGACGGTGACTTCCGCGTCTACGCCGATGTCTGGAGGGCGGCGGGGTCGCCGCCTCAGCATCCTGCGGGCAGCGACCCTCGCCGCGGCGCCCCGTAGCAGAAGATCCCCGCCGGCGGCGGCAACGTCCACTCCTCCACATCCATACTATAATAGCGCTCACTACACCTGCTATGGTTATGTAGTTGATGGCGTATTGGTGGAAGTCATGGTAAGATATTTCTTCGACTTCTGTGTTACTATTCTTAAGTTTTTTGATGGACTCTCCTAAACTCGTAAAGGATGACTTTAGGCTCCCTTCTTGGTTAGTCTCGTAATTTGGTATTTTTACGTTGACTAGATGGTTTATCTAGTCTAGTTCAGGAATGTAGATGTCCGGTGTCAGTTGGTAGAGCAGTGGACTGTATATCCATAGGTCGCTGGTTCATATCCGGCTCGAAGGACCATGAAAAGGTTTGTGCTTGGGGGTGTTGGTAGATGGTACTGGTTGGTCCCCAAACAGCCCTTTGAGATTGGTTATTTGGTGTAGGTGCCAAGGAAAGTCACTGGTATGGTATTGTATGGACTATATTCACAAGACTCAACTGTAACTACTGGTTAACTATGGTAAGAACTTATGGTAAGAATGGTAGGTAATGATTGAAATGGTGGTTTGAACTCGTGACGAAGGCGGTCGATCGCGAACTGAGTAAGTTTAGGTAAACGAGGGCAAATACGCATTCAAATGCAAGCGCAGCTAAATGCATATCTGCTGCGTTGGTCGGTTTACCCGAACAGTAACAGAAAATCGTTTACAATTTGTGGCAAATTACTTTCCCGTTAATTTTATGTCTTGTATACGCAGAAAAAATTTAAACGACAAACTAATTTGAATCTCGCGTCAACATGAAATGAAGTATTTCATTCAAAGTCAAAGTTTCTTTATTTCCGTAAATACAATAAATGTACATTTAGAAAAGGTCGAATTCTTAAAATAATAGACTGACCATGGAAACAAAGTGATATTTTGATTTCGGTCGCTTCGGTAGGTTGATGTTATTTTTAAAGTTGGAGCAAAATCCGTCCTAAGCTTTTTAATCTTCTAGATAGTCTGATAATATGTAATAAGTCTTTTTACAAAGGATATGTTTGACAATTTGTTAGAATTAATTTATTGATAATTTTTGCAACTCGCTAGGAGTTTTGTTGTAGAAGCGTACATATTAATCTTGTGTAACCTAGTTTTGGGCAGAGCGAGTTTATTCTTATTTCTAGTAAGTATTTACAAAAATGGCGACATACATACATATATGTCGCCATTTTTAGGGAACCGATCGATATTTCTATGAGTGTACCTATATCATTGTTCCTATTTGATTTTCTTTAACCATAAATTCGTACCTTTGCGTGTTCTTTTTTCGACAATAATGACAATATTTCCATGCATGTTTGAGAAAGGTTTTTTAAAACATCTCGCGGCCTCTCGCAGCACCTATGACCTAGGTCCGTAGGTACCAGATCACGGACACTGCCGCCGCTCAATTGATACCTAAAATGAAATAAACTTTCTGCAAACGGCTAGAAGCTTTTAACTTTATTGTTATTGCGAGTTTCATATTTTCTTCCATGTTTGTCAACTAGGTAGGTAGGTACCTATATCAAAGACTATAATAATGCAAATAATCCTTAGGTAGTTTTGCATGCTGGTTGTGTGTCAAACTAGGTACCTAGGTATTTGTCGATTCCACTTCTGCATCAACCCCTAAATGACGTAAGTACCTTACCTACCAAGTTTCAATAATTTAGATAATTATTGAAACTTGGATTCATGCATACATTAGGTATTTCCACACTTGTGCACCTGCATCTGCGGGTTCCATACTCAAACATAGCTAATGAACGGTGCAGTGTACATAACCAAGCTAAATATATTGACGCAACTTACATGAAGACTAAAAGCCGACAAGCTAACATACTACCTACCAACTATAAAAACCTTAACACATACCTACATAGGTCACGTTGATAAACCTTAGAGCCTAGTGTACAAACTGTTCCGTATTCGAGGCGCGCTATGGCGCCCTGGCATCGTTGCGCCTCGCGGCCACTAGATGTCGCGGGACGTCGCGCCGCGGCCTGGCTGAAACACTGAAGCGCGCTGTGTTTACTCCCGCCACCCCGGGGGAGTGGGTGGGCCGCAGCTCCCAGCTACACTACACTGCGTAGATACCGACGACGACGACGACGACGGTGCCGTACTGTGCCGCGCCATTCATATCTACCTACACAAATTTACAAGCATCTCGCCTAGCCTAACGGTGTAGTTCTGTCGATATGTTCGAGTTATTTATAAACCAACTCAGCTCACAATACCAGTCTGACGTTCAACGGTACACGTTGATCGACCGTGTCATGTAGTTTAGCAGAAAATTGAATTGCAATTGTAACGCAAATACAACTATTGAATTATTTTAGGAGTAAACTGGCTTCGGGCTGTTTTAGTTTCACTGATAAAACTAGTCAACTTTTACTATCATGAATTACAGGTTCCGCTCCGTCCTAGACTCATATCGTTGTGTTATGTGTAATTAGATAGGTACTAGCTTACAAACTTAGCAACCAGTAGGTAAGTGCCATCGGCGACACGTCGTCGACGGCGGCTACTACCAGTCGCTCCACTCGCCGCCGAAACCGACCCCGGCGGAAAGACATTCTTATTTCGATCCATTAGTATTTTTTACTAGTTCACTTTAGATGACTTTTTGTGCGGAAGAATGCGGTCTAAGCCTAGTGAGCTTGTATAATATATATTTGGTCTAGTTTTTATTGAATCGCCACTCGAAGCCCAAATCGTGTCGCAAAAAGGAGTTCATTAAAATTAACGTTGCGATTGCGAAACAAGCAAGCAGCAAAAACTGTAAGCTTGCTTTTTTGCATGAATTATGGGCTAATAGTGTTATTTAAACGAAGGTAGGTAAGTATCTGTATTTATTATATGTATGGTTCACAGGTAACAAATACCACATTGAGCACTCTACAGGTAGGTACAAATAGTAATACAAAAAATATACTTTTTGATTTCGATGAAATTTTATATCAGGATAGCTTAAATCCTGGATTAAAACATTGGGCAATGGCTACTTTTGATACCAGAAAAGTGTTGTGTCCCCGGGGGATGATCAAACATTTGAAATATGTTTATCACCGCGTGTAACACCGCGGGGCGCAGCTAGTACTTATAAGACAAGGATCAGGACTAGAGACAAGGAAGCGAGTAATCTTCGGATCAGCGCAGTCCCCACCAGTGCAGAGTTATGATGAGCGACAGGCGCTGCGCCTGCGCCGGTTTCCTGCGTTTATCGTCTAGACTGAGCCGAGACGCCCAAGACGCAGGGCCCGCCGCCCGTCAGTCGCTTGTCACCTCCACTGCCATCCTAATTGGCCGAGGTCTTCTACGGTCGTCGAGGACCCAAATTCCAAAGTAATAATGCCAAAGCTTCAATAAATTAAACAACTTTATGTGTACTTATATAAGTTTATGATAAGTAGGCATTATACGTTGTGTAGGTATAATTGTTATTATCTCCTCCTCCTTATTTCTCTAATAACACCAACATGAGACTCGTGCGATCTCTGTTGTTCTCAATCTTTCTGTATGGCTCTGTATCATGGTATATTCGTGCAGCTGACCGCAAATAGATTGCAGCTTTTGAGATGTGGTTTTGGAGAAGAATGTTGCGCATACCGTGGGCAGCAAAACGAACCAACAGATCTATTCTTGAAAAACTGAAGATCAAAACCAGATTGTTCACGACCTGCTATCAAAGAGTTCTCAGCTATTTTAGTCACATCGCCCAAAGGCAACCAGACCACCTCAAAAAACATATGGGGAATAGAACAAGAGGGCGCTCACCAACCCGCTGGTCTGACCAAATTAAGGCAATAACAGGACTCACTTTTCCTGCAGCCCTGAGACAGGCCGAAGACAGAGCAGCGTGGAAGCGATTCATCAGTGTCTCCGTGAACGCTTTCCAGGACGGGCAGGACCTTCAGCAATGAAGAACACGACAGAGAAGAAAAGAAGACACTGTTTCCTTAAATTACTCAAACGCCACCGTTTTTATTGTTATATTATATCCAGTCCATCCCGAGGTGCCTGGAAGAGATCGCTCAAAGCGATAAGGCCGCCCTTTGTACTTCATTGATTGTCAGCATTTCCTTCTGTATTGTATTTTGTGTTTGTGTGGTACAATAAAGAGTTATTTATCTATCTATTGAACCATTGCTGTACTGCAGAGGATCTACGAATTGAATACCTTAGTTTGCCCAGCACAGCACAGCACAGCACTTCACGTTATACCTTTAGTTTTCTCTACAATACTTTGCATACTAATGATATCGGTCAAGCCACAAATATTAATTTGTTGTCTTAATCCATTATTTTCGTAAATAATGATCTCTGTATTTGGTTTTGTATCAGTTCAGAGGAAAGAACAGGTCCTTGTGTCCGGAGCTGTTTGGTTCTTACACAAAAAGGATGTAGATAAGATAATGTAAAGAAGACACAGAAAAGGTAAGTTCCTTATCAATGGGTTCATTAGAACCGCGCACAAGCGCCTGCTCTACGAAGGCTCTACCTACCTACTCTGCACATGTTAACTCTTCCTAAAATTACTCAATGCTCACATTTTACTATTATTAACTTATTGAATAGGATGTGCTTAAAGCAAGGCTCGAGCCTTGTATTGTTACCAATTCAGCGAAGTTCGCACGACCGCACCGGTCCATGCTCCAGAATATTATCATATCAGGACATTGGTAAGTATTTCATCTTCTTGTGGATGGCGCTTACCTCAAAAATAATTGAAAAGAAACACTTAAATCTAATGAATATCTAGTAATCCGGAGATCACGAGATCAAATCGAGTAAATGAATTATTATGTAAATTGGTTTGATAAGTTCTTTAGGTATATAATTAGTTAGGTGTTAATTCAAGTAAGCATCGCGTATCGCTCCACAACGTGAGCGGCCTGACGCAACGAGGCATCAGCATTACCATACAAACAGCTACCGTTCAATTCATTCAATTAATATAATAACCAGTAATTATTTTAATATTCAACACAAACGAAATCGATTAATGCCGCGAGCCGAGCCAAGAGAAGCGCGGCGCACGCGCAGGCGAGGTGCGCGGCCACTGCTGCTTCCGGACACGTTGAGCTCGCTAGTCTAGGGCATGGGTGCCATGCGGCCATCTGGACTAGGCCATAGACATGCAAAATCAATACTACCGGATCAGAATGCAACAAACAGCAAGTATACATGACACGCATGTGTCTGCCAATGATATCATTTAAGACACTCTATGCTTAGCCTGGGGCTAGATAATGCTGTGTGAATTGTCGAAACATCAGAACATGAGAATTTCATAAAGGAAGCGGAGATTCGTTCGTGGGTTTTCGCGAGCAGTGGAAGCAGCGGACTAGAGTCGCCATATCGATAGAGTCCGCTGCCTGCGCGTAATACGTAGAAACGATCATACATCTATCTGGAGCGTCTCGTCTCATCTCACTCCTATGCAGTTACATAATGACATTAGTGGACGCGGCGACTGCGCCAGACGGTGCCGAGACTCTCGTTGAGGCGGGGGCAGATGGAGCCTTGATACATCTATCTATACTTATAATAAAACTGTAACAGGTCCAATTCTGTACATTGAAGATATTTTACAAATTTTTGTTTGAAGGCACTCTATTATAGATACTGATGCCAAAAATGTAATATTTTTCCATCATGTCTGTCCGTCTGTCTGTCTGTCTGTCTGTCTGTATCTTGGCCGCGCATAGCTCAGAAACTACTGAATGTATTGAAATGAAACTTGGCAGGATTTGAGTTCATACTACGAGGAAGGACATAAGATATTTTTTATCCCGGATTTCAATAGGGTTCCCTAGGAAAAGGGGATGAAAGTAAAATTTGTTGGTCGCGCATAGCGCCGAAACTACTGAATGTATTCACATGAAACTTGGCAGGATTTAAGTTCATACTACGAGAAAGGACAAAGGATACTTTTCTTCCCGGATTTCAATAGGATTCCCTTGGGAGAGGGGATGAAAGTAAAATTTTTTGGCTGCGCGTAGCACCGAAGCTACTAAATGTATTCAAATGAAACTCGGCAGGATTTCAGTTCATACTATGAAGAAGGACATAGAATACTTTTGATTCCGGATTTCAATAGGGTTACCTTGGGAGAGGGGATGAAAGTAAAATTTCTTGGCTGCGCATAGCGCCGAAACTACTGCAGGTATTTAACTTCGTTAAAGTTCATATTACGACAAAAGGTATCGGATACTTTACATTCCGAATTTCAATAGGGTTCCTTTGGGAGAGAGGATGAAAGTAAAATTTTTTGGCTGCACGTAGCGCCGAAACTACTAAATGTATTCAAATGAAACTTGGCAGGATTTAAGTTCATATTACAAGAAAGGGCATAAAATACTTTTTATCCCGGAATTCAGAAGGGTTCCCTTGGGAGAGAGGATGGAAGTGAAATTTTGCGCGTTGCAGGATGGCGCGCGGGGCAAGGGCCCCCCACTGTGGGGGGCACTGGCAGTGGGGCCCCAGGCAGTGGGGCCCAGAAGTGGAGACCCCAACAGTGAGGCCCCTCACGCAACGGGACCCTTCCAGTAGCCCTCCGCAGTGGGGCCCCCACATTGCCCCGCAGTGGGACCTCAGTAGCCTCCACTGTGGGGGCACCGGCAGTAAGGCCCCGGGAGTGGGGGCCGCCGGCAGATGGCCCTCCAAAGTGGGTCCCTTACATTGCCCCGCAGTGGTACCCACTCATTAGCCCCCCACTGCGGGGGCACCGGGAGTCGGGCTCTCGGCAGTGGGCCCCCCACATTTCCCCGCAGTGGGACCCCCAGTAGCCCTCCGCAGTACCCCCCGCAGTGGGACCCACTCAGTAGGCTCCCACAGTGGAGGGCACCGGCAATGGGGGCCCCCGGCAGTTTGCCCTCGCAGTGGGCCCCCCACATTGCCCCGCAGTGAGACCCCCAGTAGCCCCCCGTAGTGGCCCCCCGCAGTAGGGTAAAATTTCTTGGCTGCGCATAGAGCTGACACTACTGAATGTATTCAAATGAAACTTGGCATGATTAAAGTTCATATTACGAGGAAGGTCATGGAATACTTTTTATCCTGGAATTCGTTAGGGTTCCCTTGGGAGTGGGGATAGAAGTGACATTTCTCGGCCTAAAATAGCGCAAAAACTACTGAATGGATTCGAATGATACTTAGCATGATTTGAGTTCATACTACGAGGAAGGACATTAAATACGAGTCCATACCCCAAAGCCAACAAAATGATTACAAAGTGTTATTATTGCCGATAAACGACCTACTGGACAGCATCCAGTTGGTACAAAGCTCTCGCTACCAATGATGTTGCCGTCGTCCTGGTATGACAGGCCGGACATTGTGCTGCGTACCCGGGATGACCGCTTGCAATGCATTAGCGAAACGCACCAGGCATTTGATGTTCATAAGTCTCTACTCGCTTATATACCTATTGTCGTGGCGAAGGCGGATACAACTTCGATCTTCGACATGTGAATCCGAAAACTGACGAGACTGGACACTAAAAAAGTTTCCGCAATGCAATTCTACGCCTAGATACATTTTACCAATAAGAGAAGGTCGCATTGCTCACCTGCAAAGGTTTCGAGGTTTGTTCAACCGTTTTCTGGTGGACACTTACGCCAAAATTAAAACGGAGCGTTTGGTATACATACAGAACATAACAAATAAGAGAAGACTGCGCGCTGAGAATTATGTAGATCTGCGAGATGCCATGAATCAAGATAGAAATTGTGAAGATTTAGGACGACTCTTTCCAGTTTTAGAACTGGACAATAGATGTGTAGTGCCCTATTTTCCAGTAGGTACTATCTAAGCTTATGAAGCGCATAATAATCCTAGGTAAATGTGGAGCTGTGTAATGTCCAGTCAATAAATCTAGGTATATGTAAATCTACATTACTGGTTTGAGAGGTTGTAGGGGGTAATCTCTGAATCTACTGAGCCAATTATGAAAATTCTTTTATCTATTGAAAACCACGTTATTTGCGAGTGTTATAGGCTATATGTACGTATATTAACAACTTAAAATGTTTACCGCCCAACGAAGTGTGCACGGGTCAGGTAGTATTTTATAAATTAAAATCTTGAGGTAGAGACGTGGCTTCTGGTGACCCGTATTTTCGACTACTGCGATTTGTTATACGATGGCAGCTTATATCTGCACTGTTGATGTATTTGTGCACATTCTTGCTACGCACTCCTAATCACATAATTTTTTTAAGATAAAATATTAAACACTTTCACTTGACATGCTCATAACAACTCGATACAACTTTATCAATGAAAGCGAGTTCACAATGCAAATAAACGGCTACTGCCTACATAAATAATTCTACTGTCAGAGCGAATTTTGATACATTAGTGTTCATATAAAAAATATAATTACATTCATAAATTCAGGATCACATACAATGTAAATGTAATAAATCAATTTAATATGATTCGATAAGAAATTAATCAAATGTTATTGAATAATATGGTCACCGTGCGCTGTGGAGTGGGCCGCCGAGCCACCCGCCCCGCCGCGCCGCCGCCGCTGCTGGTTGGAGGCTAGCAGCCGTGGAAGAAGCGTTCTGTTTAAGAAGAACTCCTTAAATTTTACAAACCTGTGAATTGAAATTGATTATAAAAACAAAAAAGAAAAAAACATTTTCAACTACCATTCCCCATCGTCATCAATGCGAATATAAGGATGGATCAGGGTTGAGATAATTTAAATTACTTCATTAAGTTATATAATAATTAATAATTATATAATTACATTTTATTAATATTGTGTTTCTCATTTCCATGATCACAGGCCATATAGTGACCCGGTCCTTCGGGAGGCATGCGTGGAGCCGAAGCCAACAGCACAGAGGCCCTTTATGAGAATTAATCTAAAGGCGAGAGCTACACATAGCGGGTATCATCCTTGGTTGCACAATATGATACACCCGAAGATGATATCCGCCAGGTGTAGGTGACTATTGCAAACGAAAATGAAAATAACAAAAAAAAGCCATGTTATTGTGGTGAATGGATGGACTGGGTAATTGGGCTATGGGGGAAACTATGGACGCCTGCCATAAACATACTCTCAATACTGATACAAGCGGCAGACAGTGACTTGCCGAATGCTGGATGGGTTCCTCAAAATGTTGGCGTAAATGCCGGTAAAGGAACAACATCGATGCAAACGACTAAGGGGTGTCGAGAGGTGCGGCCCAGATTTCACTATCACGAAGACTCGTGAGCGGGTTTCCTCGTTATTACGCCATTAGATACTTCCACCCCCGCGTCTACATCCTAAGATGCATCTCTCGCGACTCCGCTCAGACCGTCCAATGAAGGCAAGCAAGAGGTGGGGGATTTGGTTCTCTTGGGATACCACTCCGCAAGCGAAGACGAGAACCAGGAACTTCCCCGGGAGCACTCGGTATCCCCATATATATTAATTATATTATTATAATTATATTTTTTATTTGTGGCGTCGTATGGGGGAGGCCTATGTCCAGCAGTGGTCGTGTATGGGTTGATATGATGATGATGATGATGAAAGAAAGTTATAATTATTTTTTTCAGTGATTAGTTTATTAATTGTTTTTTTTACTGCAAAGAAGACAGAACGCTGTCAAAAATAATAAAAACCGCTAATATATTTGAATATCGCGCGGATTAATTGAATTTTGCGCGGATTTGTGCCAGATTTCGAGTCACGGTAACTTTTCGGTCGAGTTAGAATAGCTGTGCAGGTCCAGAGTGGTCAACCGGTCCTCGCACCAGCTGGGTTTCATAAAACCGAGCTGGTACGAGCAGACTCCGACGGGTCCAGGAGTTAGCGCGGGAAGCAGTAGCATCAGCATATGGAGACTGAGATAACCGATATAATATTAGGTATGTACATATATGTATAATACACTTACGCGTGTTCGAGAAAAAATATGAGCTAAGGTCTCAAAAAAGATCAGGGACTTGAATAAGGTTCTCATCACACATCAACAGCCTTCACCAGCCCACTGACTCCTCGGATAAGCATCTTATTGGTTCTTATGATTAGGAGCTAAATGCCATAATCCCCTCGGGGTTGGGAATCGCAGTTCGTAGGTCGCTACTTTCTAAATAAGATCATAACAGACTAGTCCCTCCCCGTGGCTTCGCATGCTTTATTTTATATAGATACATTAAAAGGTTATTTGTATCCGCTGGGAACTGATTTCCGGGATAAAAAGTATTTGATGTGTTATTATTCCAGGTCTACCTACACCTACAAATCTATAGATGGTATTCTGCGTATGTACGTGCAGTGATAGTTGGTAAGCTTTTATTTAGAATAGTTGTTATTTTGCGTACCTATATTGACGGTGGTGTTTTATGAGGTCACGGTTTACGGAAGTGGTAATATCAGAATTTCTTATTTTACGTTCAGTTGACATTTTCCGTCGAGAGGCTACATACACTATGCCTTCTCGATTCGTTCAGTAGTTTTGGGGTGAGTAACAAACATCATCCATCCATCTTGGATAGATGGATGGATATTGTTTAGCATTTAACATTTTAGTTTAGAACTTTAGCATTTATAATAGTATGATTAATTAGTAGATACTAGATACCTACGTCTTGGTAGTTCAATGAAGCGCCAAGCTACCGCAGACCATCACCACTGAATCAGCTATACTGACGGTCAGCGCTTCGCGTAACGAGACACTCATCTCTCTTGTGATTTATTATAAATAGTGAATCTAAACGTTACAGATATGTAAGAAAGCAAACCAATGCTAGTAATCACAATAATTATTATGTATATGATACATACGAAAATTTGTGCAAATATCTCGAAAGAGATATTTGCTCTCTCAGTTCTCTCCAAGAATATTAACAAGATCATAGCCTAATTGAGTGAATATAAATAATACAATCCGAATAACTTGCTACTCCAATTAAATAATAAATAAAGTTTGAGAGTCTACACACAGCATTATCTAGTCACAGATCAAGCAGAGCTTGTATTATGGGGTTACAGACGCGAATAGAGCGTGCGAAGCCGTGGGCGGAGGCCAGTACACAACTATAAAAGCAACGAGTGTGACGATTGACCCCTCCTATAGGAAGTCTACTCTAGATTTAGCCAGTTGGAAGTTGAGTCAGGTTCCGGGTCGGGTTCGGGTATCCTGTGGCCGTCGCGGACCGCCGGAGGATACGTCAGCTGCCACCAGGAAATTATTAGGTGCAGTATCGCATCCTCGTCGGTAGGTATATCTGAGCGATTCCAACATACCTATACGAACTGATGATGATTCATCCAGCTGTAGGTCATGACGACACCGACGTGTCTTTTGAATTGTTGCTCAAATATTTTTGCATTCAAGCATGTTGATCATATAATATAATTAGGTAGCTGTTATATTAATTTACACATCATCATCATCATCAGCCCATACCCGTCCACTGCTGGACATAGGCCTCCCCCGTACGACGCCACAAATAGCAGTCCTGAGCCGCCTCCATCCATCGACTCCCTGCGACCGCTACGATGTCGTCGGTCCATCGAGTGGATGGTCTCCCATGTAGGGGGGATTTGCCATAATCACCACGCTTGGCAGGCGGATTGGTGATCGCAGTGTTGGTGTTTAAAAATACTCAGACGGAAGCTACTGCCCTTCCTCTGGTAGGCTTCCCTTAGTCGGCTCTTACGACATCCACGGGTTGAGTAGGAGACACATGTTTTTGGTCAATTAAAATATTTATTATAATCTTTGATTTGACAGCCAGTGTGTAAGCCCAAGCGGGTGACTGTCACGGCTCGCCGTTACTTGGCCAAGATTTAAACGGTCCGTTGTGGACGATCATTTCAATCGCTGCTGGAAAAGGAACATCAAATCTTGCAGATAAACTTATGGAACTTTATTTAAAAGAAATATGTCTCAACACAATGTATGTATCTATAGTTACTAGGTACGGGTTGTGTGTGTTGCTAGGACGGAGCTAAACTGTAGGTAATGTTCGTATTTAGTAATTCACGAAGATGATGATAAACATGTCCAACTGTGATATGTAGTTATTCGAGGTTACTTTTGGCATAAGCTTTTAATCGTTTTCTAATCCCACGATTTGTAGCCCAGCATTGAGGTCGACTTTTATGATACATCAAGCAACATACATACATAAAGGCCTGACTGAGGGGGACCTACAAGCTATGAGGCAACCTACAAGTCTCCTGACTCCAGACAAAGAGGTTCCTAGCCTAGGATCCGGGGCTTCATGATATTATTATTGCCATATTTTGATTTTTTTCTTTTACTGCCAGAAGAAGATTCTTTTTCTGGTAGTCTTTTAGTGAGCGGTACCTAGCCACAGTACACACGCAAAAAACTATCAAATTGGCCGCGGTTATTTACCAACAACACGGATAACACACGGGTGACTCGTTGCGGCTCTTAAATCAATTATACGTCAAAAGTTAAGGGAAAAAATAATGATATATTACACGCGTTAGGGCAGGTGTACACGGCGCGTGACGTCCGCCGCGAGATCGCACCGATAGCGCGCTTCCTTCACGGCCCTCAGCCATCACTGCATGTCCTTCCTTTACGACACACGTCGTCGCCTTGTTTTACGAACCCGACCCCACTCGTCACGGAATAGGCACCTTGTACCGAGATAACAAAATTAATGTTTCGCCAATTTAGATTAAAATTTATTCTTGAAATAGTTGAGCTATTATTTGGAGTTTTAACCTGTTTGATAGTTGTCACCCCGGGATATCTGACGTGCTGCTTATTTATGGGCGAGATAAAAAGCATACTAAAAATGTTTTCGTATATATTCTTTTCGCAGCTCTATAAAAGAAAATATATTATTGTCATAGTACCTACTGTAATGTATATTTGCTATACGCGCATAGAATCATTCGAAAGCATTCAACTTTAGTGTTATGAATAAGTCTGGCGGTAGCGGCGCCCTGTCGTTACGCTAATCGCTATTAACACCTAGAACAAACTGTCCTCGAGATCCTGCCTGTCCTCCGCGGTGGCGGCGGTGGAATTGGCTAATTGTCGCCATCTGCTGCTTCTGACCTCCTTTCGCTATAAATCATCAGAACAGAACCATATCATCTTCTATTAATAATAATATGCAGTGACAAAATATAAATTCAAAATTTGAAACGAATCCATGCTGGTGTAGAAATCTACGTTAATTTGAAGCGTTTCCACGCTAACCACAGAGCTATAAAACATATCTCCCTGCTGACTGCTAACCGCAAGCGCGCATCACGCCGCCGCCGCGCCGGCCGCAAAACAAATACCGCAAGTTACCTACCATGCCTATAACTTACTATACCTATATATATGTACCTATATAATATAATCTACCTGACTATGCCGACGATTCAAATCTAACTTTATACTTCCTATTTACCGACCACTAAAAAAGTATGTACCCAGTTACAATAGGGTAGCTTGCAGGATTTATTATATTTTCTAGAATCATTTAGCGTAGAAATACTCAGCTATAAACGTAGACAGTCATTCCGAAAACCAACCTAACATTAGGTAGGTTTTAATTCGTGAACGCTGGGCGCCCTCGGCGCGTGCGATCCCGGTGTTTACGCATCGCGTGTGGTTTAATTTCGCAGCGTCCAGCTCAGACGATCGATAAATTGTTCGCATTTCATCTAAATTACACTAAATAAGATAATAAAAGGGATGAAACATGAAAGTTGTGATACGATTTCTGTGTATTTGTCAGTTGACTAGTATTTTGCAAAGTTTACCTCCAATATATGGCTCATTCAATTAACAAACAACTTAACATAAAGTGATAGTATGAACATAATGTTTCTCTAATCTGGTAGCCGCTACGGTATAAGGTCGGTCCACCTGCGCGTGCGCATCTGCCGCGGCTCGGCCACAGAAACAAAGGCTAATTACTAGTACAGGTGGATTCGTCGGCTCCTCGCCACACAGATTCTAAACAACACCAACGAGGGTGAAAGTTCATTGATCTCTTTCTACTTCTCACTTCACTTCCAAATTTGAAATGCACTCGAGATATCCGGTTAAGGATTTAGATCTAGACCACATTCAACATACACCGGAGACTGTGATATACTCAGATAAGTTAGGTGCCGGGATGGGTCTGATACTTAGTGACTTACTAGTACAAAATGTTGTAAACAATTGCTATCCAGATGCTAATATTAATGTAATTACGGATTGTATTCAGAAAGATAACGCTCTGAATAAAAGCACCACTCTAATTGTTCAGCTTGGTGAAAGTTGTGTAAAACGGTCACAGTTGATTAGGCTAGTTGAAATACTTCTTGAAAGGTACAGAATGGACTAGGGAAACTGATTATTTGCTCCTTCCCTTACTCAAATTCATTGGCATCAAAGCAAAATGAAAATGTATTTAACAATAACATGCTGGTGTACAACATGACATGTCGTCATAATGATGTATTATTTTTTGATACTAATAAGTTTATTAGTAAAACTTTTTTGACTAGGGATACAATGTACCTAACCAAAAAGAACAAAATGATAATTGCTAAATTGTAAGCATATAATATTTTTGAAAACCGATAGTGGCAGCATCATTTCTTCCAAGCCTGAGATCTTGAGAGAGCTTGAAAAGTTTTATGGGCAGCTCTACACCTCATCGCAATGCCCTGCAAATAGCACGGCAGGCGATGCAAGAGCCCGTTTAACCCGACACTATACCGAAGATATCCCGGACGTCAGCCTCTACGAGTTAAGGACGGCTCTCAAACAGCTTAAAAACAACAAGACACCCGGGGATGACGGAATAACGACAGAACTTCTGAAAGTCGATCACCGGCAAGGTGGATCACCAGTACTTAAAGTCCTTCAGAGGCTATTCAACTCCGTCATTCTCGAGGGACAAACGCCAGAGGCGTGGAACAGAAGTGTAGTGGTACTGTTCCATAAGAAGGGTGACAAAGCCCTTCTTAAGAACTATAGGCCCATCTCACTGCTGAGCCACGTCTATAAGCTGTTTTCGAGAGTAATCACCAACCGTCTCGTTCGAAGGTTTGACGACTTCCAGCCGCCCGAACAAGCCGGGTTCCGAAAAGGCTTTAGTACCGTAGACCACATACATACGCTCCGGCAGATTATACAGAAAACAGAAGAGTATAACCGGCCGTTATGAATAGCGTTTGTGGACTACGAGAAAGCCTTTGATTCAGTCAAAACCTGGGCAGTCCTGCAGTCTCTCCAGCGGTGCCAAATCGACTACCGGTATATCCAAGTGTTGAAGTGTTTGTACAGCAAGGCCACTATGTCAATTCGTCTCCAGGACCAAAGAAAAAAAAAACCACAAATCCGATCCCACTGCAAAAAGGGGTGAGACAGGGAGACGTCATTTCCCCGAAACTGTTCACCTCTGCATTGGAGGATATTTTTAAGCTTGTGGACTGGGACGGATATGGCATCAATATCAACGGCGAATACATCACTCACCTTCGGTTTGCCGACGATATAGTCATTATGGCAGAATCACTGGGAGACCTTAGCAGGATGCTCAGAGACCTCAACACCGTTTCCCGCCAAGTGGGTCTTAAAATGAACATGGGTAAGACAAATATCATGTCTAATGCCCATGTCGCACCCTTACCGGTCTATGTGGGGAACGATGTTATCGAAGTTGTTGATCATTATGTCTACCTGGCCAAATGGTCCAACTAGGTAAATCCAACTTCGATAAAGAGGTCAGCCGACGAATCAAACTCGGATGGGCAGTGTTCGGGAAATTTCGCAATATCTTCCCGTCACAGATACCGCAGAGCCTCAAGACGAAAGTCTTTAACCAATGTGTGCTACCAGTGATGACTTACGGATCCGAGACGTGGTCGCTCACTATAGGCCTTGTGCATAGGCTCAAAGTCACCCAGCGAGCTATGGAGAGAGCTATGCTCGGAATTCTCTACGCGATAGGGTCCGGAATACGGAAATTCGTAGAAGAACCAAAGTTACCGACATAGCTCTCACAATCAGCAGGCTGAAATGGCGATGGGCAGGCCATATAGCTCGTAGATCCGATAACCGCTGGGGAGTAAAGGTTCTCGAGTGGCGACCGCGATGCAATGCGAAACGGAGTGTGGGAAGACCTCCCACTCGATGGACCGACGACATCGTAGCGGTCGCAGGGAGTCGTTGGATGGAGGTGGCTCAGGACCGCTATTCGTGGCGTCGTTTGGGGGAGGCCTGTGTTCAGCAGTGGACGTGTACGGGCTGATGATGATGATGATGATGATGATGAATATTTTTGATCCCGTTATAAATAGTATAACGCAGTTGCCTGACGAGCCTGTATATGTAGTTAGTAGTAGTACTAATGAGGGCATTAAAGCGATTGTGTCAGTAAATACAAATTTAAACCGACCACAACGACAACGGGAAAGCAAAAAGCACTTCATATAGTCCATCAGAATATACAAGGCTTACCCAGCAAAATCCTAGAATTAGAACTATGTTTGAATTATTTAAATGTAGATGTTATGTGCTTAACAGAACACTGGATTGTGAAGAATCAGTTACTTCCCTTTTATCATAACTATTGTTTTGAAAATTCCTATAAAAGAAAGGCTGCTATACGTGGTGGCTCTCTAATTATAGTTAAAAATTGTCTTAAATGTAAAGAACGAAAAGATATTGTAAACCTCACTATTGAGAGGACTATTGAACTTTCATGTGTGGAACTGGAGCGGCATATCATAGTGTGTGTGTACCGCCCCCCCGATGCAAATCGGGTAGCTTTTGAAAGTACTATGGAAGAAGTTTTGCTGAAAGTATTTACATATAGGAAGAATCTCATTGTTTGTGGCGACTTTAATATAGATATTTTAGCGAATCCCCTTGCCAATAGATTGCTTAATTTATTCAAATGCTTTCGTTACAACATCTTTTTAATGACCCAACTAGGGTTACCCTAACATCAGAATACAGATCATTTATTGTCATACATCAAACAAATAACAAAAGTACAAAATAATTGTTACCTTAATTAAATGATGAGGATATGACTCGTCTAAACACGGTAAATAAAATCTTGCTGTAGAGGGGCAATAGTCAAGGTATAATTATATACTTAAATTTGAGATTCTTGTACATTAATACTTTAGGTTTGGTGATTTCACGACGATGTCAGGTAGTTCGAGACGATTTGACATTAAACTGACTGTAGTCATTTTCCAAAAACTCTTTGATGCTATACAGCGTTTTGTCAAGCAAAAGATTTCTTAATTCTAGGTTAAACTTATTTTCATCTCAATTGTCTTCAACAAGGGGAGTTTATTATAACGCTGTTGGCCCATTATTTTAGGCAGCTTTTTTGCATATTGAGTCCATGCCGGATCGGCTCTAGCATCATTTTATTTCGCGCGGCGAGTTTGCTACTACCCCCTCTTATGGTGTAATCACCTAAATTTAGCCTGACGTACTTTATGACCTCCATTATGTATACCGCCACCGATGTGAGTATGCGAAGGTTTTTAAAATGATCACGGCATGAGTTTCTATATTTTGCTTTTAATAATACTCTTATGGCACGCTTTTGCAATTTCAGTACTCTTTCGTAGTCTGTGGAGCTCCCGGATAAAATAATGTCATATGACATAATGGAGTGAATATATGCATAATATATGTCTTTTAGTGCTTTTTCTGAAGTAATAGGTCGAGGCTGTTTAAATGCATAAATTCCTTTAGCCATTTTTTTACAAGTTGAGTCAATATGTTGCTTCCAAGACAATAATGGATCTAACTCGAAGCCTAACATTTTTACTAAATTTGAGCTGACCAAGCTGTTTCCGTCATTTAAAGTTATTGGTATACTATTTAATGTTTTTATAGTCGTTGAGAGTTTTATTTTTATTTAGTTTTAAGCCATTCATTTGAAACCAACTGTTCAATTTAGCAATCGTGTCCTGTATGTGGCTTATAAGTACTTCACTACTTTCGGCTGCTAAAATTACAGTGGTGTCGTCCGCGTACTAGATAATTTCACCCTTAATATTCAAATAAACTATGTCATTTAGGAACGCCCAGAACAGGGAATTTCCCAATGCGGATCCTTGGGGAATCCCTATGGTAGAGCATTTGGGAGCTGATCTCAACCGCTTTCCTTTTATTTTTACTTCTACTATCTGCTGTCTATTTTTGAGAAAGGATCTAATCAGATCTAGGCTATTACTTACCAATCCATACACCTTTAGTTTTTCTATCAAAAGTTCATGATTGACGGAATCAAAGGCTTTTTATAAATTAAGAAAAACTCCTGCTACTTTTCTCTTAGCTTCAAGATGACTCATGACCTTTTCTATAAAGCGTTGAGTGGCTGATACAATGGATCTACCAGCTCTATATGCATGTTGACTATCTGACAAAATTTTGTTTTCGATTAAATGATTAAGTATAAAGTCAGACAAAACACATTCAATAAGTTTGGATATGGTGGGCACAATTGCAATAGGTCGATAGTTCTGAATGTTAGACTTTTCTCCTTTTCCCTTAAAAAGGGGTGTTATTCTTACTGTTTTCAGACACTCTGGATAAAAATTCGACTTAAGAACGCTATTTATAAGAAATATTAAATGTTCACCCAAATAGGGCAAAATTTTATATAGGAAGGTGCCAGTTATGTCATACAGATCTTTCGTATTAGATCTATAATTTTTTTTCTAAGCCAATTTTATCCATGATACCTGATTTATACAATGAAATGACAAGTAATTCAGTTTTGTAAAGTGTTTTGTTAAAAATAATAGAGCGTTTAGTTTACTTGGTTCATTTGATTTTTGAAGATAAGTGCCAATAGAAATACAATAATCATTAATGTAATCTGCATTATATTCGGATTTAATTTGTTCATTTGATAAGCCATCTCTAAGATCCCACTCCCATTCTTTAATAGCTTGGTTCGTTTCTTGCTTTACTATGTCACACTTCTTTTTTAGGGTTCTTAGAATTCAAAATGCGGTTCTCTACATAGTCGATTATTTCTTTTAGAATAAGATCATTTCGATTTTGAATTTTTGTATTAATAAGCCACCTGCCACTTGTTTAGATAATATTTACTGCAGTGAATCTCCAACCAGCAAAACAGTAATCAAGCATTTCAAATCAGACCATTATGGTCAGAGTGTTAATTTTAGTTATAATTTGAATGATACAAACAATGTTGAGGAATATACCTACATGCCTATTACAGAGAGCCGTATTAAGAATTTTCAAAGTAAAGTGGAACTAGCAGTATCTAATATATCTTGTTCTGATGACCTTAATGTTCTATTTGCCAATCTTTTTAATGTTATTAATAGAGAACACAGTGAAGTATTCAAACATAAAACATGCATAGTTAGAGACAGGGTCGGGCTTACTGATTGGGCAACTCCCGGCATTTATAGAAGTAGGGATAGACTATGCGATCTTTATGGTGCTAGAGAAGCTATATTACATGATCCTGTGTTTCTCTTATATGTAACCAACTACTCGAAAACATTTAAGAAAGTCTGCAACACAGCAAAATGCCTATTCTTGAGGAAAAAAATAATGAACTCATCTAATAAAATAAAAACAACATGGAGACTAATAAATAACGAAACGAGTAAATCAAAGCCACGTTCCAGAGAAATAAGGTTAAAAATTAATAACTCAATTCTTATACATGAAAAGGATATAGCCGATGCTTTCGATACTTCCTAAAGTTGTTACCCGGACTCTAAACTCCTCACCTTCGATGGCGGTTGAATTATTAGAATCATCTGTTGAAAAATGTTAAGAGGTCTTTATATTTACTCATGTAAATGCCAATTATATAGTCAAAACGTTTAAGTCTATTAACATCAAAAATACTGAGGATCTCTGAGGTATCTCAACCAAAGTACAAAGTTCAATTATAAAGGAAATGGCGCCTTGTTTGGCCTATATTTTCAATAGTTGTATCGACGCAGGAGTTTTTCCTGATCTCATGAAATATAGTAAACTGGTTCCTCTTTTTAAATCTGGAAGTCACACTGATCTGGCCAATTACAGACCAATTTCAATACTTCCAGCTAAAAGTAAAATTTTTGAAAAAAATATTTTCACACAGCTATCCTCTTATTTCGTCCTTAATAGACTACTCCATAAAAATCAATTTGGCTTCACCAAAGGTAGATCAACAACCGATGCTGGTACAGTTTTACTAAAGCATATATTGGATGCCTGGGATAAAGCGAAAAACGCTATTGGTATATTCTGTGACCTTTCTAAGGCTTTTGATTGTGTAGATCATGCTACATTAATTAGAAAATTGCGTCACTATGGAATTCAAAACAAGGCACTGGACCTTATGCAATCATATTTATCTGATAGAGTTCAAAAAGTAGCTATTGGCAAAGAAAGATCTAGGGGCTCAAAAATTGAATTAGGCGTCCCGCAAGGATCAATATTAGATCCTTTCTTATTTTTAGTATACGTAAATGATCTCCCCTTTTTAGCAAATATCTGTGTGATGTAGTCTTATTTGCTGATGATACTTCACTGATTTTTAAAGTTGACAGAAATAAAATGTAATTATGACGATGTAAATGATGCGCTTTCACACGTACTAGATTGTTTCACCGAAAATAACCTCTTACTTAATGCTAAAAAAACCTAATGCATTAAATTCATGTTACCTAATGTAAGAGAATTTCCAACGAAGATAATGCTAAAGAATGAGATTGTTGACTTTGTAGACTCTACTGTTTTCTTAGGGTTACATATTGATTCCACTCTTCAATGGAAACCGCAAATTGATGCTCTCGCAGGCAGACTTAGTACAGCAGCCTATGCAGTTCGTACAATTAGATATATTACCGATGAAGATACAGCTAGGTTAGTTTATTTCAGTTACTTTCATAGTATTATGTCCTATGGTATTTTGCTTTGGGGAAAGGCAGCTGACATCCAGACTATCTTTGTTATTCAAAAAAGGGCTGTACGCGCAATTTACAAATTAAAGCCACGCGACTCTTTGAGGGAATTATTTAAAGAAATAAATATTTTGACAGTAATATCGCAATACATCTATGAAAATCTAATGTATACGCACAAAAATAGAGATAGCTTTTTGAAAAAGTGTGATGTTCACAATAGAAATACAAGAAACAAGAACAAATTACACATCCCAGCATATGGATTACAAAAGGTAGGGAAATCATTAATGGGCAATTGCGTGCGCTTCTATAATAAGCTTCCATCTGAAGCAACTGAACTCCCATTCTTAAATTTAAACAGTACATTAAACAAAATCTTATCAGGAAGGCCTTTTACTCCATAGATGATTACATCAATGATGTTAATGCTTGGCCAGATGTCGCTCCGTTCCGCACTGTCAATAGTATGTAAGAAATTCAATGTTCTGTTTAGCTTTATAGAAATATTGACATGTATCCAAATCGCATTAAATTTAGATTTAGATAGGCAAAATAACAATGTATTAGACACTTAAGTGATATTATAATGTGCTAGTGGTTTCTTTTTCACTTCTTCCACTAGTGGACAAAAAATTTAAGTGAAGAGAATATCAATAACACCTTATTTCTTATTTAATATTAATAACTATGTTTATTTATTTATTTATAGTATAAAATTTGACTTGTCTTAGTGCTTATTTTCTAAGCCTAAAGAAATAAAGTTATTGATTCTGATTCTGATATAAAAATGTAGGTCTAGTTTGTAACTCCACCAATACAATAGTAGGTACCTATATGAAGTATTACCCTGAAGGAACCAGGCATATGCTTCATACTATATTTATCGTCAACATTGAGTGATTGACTCGCGAGCGCAGCGCCTGCAGTCGCGGGAGGGGACTGATAGGTGTCTAGAATACTAGCGCGGCCCACGTCTCACTAGCCTCCGTCTGAGCCGAAACAGACTTTAACTCCGAGTGAGAAAGTACATTGTTGTCACTTCCGAGTTGGAGCTGTTAGTTATTTTTACCGCCCAATGACAAGCGATAGATGCTGGAACGAGGAAGTGTGCAACGGAGCACGTCGCGTCGGGACGAGCTGGCTCGCTATCAGCACTGGACTCTTCGATATGAATTAACCTCGAATACATTAATCGTAATATAATACGTTCGCTTTCCTATACAGTTATTATTTACCAGTGTCAGGCGGGGAAATGTATTATAATTATAACTATTGTAAGTGCTGAAAGTAGGTATAAATATTTTTTGTAAGTA
The DNA here is from genome assembly GCA_947859395.1 of Eupithecia insigniata. Lineage (NCBI taxonomy): Eukaryota > Metazoa > Arthropoda > Insecta > Lepidoptera > Geometridae > Eupithecia > Eupithecia insigniata. The sequence continues at coordinate 389,449 of OX402000.1, forward strand.
AACTTCACCTTCAACACTAGGAATGAAGTTGCAACAGGTGAAAGAAGCTTGATAAAAATGATTACGTTATGGTCCGACCCTTTATCTCAATCAAACGAAAAAATTAAAAAGTTTTCTCAAAAATAAACTATAAATGTGTCAGGAACGCATAACTCAACGAGTGAAGACAAAAGGTTCTAAATATTTGGTACAGGTGATTACGAAGAGCAAACCGTACATTTGTGGGCACAGGAGACCTCTTTAAGTGCAGAACCGACCTAGGCGTGTACCCGAGGCCCGGCCGCCTCGAACAGCAGGTGTTCCCAAATCGTGTATGATAAATACGCACCATCAATAAGCAGCAGAGCCATCGGTGCGCCCTGTCGCGGGCCCAGCTATCGAGCCACGATGATCCGGAACACTATTAGTTGTCCGATTACATGCTCGTCTGAAGCGAGACTAAAAGAATTAGACGTTCAAATAAATCGTTTTTTTAGGCCAGCCAATGACCAGAAGATGTACCTACTCACGAAAGCGACACAAAGGTTTTTGGTTTGGTGATGTATGTAGTCTGATTTTTGCGTAAGAATCTGATGGTGAAATCATAACACTTATTTTGCTATAGCTTCGAGAGTGGCGTTAAATCTACACCTACAGCCTATACGAGTCCACTGCTGGACATAGACATCCCCTGGACGAGACTAGTGATCTGATCAGTGCTGATCAGTGAACCGCTGACGACGGGGACCTAGTTGCAGCGATCCCAACTTACTGGACAGCATATTATCGGGGACATTTCAAACTTGAATCAAAACTAAGCTAACACCATAAGCGACGAATAAAATGTGTAAAATATGTATGATTATCAGACGATTGCGTTCGCCGTTCGTTAGAAAATTAATATTGTATAACCCGTTTGAACACCATATCCTTAATTGGCTTAGATAACGCCAATGGCCCCGCACACAGACACTGCGGGTGGACAAGGGACACAAGCCCGCGGTCCTATCTCACCATGTCTCCACGGACTGAGGACTGCTGGGTAGGATAACTGTAAGGTATACCTTAGGTATGCTCGAGCTAATTAGGTTCGCATTGATTCAAATCAAGAGATTACAAACCAGCAAAATGACCTTAGTTAGAAGTTGTCACCTATCATTTGATATCATTAGTAGTGTGTAGTGGCGTGGTGCGGCGCGGCCGGGGCGCGGCATCGGCGGCGCGGCGCGGAGGCGGCGGGATCCCACGCGCGGCCCGCGCCAAACTTGTCGATCGGCTTCCACGACCGTCTTGCGCAACACAACACTACAGTTGGTTTCCAATTTTATGTTGACCGGTTCCAAAGTTGTCGTAGCCTTCTAATTTCGGCTCGTTTAGATTGGAAAATACATCTATGCCGATACCGAGAGGCGCGGAGAGAGCGGGGTTTCTCTCACGTCCGACCCGCCGCCGCCGAGCCGCGCCGCCGCCGCGCCGCGAGATTCCTCCGATCTATCGTCTGTCGTGCCATTCATTAGGCACTTTACGATGATCGCTGTGGGATTCTTTATTCGCCTCTATTTGGGTAGAATGTTGAAAAAATATCGTAGATGTCAAAGTGATATCTGGGTAACGGCACTGTTTGGAAATAACATATGTTCGGTTCGTACCCGATACGATCCACTCGTACGATAACCTCTTCGATGTCATCGGTATTAGATTGCCCGATTCTCATCACGCAATTGATGGATTGCGGTGATCAACTGCGTCTGTTCTTGTCTCTGTCATCCAACCTACAACCTACTTACCACTTGGTAGACTGGCAACTGGCCGCCGCCGGTAGCAAAGATAAACATGGTACCCTCGACAACAAGTGTGCCCACTCGAAGTGCTTGCGTTACACTTGTTGCGAGTTGTTTCTCTAATCGTTCCGGAGCGGTGGGCGCGGCGCGCGCGAAGCGTCGTCGGCGTGACGGCGGGGCAGCGCGGCCCACGCGAGCCTGTACAAATACTGTCGGCGGGGGACCGCGCACAAATCAAGGTGAGCGGACATGCCTTGGACCCCCCGGGCTCCGCTCAGGGCTGCCAGCCGCCATCCTTCCACTCCTCAAACACAATCTAGCGCCTTTCAACGTCCATAAATAAATAGTTTGGCACACATTCTATCATCACAATTTATGCGTTCACTTATACCATAGCTAGAAAAATTAAAGTCGTATCGATAGAAATAAAACGTCAAGTGCGAGTCGGACTCTTGCACCAAGGGTTCAATACAATTATAAAACTTTGCTTCGTGCCAAATATTTTTATTTTATTCTATTTTTATTTATTTGGGAAATAAAACGCTTATGATTAAGTAACAATAAAACGATAAATTAGAACAAATGAAACTAAAGACAGTTTCCCTATACGTTTCGATCCCTTGCGGAAATCAAGACTATTTTTATTTTTATATTGTACAACTATTTGCACTTTTCGGATTTTTCCAGTGACTTGTGCTATACGAGCTTGCTTCTTGCCAAATTTCCTAATGTTGGTTCAACTACCTACTAGTTTGCGGATTTCGTATTTTTCCCTATACTTTTACTTTTACCTTGTTTCTTACAAATTTCATGGTACAAGTCTCAATGGGCTGCCTATAGTTTTTGGGTGCTGTGAGTTCCTTGGAAACTTCAAAATATGCGGACATAAACGGTTGTAAGTTTTGATAGCGTTGACTTAAAAATTTGATTTATATCACGGCTCCAAGAGGCTATGGGGTAGAGTATTGATGTTAATTTCAATTCGATACCTCCACGCGTTCCTGAGAAAAGAAGGTTGACAACAGACGGACAACAAAGTGATCCTATAATGATAGGGTTCCGTACCAGGAAAAATGGATCCCTATTTTTCCTCAAAAGGAAAAATAGGGATCCATTTTTCCTTTTGAGGAAAAATAGGGATCCATTTTTCCTTTTGAGGTACGGAACCCCAAAATTTAAGACACATGGATCCATGCATGATAAACAAAAATAATTCACCGTCAATACTCTGTACCTATATGAAATATAAAAATCATTAATTAATTTAACTAAGGATCAAACTTTATCCTGGTAACAATGTAGAGTGCGCTGGGGGCGCAGCCCTGGCCCCCCGCTGCCGGCCGGGCGCGCCAACATCTCTCACCTCGCACCCGTAATGAACAATATAAATGTGCCATTTGCGCTGCGCCCGCGCCGCCGCTGACGGCCCGCGCCGCCGCTGACGGCCCGCGCTGCTTGCCACTCCACGGCCGGGGCTCGTCCACTACTCCGACGCACTTGTAGAGATCACCATCTTCAGAAATACTGAACGATACCCATCACAAGCGATATAGAGATTTGTGGAAGGCTTTTAGGTGCTCTACAATTTTGTTTATTTGGTTGTCCTCTCAATAAGGTATGGGATCAAAAGATATATTATAACGAATAAACGTATAAAAACTTCCGCTATTAACTTCAACCGATCAAATTAAGCGGCCTACGATTACGATACCCAAATAAAACGAAAACCATGCGTAAACTGCCAAATAGCATCGCTTATTATCCTAAGATTGTCCTTTTTCCGTCAAAAGGACGTGACAGGACTATTATACTATTAGGAACGTTTTGGGTAATGATAGGGCGAGTGCGCGGCCGCAGTGCCTCAGGGCACTCATCGGGCGCACAACAACTTTGGGGATTTCATTATAAAATGCACAGAATAAGAATCAGTAAAGAAGGAGAGCTGCAGGGCCCACAGGGCCGCCGGCGCGGCTATCCGCCGCTATCGTATAGCGGTAGACAGCAGCAGACTGCGGCGCAGGACCAACGACAGGATCCAATTTACTTGCTACGAATCTAAATTTGAATATCAAAAATAACGAAACTCAAAACGAATTCCATCGCTGACAAAGATTTCCTTACAAATCTAACAGACAATAGTCGATCTTCGCCGCAAGAAATAACTCCCGAACTGAGTCCCGCAAGAATTCCGTATCGAAATCGGCGGATTGCATTCCGCAAATGTTCTCGCGTGTTACTGCATTATTATTTAACATGCTCTATTAAAAGATGGTTCGGATGTCGGACGGATTGCCCTGTTTTGGCAGCGCGTGCTCACTAGAGCAAGCTATTGATGGACGTGACACAAGACATAAGGTTACCAATCACATAGTAGATTACACACCTAGTGCGTAATGCACTGTGTTTACAACAAAATATCAAAGATCTACAAAGATTTAAATCTATTTACCTTATTTAGGACTCATTTTAAATTTTTTTATGTAAATGCTTTTATCATATGTAGTGACGAATTACTAAATGATGTACCTATTTTAATTATAAATAAATAACAGTTGGACAATAATCCACACAGCATCATCTAGCCCCAAGCTAAGCAGAGCTTGTCTTATGTATGGTTACTAGATGACTGATATACATAATATAATACACTACATAATAAATAATAATAAATCATTAATTCAGGCAACACAGGTAGTCAAGTGTACATGATGTAAAATACTTAAAAACTACGGCCCATATAAAAATATCGAACCTTCGCCCACCGTGCCACATAAGCAGGTTGTCAAAAAATTATCAATTATTTTATGCTAAAAAAAAACAGTAGTATAATATACTGTTTCAATACTCATATTATTATCTCTACCTAGTCTGTTTGTAACAATTATGTATAAAATCTGCATGATTTTTTTAGATCTGTATGCCATACTCCCGACATATTTTTTGCATACCGATATAAACAAACATACATATTGTGTCATAAATTACTTTACCATCTTTGTTTACGTGTTTTTTCGAAATAAATTATGTTTATCTATCACCATAGCTTTAGGTCAACTTTGATGCTAATAAAGTGTAGGAAAAGGCTGCCGATTGACCTCTCGAGATCCTTATCTCAAGACATAACCATCATCACCGACACAATCATACTTTTAAAATTATTTTGTTCGCAGGTGAATCACTTTATATAAATCTAAGGAATAATGAATGGAACGATGTAACAAAACACAAACAAACAACAATAACAGCCAAAAGGAACACAAAAGACATCCCAAAGTGCAGGTAAGAAAAGGGGTATCAGACCCTTAAAACAAAAATGGTTGGAGTGTAGCTCCGAGCGATGGACGAGACGTCTCGTTCCTTTTACGCGCACAAAAAGTAATTTAGGCCGATGACGGTATCCAATCCAATATGATAACAGGAATCCCGTTGCATAGCCTAAGGCTCCGACACATTTATAAAATAAAATCGAGAGTCGACGCGAGATGATATCGGCCTTTTGTCGCTAACGATTGTCTGCGAATAGCGGACCTCAGGAGGAGTCGAGGGGCGAGCGGTGTCAGTCAGGGCTCGTCCGTCAAATGTCATTCAGCTGCAACACAATGGAATAGAATTCGCAAAAATGGATACGCGTGTCGTAGCCCCGACATCCTCAACAATGGCCGGAAAAAACAAACAATCGACTAGAAAACGAAAACAGAATTTCTTTTTGATGCGACAAAACGGGATTTTGGAAATCCGGTTTTTAGACTTTTGTTTGGTTTGGTTGCGAGCGCGCCTCCGAAGCATTGTGGACATGTCAATAGGGCTTCGGGACGAAATAATGACAATCCAATATCGGAGCCACTAGGTACAGTCTATTGAGCACCCCACTTAGCGCAACTCCATGTTTGAATAGCTTCAATAGGTCTGCGGCTTCCGTCCCGCTGACGCTCGTCGCAGCTCCTCCTGAGGGCATAGACAACGAGAGACGTCTTTGGTATGTATTTTATATGACAATAAGAAGATGCTCTGATTTGTAGGATTGTTGTGAGAGTTTTGACTGAAGCGACAAAAGTTTTCCGTGAATACAACGGATGCCCTGAATATATCTGCATGGCCTTTACCTACAATTACTTAACCAGATAAGTGTTTGTTTAGTGTGCCAACTGACAAAAAGATACAAACAAGGTCTGAGCACAAAGCTTCGCCTCCGTGGAGTCGCGGCCGGGTGGTGTCAGGCCAGAGGTGGTGTAGGGCGCGACGGCGGCGGCGGCGGCTGCCATTGTTGAGCTATGTATTGTGGAACACTGTATGAGGATCTCACAATAACTTCTGTCCTTTTATTATTAGACTGCCTCTCGATCAAACTCTGATAATTCTTGAACAGCACACGGGTGGTTTCTACAGAGATAACTTTTAAATTTATTTAAACGAATATAATCCTGAAGACTAGTAAGTTCAGGTATCTAAGAGTCCTTATTACAGGCCAGTCTGCCCTCTTTTCGTAAGTGTCCGCAGCGCTCTACTAGTTCCATCTCGACTGGGATAACGCTGGCCGGAGTAAAGAACGCCTACCTTCTGAATTTATTTAAATCAGAAAACATTGAAAATAGTAAGTTATAGTAGCAATGTATACCTTTTTATATTATACTAGCTGCTGCCCGCCGTTTCGCACGCATTTTTCATGTACTAGGTAAAATTTCATGTAATAGGCTAAGGTACCTTATGTCCGTCCCCGGGATACCATGTACCTTCCTGCCAAATTCCATAAGGATCCGTTCAGCCGTTAATCGTGAAAAGGTAACAGACAGACAGACATAATATCTACCATCCTCTAACTAGAAGGCCATTAACCCTCAAATGGCGCCTTTTGACTTTTTGGTGGAACGGATACAGTTCAAAATTCTCTATCTTTCCGTCTAACAACCTTTCTAAAATTCCAAATAGTTCCAGAGATATAAAAACTTCGTTGGCAGTTAAGTGACAGAATTTTTGACTTGAAAACAATTAATCTGAAAAATGCCAAGTATGTTTTAGTACAAGGTTTAACGAGGGTGATGTTTTGAGAAAGAACAATAGTGGTACAGTAGGTAGTCCTACTGTGGGCCTTGTGACGTCGGCGTACCTACACGTACTGTACCTGAGTACTTACTAAATCTTTACCCAAAGATACTGTCTACTGCAGGAGATTTCACAAGCGCTGAGAGTATCGAGCCCCATTAAAGCTACTGACACACAAGTGGAAAGTGACAGTACGTACTTTATGGCCATAAAACCGATAACAGTTAGATTCCAACGATTTTAGTCTCTATCAATCGGATTCACGCAACAGGTTTTCCGAACCTACCGTGGGAAAACATCATGAGGTCAATCTTTTTTATTGATTACCAGCTAAATATAACAAACAATGTTGTGAAGAGTAGAAAAGCGCTTATGTTTTTTTTTTAAGTTAGCTAATTATTTTTTTTCAATGTTATACTATTATAAATCTTATTCATCACAAAAATAATGAGGGTCGAATTATATTTTGAAAAGGTGTTATTGTAAGAAAACTGAGCAAAAAAATTCAAAAAAATTGATGATCTAAAAATTGCAAAGCCATAAAACCGAGACACTAACTACAAAAAATAATCATTGTCAAAAGGTGAGAAAAATCTGCTAATTAACACCTCTCGGGCCAGCGAGCCCTGCAGGAGCCGCTATTGTCGCTCCATAAAAGTATAATTATCTTTTGTTCGGTCGCATTAGTTCTGCGCGGCATCCATCGCGCTGTGTCGGAGCGGGGAAGCTGTGTCCATGTCGGTGAGCAGTAATTATAGAGGAAATAACCGCACACACAATATGTCACCAGATAAATTCAGTCACCATTTGTGATTGGAACGGGGAATGACGACGGTTTTACGATCGCAGGAGAGGAGAGGGAATAACTGTCAAAATCGATTGTAAAATATTGAAGGAAAAAAAATGCACAACGTGGTTTCTTTGTCACGTGCCGTCTGCGTTTGTAATGCTCGTGTAATTAATGCACGATACCTGCGTCTGCGCTAGTGCCACCGACCAGACCCGCTCAGGTGCATAAGCTTTATTTGACTTTTTTGCCTGCACTTCCCCTTTGCATAAATTAATATTTTTGCAAAGGTCTAGGATCATGTGAACCTTCGTGATGTTTGCAGTCTTTACAACAGATCAATTATCCGATATACACTTCTTGAATTTTGATAAATTTGAAGTATTAACATTTGCTCGTAATCGTGGAGCACGCTGCGTAGGTCCATCATTATTTTTATTTGTCAAACTAATTCCAGATCAGTAAGCGCATTGTGATCTGCCGCGAGTATCTTTACAAAACTTACAGCCCGCGTGAACCTTACGCCGTTATATTTGGGTTCTATTTTACCATTTCCGAAAACTGTGTTGTACACTTGTGTTGTATAATTTTGTGTCTTATATGATGTGTGTTTAAGGGTTGTTTTTGTAAGGTAGGTCGCGGGGTCGGCGTCACCTGGCCGAGAGGTCGGCAGCTGGCTCACCTGACTCGCGAAAGGGATGCGCCCCAGCCTGTGAATCTCCAACGAAACCCTGGGAATCCGGCGCCCGACTTAGATTGCTGCACAAAACACAACTTTACTACACAATAGTAACAAGATCGGTTTGCTGCACTATTTTCGATAGTAATTTCGTATATTTATTATTAAAATGTAAAATAACTAAAAATTATAAGAATGAGTAAGTTTTTACTTATTGTTTTCCTGGAAATTGAGTCTCTTTCCATGTCTTATTGAAGTGATTGTAAGGTTAGAAGACAAAGCGACAAATCGCTCTCTGGACCAATAAGTAAATGAGTAATCATCCGTTCCGCTGTCATAAAAAACGTCCTTTATAAAACGAAACACGAGTAACCTATCCGTCGCGGCGCCGCGCCGCGCCGCGTAAGGCACTTTGCCGATTTTCTAATAGATCACAAACATTCGTTCCAAAACCAGTTCCCGTGAGATCCGTTAGTGGTTTATGTAAATTACTTGGTTTATGATAGGTACAGCTCCTAGTTAGCATTCCGAAGATTCGACAGAAAATACATCCAATATCCATCGCTGATCTCGGAGATAACGTAAACCAGCGCACCGAATTATAGAAAGTATAATTTATTGCACATCGTATAAAAACGCATTAGCAACAGTTAAAATACAACATATGTACTTACATTATCGTTTATGTTTAGTGATCGATGGTAATCTGCAGAGGTGAAGGAGGTACCAAGGTGAGGGCGCGACCGGCGGCGGCGGCGGGTTGGTGGCGTGCCGCGTGCGCGGATTGAAGCGATCGGGAGTCAGCCGCTGCATCGCCCCCTCCCGTCCGCGTCCCGTCCGCGTCGCGTGTCGGCTACTATGGGAATGTCATCTAGGTACATGGTTACTTATTCAATTGAATTTATTTGCAGAGCGCATCAAAAGTCAGCTCCTGAGAATGGTCAATAGATACCGATTGTGGGAACTGCGGGCCGCGGCCGTTACGTAAAGTAACCGTTCAATAAGATCGTTGTGTAATGAAAGGAATTCGATTAGTATGCATCTTTGGATGGACGTTACAGTCGCGAGGGACGAAACTAGTTTGATCACAGACTGTCATCTGGCGGCGCATTGTCCGCGTGTACAGAACCGGATGCTGGCAGCCGCGGAGAGCGAGGGGCGCTCAGCTGACGGGGATGCCAACGGTCAGTTTTTGATCAATTATCCGATCTAGCCGAAGCCGCTCCTAACTCTAGCCCGTTCCCATAGAAATTGAAAACTAACCTGTTTTTATTATTTCAATAACGACCGTTTTGTTACGCGACCGCGTACCCGTGTAGGTAAGATATTGCTCGGGGACAATGGGAGAAATCGGGAGGATGCTGCGAGATGGTATCGCGTTTCGTGAACCCTGGCGATGTCTAATTTTCAATACAATGGAGGTAAAAAACTGGCCCAAAATAAATGTGGGACAGTGCACCCTCCGCCGCGCGTCGCGCCGCCCCGGCGCAGTGACGACGAACAAAGGAGCCTGCGCGCACAATGCTGCGCCTACGCATTGTCGCGCACGCCGCCGCCGCGCCGCGCGGTGCTGCGCGCGCACGTGCGCCGAGCCATCATGGAAATCACCTAGACCGAGGTGAAAGTTGAGGAGTCGACAAAAGTAAAAGTCGCGGACGAGTTGATGTCGCATCTGCCGAGATATTATGTTAATTCATTTTGTGGATATGCAGGGCGGGGGCGAAGGCGCGGGGCGAGCTGCAAGGGTTCGTTGTCGTGGGCCCTAATCGTGTCGCTTGCACACAATGCCGATTGTGTTCCACAAAGAGCCAAGAGAACAAAAAACACCAGTCTCATCGCATTCATTTTTTCAATAATCTCGTACAAATCGTCCAATACCTCCATGGACTCGACTCGAACATCGCTACTGACGCCGCCGCTTTACCGCCGTCGTCACCGGAGGTGACCAGCCCTCACAAACAACTATAGGTGAAGAGTACCTATGACTCTTCGTAGTGTCGCTCACTTCTATGACATCGCGAATTATATCCATTCAAACGTTTAAAAACATCGAAATCATTCTTGACACATTGTAGCTTTGTACTTCAATATTGTAAACAATTGTAAACATATAAAATTACCTAAGCGTCTTGATTAATTTCAGGCTATTTCAACTCGTTCTCGTTGATTACACTCTCGAATGACACAGTGAAATTAATAATTCACAATAAACCTAATCGGAGAAGTAAACGGATGCGATGCTCCTGCTGTTTTGAGTTATAATAATTAGATTGTTTGAGTGGTCTCCGACGCGGCCGGTGCTGAGGATCGCCGCTATGGTGACCACTTGCGGCGGCGCTCCGATGGCAATCTCGTAAATGGCTATTAGTCGCCTCCCGAGTGAGCCGCGTCGCGCCATATGTCGCGGGTAGCCGAATGTTACAATGCATGTTCGTTTTATTTGTTCCATTATGTCGCGTTTTGACCCTCAAGGGTAATGACATGACCTGCTGATCGATGGAGACTTCGCACAATTATTGTAATTTAATGCTTATGTTTAGTGCTCCCTTCAAATCTGTCACAATCAAACTGTCTGACTAAAAATTTATGTAAGCTGAATCCAAACCAAGATTTTACGGTTTTTATCCCGCGTCGCTCGGGCAGCCGCCGATAGTGTCGGTGGCACGGCGCGGGCGCTGCGCAGTCGCAACCACCTCTCATTGTCCGCGACTGATTCGCCGCGCCTATTGTGCGTCGCTTCCAGCCAAAACGTAAATAAACGCAGATGTTACCACACTCCACTCTGCGCAAGCGTCGCATCTCCCGATCCCACCCCCGGATTCGTAACCCTCACGTCTAAACAAAATTGAAAGTGCTAAATCAGCTAATCTATATTATGTAGGTGGTTCTGACGAGAATGCTAAGTTCCCGCGCGGCTGTTTAGGTAGTTTTTAAAAAGTTCCGTGTACTTGCAGAGTTAAATAATGCTATTGACAGGCGACGACGATCGTATCGCGATTCGCAAGAGCGACGAGTCGCGCGCTAGGCTTATGTAATTAAATTATTAAGAGTGTTTTAAACATATAAAATAAATATTGCTATTGCGTCGATTCACATTGCCAGACAAACATTCATGTTTAGAAGCTAGCTGATAAATAGGCCTGTGAAGGCATAACAATCATTAATCTTACTTTCAAAGTAATTAAGAATATTCATCCTTCACCGCGATGCAGTAAATTAAAAGGAGTGAAATGCTTAAGGATTGCCCAAAAGCGGCAGTCGATAAATCTCCGCTAATTAATGAAAACATACTATATATTATTTTATTAGGTAACCTTGATGGCGATGCGCTGCTGCAACGTCGTCGCCACCGCCGGGACGCAGCGGCACCGCAGGTGGCATTCCGTGCGACTGCTAGATATTGTGTAAAACGTGCAATTGAATGGAGCGAAGCGGTAGCTGTGCACTAGTTGGTACCTAGCTAGGGATATAATTATAGAAACACATTTACCAACCAGTTACCACCACTGACTGCCGGTGCTCCATCAGCACTCGGATTATAATCAAACTAAATAAACGAGCTTTGTCAACGCTGCTTGAACACACAAACCATAAAACCATAAAACTTGTCCAAAGTTAGCATGTGGCCGGATCATTTATCTCTGTGCATTATCAATATAATTTTATTTCGCAGTGTGTAATTACATTAGCAATTGTTCCGGTGGATGGCGCGGCAGGCACCGCACTCCTCTACAAGACGACGAAGGCAATGTCCTCGGTGGTTTCCTGCGAGCAACCAGAACCTCTGCTATTCAGAAGGGTAACTGATTATTCAGTAAAGTGCTACTGTCGTAGTTCCATTGACAATGAGTGCTACAGCAGCGCCTGGGAAGCTGCCTCATCACGGACACCCATCCATCACCTCGCACCTGCTGCCTCCAATCCTAACACATTAAGTATCTAAGTTATTCATGTATACCTACTCTTTTGTTCTAATAACAAAATATCTGTTAGTAGCCTGCCGAGGACATCCTCGGAAGATGGGAAGGTGTAAGTGCGTAGACGCATGTAGCGTCCTACACAATGGGCCTCCCCAACTCCCATGGGACTTGTGTCATCCCTTTGACCGTCAGGCCTTTGACCATACGGTTCGAGAATAGCTGGTACGCTAACGCCGTTAGCCTAACGGTGATAAAATCCGGCTGCTGTCCATAAGGCTGGAATGGCGAGATATCCGTCCGACCATTAATTTAAAAAATTTGTCATATTTCATAATTTCTTTTATATTTATCAAGCAACCCAACAAACAAAAACATTTTCATTTTATATTCTGCTTCCGGTTGAAATTTCCAGCACGTAAATTGATTTATTTTGTTAAATCTGAACAGAGTGTATGTGTACTCCAAGCTTACGAGGGAAGTGGATGACGAATTCGAAAGCAGATGAGCTGAGCCTTACAATTAGAAACTACAGCAAACTATCCGAAATTATTATACCTGGCATACAGTGATTTAACTTTCTAGCTTATATATTTTATATCCATTGCTTGCTACCTATGTAAGTTCACGGGCCTTAAAGAGAGTGAGGATTAAAATTCGAAAACTTTAGAAAAATTTTAGTCGTTCACAGCCACTGAGATGTGGCAGCATTCTCATCACCATCGTCATCAGCACTCTTCAGGACCCTCACCACCCTAAACACCCACCACCCTACACCACTATATCCACCCCATCTCGGTTACGTGACGAGTAGCTAATAGAGCCGAGATATTTTTACAAAAAAAAAAACAAGAAATATGAGCCACGACCTAATGAGTAGGTGTACAGTACACTAACGGTGAAATCAACGCATTTAACATTTAATTTAAGCAAATTGTCTTAATTAAATAAAGCGATGCTGCATCAGTAATTCTGATTACTGATGCAGCATCGCTTTATTCGCCCGTCCTCCGGGACGGGACCGCGCGGGCCGTTGCGGCGTGGCAGGGGGCGGCGGACGTTGGCTCTTGTCTGCACTAGGTGCGGTGAAGGATCTTAACTGCTGCACATTGTTTAGTAGGCAATCTTAGAAGCAACGCAACGTACGGACCAAAACTCAGGAGCACCTTTATTGATAAAATATTGCATCTCAATGCAGTCTCTTCGTACAAAGAAGAGGATAATATATTACTATGACTGGGTGCAATGCAGGGTGGACTCTCTCTCTCTCACGGTCTCGGCTCAAGAGTGGGAGAGCCGGCGTACAACCAGTGTGCTATTCGAGAAACAAAGCTGCTTGCCGAGTGATTGTTAATGTGAGCGAGCAACTCCGCCGGCTCACGTCGGTGACGAATTGACAAATCAATGCAGCCACAATGAGCACAAAAAACTGCCCCCTCCCCACACGCAAATCGCGTTACTCTAATCTTGTTACGCGCAGCGCCTGCGCCACCGCCGCCGCCGCCGCCGGTCGCTGATCAGCCATTCTTTGTAACGGCTCAATTTACTAAGCTTGTTGGAGTTTTTGACTAAACTTCTGTGTGTATTTTCATAATTTAATTAATTTGTCAATGTAGCTAGAGTTGATGCAATACTGATTCTCTGAGTTCTCGAAATAATGACTGCTCTAGTAGTACTTACATATCGGTAGAGCTATTATTATGTTCGGTAGGTAGTTGCCTGATGTCTACATCATCTGTTCCTCAAGCGAAATGTAGTTACATATTGAGGATGAAGTGAAATTCATGTAGGTAAGTGGGTAAGTGGTAATACCTAAGCTAGAGACAATAGGTGAGGGCGCAGTTGTGCAAACGTCAGTCGGTCGGTTGTCACAGTTGGTACGTCAATGTCACGTCTCCACTGACGTCTGTCTCCCGCACAATGGCTGCGAGACCTCATATCACATCCAGTTTTATGGGAGACAATTATTATAGAACAACAAAAAATGCACTTTCTTCGAGAAATACCTATTTTAATTTGACATGTTCGACTTCGAAACCATCTGTCTAAAAATAAATAATCTGGTAGTGCATACTAAACACCTGAGCTCGAGGTAGGAATGTAATAAATGCAAACACATGCAACTTCACTAAAGATGACCTCAAACAAGCTCTCGACTTGACTGATGATAATCCAATAAAGTATGTACATAAACACTGCTAAATTGATAATAAATAAAATTATAAATTCAAATGCGAGTGTACTCGGTAGCGCCACCTATGAGCAGTTACCGACTCACGCGCAACAATACGTAATAAAATCATAAGGCCATTAGGTATTTGTTTATGTATCAATAAACGATTTGCATTTGTGGAGTGGAGTGCGGCCGAGTAGCGGGATTAGCAGCCCACGCAGTGCTTCCAACAACACAAAAAATACGGTAGGGTTAGGGAGGGTACGGTGACTCAGGCGACAACAGTGGCTCACACGTGTATCGACCAGAATGGCGCGCTTTATGTGGCTATCGCTATCGCACAATTTAAGCGAGTGAACCGAACCCCAAACACGGTCAAACCAGTCAGCAGCCGGATCGAGCGCCATGCGGAACGTGTCATGTCAACGTGTTTAATTTTTTCTTTGCCCATAAAATTACTTTTATGGTGAGTTTATTTTTTTGTCATACCTAAGTTCATGATAATTTGTGGTGACTATTGTGTTGTATAAAACATATTGTAGCAATCTTAATTGTGCATTCCTTTGGTGTGTTTGTTAGCCAATTCAATTGCTGTCATCGAATATTTTCAAAATAGCGAAAAAATAAAAAAGTAAAAGTTATTTATTTGCAAAACGTAATTGTGAATAGTGACTCAGTTGTAATATATACATATATCTAGTTTGATTTTTTACACTTATTTTTATTTATAGTTAGTATTCTTTTTAAAATAATAACTAACAATTTTTACCAACAATGTTTCATTTATTAGTACAAATTACCACTACTGAATCATTTTGTACTACAAGAGTCACCGCAGGGGTGAACTACTCTGTACTACGAGTGGTACACAGTGGCTCAATTCTCATTTTATATTTCATTTTGTCATCATCAGTATTTATTGAAAATAAAATGATGCTATAAACTAGAATAGTTTAACAACACCAGGGTTAATATTTTAAGTATTTCTTAATTTGCGAGACCTCTGAAAAAATCCGAGACACTGTAGCCTCCTTGACCCTAGACCTACCGTAATTACTATCAAACTATTAGTAGTTTGATAGCTACGGTAGTTAGCTACCGTAGCTATATTATTACGGTGATATTTCATCATCACCCCGTATACGTCCACTGCTGAACAAAGGTGAATTAATTACGGTGGCATATTCTTCCGTAATTCATATTTTATGCATGAGAACACCAGATACGCATACTAGTATTTCACAACGGGAACACTGTCAATTTGAAAGAGACTAATGTGGGCTACCTTAGACGTAATACCGTTATTATGAAGTATTTATTTAGTTTGAAAACAAACAGCTTATTAAACTTAAATAAGTAGAAACAAATAGTAGCTTATGTTAAGTTTTTACCCGACTACGAGAGGGTTATGATTTTGACACCCTATGTATGTAAATATGTATGTATGTATGTATTTATGTATGTGTGTATGTAGCGCTGAAACTACTGGTCCGATTTCAACAAATGAGGTGTCATATGATTCGTCTTAATAGCCCGATGGTTATAGGCTATGTGACGTCAGATAAAAATGGGGGTCTAACGAGACAGCGGGGGTCGAAGAAAGGGTCGAAAATTTCAATGTTAGTAAATATGCTCGTGTGTGTGGTATCGTTGCAAAGGTCTTTGTTAGTACTTTCCAAAACCGTTTTTAAAGCTTTTGTGAGATTAACGATTCTCAAGATATTAGCAAAAAGGTATAAAAAAATATAGATAAATAGGATTAATAGTCCGATAAAAGTCTTAAACAAGCGTTCGCCTATTGTCCTTATCATTTTCTTTTGATACTTAGGTTGGAGGCACCCATGCCATATACCTACGGAACAATTAGTAACAAAGGCCTCCGACTACCTAAGTATCAAAAGAAAATGATAAGGACAATAGGTGAACGCTTGTTTAAGACTTTTATCGGGTTTTAGTTTTTAACTATATTTTTTCACTTGTAGAACTTAAATTTATATACATAATCTAATCAAGTAGATACAAATAATGAAGTCAATCAGATTAGTGCTTTGCTTGGTCTAAAGAGTCATATATTTCCCCTATAATATATTTATATATCAAAAAATGTGTAATACCATAATATTAATAAAAAAATATAATAAATAGTATATATGTTTATATAATATGATTTTACATACTTACTGCTGAGAATTAAAAACAAAAAAAATGGATACTGTGTGTTTAAATATGTTTTTCTTGGTGTGGAATAGATCAATTTGTGAGTAGTGTGTATTATAGGTACGCATTGTGCGTGGCAGGAAGGAGTTCTTATGGTAATTAGTTAGTAATGGAGCACGTAGGGAAGTATAGCTTAAGATTGGTTCTACGAGAGGAGCGACGAAAGGGTACCGACAATTTGATATCAGATAAGAGTGAGGGGGCATCAACTAGGTTTAATAACATATTATGCAGTAGCGTTAAGTCTGCGGCTTCTCTCCTGTTTTCCAAGGGCAACAAATGATGGTGCTTGCAGCTGTCGATGTACTCCGGAATAAAAATCTTATGTTTGAAATTAATAAATTTGAGGAATTTCTGTTGTGGTTTCTCTAGTTGGGTTATATACAATACATATTATAATGAGGATTCCAAGCCTGGGAGGCGTATGCCAGATTATTGCCAACTAGTGAACAGAACAATATTTTGAGCGTCTTTAGCGATTTGAAGTCTCTAAATCCTAGTCTTCATGGCTTTTGCCGTGATCTTTTCTATGTGCTTATCAAACAATCATTTAAAGTCCAGAGTAATTCCTAAATCTATAATTGTGTTAGTTCGTGTGAGCGAATCACCGTTGATTTTATAATCGAAAGAAAAAGGGGGAGAAGTTCGCATGGAAGGACATAAAGTAGCATTTCTGAACGTTAAGTTCTAGCTTATTTACGAAGCAGTAAACATAGAGGTTATGGTCTTTCTGAAGTAGTAAGAGGTCAGAAGGGGAGGTTATATTCTTCTTATGTTATCTTCATGTCATCTGCGTATAGAAGAAAATTGGAATGAGCGAACAGGAGGAAATATCATTAAAAATATTAAATAGTAGTGGGCCGAGGATCGAACCTTGTGGAACTCCCGAAGGAATCAGTGATGGATAGGATTCAAAACCATTTAGAACTACAGCCTGGCAACGACCCTGAAGATACGAGGTAAACTACCGAAGTAGATCACCTCTTATTCCTGCAGCGCAGAGCTTCGCGAGTAGGATAGAGTGGTCTGTGTGATCAAAAGCCTTGCTGTAGTCCATATAGATTATGTCCATTTGACTGCCTGACTCCATGCCAGAAGTGACAGCATCAATAAAAGTCACGAGGTTGGTGGTAGTAGACCTACATCTAAGAAACCCATGCTGCTGAACTATGAAGGAGAGCTTAAGAGATTGATATACATGTTCGTGAACAACCTTTTCAAGGACTTTAACCAGGACACACAGCTTTGAAATGGGTCTGTAATTGCATACCTCGCGTTTGGAGCCTTTTTTGTGGGTGTTATAGAAGCACTTTTCCAAATTATGACTAGTACATGAGTCAAAATTTGGAGTTGGAGACAAATATAAATAAATAAATAAAATAAATGCACCCTATACCTACGCGGCGCCCGCCGCAGCGGGGTAGGTTTTTGACGCAGCTTATTGCCTTTTTGACCAGCAATGTGCAACATCAAACGTGTCTCAATGTGGTACAAATGTGCTTTTGATAATTTTACCGCAACAACAATCCACAAAGCACTGAGGATAGTTCTAGAGCGCAGCAGAGCGCGCAGCGCTAGGCGGCGCGTGCGCACCACGTTTCAGTAAGTCCAGTTTCATTTCCGCTCAAATGCTTTTGCAAAATAATTTGAATATGCCATCCGAAAGTGAAGCCGCGCATATATTTAAATTAATTACACACACACTGTTATGGTGTACGACCCAAGGACGATTTTTGCATTCGTTCGTAACGGCACTAACATTTTATAATAATATTTTATGCGAAGTTTTTTATCGACGCCGTGAGGTTCCAAAATAGCTAGAAGAAAAAAAATACTTACATACATAGTTATATCCATCCAAACACATGTGGGCCGGGTCAGTGGCGAGGCGAGCCGTACAAAGTATACCTACCTAGCCAAATTACGAGTAGCTCTCACATTGAACGTGTCATACTCTTTAGAGAAGATAAACTTTCTCTCGAGAATATGCCATTAGGTATAGGGATGGACTTAGCTATTACATTATAACCATGTCTAAGTAAACTACTAACATAGGTACCTACATAAAAAGAATACATACATACAGCCGAAAATTAAATAATTATAATTTTTATGTTTTTATGTCGATTAATAATTTGATAATTTGTTTTGAAAAAAACTAAAAACTAACTTGTGTTTTAAAATTTTGCGAGTTATACTAATTTCTAGGGCATGGATATACATACTTTTGATGGGATCACTCTCTATACTATAACTATAGGAATAGCGAAATAATTTTCGAAATTGGAATAGACGGAGAAATCGAAGAACATACATACATACAGCCGGACATGGAACCTCCTCCTTTTCTTTCATTGAGTCAGTTAAAAAGGTTATCACCTTGCATTTGGCTGCAGTGCCGGCGCCACCGCGCCGCCGAGGCGAGAAGGTCGCACGCCACCCTGCTTCCCGCTGCCCCACCTAAGGTTGGCCTACCCTCGACACAGACAAATTTTTGCCACAATAATGATATAAATAAATTCCTCGTGTGCAAGTGAATATTCCTAAACACTTTCTATATTTGTGTAAAAAACCGTTAACAGTCCGTGATATTATTTCTGCTTTCTTCACCCGTTATATTTTGTAGTTATAATGTGATTCATTTGCATTTTAAACTAAAACACTCTTAGTATTTAATTAATGACTTAGTTAAACTAATAGTGTAGAAAAATTTAATAGTAAATAGATAGTAAGGACACCAACGCGCGACGCGAGACGGCAGATCGCAATAATAATGTGGTTCGTGGTCAAAAAATTGAAGGTGTGTATAAAAAAAATACAACAACAACAAAAAATACAACAAAATACACAACAAATAAGAAATAAGGTGTTAATGATTTTCAATCATTAACACCTTATTTCTTATTTGATAATAATTACTAATGTGTAGCTGTTTAAAGTATAAAATTGGACTTGTCTAATTGTAAGTGCTTATTTTGTAAGCCTACAGAAATAAAGTTATTGAAATCTTTAATATTACCTATATTGAATTGAATCAGTTGAAGTTTATGGAAGGAAGTTTTGTGGAAGGCTGACACCGCACGCACCGTACGTACTCGTACGTCGTCGACCCAGTGCCAATGACTCGATTATTTTGATTTTTTTCATAATAATGTAATGTATGTTAGTCTTTCAGATATTTATTACAAGAGCCCTAGTTAAGTTACTTTGTACAGTGTGTACTTTATCTTGAGATGCTTGAAGTAAATGATTTTATCTATTTATTTATCTTTAGATTGTTTGTAACAGTCTGCATTAAGATCGTGTTTGTTACAATTGTAAATACAAATACAATTTGTTTCTATTGGTTGTATTTGTTTCTATTGGTTGTATTTGTTTCTATTGGTTGTATTTGTTTCTATTGGTTGTATTTTTTTTTGTTAATGATTGTAATTTTCAGTAATCCCATAAAGTTTTTTTAACCGACTTCAAAAAAGGAGGAGATAGTAATTTATTCGACTGTGTGTTTTTTCCGTCAATTATGGACCGATTTTGAAAATTCTTTCACTATTATATAGAAAATAATCCCGAGGTGGTCTATAAAAGTTTTATCACCGTGGGATGTGTATTTATCCCACAAAAATTAAAAGCAGTGTAAAAGTAAAGCATTCGAACTCGATTATTAACATTATTCAGGAATATGAAGTCGGTATATCGTTTATAAGGTTCCGTACCTAATAAGGAAAAACGGAACCCTTATAGGATCACTTTGTTGTCCGTCTGTCCGTCTGAGCGTCAGTCAACCCACTTCGCAGAAACGCGTGGAGCTATCGAGCTGAAATTAACATCAAATATTCAGGTCTGTAACCTCTTGGAGACGTGATATATAAATCAAACTTCTAAGTCAACGTTATCGAAATCAAAAGTTACAGCCGTTTATGCCCAATTTTTTTGACTAAAAACTTACAACTCCCAAGAATAAACAGATGAAGGCAACAGAGATCACTATCTTTTTAGCCTTCACACGATTGCCTACATTGTCTTCTTCTTCTTTTAGCTTTGGCTCTGCATCAAAATGTTGGTAATAAATATTAACAAGACAGATAAACGCTTAATCGGCAAATGAGGTTTCAAGTCATAATTTCCAATGACCACCACATACAAGCGTAGAAAAGAAAACAAGATATTTGAGCCGTCATTTACGCACTTGAAAAATTAGGTAAGGAGGGGGCAATGTTTTTCCGTCGTTTATAACTAAATGCGCTCGCATTTAGTTTTTATATTTGAGCTTTCCCACTGCCAACTGATTCTGATTGCCAACATTTCTACTAAATACATATAATTTTTTCGGTAGAGGCACCTCGTTTATGTTACATAAATATAATAAAACGTGGGGTTCAGTCGGTCGATGTGGGCTACGTTTATTAAATTTGCCAAAAGAAAATTTAATTAAGAGAGTTTTTATTTTTATTTCACACCCCAGATTTCATTATTGGCGCGAACGCAGGCGGAAGGGTTAGTGCCTGCGCTCAGACCTATTCGAGGATAGACAAGACACAATTCATTAGTCTTGGTTCAGCTGAGATCTTTAACTTTGGCCACTTCCTTCATCACAAGACTACAAAAGCAGGAAACAAGTAAATATTATTATTATTCCATTTAATTTATTTTAAACCTTCCTAAAAATTATTGTTTTACCATAGAAAATACAATAACATATAAAACTATTCTCCAGTAAAAATATATCAAAACGGTGGATCAGATCACTGGCCGCGAAGCTAGGCTCAAGCTACCGGTGACTACGGCTGCAGAGTGAGGACCTTCCTGACGATACGCGCCGAGTCCAGGAGTACCGCCTTTGGATCTGGCCCTTGATCCAACTTCCGAGTGAGAGTCTCTCGAGATGTTGATCGAGGCTCTTCGCTATTACGCCGTTAACCTTAACGACTATCGGAACGATGGTCGCTGAATCGACATCCCACGTGCTGATAACCTCGGTACCTCGTAGTTTTAGGCTTGGAATAAAAATAGGTGTTTAACCCATAAATCAGTTCCAATAGGATATAAATAACTTTTAAACGTTAAAGAATTTAATGATATCCCAAAAATTTACGACTCCGGCGGGACTTGAACCCGCGACCCTCCTCTGAATACGAGGATGCGCTAACCAACTGCGCCTCGGAGGCAAGTACCCGACCTGTCGAAAATCTTTGGGACTTACGGACTATAGCGCCGTTAGTTTCCATATAAAGAACGCGTTCGAAGCTGCGGGCAGATACTAGTTGCTTTTATAACGAGGTGTTTCTATAAATTTGTAGGTCTATTGGTCGCTACCGCTTGGACGAACGTGAAAAACGCAAAGAAAGAAACAAAAAGTTATAGCGGGCGCAATTGGAAATCTGCCGTAAAATTTACGAGGCTCATTAAGCGAACCCCCAACCCCCCTCACGTTGACGTTGCTGTCAACTCTTGGAGACGGAGCACGTGCGGCACTCGGTGGTAAGTGGTAGCCATCGCCAATAAGCAAATTCTGACTTGTACATTCAAAGTGGTATATCCTAGACAGCACACAGAACACTGGATATTATAATATCCCATCACATTTTAATGGATTATGTATGGTATGACACACCATCCTGTCCTACCTAAGTCAGCCATTTATTATTATTTATTGTTATTTTGGTAATTATTTTGGTAAAGGACCAATAACATAATTTAGAGAAATTTCGCTTTATTAACATTATCTTGATAAAGTAGTTGCACCCATGTACAGCTGATATACATACATTATATGTGTACGTACGTACGTGTCTACTGTTTACTGTTCCATGTGCGCTATGTACCTATATGAGACACTCGCTGGGCTGTGGTGTCCTCAACATTATCAACACAGTAGCTTATGGTGCCACGGTGGGCGTCACTTCTCAGGATTCACTTTCACAAACAGCTCTACCAATAGGTTTACTGACATCTTGATACATAATCTTTCTTTTGAATTTTAGTTATAAAACAGAAAAAATATAAAATTGCAGTTTCTGATTATTTCTATGTTCTTCCGCAGATATTTGACTTTCGTGTCACATGATAAAATGTACATAAATTGGTATTTCAGACAGCCAGCGGTCGAACGACTATTTAGAGTTTGACTCTTAATAGATAAAATGTTTCAAAATGAAACTATATGAACCTAATAAAATACCAAAAAACTTTCTAGTTGTGTTAGGTGCCTTCTATTGAAATAAAATAAATTGAAGAATATGTTAAAGTAAATATGTCTCAAACAGAAGCAGCTGTCACTATACAAAGGCTTGCTCAAAGCTCAAAACTGTTGAATCAACAACATCATACGTACGTATGAATCAGAGTAATTATGTAGTTATTATATAGTAACATACATAGGTACATATTATGTATGTACGTCCTCGTCTATTTATTGGTAGGGTACCTGATACAAACAGGAAAGTTACTCGGTATTTATTACCGATAAACGTTATCACATTATAGGTAATAATGGGTTATTTACCATGATTCCAAATTAACATAGGCAACAACAAAGCATAACACATTAACGCTATCATTCGTTAACCATGATAGTTTCAGTATTGTGGTATTGGCCTATTGCCCCATGTATTGCCCAGACCAGACCCTGTTGCTATTTTAATAATTAGAGCACCTAACAGGAGTGCAGGCGTCCTCGGCGCGGCGGCGGCGCAGCGAGGGCTGACCGCTCAATAATTCAATAACATCATCGAAATGAAACGGGATCGCGGGCGAAACCAGACATCGATAATAAATCCTAGTTGTAGCCGTCGCACCTGACTGCGATTGGGCAAATTCATAGTTTATGAACACTTGTCCGCCGCCGCGGGGGGCCTCGTCTCGTAAACTATAACTGATTGTGAGTAACCGCCGAGACTAGCGCCGGAGCTCGCGGTCTATAAGGCATCTTAAACACGTCTTATATGAAGGCTTTCATTAATTTTCTAGCAAGGAAGAAAATACATAGACATAGTCCTTCAATTCTTTGACAGAAAAATAAAAAAATGTCGAATAAGTAATTTCTAAATTATAAATGATGGCGTTATTCGAATAAAAATTCTAGAAAAGTTAACCAAAACTAAATTTTTAATTTCGTTGAGTTTAAAATGATTGACGAAATCTCCAAAAGCTGGTAATAAAAAGATTTCACATATTCTTAAACACTGCAGTATCTAAGCAATACCCCGACAGAGAGTGCGAGAGTGGTACGTTTTATTTACACGAACGTGATAAGAAGGATGGCGGTGGTGCCTATGCCTACCGAGCTACTCTCCGGTTATGATTCCCCCGGCGCGCGGCGGCGGAGACCGAGACTGATCCATTTTTGATGCGTGCAAATCGATGCAGCCGAATCTATGTAATCTGGATTTATGATGTAGGTACAAAGAGTATGTTATACACTCCGTGGACAGAGTTGACTCGCACCAGGAACATCATCTGTTTAGGAGCAATAGCTTGAAATGTTGCCGTCATTATAATCACAGATATCATTACTAAGGTTGTTGTTATTATACAAAAACTATTTACGAACAAACGGGACTGCGTTAACCGCCGCGCCAAAGGGAAGGGGGGGGGGGCGTTTCAGTTCCTCCGAAATCGTAAATTTTTGGGATGTAAGTTATTTAATTTCTTTCAGATATAATTTGTTATAAACAAACAAAATTATAGTGGCCACGAGGCCCTATCCTCGGTCCCCTACCGATAAACTGACAACCTGAGAGTTAAAACTGATTAGACAAATATAAGAGCACCTAGATATATATAATACTGTATTCAGAATAAAAATGAGCAGTTACCCAACGTGCACCGCACCGTCCCCAAAAGCTCCTCGAGAGCAGGGCTCACACTCATTGTCAGTGATATCTCATCCTGCAGCTAATGGCAGGTATCAAACGATGGGAAGCTAATTCCGTGATCGACATAATTGATCTAATCGACTAATCGATTATCATTTAATCGATTCCAAGCCTGCGGGAGGATCTCGATTGTTCATTATTTTTGTAATTGCACATTTTTTGTCATAAGTGTTCGTACAAGGCCGCGGCCCGCGGCTAAGCGCGATGTTGCTGAGCCACTTAGCTTGAGGCAGGAGTAGGGCTGTGCCGAGTGGTCTGCTGACCAGGGATGTGCTGAGTGATCAGCTGAGTAGCATGAGCAGTCCTTATCTATCCAATTGTTTGTAATGAAGTAACCCTATAGACACCTTAATCAAAAATATTTTCTTGTTTAATTCAGAGATTGATTCAACGACGACCAATGTGGCGCGGCGCGTCGGTGTTCCGCCCGCGACGCAGGAGGTTGCGGATTCGTTTCCCGGCCTGGGAAAAATATTTTTATGTCTATTTATTTGTTCCGGTGTTCTGTGTATTTTCTATGTATAATAAAAAATAGTAGATTGTTACACAAGGGTAGTAAGGGAGCTATTACAGAACAAGATCCAATTTGGCGCCAGTGCGAGCGCAGCTCGCAAAGGGCCCTAAATTGGATTGAGTGTACCAGAGATATTTAGACGCCGGAACGAAGCGAGGGCGAATATAGTTCGAGGGTGCACTCAATCCAATTTCGCGCCCTTGCGAGTGTTCGCAAAGGGCGCTAATGGATCGAGTGAACCCGAGAATAGAATTAGAGGGTGTAATAGCTACTTGCAACCGAGGTAAGCATTCTACTTTAGATCATAATGGCGAGGCAAATAAAACATTTATATACTTAGGTATGACAATATGTAATTTTTGATTGAAAAATTAATTATTTATTAAATATTTTGTATTTTGTACAACATCTTCTGCTTCGAGATGACAGAAATCAGGCGTGCGGACCAGTTCTTCATCTGATGAAGTACTTGATATACTGAACTACCACTTTAAACTTGTTTATTACAGTTTTAACTTTTAACTTTAATTTATTACAGTCGCACAAATCAAATGAAATGAAAGGCCGCCATTTCCACAGTTTTTTTTCAGTAAAAAGTTTTCTTATTATTTTATAAGAAAAGAGATTGTTTCACCAAGGAGTTTACCTTGAACTGTAAAGTCTTTATAATTCAAACAAAGTGTGACGTAATGAGATTTGATAATGGAATTCCTATAAAAATGTAGTGTGTCGCGAAAACCATCTTACACAGCCTATTTGCTTAATTTGTAAAACCTTCTTGCCGAGCATTATGATGTAAAAAATATATCCATGTAGATAATGTGAGTGCAAGCCTGGTTTATTAGTAGTAATCTATGGTGTAAGCTCCGGTTAGCTTGGGTCTAGATGAATCTGTATGGATTGTCCCAAAGATGGATATAAATCTTTGGATTATCCAGAATTATTTATTTATATATTTTTTTACATTTTATATCGCAACTAAGAACTCCATGGTACATTGTGTGAGTGCGATAATGTAAATATTTGTGAAAGCAAACTAGTAATGAAATTAAAATGAAGAGTTAATAAATATGGCAAAAGAACAACATTATAATAATGTGAAATCCATCCACCCGGTACTCCCTGTAATGTTGTGGAATCATTACCAATCAACGAAAACAGGTTTGCTAACGTGTTCGGTGAATTAGCAAAACCATGAACATAAAACAAACAATGGTAAGATTTGTCTCGAATCGATCCACGATCCTAAAATATAATTGGTATTAAAAGATATAATAATAAGTAATTGTGAGCGTTAGGTAGTGGATCGATCATCTCGCAATGGTATCAACCTACTCGATACATCATGCACCGATTGCGATGACGATGGCATCTCTCAGACGCTGTCTGTCAGTCCATTGTCTGCGAGCCGTCTCGTGGACATCCGTGCATCACTCCTCCACTATTATAGCCACACTATGCTTTAGTTCGTATATTTGTTATAATTACTTCAAATGTATCCCCTCTACTGTTATAATATAAGTGATGCTTTTATGAAACTTCTGATCGTTATACATGATAATGTGTGAGTGTATGTTCGCGTTATCTGTCATGTCTGTTTCCATCCGTGTCACACACACAATGCCGTCATACATACTATGTGTGGACTGCGGCTGCAGGCTCCTGTCAGTCAGATCACTAACGAGCCCACGCGTGGGGAGGTATCATCCACTGATAGCCTTAATCCTATCTACGCTTTCAATTCCGTCGTTATAAAACCACATTTTCTGTCTTGTCTTTAATTTGGACTGGTTTTAGTTTTTTCTTCACTAATATAATAGTTTCGCTTCGATACCGGTCGAGTAGTAGGTGCCTTCCTCTAGACAAGTGGCCATCGAAGCTTACAACTTATGTTGTCATGACTATCACAAATAATATACATATTATAATATAGCAACGAAATCCTGTTGACTTGTAGTAGGAACGTATTAAACAGTACATTATTCCTAACAGGTCAAAACAAATTACAGGTTTCGTACCTCAAAAGGAAGAAAAGGAACCCTTATACCTAGGATCACTTTGTTGCCCGTCTGTCCAACTCTCAAGCCCCTTTTCTCAGGAACGCGTAGATGTATCGAGTTGTAATAAATATCAAATACTCAAGTCCGTAAAATCTAGAAGCCGTGATATAAATAAAGTTTCTAAATTAACGCAATCAAGTGTTACAGGCGTTTATGCCTAAATATTATAAAATTTCCATGGGAATTACAAGTCTAAGCAAGGTCTCATAGCACTAGTAAAGGAAAAAAACTGAAAATCGTAGATATATTATGTAGTTTATCTAGAAAAAAAATTGATTCTCGCAAGGGATAAAAAAAAAACTTTATACTTTCCATTGACCTAGTTATGATATTTGGCAAAACCTTATATTTATTCGGAACTGTCGGTGCATGAGTTTGACTCGCAGTTTCGTTTTATTTAATATCTTCTAGCGGAAGAAGTGTCAAAGAAACATGTATAAATCTGAAGGGTAACCAATCGTTGCAGGTTAGTTAAATAATGTAGTTCTTGAGATAACAAAAACGAAAACTCCTTTGTTCTGATCCTATAATCTAATGTGAGTTTGTCTAGAGTGTCTCCCGCAGATAACAGTAAAATAATATTTATGTGCGTTCTCGCGCGACACTGTGCGCCGCGCGCTTGTGCGCCCGCGCCGCCGTGCCGCCGCCGCGCCGCCGCCGTGCGCTCGCCGGGCCCAAGACCACGCGGCTCCAAATATCATAGTTCGTGTTTCATAATGAGACGGATAGGTTTTCAAGGCTTGTGACTCCATGGAGAGGCATGAAACGAAAGTATTTATGAAAAACAAATTCCAAAAGGAGAAAAGCGCTCGTAATGTCTGCGACTCCTATTGAACGCAAAGTAACGCGCAAGACGAAATAATGGCCGTGCCTATTGGACCGCGCCGATCCGGTTGATTGTGTTCGCAGTTATAGATATTTCTATGCACTATTCCTTATAAAGGAGAAAAAACTTTTATCATGCACAAGCTCTTGTATCGCCTTGTATGGCACTAGATATCAACGGCAAGAAACCAGCGTTCTCTTGCGTGCGTACGAGCCTCACTGCGCGCGAGCCGCCCGCTTGTTACCTTCTGGACTGCAGTCTGCGCTGTTTGCGTTTCAGTTTTTGCGTGGAATATTGGCTTTGTGACAGAATAATTACGCTCTTGTTTTTGTATAATTTCAATCAATAATTTACGAGCAAATAGCGAGGCAAAATGTATTGTTTCTTAGGATAGCCTAAAAGTTGAGCAGGTGGAATCGACTCCAGGCGTTTCCCTGTCTGCCGTGCTGAGTGCTGGCCGGCCGCGGAGACGCGGCGGCGGTGGGTGATATACTGATATTGGTGAGCGCTC
The DNA here is from genome assembly GCA_947859395.1 of Eupithecia insigniata. Lineage (NCBI taxonomy): Eukaryota > Metazoa > Arthropoda > Insecta > Lepidoptera > Geometridae > Eupithecia > Eupithecia insigniata. The sequence goes on from OX402000.1 coordinate 417,807, forward strand.
GTTAGCCGAATGCGAACATCGATATTCTAATTTACTGCCACTAATAATATCTTCGAATGTGGTTTTCCTACTTCGTTTATAAATTTAAAACGGAATATTTTGTTTCTAGATTGTGAGTGGTTTGTTTAGATTGAGTACCTTTATACTACCTATCTAGTTCGTATAGCTTTCTATAGCACTGGTCTATTGGAACTAAGCATTGCTCATGATCCGACTTCTGTAGCTGTTATTTATACTAATATAAAAACTCGTTGTCCTGACATATAGACAACGTACAGCCCAAACCACTTAACCCAGAGACTTGAAACTTGCAGGGTGTGTAGGTGTTGGTACGAAAGTGAGCACTAAGAAAGGAATTTTTTAAATTCTAAGGGGTTAAAAATAGGGATTAAAAGTTTAAACAAAACTGGTCTGGATTTCAGTTACCGTTAGCAATAGAACTACAAAATTTTACTTGTTACTTTGAGTGGACTCTTCTTACAAAATTGTTACACATTTAATTGATATTTTTCCGAAATTTCGACGGTTTTTTCTAATAACCAAGTTAAAAAGAAAAGTTTAAACGAAAATGCTCTGTAGCTCAGCAACCGTTAGCAATAGGACTACAAAACGTAACATGTAGGTTCATTTTTGAATAGCGATATTAGTTAGTACTGTAATAATATTCAACCCTCAGTGGTCGATGGCAAAACAACCTTTGCCGGGTCAGCAAGTTTGTAATAAACCGGATCCTGTATCCGAATGCTGAGGTATTGTAGATTGGGTCAGCGCCGCGCGCCGGAGTGACCTAGAGATCTATTTGCTTAGGCGACGCGACGCCAGCCTTCAGCCTGCGCTGCGACCCTGGCCTTTATTATCAGAGGATTAATGCCAAATTTATTTCACAAATTAATGTCTTCGGCCTTATGGGACCACTCTGACACTAGTTGATTTTGACCTCATTTGGTAAAAGGCTAAGCTTTATTAGGTATTTTAGTATATGCAAACGAAACAAAATACTTTCCGATAATGTTTGAAAGAATAATGCTGTCTATTGTTTGCTTGATAAGTAGGTAGGTACCTAGGTACTTTCTTATAACAGCTCCAGTTCGAATGATGTGCGCAGTGTAGTAGGTACTCGTAGGTATGTGGCGTATAGCAGGATGCGCCGGCGCAGGGCAATTAGCGGCCCGCATCGACGCCGAATAGTTTCCGCTGTCAATGATTTGTGTGCAAATTTACCGGTAATCTTGTAGGTATCTAGTATGCCTCTTCCAGCATGTTCCACAAACAACTAACCCTACTAATATTATAAACTAGCTGCTGCCCGCGCTTTCGCCCGCGTTTTTTTCGGGATAAAAAATAGCCTATATGCATCCCTATATGTTATTCCAGGTCCCAAACTATACCCATATCAAATTTTAGCCCAATCAGTTCAGTAGTTTTTGCGTGAAAGAGGAACAAACATCCATACATCCATTCTTACAAACTTTGACATCCTGCTATATGTAATACCTAGTATAAATGTCAAAGTTTGTAAGAATGTATGGATGTTTGTTCCTCTTTCACGCAAAAACTACTGAACTGATTGGGCTGAAATTTGGTATGGATAAAGGTTTAAATTTATGATCAAAGCTCGGTCATACAGGTACTTTTAAAATAAAGATGCAAAAAGACAACAAGGCGTGGTCACCCATCCAAGTCCTGACCGCGCGTGTGACGTTGCTTAACTTCGGTGATCGGTCGGTACTCAATTTGGTACGGAGGCAGGACCCCTTATTTATTAAAATTATTTTGTTTTATTATTTGTTGTTATGGTTAAACACACTCTGTTAAAAGTTGAACTGTCTACCTTGTACCGTTTTACGACTTAAGAGAAACAGCCTTCACAAAACTAGAACATAAATACATAAAATAATCAAGTTCCTTGTATGGTATAATAAAACATTAAAGAAATATGTATCTCTGGGCTCTTTTATGTTATTATTTGTTGTCATATCCACCAGAGAAACCCATTAGTGAAAATTTATACTGTCTACTTTTCAGGGTTCACGAGATACAGCCCGCTGAAGGAAAGACGGACGGACAGACGTACAGCGTAGGCTTAGTATTAGGGTTCCATTTTCGCCCTTCGGGTACGGAACCCTAAAAATACCTAAAAGTTACAACTGCACACCCAATCGAGAAGTAGCGAAACACTGCACGCAACACACACCTTATGCACACTCCTCATTCAGTATATATAGGTCTTGTCTGCAGAATTATGAAAGGAAGATGAAGAGGAAGTGTAGGAGCTGGGTTCAACCGAGAGCCTCGCTTGCCGGGAACCGAGCCACGGTGCTTTCCTCTTGCATGCCGGCGGTAACGCTAGATGAGCTGCTCTACTTGCAAATTTCCTTAAAAATGTTCTGTATCTTATTTTATTCCTAACATACTGTTTAGGGCAGGGTAAGCTACAATTTTAGGGCAGTGTAAGCTACAAGTTTAGGGTAGGCTTGAGGCGTATTTATCGTCACTGATAAAAGTAACAGATATAGAAAATTGGTGGCATGTCACAGTGACAAAAACTAAATATATCTGTGACTGACACACGGGCAGTGCCAGTGTCACGAGTGCACGATATTGTTGTTATTTTATTAGGTACCTACGGAATAAATAGCTTCAGCTAGATAATATCGCTTCTAAAAGCAAAGAGAGCAAAGAGAGAATACTCTCTTTGATAATATCACTAAATCAGAATGAGACACACCCAGTACTTTATACTTGGAAAGTTGAAATGTATACCGCAATGTAACAAAGTTGTTGAAGAAAATACCGTTTAAATTTATTCGGTTAATCAACATGCTAAGTACTGCTACTTACTCAGTCATCGCTACAATACATAATAATGAAGTGCGTGATTGGTAGAAATACCAGCTAGTATTTTGTCACAGGTATTTGTCACCGATATTTTGAAGTCACAGTAACGTAAGTCACAGATATCGGACTTTGCCTAGTATAACCCAAGACTAGTTTAGGGCATCTATTTTTCACGTCACCGTAGCATCAGTATGTCAAGTCAATCACTAACTGTGTAACATTGACTAGTCTGTTTACGCACGGTAGCAAGCCGCATCATGCACACTTTGCGGTTTGGAAGGTGGAACAAAGCACATTATTATTTAGTAGTAAGTTAGTCACCACTCACATAAGGCGCAGGCAGCATCACGTTGGGAGACGTCCGGTGCCGCGCCACGGATGGCGCGGCGGGAGCGCGCCATGGCCGATGGAGAGCCCAAATAGAGCATCCAGCGTGGCGCACGCCGGCTGCATACTAAGCAGACGCTGACGCGAATCGATACCAAAGAAATCCTACCAACAATGTTTTTAGCTGTTTGTACCCAACTACCGTTTTGAGTATGTTGGGGAAGGAATATTTTGGAATTATCGATATAAAATTATTCTGGTCTGTTATCGGGTCGGTTGACGTTCGGGTTTCTGTTGCCCGTTAATCAAAATAATGCTAAACAAATCCAGATACATACACAAATGTTTGTTTGGAATATTTGAAACTGCCTAGGACAGTCAAATTGATCGGAGTGACCGATTCTAATACCTCCCGTTGTTGGGTCGCTAAGAAATCAGGAGGATGAGCTCTACAACGTGACTCCAAGGGAACTTCAAACTGTCGGTCGTACGTAACTCCAGAAACACTCGAGGCAGACTCACGTTGTGGGATTTCTAAGACATCTTCAGAACAGCTCCGCCATATAAACACCTCCCCACAGCAAAATTTTTTGCGTATGTAATATCAGTACCCAGGTTAGATGGATGTAGTTGTATTGATATTGCATTGGTAAATTTATAAATGTTTTCATTTTCTTTATAAACTACGTTTTATAGTTCTAGCATCTATACTTATGAAGATAATTCGAAAAATACTATTTGATCCTATGAATTGGTAGCTCATTTTAATTCGGGTTCATAAATAATAACCTGAACTGCGTATAATCTGTGGTTGAGTTCCCATTTGTTTTGTTTCTCACTGAAGCGGACTGCTCTGGACTAGGGTAGACTCTAGACTCGAAACTTAAACGCTCACGACGAAGTTGTTAGGTGCTTATTACAAATAAGATGTTGTTACGTATTTTCGTCGGGGTCCAATTCTCCGGGCCTGCAGCCCGGCGCGGCGCGGCGCTGCGGGATCCGCAAGGAGCCCGGTCCAGCTAGACATTCAAATGAACAAGCCAACGTGGTCACTTTCCATAGAAAGTTGGAGCATTCTTCGGATATTTCGTGTCGTGACACAGAAATAAGGCCACCGTTACACAGTCAATAAAACGTTATAGGCCCTCTGCTGTTGCCTCCACGATTGATATCGCGCATGGCACGTTAACCTCAGGCAGTAAATCATGGCAGAGGGTGTTCGTAGTGCTATTGCAATATCTTACTTCTTAAAGAGGTTGTCATTTTAACTATGGCCTATGAAGTGTGTCGCCATGCCACGCCACACCACCACCTGTTCAACAAACACTTATAGAACCAAATTAAAGCAGCGACCTTGTATCTGGGATTACAACACTTAAGCCACAATATACCTATGATAGTCTTTATTCCTATTGATTTTCTATTAGTTGTAAAATTATCATAAATAGCATATTAAAATCCGCTAATGGGTGTTAAATGAACTGATCTGATGAATTAATTAGAAATCTAGACTCTAATCCAGACTGGTTATCACCTGCCCTAGATTAGGACAGCAAATAACCCTATCTCTAAAACTGGCTTGTTTCATATTTTGTGCATTCAATATTGGCTAGATTATTACAAAGGTCTCAATCAATCATTCAAAGGAATGGTGTACTGAAACCTTCGAACGCGTTATCTATAAACAATAATTTTCATTGCAATAAGTCTCTACAAACTTGTTTGCTCGGAGTCACTTCATCACTGGAGGGATGAAGTGAGTGCGGCCCTCCCGGTGGCGATGGTACTTACCATTGTTTCGGGCACAACCCAAACTTTTGCCCAAGTCGACCACATGCCTCCTGATACATTGCGAGCCCATGATAGTTTGAATGGTTAGTCGATGGAACTAACGCGTAAGTAAGTCGTTGCTCCGCCCCATGACCGCCACGACCACCACCGCCGCGTTTGCAGGCGTCGCACGCGCCTCTAATCACAATACGCTAGTCTATACCGCTATAAACGGTAGTTCACGTTAGTATACATAAAATTAGCTTTGTAAATTGCTGCTTCAGTCATTCTTACTAGATTTTTTTTTATTGTGTGTTATTTTCTCTTCAAATATATCGCGATGTGTCCTTGGAAGATATTTATTAACGAAGAAAATTACAGTTTTTATAATTGAAACATTCAAGTTAACTAGGTAGATACTAACTGTTGCAATCAATCTTAAGGTCACTCAACAGATAAAAACCAATCGGAAGCGTCCCTCTGACGACGCTCTGGCTACATATCCCCGCTGAATGGCAATGCTGAAGCGCTGCGCCATGCCAGGCACTCACTTTGGATATAAGATTTTTTATTTAAGTTCATTTCAAGTTGGTACAATAAAGGGTTCATTCACTCATTCGTTCATTCGTTCATTCTTGGAAGATAAAATACATTTACAAAAAATAAATTGTATCTGTGACATATGTACATACAGTATTGTATGGTATATGTATCAAGTATAACAGTCATCTAGTACCCATATCACAAGGTCAGCTTTGCTCGGGGCTAAAAAACTGTGTTAATGGTCCAGTATTATTATTTATTATTGTAGTATTACTAGTTGATTTTGAGGCATGTGTGGTCGTATTTTATCCGAGACCTCGAAGTGAAACAATGTCCTGTCACCCGGATGCGCGGAGTGTTAGTATGCGGCGCGTGCGCCGGTAGAAAGTGTCGCCCTCTCACTCGGGCATTGTCACCGAATGTGACCGACAGTTTCTAAATGGGAAATAAACAGAACTATTTATTGGCAAAATAAACATGTATTAGACACATAACTTCACGTAAGTGATATAAGTATAAATGTACTAGTGGTTCGTTTTCACTTCTTCCACTAGTTAACAAAAAAATTAAGTCATGAGAAAATCAATAAGACCTTATTTCTTATTTGATAATAATAAATATGTTTATTGCTGTTTATAGAATAAAATTTGACTTGTCTAAGTGCTTATTTTGTAAGCCTAAAGAAATAAAGTTATTGATTCTGATTCTTATGCTCGACAGCTTAATGAACTGCGTTAGTCATTCAGGCCGGAGAGGTGTTGTCAGCTATCATCGTTACAATTAAAGCTTAGGAACGGTAATGAGAAGCAATCACAGGTGGTAGCTGGCTGCATTCCCGGCGCTGGCGCAGGCCACGAGCGCGCACGCATCCATCAGCGCGCGTGCAAAAACCCCAGCTCTCAAGCAATAACTCAAAACTGAGTGTATCGACTCGCTCGGCCAGTGGGTAACTTACGTTCACGTTTTTTAGACGCTTGTCACTCGTCAAACTGTCGACGAGCTCATGATGGGCTGCTTTCGATGGATGCCTGCCAACCTGCGCGCCGGTGCGAACCGTCACATCTGCCAGATACGATGAACAGATAGCGACCGTCACTGATAGCTGATAAGGTGTGTATTCCCTTGTCGCAGGGGTTGTCTAGTGGGGCAAGCGCGCAGGCGCGGTGCTGGCAGTGTTTTTTTGGCCCGACGACCCGGCGCGGGCGGCGGCGGGCGGCGCGACGGAACCGACTGCCATTGTATGGTAATACTCGGCCGGATTTTGTTCGGGCTCAACTATATTATGAAGCTCAGAAAAGTCAAAAGTCACCAAGTGACGGTGATCCTACCTACTGCTGCCCATTGTGGTGCAACATCGTCGCCACAGACAGTGGAATATATCGGTAACGCCGTACCTGATATTTGAAGAGTATACTCATCAGAAACTTCCGAAAGCACACAAACAGAAATTCACACCATTGGAGGACTAAAATTTTTCTTCTAACCTTGAAACCCAGTGAAACTGTTAGTTTAGTTATATCTTTCATAACCTGTGAATAACTTATTCTAAATACCCATACCTTTAATAAGATCCTTCGACGACTCCTGTGTCGATCCGTCCTCGAAACACCCAAGTAGATTGCATCTCTCGGGTGCATGCGTGCAATGCGCGGGGGCAATTTGCAACTCTCGGGTGCATGCGTGCAATGCGCGGGGGCACTTTACAGCTCTCGGCTGCATGCGTGCAATGCGCGGGGGCACTTTGCAGCTCTCGGGTTCATGCGTGCAATGCGCGGGGGCACATTTCAATAACTCCATAATGCATGGTCCAGTGACGCAGTGACGGGCGAGTTGTGATGCATTTATTATCTCCTCTGGCCAAACACAAATACTTTGTATTAAATACTTTTCCACGATGGACGAATGTAAAAAAAAACCTTTGATCACCAATACCAACTAGATATAGGTCACATGGCTATATGCTATTCGCGTGAATATAAGACTTATACAGCTAAGTACATTTGTTTAATAACGAACTGTGAAAAAAGTTTTGAAATAGTGTTAAATTCAACCTAATTCCATCCAAGGTTCATAGTAATTTAGTTACAAATCTTGAAAATATTATCTATACTTACGATCATTTTGTCACGAAAAACAATCAAAGCAATAAATTACTCCTGTCACTTAGAAATGAACAGACATTCTCCTTAGTTTTGATAGCATTTAGTGTGAAATCAAACTTAAGGGGCAACAAATTTAGAACTGTTCCCGTTATTGCCTTGCGAGCTACATATATCGTTTTTTTGTGTTTATGTTTGCTTTTTCGATTTTTACCGTGAAGTTTAGCGGTAGTTAAAAATCAGTAATTTTACTCAGATATTATTTCTTAGTTTAAAGCTTAAATATAACTGTACCTACTTACCGAAATTGCTTTTTTGGTCAATATATTTGTAAATATTGTATACACATAGCGGCCTTTTGGGCATTGTGACAAGTTTTTACAGGTTGTATTTCAACCGAACTAAACAAAATAAAAGCTCACGTCTCAAGTGCGCTCTTATTTACTCAGGCGTATTTTTCGCATCGACCCGAAATATTGTTCGTTTTAGTAATCGAAGACAAAACAGTAATTTGGCATCGGTGACTAGGACATGCTTATGCTTTTTTGAAATAAGAAAAAATGCTGCTCTTTATATCGAATGTAACTATGTAGGTGATCCACTCGATTAGGTGCTCAAAAAGTTATGAATTTATTATTTCTACTCCTCGCTTGGTCCTTCCGTAATAAAAAAAAAATTGTATTATACCTTTCAGAAAAAATGTCGCGTTGTAAATAAAATAATGGTGACTCTGACCCCTTGTCACCTGCTCCTACGGAATCCACACAATGCAGTCAAAGGAGTCCTTAATACATTGACAATGGTCTGATGTTGGTCTTTGTGTGATTGGTTGTCAGAGTCAGGATTCAGGGTGTATTGAGGCAATATTTGACCCTTTTACTGTAGAACGTGTGTCATTATGTGAACAGTGAGTCATGATAGGCGTTCAGCACTACTCGCCGGCCACGCGCACTGTCCACAGGTACAGAAACTACTCCACACAAGAATGCACGCAAAAAATATTCCACAATTTTACAAACAAATATCACTCAACAAATATTTGGATATCAATACACAGACAAGACAAGACTTAGGTATACATAGGTATATTTAAAGCAAACCACGACGACGTATGGTCGGTGGCGTGGTCATTGCGGTGTCTGCTAACCGTATTCCATAATAAACAAGTAGGTACCTAAGTGTATATTCGCGACTCGGCAAGTTTGCTTAAATCTTCCGTCTTCGCAACAAGTTCACTTCCTGAGGAGTTTTATGAGAAACTAAACATGATAATTTATTAAATTTATGTGTGTTTGCTTTTTGCAAACAGGATTAATGTTAACACCAGTTCACTTTATTGATTAAATATTGAAATGTTGAGATCAAATCGAGGATATTAGGTAGGTATACCCGGTATACCCAACTACTTAGTATAATGTTTGACCTCTGTGTTTATGACATACAATCTACATATTTAATAGACTATTAAAGTCCATCACAAATTAGACCAACATTGTTTGAGTGCAAAGTGGAACAATTGAGAACAATTTTTGTACAGCTACATCGGATAGACCGTACAAGTTTTGAAACAAATGCTCAGGGGCCATGGTGCATGGTTTAGTAGGTAAATGTCGCACATCACTGGTGCTGGCAGGATGCGGCGGCGCGGCGCGGCAGGCGCTGGACAACATGTGGAGAGCCCAACACTGAGGCAATCGGGATAAACCTCTCAGTTGAAAGCTGGCCGCGGCCATAAGCTCCGATGTTTATCGCCCGCTACACCCAGCTCCGTAAAAAGGTTAGCCTGTGATTGAAAAACGAAATGTTTCCCACACAAAAAAAACGAAGCTCCGACGGACCCGCTCGATCGGTTTTTGAAATACATCCAGCGATTTGACTCGGATTATAAAGAAACTTGCCGTATTTGGCTACTGTTGATTCTAAATTATTCTAAATTATTAACCGTTCTTGAAGCTACGCTCAGACGATCTCCGAATTCAGACAAGTATTAAGCGATAGGGAACATAGTTTTGAATACGATTTGCGTTATTATTGTGTCGATTGCGAGGCCGCCGGCCCACACCGCGCTGCACTCGCTTGATGAAGTGTTCTCGTTCTAACCATAATTTTGTCTCGACCAGACGTAAACAGATTTAATCTACAATTTATTGCGTATCTCGGTAATGCCCTTCGCTGGAATAGTTTCAAGTCACCAACGCGGGCGCACTACTAGTGCAATACCTATCGGCGTAACAGCCGAGTGCCCGTTGCTGGCTGGTCGAGGTGGTTACCTCGGTTAGGACCAGTGGTTACCTCATATCTCTCGAATAGGCAATTGTAAATGCCATTAATCCCGAACCTAGCGACAGTTATACAAGTCTATTCCATGAGCTGCCAGCATGGCACAAGATCATACCTCAACTTGAATAATCTATATAAAAGCTCAAAATATGTAGTATGTATATACTATGGCGATTGTGCAGATATATCAGGCTATTCGTTTACAAAATTACTCGTTATTTGTCTCGATATAAATTCATGACAACATTACATCGTCCGGAATAAACTGATTGATCAGATTATGTCGATTGCAAATAAATTGTGAACATGGTCACGATTGCAGTGAACCAGCTGGGCGTCACTCGGACCGCGATCGGGAACCCGGCGCACGCCCGCGGCTCTGCCCGCTAACACAATACTGATGTACCTGAGAAAATTTACCTAAGAGCACTTTTAACTTTAAAGTCTGATCTAATGTTTACGGCATCTCAAATATGAAGACACTTCTCGAGTTCCCCTTGAAGATTTGTGTCGCAATTGAGCCCATAGCAGCTATAAAAGTTCTAATACAAATAACCATGTGGTCAATTAACTATGTTCAGATTGTATTGGTAATGTAATCTGGCATCACGCTGCGCCGGGGCGCACAGTTTACGAGGCGGCTGCGCGCGCGCCGCTCCTCATTAACCAGCCGCCATAACTCTCCACACGTGAACTTTGCTGTCGATTTATTGATGCCTGTATGGATATTGTAAATGTGTCAGTGACAGCGGATACTTTCCTCGTGATGATGTATTGCTAGATCAAATTACGTCATAATTGGTCCGAGATTTGGGTTCTCTAGTTGCTCTTCCCACTAAGATCGATAAAGTTTACAAAATGCAGATGAAAGGTAAATAGGTTATGTTATACAATACTTTTGTCCGCAGTAAGCTAGAGTATAGCGCCATAGTGTGGGACCCACGGGAGGCAAAATATATATTGATGCTGGAAAGAATACCCACAGCGTAAATTTCGTAGGTTTGTGTATAAAAGGCAACATGGATACTATCCATATCTTTATCCATCTCTATTTGTATCTGGAATGGTTGATGTGGACACATTGGAGCCAAGACGAAAACTACAGCTCGGCATCCATTACTATCTTATATTACACAATCAAGTAAATAATCCAGATGTATTAGGCAGAATCAATATCGTTGTACCAAATAACTACGTGCGTGTGGGTACTCGTCGGCGGCACCGCTTGTTCTGTGGCGCTACCCTCCGTACCAAGCATGGAAGAAACGCACCAACGGTTAGGGCACTCCAACTGCTAAGCAATTTCGTGCACGAGTTCCAACACGTCGACATATTCCACGACAAGCTAAGTGTTATAGTTAAAACTCTTATAATATATTTAAGTTATTACATAGATTTATAGTTAATAGCATAAGATAGTGAGTGCTTTGGTTGAAATACTGTAAACTTCTATCTTCTTTAATAAATAAATAAATACGCAATCAGTACGTACAGTGTTGGCATGCAGCCGGTGGTAAGTACTGCTAGGTGTCCTAGGAATGCGGAGATCTATTCCCACGATGTCCTTCACGCGCGAGGCACCTTCCCGCCTGAGCCTGAATACTAATGTTCATTAAGGACTAGCTCCAGGAAGAGTCGTGCGCGCCGCCCGCCCTCCACCCTCTGCCCGCCTCTGCTTTATTCATCACCATTACAATAACTAATGACTCCGCTTCACACGACAAAGACCATCGGACACCGATTTCGCAGCAACGGTAACTTCTCACCGCCGCCACCGCGTTACCTACTCCATGCCTTGTCGCTTCCATAAATTTTCTCATCGTCGTAACCCGATAGCGTACTGACCGGTGGTCAGTTTTCACCTGCTTCATCCAACAAACATTCGAGCTCGCCCTCCTGCTCACACGCCGACAATGCATCATGCGCGCAAGAGAGAAGGCTAAATCATCGTTTTCAAAGGCAAATTTGAAGATGTGTATGGACATCGATAGGGTGTGTAATCGGATAGTTTCGCTTAGTTATGGGCGCTCCGTGATCGCTCAATTACGATGTTTTGTCGACGCGAGGCGGAGGAAGTTGTAAATAACGCTGGCCATTGAGACGTTGGGAACGAAACAAGCGCTCGCCCAGAAACTGATGTCAATGTTTTTATTTTATCTTACACAGAAACACTACAGCACTGCACTATAGAGTTACCTATATAAACGTAATAGACACAGAGTTTTCCCGCTAGTAGAGCTTTGTGCCGCCCCGTGCCAACCTGGTCGGTGCAGAGCAACATAATGTGAGGTTTGTGTAAAGTAATGCATGCTCTAATTCAGTCTCGGCAATAGAATCGACAGAAGATTCCATTCAACTGTCATCCAGCGCAGTTCAATTCAATAATAGAGACTTTCATTACTGGGCATCGATGAATTAATTTGTTTCTACTTTGTAAGACAAGCTTCAAAATTTGTTCCTATAGGCATACTTACTCAGTAAGCTAGTACTTTACTTTTCCCGGTTACATCGTTTTATCAACGATAATGCGTATCATCATCATCAGCCAATAATATAATATTAACATAATGCGTATAATGAGTGAGTATTTAACAATAGCTACCTAACAATAGCTATTCAGCTTTGCTAGGAGTTCAGTAACCTGGTTGTAATGTAGTGACACCTCGAGGAGTGTTCCGGGAAGCGGCAGGTGCGCGGAGAAGGCGGTGCGCGGGCGCGAGTCAACACGCTGCGCCGCCGCCGCCGCCGCGCCTCCGCCGCCGCCGCCGTCACCACGCTGCAGGCTGCCGGAGCTAATCCGAAATTCTTTGACCAGCCCTGCTTAACAGCCGATAGAGCACCGAATCGAGAGCACAGATGAGACAACTAATACATGAGCATACTTTTGATAACTTTCCATTTTTTGACTTGCTAATGTTAATTTTAACACGCAAATCATCGTACGTTTAAGAGATCATTAACTTGGATATGATAATAATATTACCTATAATGTTTTAAATGGAATCAATAGTAACACAAATCTCCGCATAACGATACTGAATTGGCAATCAAATACCTCTGAGACGTGGACTCGGACTCTACAATCATTTAAACATCGTATAAACGCATAATTTTGCAAATTCACCGCAAACTCTAACCAAATGAATATGTAGTGAAGTGTCGTTGTCCGGCCTTACGGCACGTGGACATATATTAATCTATATTATCATAATAAAATGCTAATATAATTCCTATTAATTTCAAAGAAACGTTTCTTTCACTGATTAGGTTTCTATTTTTTGGCAATAAATTAATAATATTGTTATTTAATTTCGTGAAATTTAAAATACGACCGTCATGGCCACCATCGTCGTCGTATTCTTTCCCGGATGTGCCGATCAGTCATGATTTCCTTAAAAAAACATACCTTTTTACCACAAAAACAACAATTCAGTGAATTTCCATTCTATTTTACTAATCTTTGTCTAAAACACGGCAGCTCAAAGACAGTTCAATATTTGGTGCGAGCGCGGCGCATTCTACTGTTTGCACGTCAAATAATAACTGTTAATAATTCTTAATACCCTCGTAATAAGGTTTGGAATGTGGAGTCAATAGAGGCGATGACAATACCGTGTTAGTTGACGTAATATCGGCTCCGAAGTAAATGTTTGCGAAGGAGGGGTAATGTTTGTGGACGGCAGGCGCTAATCATGTCTCCACACTCTGATCATTATAACTACATACTTGTATGAATAGAGCTGGTAATGCGCCGCGCCGCGCCGCTGGACAAAGCATGTGCTAACCACACACGTCAGACAAGCGTACCTTACCTACCGTGCGTTATAAGAGCTAGGAGTAAATAATAAATACACATTAGGTACGTTGTCGAATCAGCAAAGTACCTAAGTACCTAATTATAACTCACGCGCGATCAAAATGGGACTAGCCCATTACGAACCAAAACAAAGAAGTTCTAAGATTCAAGTGCTTCGACTAAATTCATCCCATTTTGACAAGGTTCCATAACATATTGAGAGCGCGCGGATTACACCAGTCGACAGCCGAAACAAGAACAGTCCCAACCAGCTTCCATTCACATGAATCGTCTGGCGGCGAGCGGTGTACTGCGTCTGTCTGTCTGTCCGTGTTCAGCCGGGTCGGCCCTAATCTGATCGCTTCTTAATTTCAATCATATCGCACAATACACTGTGGATAAGACCATATATTAAAATTGTGTTAATTTTATAATCTTACTGGATGTTGCTAAACTTCTGTTTAATGGAGTCCAAGTCGGCGGGCCGCCGCCACCGCCCTCGCCGCCGCCGCCGACAAGTTGGCAAAACACGGTCGCCTGCCAACAATATTCAAACAGTGAAACTCCGTCACCCACTTTGATATCCTCCGTAAGACTCCATGTGTACCCTATGGGTACTTTGATGTGTAGTCTCCGTATGGGACTCTCTATGTTCCCTATAGGTACTTTAGCTCATACAGAAACGATTGACTCTACACATTGGATGACTCTATTTCAAACCTGTTCTAACAGCAAATAAATGAATAATTGTCTCAAGAGAACAGTGTGTATCCACAGTAACCTGGTCGTGTTTAATGTCAGGTACGGATTAACTCATGAAATCGGATAAAGGAGCGATGAGCGGCGGCGCGGGCGCGCCATAAACCACTCGTATCGCTCGCATCTCGCGCGTTGCGCGCTTCTTACGCGAACATAACTTACTAACAACACTGGGAATTGGAGGATAAATACAGTTAGAGTATAGCTGCAGTAACAGAGGTTTTTAAAATTATAAATTAAATCTAACTAAAGTATTCGAAACCGAACGTTGATTTGTCGAAATTTTATCATCAGTTAATAGCTATCTCGTTTTACAAACAGGTTTCTTAATATCCCATACGATATAAAAGCTGTGAAATATGCTTTATGGATGTTAGTTATATCAACAGAATATTCAATATAATAATATCGGCTACAACACCTCGCAGCTATCCTGAGTAAGTTAAAAGCCTACGCACTTCTCCATTTGTTCTATGACACTGCGCCTCTACAATTTACTAACAAAATATTAGCTTATCATTCACTCACCTTTTGCACTCTAGGTAATGGCGTGTCGAGAGCTTACGGGCGATCTGCGCGCGCGCATGAATGGCTGGAGGGGCCACTCTCGCGCGCAAACACTCGCGCGCATCATACATACTACATACATATGTATGTACATTATGTTCAGAATACAAGATAGCGCAAAAAGGTAGAGGTCTGGCTAAGGAGGTAGGTATGTAATGATGACTTGCAAACATCGAAGCTGGAAGAATCTAATAAATGAGAGAAAGCTTACATGAATATCTAAGCTGTTTTTATCTAAAAACTATACACGGGTAATATTTTATCTCCTTCCATAAAATCAAAGTGGTATAGTAACATTATAAGTAGCGGCAAGGATAGGTACAGAAGAGCATCAGCAACTGGTAACCCTCTAGTGGTAGAAGTGTAAACGTTAAAGGGGTTACCGAATGATGCTGTCCTCCGTACCTACAGATTCTTGTTTTATTTACCTCGAAACAAACGACTGAATGTCTGCTGCCATCTCTTCGTGTTTGTAGCGCAGTGCAACACCCATGGCATGCTTTCTGTTGACAGTCCCCTGGCAGTGAGTGCGATCTGTCGGAGTTCCCTGGCCCGATGATCACGCTTAGAGACCGGGAGGTTATTTAATGGGTCGTCGAAGCTTATCTTCGAGAACTCCACATTACCATACTGTTACCTACATGCAGTATGGTACCTGATTGCAGATTTTTCCCCACATAAACAAAAATAACCTTCCCTTGCTGTTTCTACAAGCCGACCTTGACTACCGGCGGACAATATTTGAGCGTGCGCATATCCGTTATGTTATGAGCTGAGCACACTCGCAGAGACAGTAGTTGAACGGCGCGGCGGCGTTACGTGAGAAAATACTCTATTTTGGATTTTAGTAATGTTTCGTTTAAGCTGCGTTATTGGTGGACAGCGGAACCGGAAAGGGATATTTGACAGTTTTTTGAGATCGTTTCTCCACCGCACGCGAGATTTCCCAAGGAAATTGTCCAATGCGGCGAGCGCGACCACTGAAAGAGCAGCTTAGGTCCAAAAAGATCACAAAAACACAAGTTGTACATACACAAGAAGTGGGTGTAGAAAAAGTACCTTCTCTTCTCTTCGACTTCAATAATTACTTTTATATCCCAAATTTTACTTAAATATTATATAAATATTATCGAATAATCTTGGGGTATGTTGACTGAAGGTCTCTGGAAAGAAATGAATGAAACGTGGAATGGTTTCAACTTTGGTTTGTAGTCCTTTAGGTTTTCAATCCGTAACGAAAGTAATCTGTATATATCTTTTCTACTAGCAGTCGGTGAAAAGATAACAATAACTGGAGGTGTATTGTTTTCTTCTGTTGTAGGAGCGGAGTAGTATCAGATCCCACGGCACGCTGACGGACGGCATCGTTTTAGAATAACACGAGGACCTAAACAATAAACGGAAACGGCACACGAGGGGCCATTGTGGAGACACGAAAGAGCATGTCCCTCCGCGACGACAACAAAATGTTGGATGTCGCGCCCACTCGCACCGCACCACCGACAACAGACATATTGTGGGAATCATTCACGACATCAGGTTGCTGTTTTTTACTATTTTATGAGGGGTTTTCTCACATAAGTAGTGTGTATTACATAAATAGATTAACAACCTTCAAACGTGTGTTTTTGGTTGGGAAGTAGAAAATGCCTCGGCATTAACGTACCATAGTGCAATACATTTTTAAATATAAATGACGCTGTTTCGCGCATGTATAAACAAGTTAATATAATATCGTCTACTAGTGCCGCTATCTCCTAAGAACCATCTAAGAACCCACCATAATAGAAAGAGGAGATAAAACCGAGCAAAAGCACTTTATGAAGTCTCCACAATATCTTCGATCGTCATGTTTACGCCGCTCGTCCAGGGCTGTTTACATAACCGTTTTATTGATATAAGAAGGCTTAGATTTACGGCCGTCTATTATATTTACATATTTAATGTATATTTTCGTTAATGTATCGGGTAAGCGCCTGTCACTTTATTACAGTTATATAACTGTGATATAAGTTTTATGTAGAACCAAGATGATCTCTCCCAAAATTATAGTTTGAATACATGACTCTTTGATAAGTCGAAGGTTCTTTCATTTGCAGTAGAGCTCATTTGAACTCAGGGTGTGTGTAATGTACCTGCCAGTATAGTCACTGAGGCATACCTAGTAACTGCCAATGGCTGTTGCCGTAGTCGTCGCCAAACCAGAACCATCGTCCAATTAAACAGTATCTATAAATGTCGGAGTCGCCATTAAGACAACGATAACATAAATCACAAAATAGTTAAAAATCGTTCCAGCCTCGTCCATGACACGGAACATATAAAATTTTATTATTTTTACGATTTTGTCACCGTCATTTTGGCGAATAAATGGCTTTAGACAGCGATAAGTGTAATTAATTAATATTCGTGTATCGTAAAACGATATCGCATAGGTCGGGAATGGAGCCCGTCAAGGACGCACGCTCAACTGATGTTCAACTTAGGTAGAATTATTGAAATACATGTAAATGTATTTCATTTTGCAAATATACCGAACATTGTAATTACATCCTATTTCCTAATTATCTATTTACGACACTGGTTTAACAACATATTACATAAATGCACTTTTTATTTATTTAATTAGCGGCACTTCCGCGGCAGTATTACCTGCTGATATTTTAGAAAAATGTTTTAGATTATTTTGCTTATATACTGTTTACAGACCATTGTTTTCACAAATTTTTCTGTTTCATATGAGGAGAGTTTGTTTTTTAGAAATGGCGTGACGTGCTGGTTGCTGGCCAGCACCTCGTTTGTCGACCAGAGCGCCGCGCCGCGCCGGTGCGGCATGGCAGGTGCCGCGTGGGCCGCTCTAGTGGACGTCACGTCTCATAAAACGGAACTTATGGATTCGGTCGCGCCCATATTATGGAGATGCTATTTCTTTTGCATTTTTAGTGGCATTAGGTTCACTACTAGAGCGGGGCTAAGCTCTTTATGATTATGGTTTTTGCCAAAATCTGTAGAATGGTCAGACGGTAACGTCATGCTTAAGGATGTTTTACTTTAAATATCTTTATGCCGTTATGCAGTAGTTATCCTATAAATATTTCCATAAATTGGTTTGCTGATATCATTCAATTATAAGTCTACATTGTGCTACTTATACCATATCCAAAATCAACCTGGATTGTTATCAAGTAGGCATAACTTCGTTAATCGTTAATTCGCTAGTTAAAAAGGTGGCGTGGCGCGTAATTCAAACAAACAAAATGACAGCATGTTAACTAACATCTAATGTAATGGACTAAAGTTGACGATAGTTCAATTTAACGGAAGTTAACAAGAGCGTTTTTTTATTTTATTAGGTACACAAAGCACGTGACAAGCAATAATAGAGTACCTGCACAAAAAATACATTTAACATGATCTGACTTGTAACGTAACCTATTTGCACACAACAAATAATATACTTACATGTTACGAAGACTTAGACATACGTTAAACAACTTTAAAATTTTCACCAATTTTGAAGGATATTTGAGACAAAGAATATAAAAGTTGGAATATATGTACATACTTATTAGATGAAATATTTTATAATATTCATACCTAATTATTAATACAGTAAGTAAACGAAACGCTCGCTCGAGCATCATCGCCCCCGCGGTTAAAATGGAGGATATCTTTGACTGTTTTAATAAACTATATAAACTTAAATAATAAATGTCACATCTCTAAATTTTCCTCTCTCGATAGTGGGTTATAAAAGGATATATTGTTTTATAAGTTAGTAACGCAAATAAATTGCATTGATAAGCTCTACGCGCACAAAATTTTGTATATATACACTATACAGACATGTGATAACAATTCAGGAGAGTCCATAATGGAGTGTACAATCTTGTACGGGTAAGCTAAATCGAAATATGTGCGACGTATTTCTAATGATTGTACATTAAATTTGCACAATCTGTCGTCATAGCTCAAAGTAGAGCGTCCGGGTTGGAACCAATAAACTAATAATCTTAGGCATGTTCTTTGTTCCTACTTGTTCATTAGCATCAATATGTACTTTATAATTTGAGGACCATATTGGACTGCCATACTCCAAACCACTTCCGACCAGAGCAAAAAAGAGGTAAAAGAAGTCTCTTTTACCTCTTTTTTACGAAGATTTTTCCTTTGTTGACCTCAAGACGAAGGCCAGTCAACTGATTAGCCTTAGATGTGGTCTGTTAGTAGTGAGCTCGAAAAGAGAGTTGACTATCAGATAATATCCAAGATCCTTAGCAGAATCAGAATCAGAATCAATAACTTTATTTCTTTAGGCTTACAAAATAAGCACTTAGACAAGTCAAATTGTATACTATAAACATAGTTATTATTATCAAATAAGAAATAAAGTGTTATTGATATTCTCTTCAGTTCAATTTTTTGTCCACTAATGGAAGAAGTGAAAAAGAAACCACTAGCACATTATAATATCACTTATGTGTCTAATACATTTTTATTTTGCCTATCTAAATCTAAATTAAATGCAATTTAGATACATGTCAATATTTCTTTAAAGCTAAACAGAACATTGAATTTCTTACATACTACTGACAGTGCGGAACGGAGCGACATCTGGCCAAGCATTAACATCATTGATGTAATCATCTATGGAGTAAAATGCCTTCCTGATAAGATTTTGTTTAATGTACTGTTTAAATTTACAAATAGGGAGTTCAGTTGCTTCAGATGGAAGCTTATTATAGAAGCGCACGCAATTGCCCATAAATGATTTCCCTACCTTTCGTAATCCATATGCTGGGATGTGTAATTTGTTCTTGTTTCTTGTATTTCTATTGTGAACATCACACTTTTTCAAAAAGCTATCTCTATTTTTGTTCTTATACATTACATTTTCATAGATGTATTGCGATATTACTGTCAAAATATTTATATCTTTAAATAATTCCCTCAAAGAGTTGCGTGGCTTTAATTTGTAAATTGCGCGTACCGCTCTTTTCTGGAGAACAAAAATAGTCTGGATGCCAGCTGCCTGTCCCCAAAGCAAAATACCATAAGACATAATACTATGAAAGTAACTGAAATAAACTAACCTAGCTGTATCTTCATCGGTAATATATCTAATTGTTCGAACTGCATAGGCTGCTGAACTAAGTCTGCCTGCGAGAGCATCAATTTGCGGTTTCTATTGAAGAGTGGAATCAATATGTAACCCTAAGAAAACAGTAGTCTACAAAGTCAACAATCTCATTCTTTAGCATTATCTTCGTTGGAAATTATCTTACATCAGGTAACATGAATTTAATACTAACTTGTTATAATAAAATAAAATAAAATAAAATGCATTTGGTTTTTTAGCATTAAGTAAGAGGTTATTTTCGGTGAACCAATCTAGTACGTGTGAAAGCGCATCATTACATCGTCATAATTACATTTATTTCTGTCAACTTATAAATCAGTGAAGTATAAAAATTGAATTATTAATTTTTAACCTTATTTCTCTGTTACGTGGCTTTGATTTAATAGTTTCGTTATTTATTAGTCTTCATGTTGCTTTTATTTTATTAGATGAGTTTACAATTTTTTTCCTCAAGAATAGGCACTTTGCTGTGTTGCAGACTTTCTTAAATGTTTTCGAGTAGTTGGTTACATACAAGAGAAACACAGGATCATGTAACATAGCTTCTCTAGCACCATAAAGATCGTATAGTCTATTCCTACTTCTATAAATGCCGGGAGTGGTCCAATCAGTAAACCCGACCCTGTCTCTAACTGTGCATGTTTTAAGTTTGAATACTTTACTGTGTTCTCAACAACCAACCAAACAACCTTGCTTTAAACCCGCGCGAATTCTGGCGGCATATCTCTAGTTTGCGAGCTAAGGGTGGGTTTGATGCTAATGTTACCTATAAGGGAGAGTCGTTTTCGGGTGTTGCGGCAGCTGAGGCATTTGCGAGTTTCTTTGGAAGTATTTTTCTGGCAGATGTCCCAGCGTTAGACGCTGACAATATTAATCTCTGTGACCAAAGCTGTAACAGTAACTATGTTAATATTGTTCAATTTACACCGTCAGATGTGCTCTATGGAATTAAAAAGTTAAAAGCTAAAAGCTCTATAGGGCCAGACGCCGTACCACCGGCTCTTATAAAGTCAGTTAGTAGAAGCTGGGTGACTCCACTGTATCACATTTTTAATTTAGCATTACGGACAGGTAGGTATCCAGCACAGTGGAAGGTGTCAAGGGTAACACCGATCCCAAAAAGCTCGAATAGGTTTGCTGTCGAGGAGTATCGTCTGATCGCCATCTTGTCTTCTCCTGCTAAGATTTTTGATACACCTTACACAAAATCATATACGCTCAAGTCAAGAATTTCTTATGCAGTGCCCAGGATGGTTTTAGAGATAATCGGTCGGTCAGCTCTAATCTTTTGACGCTTGTAGAGTATATCTCAAGTAACTTAGATCTCGGCTGTCAGGTGGACGTGCTCTACTTTGATATCCAAAAAGCGTTTGATAGGGTCAATAACGACATACTGCTGTCCAAACTAAGCGCCATAGGCTTCGCGCCCGATCTTCTCAGACTTTTCGCCGACTATCTGCGCGATCGCCAGCAGTATGTTAAACTTGGAATCTATGAGTCTGCACCCTATCACACGCGATCAGGGGTAAGTCAGGGCTCTATCTTGGGTCCCTTGCTTTTTATTTTAATGATTAATGACTTACCGGACGTTGTAGAGCACGCGGAGTGTCTATTGTACGCTGACGATTTAAAGCTCTACACTGTCGTACGTTCCACAGCAGATTGTGAGGCGCTTCAAAGTCATGTTAACGCGGTTTGTCAATGGTGCATTGATAACAAAATGGGGTTTAACCCTATATATTTAACCCTACGCTAAAATATCTATATTAAAGTCGCCACAAACAATGAGATTCTTTTTACATGTAAATACTTTCAGCAAAACTTCTTCCATAGTACTTTCAAAAGCTACTTGATTTGCATCGGGGGGGCGGTACACACACACTATGATATGCCGCTCCAGTTCCACACATGAAAGTTCAATAGTCCTCTCGATAGTGAGGTGTAAAATATCTTTCCGTTAAGACTATTTTTAACTATAATTAGAGAGCCACCACGTATAGCAGCCTTTCTTTTGTAGGAACTTTCAAAACAATAGTTATGATAAAAGGAAAGTAACTGATTCTTCACAATCCAGTGTTCTGTTAAGCAAATAACATCTACATTTAAATAATTCAAAAATAGTTCTAATTCTAGGATTTTGCTGGGTAAGCCTTGTATATTCTGATGGACTATATGAAGTGTTTTTTGCTTTCCCGTTGTCGTTGTGGTCAGTTTATTTTTTTATTTACTGACACGATCGCTTTAATGCCCTCATTAGTACTACTACTAACTACATATACAGGCTCGTCAGGCAACTGCGTTATACTATTTATAACGGGATCAAAAATATTATATGCTAACAATTTAGCAATTATCATTTTGTTCTTTGTGGTTAGGTACATTGTATCCCTAGTCAAAAAAGTTTTACTAATAAACTTATCAGTATCAAAACGTAATACATCATTATGACGACATGTCATGTTGTACATCAGCAAGTTATTGTTTGATATATTTTCATTTTGCTTTGATGTCAATGAATTTGAGTAAGGGAAGGAGCAAATAATCAGTTTCCCTAGTCCATTCTGTATCTTTTCTAGAAGTACCTCAACTAGCCTAATCAACGCTGACCGTTTTATACAAATTTCACCAAGCTGAACAATTAGAGTGGTGCTTTTATTCAGAGAGTTATCTTTCTGAATACAAACCGTTATTATCAGCAGTATCAGAACGATCAAGAGCATAACCATCTATTGAATAGGTATTCATGATCTTGTTACGCTTATCGTGAATGAGATAGTGTAGCATATGTCTATATTTAAATATTAGATTCGCACCACGCAGATTATAGTGTTGAAATCATCGTGCAAGATAAAACAATCAGATGGCTTCGAATTTTTTTCATTTTAAATCTTCGAATCATCCGCATTCCACATACAACAGACAATTAGAAGATAAGCGCGTAACTAAATAATAAATAAAAATAATAAAAAGTATAGGTCCTAATTGGGACTCTTGCCGAGCCCCGAAGAAACTATCACTGAAGAAGAGACAAAACGTTTTAAGGCCACCAGTTGACTCCTGTTGTCAAATTACGAACATATCCAGTAGTACAGATTTCCGTGTATACCATATTTGAATAGCTTACAAATAGCGTTAATATTTGTGAAGTTAACTTAAAAGTTAATCCGTTAACCAGATTGTTAACTTCGTTAATTAACGAGTAACGAGTTAATGCCCACCTTTCCAAGTAGGTATCTAGGGTATCAAGAAGACGCACCGTACGCTGCCTTCGACAAGTGTTAAATAATCTAAGCACGCTGCGCTGCATGCCGGAACTAACAGAATGACATTTAAAACTTACTTTATTGGTTTATATATGGCTTCATTTCGATCGTAAAACAAAGAATAGAGGTTTGTGAGCGTCGTAAAAATTAGGATATGTTTACGTTATGGCTTTTTGATTTTAACGTATTTTTCCAATCATAAAGTAATAATGATGTAACTTTACGATTTATCGTATTAGACAGTATTCATAGGTGATATTTTAACGTGAAAATAACAAATAAAAAAAATTAAAACAATAGGTAAGATATGAATTTATATTTTGAAAAAAAAAATAAACAATCTGCACTGTGAAGAGCAAAAAGGTTTTAGGAAATAAAATGTAAACATGGCTATTTTCGGCTTTACAAAAAAATATTACGTTAAACGTTGCCAAAAGAACGGTCGTCTGTGCTATCTACTGCGATATAACGCAAGCATTAAACTATGTGGATCACAAAATACTGAGTAAGAAACTTGAAGCTTACGGTATTAGAGAAAATGTACCGTCTCTACTCCAATATTACCTCACAGATAGAAAACAGATTACCAAAATAAGTAAAATTATTTTCGATACATAATGTCAAGAAACCCATGCATCCTCAGAACGTTATCTAGTCTACGGAGTACCACAGGGCAGTGTATTAAGCCCGCTGTTATTTCTAATCTACATTAATGACTTGCCTAGAGTGGCATGCCAACCAATGACCCTATTTGCGGACGATAGTACCTTAACTGTAGCTTGTAGAGACAGTGCATCCTATGAAAATGACATTAATACATCTTTGACATCTACTATTTCATGGCTTAGTAATAATAATTTGAAAACGAATCTTAATAAAACGAAAATTATGCATTTTTATCAAAGATCTAATAATTTATCAGAAATTGACATTCATTTTAATAATTATTCTATAACTGAAGTAGAGACGGCAAAGTTTCTAGGACTAATAATTGACAAAAGACTCAATTGGAAAAGTCACATTGAAAGTATATGCAAAAGGATGAGTAGCGTAGCTTATGCTCTACATAAACTAAGCTCAACAATTAACAATGATGGTTTTCCAGCCGCCTATTATGGATTTGCTGAATCTTCGCTCTGTTACGGTATTATTTTTGGGGGAACAGCACCGAACACAAACGGGTCTTCAAAAAGCAAAAACGTTGCCTGAGAGCAATGTTTAACTTAGTTACTGTTGATAGTTGTAAGCCATACTTTGTTAAGTACAAAATTCTTACTCTACGAGCTCTATTTATTCTAAATGTAGCCGTGTTTGTGAAAAATAACCGACATTTATTAAATAGTTAATATTGAAAAGTTTCTCCGACGTTGTGGTACGTAACCGACGTAACAACAATAATAGACTGTACGCATCCATCACAAACTGCCCTAATACGAAAAAGTGTTTTAGGTATGGCACCCAAAATATATAACCATGCTGTAAAATATTTAGACATCAATAACTCGAATACATTCGAAGTATGTATTTAATAATAACTAAATACATACTTCTAATGTATTAAAAAAATAGACTCGAGAATGTGCACATAGATAAATGTTATTATAGCGTTAATGATTTTCTGATTGACTAATTTTGATTTTATATACCTATCAATTAGAATGTATAATTAATTTAAGTGTGCTTAAGATTTTTTTTAAATGTTTGATTATATAATTTATTTAGAAAAGACATAATATGATATTAATGACAAATCTGCAGTGCCCTCTACTATGTGCACGCCAGTATTGGCAAAACATGTAGGTCATAATTAATTTATATTTTAACATAATTGCATGCTCACACCATGTTAATACCTCACTCATGTTTAAGCAAATAAATGATTCTTATTTTATTCTTAACACGATGCTATTTCGGACACTTTCTGGAGTTGTATTATACGTGCATAAAACCTCTCATTCCATGAGCTATTACTAGGTAAACGTAGGTATATCCTGTCAGCTGGTCCTTCTGCAAACAGTTACCTAATCCGTTTAGATCTTATTGGAATGAGTGTGATATCTCGTCATATAAATGCAAACAACTAAATGACATTCTGTCCAAGGAGCTATAAATAACCGGACACATGATCACAGCTGACAAGCCTACACGATGCGCGGCCCGATAGCCGGCGTTATCGACTCGTTATCGACTCGATAGCATCGCAACCAGTCCTCCGCGGCCTCGCGCGTCACCTCCAGCACAGCCATCCACAGCCTCCGTCATCTAATTATAGAATAACTGCTTATTATTAATGTAATTGGTGCTGATAGAGCATCCATCAGAATTACGTTGATGACTTATGGTGATTGTGTTGATAATTTGAAACTCGAAACTGAAGAGAAAGTAAGCATTCAAAAACAATCCTAATTTAAGAAGATTACAGTAAATTTATAGACTAGCTCTACCGATGATATTTCAAATCAAAAGTCAAGAGTCGTATTAATAGTTCATTTGAATGTTATTGAAGTATATAGACCTTGTCTTGTCAGAGTGCCTGCCGTGTAGTTGTAAGTTCCGTGGAACAGGCAGGTTGATGCACGATCTATTAGACCTACGCGTACATATATTACTGCGAGTGCTATTGCTGTATCGAGTGCTAGTAAACCCTAGTGTTTATGTCAAGATCGAGTCACGTTCGATATAAAAGTAGGAACTAGCGGGATGCCAATGGGTTTCGTCATCGCGAGTGGACGGCAGTGCGAGGTAACGAGGCAGGCGAGCTGTGTCGATGTCATTGGTTCAGGTTGGATAACGCCATCCGTGGTTGTCAACTTATTACGTTGCTTTATATCTGCTTTTGGAAAATTTGTACTAAAATGTTCGTTTGGATAACTCCGGAGTCAAAGTTGCAGTTCAATGGAACAATTGACCTCTATCTTTTTATCGCCGTGAGTGTTAAGTCCAATCTCATAGAAATAAAATGTTTGCAGCAAGACGTAACATGATTTGCCTCAGAGCCCTCGCCTGCACCAGCGGAGCCCTACGGCTGGGCCGCGCAGGCGGGCACCGTGACGGCATAAATCCCTCGCTCAGCAACATTACGGTGGTAACCCGCGTGTGAAGGTATTCGTCAATGATGGTATAAATCTCTTCAATTACACCTTTTTACCCGTACCACGATGTTATCTCACATCTGCAGACTAATCACTATAAATTATGTACTCGGTGCTGAAGCAAATGCACAAACAAGTAAAAAACAGGTAAAAACTAAAATTATATTTTATATTAGTAATGTAGGGTAATAGCAATACTTAAACATTGATTTCAACAACTAGTACTGATATTGTCATTATAGTCGAATTGTTGCCCACGGGGGCGGCCAGTCTCAGTGGAGCAGAGGGTGTACGCAGGACATAATAGTATAGTGCACAAGTGTGTGCGAAGTTGCGAACCCACATAATATGCTAGGTTAAAAAAGTTTTAATTTACGTATATTATTCTTATCAGTAAACGAATCGGAAGCTCCTACAAGATTACCTAGTTGAATAAAGTAGGAAGTCTGACTCAAGTAAGTTTTGCACAATCATTTTAGAGAAACAGTTGAGGAATACGCACTACTGAAGTCATTAATACGTGTTGAATGATAATGATATGACGCTAATGTACGGTGCGAAGGAATGTGCTCACTATGCATCGATTTTACGACTGCGTAATTGTGCCTCGTGTTAGAACAACACTAAAGTTTTTATCAGAGCTGATAGAGACATTACTCTATTTCCATTTAGATCAGTTATTCATTCATTATGTGTAAGTACTTGTAATAAATCTACAGACATTGTTACACTTACGGCGCAGAAGCAAACATGTGCTAGAACGAGTTCATGAATAGAGCTCTCGGCATAGTTGTTGAGCTCTAGGACGTTTAGTTTCTGTAGACGTCGTCTGTAGGACAATGTTAAATACTATATTCGTGCCGATCCCTATAAGATATAATATGTATGTATCACGCAGCACGTGTCATTCATAATCTACATAGTATGTTGATAGGTAAGTAATAAGTTAATGTATTTACATTAGACCAGTAATACCTACATAATCAAGATGTAAGAAGTTCAATAACTATAAGTTAATTGGATTTCATAAATAAACAATAGACTGTGTGCGCTACGTCACATGCGTATATCTTGTGTTTACTGGGATTTTATCCACATGTGGTTCATGTGTCTTTTGTCGATGTCTTTTTCATAAAACGCCCGTCAAATTGTGTTCCACAAACCTGCGTGATGCGACTCTGCAAGTGCTCTGAACTACATAACGTACCAACCAACAAACCCACACGCCGCCGCCGCCGCCCGCCGAGCCCGCGCCGCGCCGCGCCGCCCGCGCCTCAACCAGTCGGCCCGTTATCTGCCGCGATACCACCGCCTATAAGTTAACCATTTTACTGCCCACCGCCACAGCTTACCACACAGTTACTACGCACAGACCACCTCAGGGGTCTCCTCTCTAGGGTCGACGGACATGTCCCGTATCGGAGTACCCGAAGCTGTGTCGTAATGTCTCGTAATGTGGATATGTCGCCTTCAATAATGCCTGGCACCATTCCGTTGGTCATCGATACCGCGCTATCCGAAACACTTCCTAAACTTGTTAACAAACTGGCTCACTTCTAACAACCAGACCACACGAATACTTTTTATATGTACGCATTCAGCAAACATAAAATATATCTTAGTAAATTCTTGCTAAAGGCTGTAGTGGCTGCAGTGGAAACACTAAGCTTCCTAATAAGATCTAACAAAGAGACAACGATATTAATAGAAGCTTGTATTCTTGAGCGATGAAATGATGATAAAAATGCATTTGAAGCGTATTATTGGTGAGAGCGAGTGCGTGGTCGAGTGCACATCAAGTGGTGAGCGGAGGTCATCCGAACCAGCGCAAGCCAAGCACGGAGGTACAGCTGATAGTGTGAGGTAGACGGGACAGGCAATGCGACCAAGGAAAAACGGTGTACAATATTATATCATTTATTTAGTAAAATAAGATTTATATTTATATGTATGATAGATTTAAGGTATACATATTTATTAATATGGACCGCAAAAAAGTAAAATAAGAGTATACTTGCTCTAATGTAGTCTGAAATATATGTATTATATAATAACTACCAAACGGAAGTAATGGTTGGTCTCGAGCGACAGTCATAATGGTCAGAAATAATAATATGTAGGTACCTACCTACAAAGCATCAAAGTATAGACTGTCTGGTGCTACTTCGATTACTTCATTTAAAAAAGAAGACGCATAAAATTAACCACCAAAACTATTAATAATGGGATGGAACTGTATTGTGACAATATAAAAATACCGTCCATGCCAGTATTAAAAATTGTCAATAGGTTGCTTATGTAGGTTAGGTAGTAGGTGTGTCCATGTACTTTCTATTTGGTGGAAATTTGTAGGAAAACTTTGATCGTGCTGGGTCCATCGCTCATGTTTACAGAAAGATAAATGAAATGCGCTAGTAGGTACGTCCAGTAAGACTCAGTCGATGTCTCGATTGTACTCTCTCTCTTCTCTATAGGACATCTTCTAATTACCGGTTTTGTGGTCAGTTGTTGATGCTTACCCGTTAATTACCTACGTTTTCGTCTGTCACGGCCGGTGCGTGCTTAATGTCCGGATTAACGACGATGAAAACCACCACTGGCGGGCTTGCTGCTGGCTGTCTCTGCTAGGAAACAGTGCTGTCTGTGCCTAGTCAGCTCAGCTGTGGTTTCAATCGCCGCGCCCGGCCAGCTTGCTGTTATTTTGAGTTGGGGAAGTTTATATCTTGTCAAGGCAGAATTTTGGGAATTCACATAGGGAGTTTATGAAATTAGAACACAACAATTTACCTCGTCAAGTTTGTGTCTTGTTATCAATAGGATGGTAATCATCAGATTAACTATGGGCTACGGGTGTTCCTACTCAACGTTGCATAATCATTGTTTGTTATCAGTGAAATAAAGGTTTAATAAACGAGCGATAAAAATAATTTCGACTCCATAGAATATGATCGTAATACTCACATCCTCATAAAGTTGCTTAATGTAGCGAAGCAAAGTGATTCATACGGCTGGTACCGACGCGACGGCGGCGGCGGCGGCGGGAGGTTCTCTTCTATGGGACAGATACACCTGTTGCTGCGAATTTGCCTGGCTCTGACACTTTTATATCCCTAGGATTCACTTCTGTCTAATGTGGTGCTTTATTATCATGTTTCTTGCTACCTACGAGTATGTACATCTACAGATGGGACTTACAACAGCCGGTGCTGATAAATGTGCAATTCAATGTTTAAAGATTCGTCTCGATTTGTAAACCAAAATGATATCCATAAAATAAGGATCCATCACCGCACGCGTCACGCACGGCGCACGCACGGCACGCGCACGGTAGCCGCACCGAGGATTAACTCCGAGACCAGCCTCGGGCAGAATCAATTAAACGCGTCACGCGATGGACGCAGCACCGTGCAGCATGCACCACGAGACAAATAGTCGAGGAGTCAATGGGAGACGATCGGTGGACGGTCGTCATACATGATTTGTGACGGCGGATTTGTGGTGGAGGTGAACAACTTATATATGCTGTTATTTGATGGTGCCATGAATCTAACATTCGAGACCCTGTAAATTGAAAATGATGCTAGAAAAAAATATAAATGCATAAATTCAATACTTTACCACTAAATAATATGGATTCTGACATAAATTCTAGGCAATACAATAATGTTTAATATACCTTATATTATTGTCTTGTTAAGATCAATGATTTTAGTGTTAAACTGTGTATTCGGTGCTCGTTGCGCATGCGCAGGATTGCGTGGATTTAATAACAATTCTCGTGTCGATAATTCGATAAGTGTTTGTGTAGGCAGTGCGGATTCGGAGGTCGCAGAACAATGGCTTGCTGTAGTCAACGAGAGACAAATGTTGGATCCATTCTCGACCTCAATATACAGCTTGAAGCTAGGATGCGTGTACAATGATAAATTGAAGTTAAAACTATTGACATAAATATATATAAATAAATAGTTTGCCAGCTCGACACATTATCTATGATGCAACCATACATACACTTGTAGCTATCCTAGGTACAGTTTGTAAATAAAACCGGCCAAGTGCGAGTCCAGTCACACACGGAGGGTTCCGTACCATCGAACATAAATATTTTGCATACGTAACCCTGAAACGGGATTCATACAAAATCTGCAAAAGCCAACATGACGCCGCCGTCACCCATCCGAGCACTGACCGCGCCTGACGATATCGTGAACTAAATATTATCAAATAACAAATAAATATCAAAACATAAACTTTATAAAGCTGAGCAGTGAACACGGTGCGGCATAGGCCGCACGGGTGTCATAAATCTTGTTCAACTGCAAATTAATTATAGTCAAATTAAGTAGGAAAATAAAAATAGTTGATGAAGTGAAATCTCGCTGCGGCATTAGCGCTAATTGTGGACATAACTCTTCACCACGAGAGAAGCCGTCGGCTGCCGCCTGTTGAATTGTTTATATTGACTAAGAAGGTGCCCACGTAAATAAATACAATGTAGTCAAATATACCTCCGAATATTTGTTAATATAATAGATATTTGTGTTTATGAGCAACTCACTACTACAACTTTGTTGTCACCCATAAAAACTAAATGTGCTTTCTTTACGGCTAGATTATGCCGTGTGAAATGTACACCATTATTTATTTAGCTTATTTGAATATCAGTAACCGCAAAATAATCAAAAACTGCTTTGCCGTCGACACGTTGCAAACCGCAGTTCTAGATTCAATTAAAAATAAACTCCAGTTCAACACTTGCTTGCTGGCAAACAGTCAAACTTTGACTTTGAGGAATTAATTGGCGTAACGGCGTTGTTTTTAATTACGAGTCCAATGTCCGCCGTGGGCTGCGCCCGCGCCTAATGGAACCAGTTCCAGCTCTCCCAAACGTATCGCGGAGATATCTTTATGGACTCTAACTAGACTACCACTCTCACTTTTATCATATACATTTATTATTATTCAGAGAATACTTTAATTTGTATTTATATTTTTGGTAAAGTATCGCTTGCCTGCTGAAAAAAAATACAAATACATATTTTTTTGTATTTAGTTTAGAAATTCAGTAAGCTGTAGCTTATAATTATTGTTCTAGAAGTATCAGCTGTCAAACGAAATAATTAAATATAACAATTACGTATAAAAATAATTAATAATGAATACTGGACTCTACCTCGAAAATACGAATGGTAAAATCGATTTCTCAACATTACATAACCTTCACATAGCTAATGAAATGTAAATCTTTCAGATTCGACCCAGAAATACTAATCATACATAACTTTTTGCATAAAATTTAGATCACACGCGCTGTCACAGGGCTGTCACAGAGGTTACATGCACCTTCAGAAAAGTTCAGTAGATACATTGTTAATAAATAGAACAAAATAAACGTAGAAAGCTGGAAACTATATATGCTAACATCCCATGTTCCCTTTTCAAATAATCAGTGCGTTCGGCATTTGTTTTTCAAAATTCTCGTATCGTTTATCATCGCTCCCAGACCACAATAGACCCATTAATGAAGACAATTAAGCTCATATTCTTCTGTATCATTTATACAATGACACATGCCACAGTATAATTGCAACAGAAGCACAAATACGGAATGCAACACGTTGTTCATATAAATATTTACATAGGATTGTGTATGTATAATGGATGATGGATTAAATAATTGTGGGAGCCGTGGAAATGGCGCCTAGAAGCACGCCAGGGCATACAGAGCACTGCAAGTGCACGGGCCATCTGCATTTCATTGGACCCTAATCAGTATAATACAGTTTTATGGCTCCTTAGAGGCTGATAGCAGCTCTTCCAATTAATTATTGCGATGATTAATAATGCTGCTTCGAGACACTAAAAAAGACAACTTCTAACAAGTAGGCCCCCAACCTACCATCTCAAGTTTTATTTGGAATAAAACGTTAAAAATTTAGGTGAGTACATAAGTTAGTACATATAAAATTAATAATTGATATAAATTGTAATCAGAGTGTGGTATGCGCTCAAGGAGAGCACCTGTCCACACCCACTAGGAAACGTACACGTGCCCGCACACATGCACTCGCGCAGTCACACACCCGCACTCCCGTGTACACACAAACCGGTCCACAGCTACACGATAAAGCCAACAAACATTATTAAATTCCATTATTAAAGTGTTTATTTTGTATAAATCATGACGTCCTTGCGACAAATAAGATAAACTAAAATAAACACTTTTTATTACACCTCGTAAAATGATTCACTACCGTTAAATGTTAATGCGCTGATTTGAATATTCTGTCATCTGAGCTGCGCACGCGCCGCTTTATGTTCCTTTCTGGGTAATTTTCAGTTCTCCACCGAATTAGTATTGTAATGTATGTAAATACTTGCTAAAGATCCGTTTTTGTTTTGCACTCTTCATTCGAGGGCAGTCAGAGTATTATCATTATTGAGAAAAACTTAAATATTATTCATGAAATGTTAATTTGGAAGTGTTAAAGGCATAATTGAATGTTGGGCGCATTACTTTGTTTGTTTGGATCGTGCGTGCGTGGGCACGCCCCACGCGTGGGGCTGCGGCGACTCATCGAAACATCACTCATGAAAATATAGCAGTCAAAACTTTGTGAGTTAGTCGACCCTTTCCATTCACGTCGTATCCATTAGTTTACCAGTAAGTCTATTTGGACTCTCACAGTTTGGATTTTCACAGTCAGAAACCTTAGTTAGGTACCTGCCTACAGTTTTATTTTTGTTTCACTTGGAGGCGTTGGCAATTCTTCGTACTATTTGAGAGATGGATGGTGGACGCAATACCCATCATCGATACAAGTAATTATTATCGTGATCAACAGGTGCCTACCACTGTCCTCGAAATCATCGACAACTCGTCGGCTAACCTGTCAGCAGCCAACACTGGCTAACACCTTTAGCAGTCGCCTGCGCAAGTATAGGTGCTAAGGCGTTTTGACAGTTAGTTGCCCAACAAGTGGCTGTTCTAGTTAGTCCAGTTCGATTTGCGAGTTGCATCATCCACAATGTAACGCTGGTTGTAATAAACAAGTGGTCGCCCGCGACGTTGTCTGTCCGACAGACGACGGTAATGCTCGTAATCGGTTGCATTCAGAAGCTTATTACCTGTATATAAAAATACGGCAAGTTGCACTGAAGGCTGTTCTCTCTGTACTACTCGTACCAGCAATAACTGCTACTAGTTCCATTTAATAAAAAGGGTTATTTGTTACGAAATAATCGTGATAAGAGTAGAGAACTATGTTTTAAAAAAGTAATAATGTTACTATAAGAGTTCGAAATTAAAAGTACCTTTATATATCTTTTGATAATTTCCGACTCACAGTAAGAGTTTTTTGTCCTTACTGACTTTTTAGTATATACCTACAGTTTACAGATGTGTAGGTTAGGTACATGTGTAAACTGTAGGTACAGTAGTCTCGGTAACTTAACATTTACCTATAGAATTATATTTAATGCCTCCTTATATAAGCTTATAGTAGATAGAGTTTTTAGTATCGAGTATTCGTGGTAGGACGGGGCATGGGTGTATGCTAATCCGGGGCTCCCGGGTTACGTGCGTAATAGAACCGCTTCTAGTAATTTCCACTTAGTTCCAGGCAATTTTATTTATATCGCCCGTAAAGCATCGCAGCGCAGCGATCGGGTTCACTTCGTACAGTCTCGACCACTTAACATTCATGTGCGTTTAGGATATTTTGTGTTTAGTTCATACCTACATACGTTGAAATAGTGAACCCATTCCAGCAATCTACTTTTATTATTCTGTGTCGTGTTGTTGAATTAATTTCAAGTAAATGGTCAGCTATTGATAGCATTTATTTTAAATTAAAGAAGAAAGTTTTCAAATTTGCTATCACTTTTATTTTAAATAATAAATGCAAAGTTTCTTTTTTACGTTCTTTTTTAGCGACATTCGTTTAGAAAACTTTTCTAGGCGTCTGTATCAAAATTATATTTCATCGACGGCTCTGATTGAGCATATACATAAGTGGTAATGGTCCAGCCTGTCGCAGCATCGTGACATTAAAATCTACGCAACATTTGTTTGAAGCCCCAGGACTCAGGCAGGACTCAGAACCAGAACTGAACTCGGGACACCGGTTTAGGAGTTATTACATAGATTAAGTTTTTTGTCCCGACTCGATAGCTGTCATATTATTCCAACGATTTACATAAATGTCGGAATATCTCTTAATGATCGAGTTTTAATCTAAAATTGCTTTAACGGTAAAATTAGTATCGTAAAGAAGCCATACAAAAGATTTAAACGCGCACGTCTGACAAGATTCTCGTAAACTTATAAAAATAACAGTTTCATGCTTGTTACTTGTACTTATTGATTCATTTATTATTTATTAATAGTATTTAATGTGATTGAAAATAAATATTATTTATTATGATTTCCATAAAATTACAACTTTCTTTATTTCTTTGATTTAAATTGCGTAAGCGTGTACTCTCACGTAGTACTTTAGTTCCATAATATCGTAATAATTTCCCGTGAACTATTGATTTTCATTGATCGCCATCGTCGTAAATGTTAACACCTGATAGTCGTAGGCGTTTATCGACAAACTTTTATGACTTGTAAATAAAACTTCGGTTTCAATTGTCTACGGCTCGCACTCATTTACAGAAATCACTTTATTTAATCTGCTATGAAGATAATGTAGCAGGTCAGTTGCCGTCACCTCGATACCGATACCTGTTCACCTCTTAGTTTAGCCTGTTTTTAAATTGATTTAATTAGAGCTCTAAGCTATCAAATCAATGCGATTCTTAATGTCCACACCACAGGCATAGAAACTATTCATTATTAATAATGGAGTTTCGATAAAATGAACCTTCAAGAGCTGCTTATTTTTAAGTGAATATGTTTTCATTCTGCGGCGCCGCGGGGGTCCCTAAAGGTCCAGTCCCTCGCGGGTCCATCTCCGTACCAATAGGTTCATATAATATAATAATTGTTGACCATTTTCATTTAACGTACCTATATTTTTTTTATCCGCCATTAACAGGTATCACCGCAGGCGCACAATTTATTGGCGATTTGAAGGAAAATTGCAATTTTGTTCGCGGTTTAATTGGATGAGGATGTTGGGCTAAATGCTCCGGTGATTGGTCTTTATAACATAAACACTCGCATTTTTATCTAAAAAACATAGCGCATTCTGTTCTGCTTCGGTATGTTTTTTTTTTGTTTGCCAGTTGTGTGAACGACCCGTGGGTAGGTTAGGTACATTTTCCTTTATATTAACGCTGGTAAGCCTCCTGGTAAACCCATTCAAACAGTACCGGCTCCGCAATGTACGTCTATTCGGTCGAGTCGCTTCGCTGCCTCTCCAATCTATAGAGCATTTACGTCGCTGGAGACTGAGTACTTGCGCGTAAATGAAACGTTTTACGCGAACGCAGTAATGAGCATCTTATCGGCCGGCGCTCAGCGGATCTCGCCAGTTCGCGCCAGATAATAGAAATGTTGGGAGTAAAACGCGATGTTTATGTGCCCACGCAGCGACCACGCACTACAGGGGGATGCGTCGACCGCGGGCAACAAACAAATGTACGTTTCATGTTGCGATATTAATTGCATCTCTCAGTTACCATGCTAATCGATTGAACGTATGCAAAACTAACATCAAGCCAAAGCAACACCATTCGCGTCAATACAAGTATCTAATCAACATGCTTCTTATGCATAGTTATACGACACTGGTTTTTATAATTTGAGTAATGCATATTACTAGTACGGTTATACCGCAGCGCAGGTGTAGGTACCGGAGTTCACGCTTGTAATTCGCAGCGCGGCCGTCGACCGTCCGCGAGCCATATACGGCCGCAAAAAACAGCTATCAGTTAGTAAAAAGCAACTAATTACACGTCTTCATTTGACCGTGATGTGATGGCGTTTTTGCGGCGTGTTCCAGACGGCTGCGCGCGCGCCGCGTCGCTGGGAAACCGCCGGGAAAGCGTAAACAAGCGCAATTACCCACCCACCCTTCACGCCGTATATGGCAGCCGCAGGCCGCGGGCAGTTCGAGGACCCCGCGCAACACATAAATACATTCAGGAAAGTTACATCTTGTAAAATATAGCCGTCTGTGCAGGCAGGTGGCGGTGTTCGATAAAATATGACCAAGTAATTGTTGCTATTGAACGCACTGAAATTCAGTTTCATAAACATGTCATACCCTTCCATCAACATACCTAACTACGGTGCCAAGATTCCCTAGCAGATGCTGTGCTGATAATTAGACGGGAACTTTAAACCGGATATGTTTATCAAACATTCTGGTGAGCCTGTGTACTTAGGCGTCCGGAGCACTCATCTAATGTAAGTACTAAAAATAAGCAAGCTGAACATTTTTTGTTCTCGCTCATGTCAAACAACTGGTTTCAAAATAAATCACCGCCGAAATAACGCCTTCTCGACAATATAAATGTGATTATAATGAGTTTGTGTAATTCGCAGACGTGTTGATGCATGCGCGCGCGCCGATAGTTCCGACATGAATTATGTATTATATTATAATAATTATATTCAGACGCATTATTCTATTATCGAGTGATCATGTGTATCAGTTCGCGGGTTTGATTAGCGCTGATATTGAAATGACTGTAATGAGAGCTCATTGTGATCTCGGTAATGTGTGTAATTATTGCATAGAGTGTTTTTTGGGAGCACATAAACTAGGAAAATAGATATGGATAAGTATAAATAGTGTTATGTACGAGGCAAAGTATTTTAATTTGTTACGTAGATTCACGCACGATATGTCGAATGGTAATTCAAATCATATTTAAATTATCATTTTGTTCAGTGATTTTAGAGAAATTTGAATTTTTATCTAATTTTGTCCACAATTTATTTGTAAGTTTCGTAAACCAATTTCGGTAATATCATAAGTTACCCGTAACGGAGGCTAAGCTTCCATAACCGTACCTAAACTTATGTTGAAATTCTAAAATGTAACACAAATACCCCATAAACAACCTCGCTGATGGCTTCTCGGCCCACCAGCACGGCCCACAGAATACCGCATACCTCCCACACGACTGCTTCACACCACTCAGTAGGTACATAAGTAGGTACCGTATAGCCAAGCCACAGCCTTCTAAATAGTTGGTAAGCCACCCACCAGAGAGCAACAGGTACCTACAACATCGTAGAATAGTGATTACATAGTATCAGAAAAGGTATTCGAAGGTAGTCCACCTGGTTTCACAATTTTCACATATCATGTGGGCAGTACCGTCGCGTCGTCTGTGTCCTGCGTTATAACTATGGAGCAAACTAATTGAGGTATTTGATATCAACATTATGAAATTGGATTCAAATAGTTAATATTTTATATATGTTTATGTAAACTCTTTAAACTTAGTAGATATTTATTTATATTTATATATCAGTAGGTAATTGTTTATGTATTTTCTGTAAAGTATACATTAGTCTTTAATACGCCACCGTCTATACCTTTACAATAATTACGTGTCCATCCAAAGGTTGCCTGGAAGAAATCGCTATTAGCGATAAGGCCGCCCATTGTGCAACTATTTCTGCGTTTGTGTTTTCCTGTCTTGTTATTCTATCTTGGTGTGCAATAAAGAGTATTTCTATTCTATTCTATTCTATGAAATGTTAACGACATCTGCAAGACCGTGGGCAACACCTGGCATAGACCAGTGCAGAACCGAGTGTACGAGATGAACATAAAGAATCCTATACCCAAAAGCAATCCCAAAAGCCGTTCATTACATATATATAAATATTTATATTACCTAAGTAAGCAAAATTTTGATCGATTTGGAAAAATTTTAATTAGTAAAGTCAGGGGGAGGTACCCTCGAAATTATTTTTTTCGTTACTTCGTACTTTGTCGCGGTCATTAATATGCATATTTACATATATTCTCTACGCCAAACTACATATTTATAGTACTAACTAACATTCTCGGAGCTGAGCTAACCCCTGACATAGGCACACAGGCACACAGGCACACAGGCACGGACAGGCGTACATAGTGAAACTTTATGGGTTAATATTCAATATGAGGGCTTGTTCATGACGGAACCCTAAAAAGATAACAATCGTACTGTTTCCACGGCAAGGGTCTTAGATAGTTAGTTTTGAAGAACAGATCGTATAAATAAAATAACCCTATGAAAACCCTTCTCGAGCTGATCCGTGCAACTACGGAAACCTACATTGCGTGCGTAGATCAACAACCGATGCTGGTACAGTTTTACTTAAGCATATATTGGATGCCTGGGATAAAGCAAAAAACGCTATTGGTATATTCTGTGACCTTTCTAAGGCTTTTGATTGTGTAGATCATGCTACATTAATTGGAAAATTGAAACACTATGGAATTCAAAACAAGGCACTGGACCTTATGCAATCATATTTATCTGATAGAGTTCAAAAAGTAGATATTGGTAAAGAAAGATCTAGGGGCTCAAAAATTGAATTAGGCGTCCCGCAAGGATCAATATTAGGTCCTTTCTTATTTTTAGTATACGTAAATGATATCCCCTTTTTAGCAAAAGATCTGTGTGATATAGTCTTATTTGCTGATGATACTTCACTGATTTTTAAAGTTGATAGAAATAAATGTAATTATGACGATGTAAATGATGCGCTTTCACCAATAACCTCTTACTCAATGCTAAAAAAAACCAAATGCATTAAATTCATGTTACCTAATGTAAGAGAAATTCCAACGAAGATAATGCTAAAGAATGAGATTGTTGACTTTGTAGACTCTACTGTTTTCTTAGGGTTACATATTGATTCCACTCTTCAATGGAAACCCCAAATTGATGCTCTCACAGGCAGACTTAGTTCAGCGGCCTATGCAGTTCGAACAATTAGATATATTACCGATGAAGATACAGCTAGGTTAGTTTATTTCAGTTACTTTCATAGTATTATGTCTTATGGTATTTTGCTTTGGGGACAGGCAGCTGACATCCAGACTATCTTTGTTCTCCAGAAAAGAGCGGTACGCGCAATTTACAAATTAAGCCACGCGACTCTTTGAGAGAATTATTTAAAGAAATAAATATTTTGACAGTAATATCGCAGTACATCTATGAAAATCTTATGTATACGCACAAAAATAGAGATAGCTTTTTGAAAAAGTGTGATGTTCACTATAGAAATACAAGAAACAAGAACAAATTACACATCCCAGCATATAGATTACGAAAGGTAGGGAAATCATTTATGGGCAATTGCGTGCGCTTCTATAATAAGCTTCCATCTGAAGCAACTGAACTCCCTATTCGTAAATTTAAACAGTACATTAAACAAAATCTTATCAGGAAGGCCTTTTACTCCATAGATGATTACATCAATGATGTTAATGCTTGGCCAGATGTCGCTCCGTTCCGCACTGACAGCAGTATGTAAGAAATTCAATGTTCTGTTTAGCTTTATGGAAATTTTTGACATCTAACTAAATCGTATTAAATTTAGATTTAGAAAACATGTATTAGACACTTAAGTGATATTATAATGTGCTAGTGGTTTCTTTTTCACTTCTTCCACTAGTGGACAAAAAATTGAAGTGAAGAGAATATCAATAACACCTTATTTCTTATTTGATAATAATAACTATGTATATAGTATACAATTTGACTTGTCTAAGTGCTTATTTTGTAAGCCTAAAGAAATAAAGTTATTGATTCTGATTCTGATTCTGATTCTGTGGCCCGACATACACTTTGCGAATACCTTGGGTGGAGGGAAGAGGAGCGAGCAAATCAATCTACTAAATGTTTCAGAAAAAT
This sequence comes from Eupithecia insigniata, assembly GCA_947859395.1. NCBI lineage: Eukaryota > Metazoa > Arthropoda > Insecta > Lepidoptera > Geometridae > Eupithecia > Eupithecia insigniata. The sequence continues at coordinate 458,099 of OX402000.1, forward strand.
AATTGCTGACGGAATCACCATCTAGACGCCCCCGTCCCCATGTCATCAAAAATTAGCAAAGTAGAGACCCCGACCCCTTCAGTGCGTATACTTGAATGGCCCCCCAGCGCAGTGGGGCGATCAGGACTGATGCTGATAATGACGTGAATTATTAAATTGTACTAACTAAGCCGCAAGGTACTGTTCTCGGTAATTCAATAAAGCATGACGTTTCACCGACTGCCCCGTCTTACTTATTAGCAAATAAGAGTTAAAATCTCTTGTAAATACCTTTCATAAACTGGTCTCTTTATGGTCTGCCATGGAGTGCCCGCGGCGGCGTAATGACCGCGCACCACCACCGCACCGCACCGCACCGCCAGGCGGCGCCTTTATCCGCGTCCACTGATAAACCTCAAACGTTGATGGGTAAAGACAATTAAAAAAAATTAGCAGAAATAGTAGAGACTAAATGTAGGATTATTTCGAGTACTTTAATTCCTTTAAGATTTTAATCGCATAATATATGATAATCTGCGGATAGTGAAGCTCTGCGGATAGTGAAGTCGATGATATCTGAGATAATATCTGTACTTACTTTTATTTTTACTGTGAGGTATTTTAAAAAATTATAATAGTAAAATAACGCTGATATTGCTGGTGTTTATGTACAAGTTGCGATGCTAGTTGCAAAAACCGCTATCATGGTAGAGGCGTTATATCTTGGAATCTAGTAAAAACAACACTGTTATATCAAGTGAATAAGGATCACAATGAAGCTGGTTTTGTGGTGTAAAGTTTTTGTAAGCTAATTCATGTATGTGTACATTGTCGATAATGGCTGCGTTTTCCTCGGGCCGTTTCGTGTTTTCCCACGCGTATTAATTTGATACTGTTTACTTTGTTTTTACTGAAACTACCGTAACATTAGCATTATATAATTATACAAATTTGCACAATAAAATAAAATGCCTAAACCTAAATAAAACGAAGCTACAGGCACCAAAGTAGTTTTAGTTTCGCCACCAAAACTCAACATTATTGACTAACGTTACTTGGAGGACTCCTATGTTCAGCAGTGGACGTATACGGGCTGATGATGATGAAAAAAATATATTTTGTTCTTTTAATATTATACACAAGACACCCAGCCCCAGGGTATTTTATATTGTATACGATTTTAGTTTTATAACGACATAAATAAATACATAATAGGGATACATTTCTAATAGAATTCATTACCGAGACATAACTGCCATGTTACGGAGTGGAATGGCTCCCGTTCGCGATCGAACATGGAAATATAATTAATCAATAATTAATAACTCAGGTTATATAAACTGCAGGACAGATCAATATCTTTTAACACACAGGTCATATCAATATCATTGCTATTTTTGTAAGTTCTACTAGAACATACCCACAAGTTTATAAAAAATTATTAATGCTGGACCAATCCACACAGCGTCATCTAGCCCCAAGCTTAGTAGAGCTTGTGTTATGTATGGGTACCGTCACGTACCTATACCTGAGGTAGATACATATGTACATAGTTGGAACTGAATACTAAAAAGGAACTTCGTTTGTGTAAAACAATATAAAATAAGTTCTCAATTTCATGTTTTATTTTATTCAGAAGGGCAACCTGTACTGCAAATATACTGGTTCTGTAACTGCAAAGCTTCTGGTCTTCTGAATCTATTTTGTCAAACGCACTCATGGAGCGCAAGATACAAGCATTCTTGCATAGTTCGAGTGCCACTGGCACTGTTTTCTTTATTATCATGCATAATAAATAAAATGGTTTTTGTAAATATTTTTATCATTATTAAGTACCTATAGATAAGTTAACTATAGATAACGCGAGATTTTAAACTGACAACGATGAGGTACCTATGTAAAAGAGTGAAAACTAGTACCTACCTATTTGCTAAATGAAACGTAGCCACAACAATAAAATGCACAAAGGAACAAGGTAACTCAATAAAACAGCTTAATATTGCATTACACAATAAATGTTCCTAAAATGATGTTTTTTATATACATATATATACATAAGTAGCGTTCGCAAGGAAATAAGCATTAAATAAAAGTGGCAACTGCGTCTGAAGGAAGCACGCTTCAACGGTTCGACTCGCCTCTACTATCAAACATTGTAAACTACCAAACTGGTTTGCTAACACGAGGCTGTGGTAAATTAGCGTATCTGACGTTCACCGATAACATACGTACACGCCTAGTCAGTCAGCAGCTATGACACCCCCAGTATCTATTTACTAATGGCTGCAGAAACTCTTTAACCAGCTGAAAACAGTTTAGTAAATTACGTCCCAACTTTTCAGTTTATCGTCCTCAATAAAAACGATTGGTGCTGATCTGAAAGACCTATGTACCAGTACATACATATGTTTATTTATTTATTAGGAGTACCATCAATAGAGACAACACAAAAATAAATTAAGTAACAATGAGAAGGTTCTTAGATCTAGGCTCTCTACTTTATAGGCATCTCATCTAATATACCTACAATCAGAGCAACTCAACTAATATAAATAAATTATTATGTCATAATAATCATTAGCTTGAAATAAACATAACATAACATTTTATATATTTACCTATAGACAGTATATACACGCAGTATGCTTTTCTAGAGCTAGTATCATGTCTGTGTTTTCTAGGGCCTTCAAGAATGTCGTCACAGGGATGTAGACCCCCCTTTTATCTATGCTCCTATAGTTTGATCGTCCAAGGGACGAGATGACACAGATAACCTCTGAAAAATTTACGTCAAACCCCTTCGAGTTACGTCATTAGAGGAGTCTATGAAAAACATAGATGATCGAATACAAAATATTGAGGTCGGTGATGATTTTAGTGTTTTTAAAGATTTTTCAGGGGAATAAGGGTTCCAGTGACCTTGGGAGTCTTCATACGTATACAGTTTTGTTGGTGGAATAATAGTAGATTATGAACCGAGCGATAGAAGTATGTCATACGGGATTCAACGACGCCCGTGCGTGACGTATGCGTCATTGCGTCATTGAATCGAGCGTATCTCAGGATTCTAGAATAACTCACGAGCAAAGTGAGGACGTAACTAGAATCTTGAGTCCGAGAGGGATTTAATCACGCCCAAGATGAAGACAGTTTTGTGCACGAGGAGCATAGAATATGCTCCTTTTCACACATTCTGCGAGTAAATAGTAAAAGTTTGGTTACGTGTTCATTCCGCCTTCTGAACAGAGGTTAGTTCGAATGTCGAAGGATCTATTGATCGTTTTAGTAGACATTTTTACATATTTTATACGACACCTGCTCGGAAAGTTGCCTATTCCTTTTCCAAATATAAGATAGAGAGTAAGTCATCGCAGGCGTATGGGAATCCGGGAGGAAAAACTCTATGGAATTTCATTTCTCACGTATTATAGCGGGAGGGAAAAGTGTATGGAAATCCATTTCTAACTTGTTCTTTTTTTATTTTCTATAAGATCGGAAGCTATGGTTATTTTCATTATAGGTAAAACGACAAAAAGTTTTTACTCCAAGTCCGCTTATGCCTCTTTCGAATTCCGAACGATATTTTGAAAAAAGAAACAATGAGGCTGGCGCGGGAAGTTCTTCTAAATTTTAATTTGGTATAGGCAATTTTATTAATTCTACAGAATGTCGTCCGTCGAGTGATAGTGAAACTTTTATGACACCGCCAGAAATAAAAGATTTATCCTGCTTTTTATTTTGACCAAGGAAACTTGTCCTAAGAGATTCATTCTGAAACTTGTTCTAAGAAATTCATTCTCATTTAAATTTGTTTGTATTTAGTAAAACCTTCACATGTTTGAGCTAACAGTGCCAACTTGCTTTCGGTTGGAGATACATGACTTATAAAGTCTGTTTTACAAGCGCAGTGTGTGAAAAAAATTCAAGTTTTAGTATAGATTCCGAATATTAAAGTTTCTGTCTATTTATCTATATTTGGGGGTAGAGTTGCATGTTGTTTTATGGTTTAACATTAAAACCATAAAACAACACATATCATAAATGTAAATACATAGGTATCGCGTTGTCATTTAATTTTATATTAAAACCTGATAAATTCAAAAGTTATGTCATCATCAGAAAATTACGCTTCGCCTTCTTTACGCTATCATGTGACAAGCTGTCGTTAGTTATAATTACAGGTTATTACAGTTCATTCATTGAGCCGTGGGATTCCCATTAGCACGCCATAAATTAAGAGTCAAAAAGCGCGACCTACCGCACCGTCGATGAATATGCAAAATGTAACAAAACAGTCCTTCATCCTTCCCTGTGCTGGGTGCGCGTTAGTATCTGGTGGTTCCTATTTCCATAAATTTTTTGTCAGGTCGCGTGCTGTTGGTGGATATACAATTAATAACTCCTATTGCTGCTCGTGTATTTGTCCAAAATACAATGAATAGTGCTGATGTTCTGGAAACCACAATGCGGTCCTGATACTTTAACACATTAGACTTATTTTATAACTAGTATTTTAGAATCAAGTCCTGTTCTTCTAATTAGTGAATAATTTATTTCAAGCCGCAATCGCCACATACTAATCAGTCGCGCAAAAACCGCGCGTTACAATTATGACAGCCTGCGCGCGCGTCTATATTAATTACTTAAGACTTCTATCTACTGGGAATGCAAGATAAACCTTAGTCAGCAGATGTAAGATTCAAATTAACGTACCATTACAACTCGACTAAGTTTCAAAAATAAATACATATACACATCTTATTAATTTTGGCACACGAGCTGTCACACAAGAACCGGAATGTGTGTGTATCACAGAGAATCGAATTGAACGGCAGGCACGGGTGATGTGATGATCTCAAGTGCTTGTAATTTCCCTGCACTTCTGAAGCAGACAGTTTAGCCGCGAATAAATAATGCGAGATTATGCAAAGGCGATGATACCGCAGTTAAAGGCGACCTTGACATAGACCCATAAATAAGAATATCTTAAGCACTCATACATATGGACGCCGGTTCGCACACTCAAATATGGTAAGTGCCGGCTTATGAATAAATTTTATTATTTAAAACGCGGAATGTTCATTACTAAAACAAATACTCGTAAGCGTAGTAACACAGGCTGCTCCTTTCGGGAGCGAGCGAGCATGACACCCGCTCGACCGACGACGACGGGAGGACGCTACGGATGTCTACGACTAGTTACAGCAAGATGGCCAAATAATGACCTAGATCGGATGGAAAAGGCTCTCACGAATGAATGGATACCTGGAGAGACAGGGACGACATCGCGTGGCTCCCGTTGATTGATGTCACAGGATCTCTACAACTCGCCACTATGTGCACAACTATGTGCTTCGTGCCACGAGCTCATCAGATCAGATTATAGTCATAGTTTTTGTTGAGATCGGTTGGATTTAGTGCTAAATGAGAGCTCAAGGTGAGCGGGGTGAGCTGCGCCCACGCACCTCGCGCAGGGCTACCATGCGGAGAGAATCAACATCGCTTTTGGATACTATTGCGCAATGCGACAATCTAATACGATTGGGAAACATTGCACTGCCCACCAGGATTTGCGATTACAAATCTATCGAGGTGAAGATAGTGCCTAATCGTCGTCTGCCATATACTTGACACTTTTAATTTATACTTCAAGTTTTTTAGAGTGACTCCACAAGTGGAGCAGCCCTGCTTTAGCGTTACGTCAGCGTCAAAATAGCCGTAGAATCTGGGACCTACAGCTCACCTACTGGTTTAATACCTCGATACATTGAGTTGGGTAAACGACACCCAGGTGCGATTCAGATTGAAATTTATTGATGCAGGATTATGACATAACAATAATAATACCTACATATACTAATCAAAGACAGAAAATAATGCAGTGATATTGAGCACGGGGGAGCAATCCTTTTTGCTTCAGCTTTTGGTCGGTTTATATCCCACTTTGAGATAACAGCTTGGTAGAACCTAAAGGTGCTATTAAAGGTATCTTTCGCTTTTGCCTTAAATCTGTTATTATTCTTCTTGCATCTAAAACACAAAAACTATGATGATTCTAAGCAATTTTAACATAAGACAACTGATCCTAGTCCAGTTTCCTTTTCTTGGTTCAGTTTGATTTCGACAATGACATTTAACGCTAAACCAAGTTAAACAGATCATTAGTAGGCGCCGGCGGCCTTGCGGTGACCACATTTATTGGTATATTTGAATAGATTTACCGATAGTTGTTGGCTGTGGCGGGCTGAGGCGTTGATATCCTTGAAATTAATGTTGAAACAACGATATTTTGTTATTTGGCTACCCAGGTAGGTATCCCACCTTCATCCAGTGCCATTTTTACAGTTTTTATCTGTAAGTTATCAATTGTTTCTAAATTATATCTTGAATGTAAGTCAAAATCAATCACCCTGTAGTTTTTTCGGCTGTGACGGATGAGCGCATCATCTGTCTTCATCCGACGAAACAAACGTGTTATCATCGCGTTCATCGCTAGTTATTGATAATCTTTCAGTTCTACAATTTATTTCAACAACGAATTCATTTTCATCATTACGGACATCATTACGGATGAGTACGGATATTAGAAATTTTGAATGGACATTCTTTCGGAGGTTCAGAATGTTAACTTTCTTTAAAAAAATCATATAGAATGTAACCAAGTTATCCCTCTACAATCGTCTATGTAAGTAAATATATCTCTGGGTTTTTTTTTTTAATAGTTGTAAAATTCCGTATCACTTCCTATAGATATGGTATGTTTGACGACTCCTAAAATTATCATAATTCAATTACCAGCTGATCACAAAAACAAACCAATGTAAGTACCTCCTAACGAATCCGTGGTAAGTGCGCCATATTAATATTAATGCGTTGAATTGAATAGATCGCATACGATACGAGGCGGCGCGGGCGCATGTGTGATACCAACAGCTCCTCAATTATTCTATTCAACCTTACGCTTTTTATAATGGCATTAGACCAGCGTTGGTTCAGTGAGATGAGAGGTCGCCTTTCGATCGAAAGGTTTTCAAACATAGACGTGTTTCTACTGCGTTTCTGAAACTGATGTGTTCAGTAGGTGAAGAGTTTATTTAGCAACATTCAGATCATTCTGAAATGGACTGATAGAGCCACAAATTCTTAACTCTATTTATATCTACATACATAGGAGCTAATTAATCTTGATTATGTTCAATTCTGACAAATTAAATAGTTTCAACTTGACACCAAGTGCCAGAGTTTTTATTACCCATTTATATCTAATCTAGGAAGGTACAGTAGGTGTCGTGCCCTTGAATGCATATGTCAATGAGCAACATTTAATACGACTTCGGCGTTTCCTGTGACGTCACCATGGCACTTACGCACGTCAAGACATTGTTACTATTTTGTATAGATATATAGCTACTGTTAAATATCGTAATTCTCTACCGTCATTGTTTGGGGTATGCACATTCAGCCGGTCAGTCAGACGTCAGGTCAGTGGACGAGTGCTGATGAGGGCATAACCTGGTATGGAGATATGTAGATTAATGAATCTACATCTACTAAGTATGTACCTACAAGTTACATACCTATGTTATAGTACTAACTAATCTTATATTTTATCGGCTATTATGAGTGTTTTACTGGGTATCATAAAATGCAGGAAACCTTGTTTAGAATAATGTGTTTACTCAAGCCGTGTAGGTTTTAGTATAGAAGTGGAAAAACAGGTTGTTCTCTATAATTAAATATAATGCTGTTTATCTGAACGATAGATCAGGAAGGACGCTAACTCATAATGAAATAGGACTAGTTATTGTGATTAGTATTATACAAATATTCACGCCCGCATTACCTACTTTAGCGTCAGAAAAACTCTAGGCATCTAGAGAACTCTGACACCCTCTCTCACCCTCTGATACAAATTCGTCGGCCATATGCGATGTTAATTCGTCGTCAAAAAGATAATCCGAGGTAAATAAATAGCTTGTCAAAGACCGCAACATTTAACGCCAAGCAACGGTTGTTTTATCTGGGCAGGTGGCCATGGGCCGATTCTGTCATGGATATGTGTCAAAGCGCTGGTTAGCTGTGTGGTGTGACACATTGGATTAACTTTATAAACTACTTTCAAATGTGTTTAGGTAGATAGTAGGTACCTACCTACACACACTAACTTCGTCATTTAACAGAACATTTGCTTGTGTGGGATTTTTACCTATACAGTTTAGTTTGGTTTTGTTTTGTCTCTATTTGTCGTTTGTTGGATTTTACTCCCAACGACTGGTATAGACGGTGTAAGAAGTAAGTGATCTATTGGGCAAGTGGCTTAGATTCTCAGTAAGAAAAGTGGAAAATTGTCTAACAACAACTTGTTAATATTTCCAAAATCATTCCATCAGCGTCAGCATCAAGTAAATGATTCCCATAGCGGGCGGCGCAGTCCCGTTCTAAGCTGCAGTAAAGGGTGTCCGTAACGACAAGAGGAAGGCAGCGTACGTGCCTCACAAAGCCGCGGAGGATATTATCCTAGGCGGTATTAGGCGGCGCGACGTGCCGCGACACTGGGGGTAAAAAACATTGCTTTTTATACTGTGAGCTATGTTATTTCTATGGGATTTGTAGCGTTTTATTGAATTTGTGAATTTTTGTAACGGATATGACCGGTTAGGTCACGGCGTTGCCGTTAGATCCATCCGTCTTTGTGCACAGAGTGATTCCATAATCTATATGCTTTTTATACCCATTATGGAGATTGTCTATTTCTCTCTGATGCAAAATTGCAAAGCCAATGTATAGCTTTAAATCGGCTGTAGGCATATACATATTTGTGGTAACTTAACAAATCAATCACTCGGGGTGATCAAAAAACGCCACAACAGCGGCGGAAAGCTCAGTGATTGCAAATCCAGAACTAAGCAACACAAGCAATCACAAATCTTAAGCCGACTTACGTAATACAATCAACGATTCGTTTATTTCTAAATGTTGCAGACAAATCCTTCTGTCACACATGACATCACCAAGCAACTACTGCATTCCACAGAACCTTATGTTCAGGGATGAAAGGCTAATTTGAGTTAAACTGTTGGTATGGAGATGTGTTAGCCAGATCCGATTATGTGTACGATAAGTGTCGAAGTCGATTCGTCGACAATGGCTATCGCAGCATCTCAGCTGACATGTTCCGTAAATACAGAGGTTTGTGACTTAGAGATGATGTCGATAGGTTACTTGTATTTCTGGAACAGTATTATTGATTGGTTTTTCAAATATTCTTGGAACTGGGAACTAAAGAGAACGCAAACCAGTATGTCATGGAACCAAAGATAAGGAAAAATCGTACAGCATATTTCTTTCTCGTATTTGGAATCGAAAATGGAGATGTATACTAATTTAAGAGCGCTGAGTTATATGTACCATATAAATAATTAGCTTGGGGCTAGATAATGCCGTGTGAATTGTCCAGTATTATTTATTTAAATCAATGTTGACGAGCTCGATATAGGCAAGCCACAAAGCTTTATCCCACCTCAATTAACTGAGAACAGTTATCATTACGTTTGGGTATAACAATCTTGATTGTATGAACGCCTCAGAATATGCTGCAGAATCTATCGAACAAACAATAAGAGCCAGAACACAAGGAAGTATCACTACACTAACCGAGATTCGGAAGTACGATAGTGAGAACTGGCAGGCTCAGGTCCGCAAGGTCACGACCCGCCGGAGATACCATCTACCAGCCGAGTCCAAAACCGTGGGAGCCCGTAACAATGCGCTTTGTACCGCCACGCCATAAATACACTATATTATGGTAATTAAAAGTTCACGTCATTGGCTGCGACAGCTGATGAACTGATAAGCTCCCGGTACCGTTAACGTGTTATCTGAGCTATTTGTTTCTTGGACCTAATAGATTGAGTTAAGAATTTGAAACTTTTCACTCACTATCGTTATGACGATCTGAAATGGATTTGGGAATGTTTCCATCATCGAAACTTTTATCGTCATTAATGTAGTTCGTGACTCTTTCTTATGTGGTTTTCTGCCTGCTTTGTTTTATATTTATCATGTTTATAAGATTGGACATGCATGAAGTTACATGACAATATCTTTGCTACAAAATATACATTTTCTGTGCTATCAAACCAACCTTCTGCCTACCTCTACCATGACTGTAAATATTTGCCAATTCTTGCTCTCTTCTGTCTGTCAATATTATCATCATGTAAACAACGTGCCTGAATGACGTCCGACACGGTCTTGACGCCTGCAGAGTCGAAACAATGCGAGATATTCTAATCAGCTGAGGTCGTTGCCCATGGCTGGGAAACCAACAACAATGGCGGGGCTCCCAAGATACTGAATTTGATGCTCGTGGTTACAACCAAAATATTGTTCGTAATGACCGAATTTTACGTTTTCAGGCAGATCTATAATAATTAAGTTCGCTCAATTTATAAATTCCCGAAGAAGGTATTCTTAAGAAAAATCAAACAAAATTTTCTAATACTCTTAATATTAGCAATTATCGTTTTCCAGTTTGTAGTTGCGACGTCAATGGGTCAAGAAATACAAAGAGAACACAACTAGCTATTAGAACTCCCGGGGACCCCGGAAGCGTCACATATCAACCAACACATCAGCATTTTTCCTTTGTTGCGCGCGCGCAGGCATAAGGAAACACCTTGGACTTCTACGACAAGCGCGCACAAAATACAATATACCTTAACCTCTACGAAATAAAGTCGGTTTTATTTAGCACTTTTTAGTCTTTGATGTTAAATTAAACTTCGAAGTAATGTAGACTCTATTTGTGGACAATGAAGGTTGAGTTTAGCGGTGTGTTCCGCAAGTCACGCATTCGCAAGGACGACGCTTGCAGATAGCACTGATAACAAAATGTGGAAAAATAGCTTTTTGTTCGCAGGAAGGCAAGACATGTAGGTCGAATGTGTAATTTAGCTTATAATAATTCATAAATAAATAATTTAATTAGGTATTAATTGTAGAGTTTATTATGTTTGGATATTTCGCTTTATGAAGATCTAAGACTCTTTGCAAAACAGTTTTTCTGAAACCACGATTTTGAGATAAGTCTATTATTTTTCTAATTAAAATTCGTACTTAGCGTTATTGAAGAATACGTGTGAGTGAAGCTATTTCTTTGCACAAGTTAGTTGCTGATTTGAATGGTCGAGGAGTCACCTACTTCGGTACAGTACAGACGCCTCCGACTCCGGTTGTAAGTCTTGGTGTATAAAATGATTCTTTTCGTAGGTTTTTGTGTAACTTTCTCTGTGAAATCAAAAAGCTCAGTTATATTTGTATGACCTCTGACCCGGCACATGTTACGGTCAAACAATTAGTCTAACAAACCAATCATGTTGCCGTTAAATTGCGCATTAAGTGGTTTGTTTGATTGGCGAGGTTGCAGCGTGCAATTACCAATTACAGGTTTCGAAAACCTTACTCAGTTACCTATGAACTAGTTATAAAGGATTGTGGAAACTTGGATGTATGACGTTTAATTTTTTGGTTGTCCTTGTATCAAATACTGCATATTTGGTACAAGTATCCAATCTTAAATTGCACGTGGTATATAATATAGCCCGACTCCATACTAGGTGACCCGTGACGTAGCACGAACGAACGCCGCAACCTACGCTCCCACCACCCTGGTATCAGTTAAACCAACCACTTTATTTAAAAAGCTCATTAAAAAGTAAGTGCTGAACACACTTGCAATAAACAGTTATGAAGTATATCGCGTCGTAAAGTCCGTATAAAATGAAATGTCAGGCTTGCGTGACTACATACTGTGTTTCCAGCTATTCCATCCGAAACACAAATATGGAGGTAATTTCTAATTGAATCGTATTATGTTGTCAGTGTGAAAAGCTGTGATTCGCTATTGGCATGTGTTTTGGCAATAAGCTGGTCATTGTGGCTCCTAATGACCACAATATAGTCGGGTGAATTAGTTTGAATTATTATTTCATTAATTTTGATTGAAACAAAACTTTTGTGAGCTATTATGGTCTTCATAAGATTTTATAAAATCTTGGTTACCATTACCAATATTGCAAGCTAGAAGATAAAATAGGTAAGTATCAGTGTAGAGTTAGTCAAATATTTGGCAACTTTTGTCATAAAAGTTTAGTTATCATTCATCTACCTAGTTTATAATGTTTTATTTAAACTACGTGTATAATGTACAGAGTGAGCTGTCCTGATTCCCCCTATCTGAACCCGTGTCTTAGGGTTTAAAAAAGGGTGGCCCATCAGCGCTGATCGATCATGTTATGACAGCGGCGCGTCCACGCCTATTGTCTCCTGCGGACCTGGCGGATGTGAGAAACTGGTGTTAGAAGATGCACATGAAGAACACTTGTAAGCAAATAATCTGCTGGGAGCCCATGTATGTGAATACACCTAGCTGTGTTACATGCCCTCAAATCAATTTTGGCCGCAGACATTTTGCAACAAGTTGGGTCAGCGAACAATTATCTGTCGCTAGGTTACAAGTGTTTATCGGAACAGCTGGTTGTACCATTGATTTTATGATTTGAACAAGCTTTGACCCAAGTTAAGGATCTCTTAAAAGTACCGATTCTTTAACTTCGTCGATAAAATATTTAAAAGCACATGTCTTATCCAAATATTCCTTTCTCACCGCGCGCATATTGCGGGCCGGCTAAAGCCCAAAAAGAGGGTAATGCTATTGTGGCCGGACGATTGATGGCAACCCCGGATTACTGATAACGCCTTATTTAATTTCGATAGAATTTCCAGCTTTGGACACATTGAAAGGGTCAGTGAGCCATCATGGTGATGTTATTACGTACCAAGCTTTACGCACTACGGGTTGTCTTATTTGAAAATATAAGCATGTTGTATATCATGAACTTTTTTACATAAATCTCTCACACCTAAATCTAAAAAGCTGTCTGACGGTATTGGCTTAAAGCCTATTTTAAAAGAATTATGTACCGTAAATATGTACATGTTTTTCTTATTTCGTCTCATTTTTAGGGTTCGGTTCCTCAAAAGGAAAAACGGAAATTTTATAGGATCACTTGTTGTTCGTCTGTCCTTCTGTTCGTCTGTCCTTCTGTCCGTCTGTCAAACCGGCTTGAAGATATCGAGTTGAAAATAATAACAAATACCGTAACCGCTCGGAACCGTGATATAAATCAAACTTTAAGTCCACGCAATCAAAATCTACACCTATTTTTTTTTTTAAATCTCCATTGGAATAACATGCACACGACAAAACATATAGCGTAGGCCTACCTACTTCCTTAGCATAGCATACCTTCTTCCCGTTGATGTAGAATCATGAAAGGCAAGAAGCAAGGTCTTATAGCACACACACAAAACCATAAATAAGTAGATTCTTCACAAAAAAAATGATTCTCGCCCTGTTCTTCAGCCTATAGGATCCTGTCGACCTAAAATCATAAAATTTGGTAAGAAGCAAGGTCTATTAATTATACGGAACACGGAGCCACGCGAGTTCAACTCGCACTTGACGGTTTTATTTTGATTTCAAACGTGTGTCGAGACTTTAGTACAAAACATGTAGGTCATAATTAATTTATATTTTAACATAATTGACATAGACATAGACATAGACATTCATTTATTGCATGCTCACACCATGTTAGTACCTCACTCATGTTTTAAGCTAATAAATGATTCTTATTCGTAACTCCTATTGTGGATATACTTGTAGTGGTTTAGTGAGGGCTAGATGATGCTGTGTGAATTTTCCGGAATTATTTACAAAAAAAAAATACAAAATAATTTATTTCACATGAAATATACAAAACAAGTCAAATGAAAACCTGGTTTCTGTTTTAGTTTAGTTTAAACTGTATTACAGATAACTAGTCTTCCCTCCTACACAGGTTTTCTAGATTAAATTATGTAATAAGCAGTGTTAGCCTTACAACTACACTAATATACTATATAAGATGTAAGCTTAATTAATAATTTATCCATTATATTTGATTTAATTTTTTATTATATTATTTCAGAGATAACCGTTTCCCCCACAAGCCACTAAGTAGATAGGTATAATTAAAAAGCGATGATTCGTCCCATTGTGCGATCAGAGGGTGGCAAGGATATCTGAGGGTTGAATGCGGTCTCGCGTCAAACTTGCATGATTGATGGTTTGATTGAGACGATTAATCAAATTCAATCTGTACTGTACGCACTGGAAAGTCTCCATGCAGAACATAAAACGCATTTTAAGCCTGGGTCTGAGGAGACAGGAAACTGATCCAATTATGAAACATATCCAAAACTAGGTCCCATATTTGGGGATATCGTACAACGTTACATACGACCAGCAATTTTTTTTTTATACGGCTCTGATATATCAAATATCAAATATCAAAGTGCTTTATTTCCTTTAGACCTTACAGGACCCTTGGACACGTCACAAAATTAAAATTACATAAGTAAAACAGGGAAATAAAGTGATCACTTTGATTTTTTGTTCACTTCAATCTTTTTAAGGTAAAGTAAAGAAGCGAACAAGATAGTGGAAGCGCGGTGGACCGCGGTTAATTATAGTTACAATAGAACATACAAAAATGGGAAACTAGGTAGATTACAATACGGGGTAGTAAAGAGACGGTATGGTTGTTTCATGGTCAACAAGAATCTCGACCATCTTAACCACCACGTCTCTCTATTTCCCCATCTCGTACGTAGGTACGTCCCTCGTCCTTGATTTTTGTTAAGTTACTGGATAAGCAGACCACAATATATTATTTCCAAGATATACTAATGTAATTTGAAATATTAGCCCAAGAGTCTTGTAAGGTCTAAAGGCCAGACTCCACTAAAGCTGAGCTGAGCTGAGCGGTGAAGAGGTGTTTTACACCGATAGAACGTCGTCGTCACACGTTAAGCTTCAGTGGAGACCACCGATCGGAGATGTATCATATTTGCAAGCTTAGAAACAAAGAAATATCGAAGCGGAGGTGTGAGCTGTGCCTCGCAAGCTGGCAACGTAATGCAGCGGAAAAGAGAAGAGTAGAGCGGAGATGTGACCTGTGCCTAGCTAATTAAGCTGACTCTTGGGCGTTTTGGTTTTAACTGTAAGTCCATTTGTAAAATAAAATTAAAATAATAATAATAATGCATTCATCTCAACAAACATCGCCGCACGCAGCTCAGCCGCTCTAGCCAGCACACATCTCCGCTCCGTCTAGCCAGTATGCATCCGCACAGCTTCGGTGGAAACACTCTAGCTGAAAAACCTCTCGTTTCGTCTCGGCTACGCACATCTCCGCTTTGGTGAAGTAGGCCTTAAGGAAGTATAATATTTTAGGTTTTGATTTTTAACAGCTTAGGATTGTTGATACCAGTGGGGGATCCTAAATAATGATGAAACTACAATAAAGCTAAATCTCTAAGTTCAATAATTGCAACACGAACCAGCGCCGGAGCCGACTCGTCCTACTGGACGCTAATCGCTATCGGCGATCTGTCGCAGAGTCCGCAAGGCCGACTGGACTAGAAAGGTGCCTCTAGTGCTCCACCAGTACCACTGCTGATACCATCGAGCTTGCTGCTCACCCTTGTTACTAGTTGTAGATAGTTATGATGTTACCTTGTTCAAACTGTTGCGTCATCTGGTACCTAATTTTATCACAAGTTCTGCATAAGCACTAAATGCTCAATGATGCGGCGTGAAAACGTGTATTTTATGTCCAGCATTATTATTATGGTTTTTCTTTATACTGAATAAATTTTAGTTTTGTTTATGCAATTTAATGCAGTCAGCGTCTTGGAGACGTCAGTAGAGCTACCTCTACATTGTTTGCAAAAGTCTACAGTTAGCACAACTGTTTCAATCGTTAACACAATTAAAGGATTAATTTTCTCTGCTAGTAATAATCTGTATTTTTTATGAATAATTAAAGTCTTACTGAACTATAAATAAGTCCTAGTCGGTCCACAAGTAAGTGAAAACCTGCTTTAACACAGTCACGTTATGTCACAACTGTCCGTCAGTCAGTCCGTGAGCCGGTCCATCCAGTCCTCTGAGTCCAAGAGACCTGCCGGCTTACCTCAAGATATTTGACCGAAATATACTCGCTGTACAAGCCAATAGGTCAAATATAAGCTATAGGTACAGTTAGATAGCTTGTAAAAGGTTTCCTATCACTCGTATCTAAACTAAATAGATTTCCATCTCGACTTGTGTTCAGCAATATTGTAAAGTAAAATAAAATTACTAACAATATTAATTTGTAAAAAAATGTGGTATTTTGATTCTCATTTCCATGATCACGGGCCGGTCCTTTGGGAGGCATGCGTGGAGCCGAAGCCAACAGCACAGAGGCCCTTTATGAGAATTAATCTAAAGGCGCGAGAGCTACACATAGCGGGTATCATCCTTGGTTGCACAATATGATACACCCGAAGATGATATCTGCCAGGACTATTGCAAAGAAAAAGGAAATTGGAATACCACTCCACAAGCGGAGACGAGAACCAGGAACTTCCCCGGGAGCACTCGGTATACCCGTAGTGTCGCTACTCACCAACAGCTCGCCACAAGCTGCCCGGCAGGTGTATTTTGATTATTATTATGGTCAGTTGCATATGGAGAGATATTACCATTCAAATTACTATACAAATTAATTAATTTTGAAGTCTTATTCACACATAATTTGATTTTAAGCTCAGTATGCGCTTATATTAAAAAGGTAATTATCGTTCTCAAATTGTCATTTAAATATTTTATATTTGTTAAATCGTTATTTATTAGTAACAATTTAATCGGCTTTTATTATGATCGATAAGAAGCAGTCCATATATTTTACAATTATTTAAATGTATTAGTTGTCGGGTAATAAATAATATATAATGACGTCAGAGCCGTGTCACGATGGGAAACAGACCATGTGCACACTTCACTGCATTTGACCTGTTACTATCCTGTTAATATTATAAATGTCAATGTTTGTATGAATGGATGTATGGATATTTGTAACTCTTTCACACAAAAACTACTGAACCGATTAGGCTGAAATTTGGTATGGGTATAGTTTGGGACCTGGAATAACATATAGGCTATATTTATTCCGATAAAACGCGGGCGAAGGCGCGGGCAGCAGCTAGTACCAATATATGAAATGAAATATAATTTACTTTGTAGTTTATTATTGGTTGGGCTTGTTGCACTATTCCTACAAAACGTTAATTAGGAATCAATAACTAGCCTGCGCTAGAGCCATGTTAATTTACAATAACTTCATTTCTTTGTGCTTTCTAAATAAACACTTAGACAGGTCAAATTATATACCTACCTATTATAAACAGCTTTATGTATATATAGTATTTGCAGGGAGTCGATGGATGGAGGCGGACCGCTGTTGGTGTCCTTAAAAGAATATGCCATTGCTGACTTTTTTGTAGATCTATAAAAGAGGAATATCCCACCTTGTTTTTTTTTTTGTTAGATCTGGAAGGGATTACGCAGCGTTTTCGATGAAAGCTCCCAGGCGACTTGACTTTTTCCGACACTTCCAACAATTATCGTTATAATGTTTCAACCCAAACCTTCCTCATGAATCATTCTATCGATTGGTGGAAACCGCTTGAAAAACGATTCAGTAGTTTTTGAGTTTCTCGCGAACAGACAGACAGACAGACGCGGCGGAGAATTTTGTTTCGTAATATGTAGTGATATGTACTTTATGTTTATTTAATTATATTTTATACTAGCTGGTAAAGAACAATAAAGGTCGTGTTATTCTTATTTTACTATTATTTCATTATGTAGATATAAATTTCAGATCGACATATAACATTTTCAGAAAAGTTGCACAATTGCATGATGACATCGGTATATAATGTAATCATGGTAATGTATGGTGTACTAATAAATAAGGATAATAATGTTCAATCTGACAATCAGAGAACTACTAGTTTCTGAGCAGTATTCGCCCTCAGATAAATAAGACGAGACAAAGCTCGATTCAACAGATTCTAGATTACTCTAACAAACATTAAAAATCCACTGATAAAAAGGTTGGCATCGATCACGCTAGTAACTAACTACGTTAAAGGCAATGATTGGTGTTAATTCCCTATTGAGGAATACCTGTCAACGTACGTCAATAGTTTTAATTGGAATGATTTTATTTTATACGTTAATTGCATCTACATTATTATTTTATAATCAGACAGTGTCAGTAAGTGGATCACAATTGAGCGTGACAGACCACGCGCGTCTGCGAAAATACAGGAACCGAATATAAACTGGTTATTTCATCAACACTTACACTAAACAGGCTACAAAGATCTGTTAACACAAAAGTATCGACGCATTTTTAAAGATTCTTTATCAAACGTGTGCAAAACAACGGGAGTCTAGGCTCGCTTATCTGTTATACAGCTCGGCGCAAATTTAGCGAGAAAGACTACAAAAATTTATTATTTTATGATGTGTAACAAACCCTTAGCCGCTTAATTAATATTTAACAAGGATCTTTAATAGATATCATTTAGCAAAGTAAGTAAATGATGGTCCAGCAGTGAGATGTGCCGAGAGCAGATCTCGTTGATGTCTAATGCAGAGAGAGAGTGTTCTCGTAGCGCTCTCGTAGCGCCTTGTAACAAACATTCTCATCTGCTACGGTTTTATGTAACACAAATCTGAAATATTCACATCTATTATTATCTGAACTGAACGTGTCCCGTGATGACACCTTTTCATTGTTTGTGATTGAATTGTACCGAACCGGCCTTTGCCCGTGGCTTTGCACGTATTTATAGTAAGTATCGAAAATGTAGGTATTACTTCCGACGAAATCTTTTTTTATTTCTGTTACGACGATTTTCACATAAACAACTCAAATATCATGCATTTTTTTTGACGACCGATATGTTGCGGCGGTCTTAGGTCCACTTGCGATTCATGAGTTGCGGGTTCAATTCCCACCTTGGGACAAATGTTTGTACGATCTGAATATTTTTGTTTAAGGTGTTCTGAATATTTAATAAGTATAATAAAAAATATCTATCTACAGATATGTATGTATTATATTAAATTACTTTTACCAGTAATCTAGCCCATAACATAAGCTCAGCTTAGCTTGGGGCTAGATGATGCTGTGTGAATTGTCCAGCATTCATTATTATTTATATACTAGTTGACCCGACAGACGTGGTCCTGTCATTCAAGTCAAACAACTGACAGTTATTTCAAATTTGTTTAGCAAAGAGTATAATATAAGGCTTCTATGGCGCGTTTTCTTCAATTTTCTAAGTTTCTGAGCAATTTTCTTAATATTTTTAAATGTAGGTACTTAAGATTCTTCTACGAAGTATAAGAAATCATTTTAAAAAAGATGAATGAAATCATTTCTACTGAACCGATTAGGCTGAAGTTCTCAAGTTCAAGGGTGACCAGGAGAAATAAGGGCTCATTTTTATAAATAGTTTTGTTATAATAATTGACCCACGTTCATTAATCCTTTGAAATCCAAACAATTTTCATAAAAATATAACAGGCATGCTTCGTCTTACAATGTTTAGAGGTGAAAATATCTACAACCAAACGCTAAGGGTGTCTTTTTTACGGTGTTCACCGTCAGCGGCCGTCTCCCCACGTGCACATGGTTTGAAAGAAATATTATCATATCGAATAATAAGGACCCCGATATATCCAATAGATCTCTCGTATTTGAGCCTTTTATTTTGTTACTAGCAAGTTTATGTAACTCTTCATTTGATATAGAGCTAAATTAGAAACAGGTCTCCTTCAAAGTAAGACTATGTAAGAAACTTAGAGCTTCTTCCGCAGTAGGTGGGCATGAAAGCCGAAGATTTTTTCCGATGGATATAAAATGATCGTTTATGTAGTCGGGTAAGTTATTTTCCTGGATAGGGACATTAGACATTGTATCTACTAAGCTCCAGTTCCACTCAGTCACTGTTTTATTCGTCTCTTCTTTGATGAGAGCCCACACTTCTCGTTTTGGATTTTTTGAATTATTTATTATTTGCTCTACATATTTTTTCTTTTTAATTAGTGCAATACTATTGCTATGCTCTATCTTTTTATTTAAAACATAATTTATATTAGGAATGTCTGGATATTGACGTTTTATTTGGTATAAGTCATGAATGTCCCTTTGAGATTTAATTATTGTGTCACATAACCATGAACATGGCCTAGTCGTTTTTAATTTTGTTAGTTTTTTCGGGAAATGTATGTCCATGTTACATTTAATCTTATTTATAAAGCCATCTACAGTGTTTTCAGTGTAGTTGAAAAACAGTGTATCCCAGTCGCAGCTGAGCATAGAGTTACAAAAATCCAACATTTTTTCGGGATTTAAAGACATTTTCCTACATACTTATATTTGGGCACCTTCTGATTATTAATTTTAATCGTGCCAATTTGTGCGTCGTGGTCTTATAGCGCTGTAGCTAGAGGTTTTACGTCAATATCGTACTTATCTAAATTAGTGACCAAACAATCAATACATGTTTTAAATAAATTATCAATTCTAGTTGGGAAATTTACAATATTAGTATAACCGTAAGGGAGCATAATGTCATTTAGTATGTCTTTTTTAGGTGAGTTCACTAAGAAGTCGATGTTCCAATCACCTAACAGAATAGTCATGCGATGCGGGATTGTACCTAAATAATTAAACAATTCAGTAAGTGAACGCGCCAGCGTTTCAAAATCCCCTTTACCTGTCCTATACATGCCTATCACAAGAAGTTTATCGCAAGTAAAATTTACTTCTATGGCCGATAGTTCACAATCATATTCACATGATAAAGCATCAATTGCCAGGCATTTTCTGAACTTTAATTTATTATGAAAAAAGAGGGATACCCAACCGTGAATGAAATTACTAAAAGACAATCTGTTACAAAAAGCGGCCACTAAGCAACACTTAGCGATCTACCGAGTTAATACGATAATTACAACTCGCCCGCGCATAATGAATACCAATGACATGATCCGCCCGCGACAACTTTGCGCAAGCTCTACATTTAAATACATTACGTCACCTCCTCTCTACAACTGCCAGCCTTTGTAACAAAACAAGCGATGGTATGTGCGTCCTATAAAAGGACAGCTATGCTGTATTCGATTCATTTAATTACAATATGTAACGAACGCTTAGATTTCATTGATGCTTGTTTAATTACCTATCTGTTGGATCGATTTGCCTCCCAGTTGCTATTATCAAAACAAATACATCTAAATCATTAAGAATAAAATTTAATTCCGGAGTGTAATGTATGAAACATTACACTCCGGAATTAAATTGTAATGATTTTTCTATGACCAGCACTATACCTATGTATTTCATAAATCAATTAATTAAATATAATTTAGATAGCTTTTCCAAGTACTTAATAGACAAAAAAATGTAGGAATACTTGCTGCTGACCCGCGTCGTAACAACAAGATCTAACAGTGCCATAACCAGCCAAGTGTTGAAGAGAAAGAGTGAAACGTCTACTTTCAAATAGCAGAAATAAATACAATGCCAAACGGCCAGTGACCACCTATAATCTAATGTTATAATCTCTGCGGCCTATCATTAAAACAGTATAACTATGTATAGTTCACCGTTAAACCGAAAAAGAGAACGCTTTGGCAATTAAGAGGCGGTGGGCACCGGCCGTGCAGCACCCGTGGCGGCGCGTGCGCCCCCGCGCTTGCGACAAATACTGCACGATGTGTGTAAGATACCCTTGCAGTATCATCAGTCCGGCTAGGCATGTGATGTTGAAAAAACTGGTTTAATTATGATTTGTACCCGATGAACTAGAACTAGAGCTCATCTGAAATAATACGTACATACCTACCTACATAACAAATGAGTGTCACCATAGTCATTCGCAAATCGTTTCTATAGATTGTACATTTTCAACATCCTGGACTAAAGCCTAATGTGCGCCATTGTTCCTTCCTTGTCATAAATTGCTGTTAAAAATCAAGCATCTGCCAGCTCTCAATCCCATACAAAATCTACAACTCAATCAAAAAACTCACTTCTTCTACTCTCCCAAACGAAATTTCAAATAAATTATATCTTGGTTGTGAATGAAGTTGTGTTTATACCTACTGGAACAACACCACACTGTGCTCACCAGAAAGAAGACGTCACACTATATAAACTTATTTATTTCACTTGGATGCTTAGCATATTGTTGTTTTATAATTAAACAACGTTTTCGCCAGAGATCGTTGTCTAAGAAAAGTGTGAAGTGGTTTAAATTGCTCATTAATATGTATAATGCTCTAATAAGCCTGATACCATCGAGGTGTGATGTATGTCTCCAAACACGACCGCCTGATAAAGGGACCAGCTCCACTTCTAACACAAATGTGCAACAAAAGCTAGAGGCAGAACTAAGCTGCAAAAAATTTTAGTTTTACTAAATATATATGAGTTATCTATTTATGGTAGCACGTAAAGTTGCAATTTTTTAGGTATTATTTTCCTTTCTAGAAATAAAATCATTTTCTTACAACTACAAATAATGAGTGTTTTTAACCAACGTCGTAAGTAGTGGCAGGTGCCAATTAAATCGATAATAATTGCTATCGAGAGTTCCAACAATCTTCTCGCTCCCTCGACCATAGAGAACCGACGAGAGAGTACCTACAGCGATGTAGTCAAGTATTCACTAAATACAGAATAGCCAGGTAGTCAGACCAAACCGATCTGAAAACGAGATACGTCGGGCCACTTTTTAAAATTCTGTGTTCTTACACCGCATTGAATGGTCACACTCTAAATTTTAAAAATATTTCTTATTTGCCCAGATTCGACTATTTGATATAGACAAGACCACTGGCATTATGGCAGAATATCAACCACAAGCACAAGACCCACCACTGGTGGAATCGCAAAAAAGCAACGTCATCATTTAAATGTATGTTCTAACGGTGATCTGCGACTTTGACGTGTTTGCCAAATACAACACCACCACATCAGCTTCTGCTGAGTTCGACGGCTCTGTTAAAGCTCTCATTTTAACCGCAACTATTAGTAACTTCCCAGGTTCAAATCATGGGTTGAACCAAAATTGTTATTGGGATTTCTCGTTTCGTTTAAGTAACTGGCCGACATCATCATCAGCTCTCATACTTATCTACATGTAAGTATAAAGTGGAATCCGTTGTGCCTGTTGGCAACAGTGCCAATCCACCTGGCACAGCGCTAAACTTAGGTCCTTTGTCCCGTATCGAGGACAATCGGTGACGTCACCGGGTCATTCACACCTGATGGATGGCCGAGACGTGACCAGCGACGCCATTCAATGAAAGGTGATAAGGACGAGACGCTTAAGGACAGCGGCCATTTTAAAATATTATTTTGACTGAGACGGAAGACAATGAGGCTGCTGTCCGAGGGCTGCGCAGGAGCGTGGGGAAGGCTCAACACAAGAAAATTATAATTACGTATCTACTGTCATCTTTAGGCACAACTATAAATTCCATACGAAAGTCCCAGTTCAGTTGTTTCAAACTAATTACTTCTTTTTTATATTATTATCTATCTTAATTAAGACGTACCCGCGGTGTCATTACTCGAATGTCTTATTAAAATAGCTGTAATTATGTTTTTATTCGGAGATCTAATACATGGTTGGATAGTTGCATTCCAGACATATCGCCACATTTCATACGGGACTTTTCATTCGGGTTATAAAATTCGTAAGTCCAAGTGTAACGTAGTAACCGTAAAATACTGAAAATTTATTCAAAGAAATTCGTAGATAGTAGACAAAATATAAGTGCAATTTAGCTAAGTATAACAATTTAGCCTGAACTAGGTAGGTAATCCTGTGTTGCAGGCGACAAGATAAAATAATTTCTTACTATTACGAACAAGTTATATAATATAACAATGTTGTTTTTTTCACATCCAGTTCAAGTACTTAACTTACATTGAGTATAACTAAATTAATTACTATTCTATAACTTATAACTAGATTAGCTTAATGTATAAAAATATAATTTACTTGACAATATCTATCAGCTTCTCTATTGCATCGTAGGACAGACTTTGTAGTGTAAATTTAGTAGATTTTTTACAATTTATTATAGTTAAGCACGTAAAAATTAGAGGAGACCTATGTATGTCTACTAGTACGGGATTATAGGATAAAATGTAATATTTGACAATTCTATAACATCAAGCTGATATATTAATAGGAAATAACTATGTAGGAATAACGAATTATTGGAGCACAAGAGGAGCGGATTATAGTCAAAAGTCGATCCCGTTACTTATCTTGTGTACTTATTGCTAAAATACTGAGACGTATAAGCACTAGGTAGGTAAGGTAGGTGGCACCTGTAATGTATATGACTGTACAATGTACAACGGTCGTCGTTTTTGTGTGCGAGCGAGGCGTGACGCGGCCGCGGCCGGCGCGGAGGAGGTGTCGTGTGATCACCCCACACTGTGCATCCTAACCAGAACCTAATATTACTACGAATATCTAGAATACTTGTTTAATAATACCTAGATCACATCATCTTCAACAAAATGGTACAGGCATTCATTTTAAGAGCTATCAGCGAGAAGTCGTTCACTCTTGGCAGCATCGTGGTTACGAATACTGATAAAAGGTGATTCAAGCGATGGGCCATGAACTGCTTGGTTGCATGGTTTGTGGGAGCAGTCGATCATGGTGCACCGATGAGGTTCGATCGTCTGGGTAGAGCGACCACGGTAACTTCTACTGCTTTGTAGTTACAATAGACTGAATATAATATTTCTGTCCTAAAAAGCTAACTGAGTCTTCTGTAAGACAAAGTATATTGTAGTTACAAGTTGCATTACTGTTTACTATCGAGGTAGTGGCGAATGTGGGCAAAAACGTAGTCCGTCACGGGACGGTGGCGACGGCGGCGCGTTTTTGCCGCGGCGGCCGCGGGGCGTTTTTAGCGACTTGCGAAATGTGAAGGACGGCCTATTGGGGTTAACTTAGGGCAGGTGCTTCGGTGTTACTTGGACGTTAACGTAGGTAGGTAACTTAGTTGGGTATTCGAGCAAAAACTTTAAACTGCCCTGTACGCTTGCGGTACTTACTTGGAACGAGTTGTTTTAGTAAGTATAACATGCATTGGGTATGCCTATTGGATAAATTTTATTAGTTTTATTTACGAGATGCTCTTTAGGTAGGATAACGATAAGGTTGAACTCAGAGGTTAAGCGATAGGTTTAAAATAACGTCCCAACATTTAAGAACGCAATATAAGTCAAATAGAATATCCGGATGTAAAATTTAGCAGCGTTAATTGAGCGACTCGATTGCGAATCTTTTAATCCATCATCAACACATTACTTGAGTAAAAATAAACTAATAAGACTGAAGGCAAAAAATTACTTAAAAAGCTGGCTATCATCATCATCTCAGCCAAAAGACGTCCACAGCTGGAGATAGGCCTCCCCCAAAGATCACCACAATGGCCGGTCCTGTGCGGTCCCCATCCGGTGCAGTAGCGTATGTAAGTAGCCGTCATTGTTGAGTAGGTAGTTGTTCAAATAGCGTCTTCAGTAATCTTTCAAGTATAGTATCAGCACTGATTGCGCACGCTAACGCGGACGGACGGCGGCAGGGGGCGCCGGCGACGGCTCATTACTGTTACAAACGGACGCCGTTACTAAACGCGTTTCATTCTATCAATAAAACTTGAAAGCCTACATGTTGGCTTTTATAACACGCGATTGTTTCTGCAAGGGTCTTATTTAGTAAAAAATAATAAGCAATGTTTTGGAGAACAAACTGAAAGTATGTATACGTAAATGTCTTTTTAAATTCAAACATAATACAATGTTTTACTGGACAATCCGAAATAGTGTTGACAATGGAAATTGTTGAATTAATAATGTTTTCTAATAGACACATAATACCAAATTCAATGATTTTATGGATCTCAGTGTAATAAATATGTATTACAGTAGGTATAATGATGAACCATGAATGTTGAAGAAACTCTTAACAACTCTAGCTGAATCTTGAGGCCCTACATCGGTGCCGTCATGGGTCACTGATATTGCGTTGTGCAACGGCTCCTTTGATAAGATCGTATCGGATGTTGTAAAAGCACCTGCGTCGCACCTAGATCAGAGGTCAAAAGCGGCGCGGGACCGCATTTATAACCTCCGCTAAAGTAGGTACCAGAGATCTCTCTTCAGCCTCCGGCCCGGAGCATCTTTCATAGTCTCTTCCATCAATTATACTGATACAACGCCTTTATTTAACATTTATTACATTTATAACTCGTTTCGGAATGTTCGGTATTGTAATAAACTAGCGCAAATGTCACTGGGTCAGGTTTATGAAACGTCAGTCGTGTCGTCCGATGATGCCATCACCAGATAGGTACCTACATCTATAGTTTGGAAACTCGATACATTTTGGATTACTTTCGATTGATTTCACCTAAAGGTTTTATTATATTATATCTTTTCAAACAGAACAGTCCTTTGTAGTCGTACAAACCTATTGAATGACTCCTTTACATCCTTTATCAGTTTGTGGGGATTGAATGCAAATCAAAGGTTAAGGGATACATGAAGATGCACACAAAGCATTGGATTCAAATAACATCTAATCAGTAGATTTTTTTGTAAGGTTTATATTTAATTTTATAACGCGCGATTCAATCATCAGTATAGAAATAGCATGAAAACTGAGTTATCGGCGATTCCATAGAATTAGCAGTGAGTTTTCTCTATGGGCGATTCTTAACTCATATTTACTAACAAAATATAAGCGGAGTCTTTATAGTATGTATTTGATGACAACATGTTTAGTTTTCAGTAGACCTGCAGCTTGCAAGTCTTGCAACATCATACATTCAACTAGGTACTCATAAACCTTCGTCTTTCCGACACGGCTCTCGCTTCACATTTTATGAACACTCTTTTGTGCGTCCACCACTGTCCTCAGAGCTCCTCCCCTGGCCTCCCACTGGGTACCTTCGCGTGTAACGTGTGGTGGGGGGTGTGTCGAGGTGTCTGCGTATGGTGGTCCAGGTCTCAGGTGGGACAATACCACATGAGACAATGCCTGCCGATGAATATGCATGGTCGCATCGCTGCAATTTGGCCGTAACCATTTTATAATGACAATGCGACAAAAATAACATGTCTCGTGTACTGCGTTCCAAGAACTTTTCTTACCATTCAGTGCAACGCACTTTACAAAAGGTAAGGTTTGGGCATACTAGTTCACAACACTTAATAATTAGAAGTTGGTACATTTTACAATGGAGCTACGCTCTCAGAAATATGTATACTCAGGAATCTTACCTTAGCTTATAAGTACCATATTCTCGACTTGTTGATTGCGTTACGGTATGACATGGAATGAATAAATAATACGATATAGAATAAACTAGTAGATTGTTTTACAAGGGACTAAACCATCCCATTATATACGAGGTTGTTATACTCCCGAGCGTAGCGAGGGAGGATGACAAAACCGAGTTATAATGGGTGGTTTTGGCCCGAGTAAAACACTCTACTTTTCACTTCGATTGCGAGAAAATAAAACAATTCAAAATTAAACAATTTTCAGAAATTTTATTATAAATTAAATGTGCAGTTAGAGCAATTGTGAATGTTTAGTGATATGTTTTTCCCGGGCAATTTTATTTCGGTTCTCTGTGATTGGGATGTGATAATATTTTGAGTTGATTGTTGTGGAGTAAAAGTTGGAGAGACTCGACTCATGCTTGAGTTTCCTGCATTATTAAGATCTGAGTGCGGCTTCAGCTGAGTTGACATACATATTCATCCAATCCCGCGATGTAGATGCTTGGGGTTCTGTAATGTTTGGTAGAATATTGATTCCTTCCGTGATCTGCTGCGTGACGTGATACTTGTTTTGTATAGAGTCCTCTATATAACCTTCAGCCACTTGATCGGACCTCCATCCACCGTGCCGTTTTAATGTCGTTATATGCGCACCAGTGTCCGCCAACAGAATCGCGGATGTTCTGCGGAAACAATGGCCCGTGTAGAGTTCCGGATTTGGTAAATTTAGATAAGTGGCAATATCTTTAGGCATGTTACCAAATTTATTTTTGCCTATGACTTGCCTTGTGCATTTACCATTTTGATAATTTAGAAAAAATCTTCTCGTTAAAACATTAGTGGGACGTAACTCATGATAGGCTTTAACTATATTAAGGTATTCTCCACTGATGTCAAATTTACGCTCTTTGTTTGTTTTCGTGTTCGGCAGACTCACAGCTTGTAGGTTTGTATCCGTTTCTACGTCGTGTTTCGTTTGTAAGGTCATTCTTAACATTGAATATGTGCTCCAAAGAGTCGACGATTTGAATTTTTTCGATAATTCATCAAAATAAGTGAGAAAAACCCTCATCTCTCCATTTCATAAAATTTTCGTAACTCTTTAAATATATTTCACGTGATTTTGTCGGCAATAGATTCATAATTATTTCTTTGCCCTTTTCTTCCATTTGCATATTAGCATCTTCACTATCACTTGATGACATTTTTCACGTTCACAATTTGGAAGTAAAAGTCAGGAAGTTAAACGTAAAAGTTGGTAATTTGGAATGAAGAAAATTCTAGAGATTTAGCGCCAATACCATCTTTTTTTTAAATCTCTATTTAACCCGCAACGAAACAGTTCGCATTCTACCGTGAAGGGAAGAATCAACCTTCATAAAACATCACCAAGACGGTTCTATTAAAAAAAAAGATTGACGGAGCACCAAGAAGTCGAGTTTTTATGTAAGAGAACGAATGTTTTGCACGGGCTGATGATTTTAGACAAAAATTTAAAAGAAAAAATACTTGTTAGCCCGAGGTATTAAACTCGAGTTTTAGGCCCGCTTAGCTACACTATTATGATACACTTTTTGAGCAAGAGAAGCGAAAAGTCTTTTATCGATATCTACCGTCAAAAACTGTAAGTAAGAGAGTTACCGTGCGCGACCATCTGCCCCACAGCGTTACGTTACGACGCAAAAGCGATAAATCATGCAGGAAACCGTTCCACTTTGCAATGCAAATGAGTGGATTCCTTCAATGTCACAAAATATATCGTCGATATCCTAACCCGGGGTCGCGATTACCATATAAATAAAGACTGATTCACAACTATTGATAGAATAAATAGGTTATTTACGGGTTCAACAATTTGCATAACCGTGGTTAAACTGCGCGTGTGATTTTGCAGCTGGTAAGGTGACTTGGGGTTTTTTACCTGCATAACTAATTAAATATTAAAAACATTTAAAAATTAGTATTTTTAACTCTGTAAACCTATAAAAATTATCTACAAAAAAATTAGGTACCTACACCTAATTTTTTTTATTAAGAATTAAATATAGTACAAAAAAAGTTTAAATTTTGTAAAGTCACTTTGTTTCGTGTAAATAAGGTGAGTATGCATAAAATCATACTTTGCGAGGAAATTAAAGTTTTCTGGATGGTCGCAGGCCGCAGCCGCTGTCATAAACTTGACGAAGATACGGCCACATCACTTTGTTTACAATTTGCGTTTGTTAATATTGAAATGAGCGGAGACAGCTGCATCGAAAACCAATAAACAATGTATTACTGTTATGCATAACGAGTACTAACACCTTTGCCATTCTTATGCTAAGTTAACAAAAACTCATTGATTCCAATCAATGAGCTGTAATTTGAATAAATTGCAGATCAATCACCGCGCTCGTAATCGCCTCTCCTAGAGGCATGCGCCTGCGCCACCCCGGTCGGAGTGGAACCTTTCACATGACAGTTTCGGCAAAAAATAAAAAACACCGCTTCGCCGTATCAGACAACCATCAAATTAGAAATTACCGAAATCGCAATTAGAGCCTCCGCCACCAGGTTCGGCATCCGTGTACAAATTGCTAATTAAAATGATAAAATCTTCGAGTCCTGCCCTTAAACAATGGAGCTCCCGAATTCCAATAAATTCGCTAAATAATAGTTATCGAAAAATAAGTCAAACCACATTATTGTCATCCGGAAAGCATAAAAATATTTCAAAATGCAAGACAATAGAGCGGAGACAATGGCGGCCGCAGTCCCTTTCCACCAGGTTTTTTTTATAAAAAAAATGTGTTTTTTGCGAACGCTCCTCGACAACAATCAGCACCGCCTTTCCCGATTTTTTCAATAACGGAGCCGAGGTTTGTTTATTTTGTCGGTTCAATGATATTATTAGTAATGGCTTTTTATTATTAGGAAAATAAACATGTTTATGTTTATTGCTGGTACAGTCAGTACTGAACCTACAGGCTGATGCAAATATATCATTTCATTTTCACTCTAACACTTTATAGAGCCAGCTTTTATTTTGCTTAACACCAGTACAACATAGTAACAGAGTAAACATACTCATGTTTTTCTAAAAGAGTTGGTAATTTGTTATTTTTATCATAAATTGGTACACTATTCCATGTTAGGTATTGTTCAGTAAAATAACCATAAAATTAAATCAGCCCGGTAACTTCATTGTCCATACAAAACCTGCAATTGTCAACCTCAACATAATTTAGGTAGAGTAAAAAGCTTGTGACACAAAATGCGACCGCGAGCGCGACCCGGCCGAAGGTGGCAACACTAAATAACGGCCACACCGCTTCCGAAAACCGTAAAGGAAGTAATTACATATTCTAATCCGAAACCCGGGCCCGGTTCATATGTCACTCCGCACACAATAAAAAAGGTAAGCAACCTCCTTGTAACGGTAACTCCTTCGACATCCCTGAGAAAAAAAATCATCAAGAACACAGTTCTAACAGTCAACGGTTAAAAAATTGCATACTTATAATCTACAAAAACAATTTCAAGCCATCGCTCTAGAATACACCCTATGCCAGCGTAGCTGCTTTCAAAATTGAATACCAGCCGTCGTACGCTGCATTAAAATTTATGCACGCATTTGCATAATGTGCATAGCCCCTAAATTTCATTGAATAAAAAAATAGGATGGGTAGAAACTTTTTTGCATAAATTCTTACAAAGGAAACGGGTTAAACCATTCAGGAAGTAAAATGTCGTAGATCCGGCGCGATCGAAGCTTTGCATCAAAGTTCAAGTGATCACTTTATCGATACAGTGCCCTAGTCCATTGAAAAAAGAATCTGAAATTGCACAGAAGTCGTTTGAACAATGCTCCCTTTCGTAAACCGACCCAACTCGCGATTCACAATAGAACGCAACAGAATGTACCTGACTATAATTTATGCGAGAATATTAAGAGAAATGTACCTGCCCTTCTTGAATATTAAGTGCAACCTAACCCCTGACATTACTGAATAGGGTTAAGATACTATTTGAATGGGAATAATAAAAAAAATGCAAATAAACTGTCCCCACGTTTCCGCGAGGGTTACAGGTATACAGCGCTATTGAAAAAAGTCGCAGGCGCATGTTGAACGGGGTTTATTAGCGAGGGGATCTGCGTGCAGAATCGCGGTACTTGCTGCGCACAACACTTGTCACCTCTCCGTATAATTTGGGTGCGCAGAATCCTTTGTTATGCATATTCGGTCGTGGGGTCGCGCACAGATAGTTCTTTTCCAATAACATTTTTTTATTATAGTTTGTATGCAAAGATTTATAGTCGTCTTTACCGTGCGTGAGAATGCTAAGAGATAATCGAATTTGCCTATAGACGCATCCACCCTAGGCAACCCTTTGTAAGATGCATGGGAAATGTGAATATTCAAACAAGGTGTCATCTCTTTGAATATCGATTGCCGTTGATCCTTTATAGGAGCATGGGAATTGATACACTGAAAAGGAAGACCCCGGAGTTTTTTGCATAATCTATCGGTTTGTGACCGTGGAGCATCTTTCAAAGGATATAACGGAATTTCTCGATAAAGGGCTGAAAAAATGTCCGTTAAAAAACGAGACCGTTACAGTTTTT
This sequence comes from Eupithecia insigniata, assembly GCA_947859395.1. NCBI lineage: Eukaryota > Metazoa > Arthropoda > Insecta > Lepidoptera > Geometridae > Eupithecia > Eupithecia insigniata. The sequence continues at coordinate 490,022 of OX402000.1, forward strand.
TGAAGTGGCGAAATGACTACTGTCCATTGTGAGATAACTGTCCCTGGCTGGCTTGGCTGGCCTTGGAAGGTTCCTTTTAACTGTTTTGTGTGTAGTCTTATTATTTTTATGGGTTTCGTGGTCGTCTGTTTTTTAGCCACTGTGCTTCTATTGTCAAGTTTCAAACTGGACCACAGTTCGTTTGACCAATAATTCGTTTTGAGTTAATTTATTAACTTCATTAAAACAATTAAGTTCAGAATTGGGAAAGTTATGATTTCAAGAGAAAAAAGTGAGGTAACATTTAATATTTTTAAAACACCATAACCAGCTTTGCACATTGACCCACCCAATAAACATTGTGTAGATTTCGATACAAAAAACTTTAAAAAAAAACTAAACGGGACAGGCGCAGGCGGCTCGGCTACACGATTTGCTCTAGTTTTTGCCGATCCTGTTCCAAAACAAACAGTGAGGATGTCGACGATTCATTGTTCGGCTGTTATGACGCAACCGACAGACGGACAGAAAGAGTTGCCAAAAGGTAAGTTGTAAAGTTTAATTGCCCAATTGGATGTTGCGATTTGTACAGGATGATGTTGACTATGTACATATACATATGTACTTTTGTATGTTTAACAGGTTTTTATTATACAATGTTTATTTTAGTACTGAGATTTAATTTTTTTTAATGCTATGTTTTATAAACTGAAAAGACCGTAATTTTGAGTTTTATAACTTAACTGTAAAATAAATAATAATTTGCACTGTAAGTAGGTATTTAAAAAAAGCTACGATAATAAGTGATTGAGAATATTGTTTACAAATTATCGTAATAATTGGAGAAAGACAATAATATGTCAACATATTTCTCTACTGCACAGAAACCATTTAAAATGGGACATGCTGCAAAGGTCTTTCACGTCGGCTCCTAAAGAAATTGTCAGCGAACGCTTTTTAATGTGCTCGTCATTTTTTGCTCCAATAAAAACGCGCATTGTCGCGGCACGGCCGCGGAAGGGTTAAGTTATGCAAATGAGTTCATAAACAAAGTGGGCCCGATTGACCGAACCATCTACATACAATAATAACTGTCCGGGTGCTTTCAGAACGTATTGTTTTGATGTTTTCTAGAACGAATTGGAGTGAAAGGTTTCGGTTCCCGGTAACGTAGCTACTCCAACTTTAGTTTTGATACAAAGCAGTTTTTTCGAGGCTGGAATTTATCGATGAAAAGATCCCTACATAGTTGGACCTCTGATTTGTGTGACGAATCGAGAAATCTCATGAACCTCCTAAATACTACATACCGAGATCTCTTATAGAGCTCTTATACGATGGTAATCTTATCCACAATTTTTGTGTAAAGTTTAGTAAATAATGTGATTGGAAGAAGACGTGCGCGCTGCATTTAGCCGTGCCGCGCGACAGCACAGCATAAAGTAGAGGACATACTGCCTTCAATTCAGCACACGCGGAGACTTTACACGGCTCTACAAAGTCAGTACTCATTGATCCAAAAATCACTCTTCAATAATGAATATAACTTTTCATTTCATGCGAAGGAGTGGATTCCATATACATATCTCATAAATCGGTAAATAAGTAAATTAACCCCTCCCTCTCCCCCTCCATACTTCTCAATCTTCGGTCATTTTGTACCAGTAAATTTTGTGCACAATACGAGTTTATGAGTTTCATTTCATTGGCCACGCAGGACGCACAGGTGAATCTAGAAGTGGTGTCGGGTCGCGCCGAGGTTGCATGCATTAAAGTGTTGATGTTTATAGTAGGTATATGGGTAAAATCAAAGGAAAATCAACGTAAATCGCTACAGAACAAAACAACCGTTCGAATGACACCTCATGTGTACGCGGCTTTACCGTCATATAAATGTCAACTTTTAATTGAACCTCTCGTTAAACATGTTATTAGGCCCCCGCACTCATTACTTACGTTACTTACGTACTTCGGGGTTACGTGTAAGGGGAAAAAATATATTTAATTAGCATAAAATCGACTCATTGTCTTTTAGATTAGAACCTTCATTTAGTAGTTTCATGTACACGCACAAAAAAAAACATTCTTGATGCATTTTTAAAATGAATAATTTGTAGGTACCATTGAATTCTCCGAGCTTTGCTTTGTTTGTCGCTAAATGATGCTGTGTGAATTGTTCAGCATTATCTGTTATTGAATATTTGTTTTTCTTTTTATGTATTTATGTTATTTAATGTGTGTTTTACCAATTTGAAAAATGATGTTGTAAAATAATCATGAAGAAAGCATATCAAGTAGTGATATTACGTAGTTTGTATCTCATTACATTAGGCAGCACTTGAAGTAAAAACAAAACAGGAAGCGACATCTAGGAATCGTAAGTTACGTTCACAATACGAGTATATTTAAGTTGGAACGAACAGTGTAATTCTAAGTGGAATGCAGACTTTAAATCGAATTATTAGAATAGAAAATAAGTACAGGTATGCAAACCACAAAAACAACACTAATTATTGAACAAAATTGTTATTTCAAAAACGCAAGCGAAAAACGCGGCAAATGACCGTGAGCGGATCGATGTCTCGATACGTATAATCGATACTTATAAATCGAGTCTGTTATAAGATGATAACATCGGTCCGGCCGGACCGCGCCGCCGCATCGCCGCCGCCGGCTACCGGGCGTCGGACTAAGCGACGATTACTGCGCACTCCTCTTGTTTTGTTTGTTACCGGCCGCAGCCACTCGATGCGAGATTACCGATAAAATAATTAAATGGTTACTCTCCAAATCGATTCTCGAGTGTTGTTATCGAAAGGTATTTGTTGCATCTTTTTTGGTGGGGAATAGTTGCTTGCGTTTTTGCTCTTTTAAAAAAGATGCTCTTTTCTAAAAGAACGAACGAACGTTTTGCTATGATTTTACCTGATCTTTTTAATATGCCAGGGGCGTAGCACAGCTCTCAGGTGCTGATTTACATTTAGAATCTGCATTGCTTATTGGTATTTCCACATCTTAACAATAAGCTTCAAGCTTAAATAACCTTTTAAAAATTCTTATTAGTAAAGTTCGTTACTTCAAAGCTTCGTAAATTATAATGGTGTGTTATTGAACTGCTCCCGTGCTGCCCAACAAACAACACTTTCTACTTCTAAGACATCTTAATTGTCCGTTCGATAGCTTCTGATTTATAATACCTCCCGTTCTTTGTCGGCCTCCTTATCGGGGGTTTGTGCTTCCGCTCGAGGAGAGCCGCTACCTACTGTCAGACGACCACTTTAGGTAGCTACTTAGAAGCTGTATTACGGAAAAAGTTTGAGATAAGCTTTAGATAAAGAGATTTTGAGAAAATTCTTACTAGATTAACTAAAAAGCCAAAAGGTACTAATAGAAAGAGTCATAGGAAGTGAAGCGACGATAAAGTTTGAGATGTTAAACTAGGACAGAATATATCAATATATAGCATCGTTGAAAACATGAATCATTATGAAATTCATAAAATTGCAGAGCATCTCTTTACAACCGCCGAAACAAAACTAACAAAGTGGCCAAAGTTTACGGCCATCAACATCCTTTTACGGGCGAATAAAGAAAGTCGTTTACAGCGTCATTTGTTTATTGAAATACGTTACTATTTACATTTTATCATCGCACGACATAAAATCGAAGGAACATTCACACTATCAGAGGAGGGTTCAATCCGCGGCTGCGGACTGCCCAGTGATGAATTGACATGTTGCCGGCCCATTAGGGCCAGATAAGCAGCCGTTTAACTCAATCCTTATGATACAGGGTGGTCGTTAATTTTTAATGGGATTTTAAAAAACCGCCTCTGCTGACGCCCAGAGGAAGTGTTACCTACATCCGAAACTGGATTTGGAGGATGTATCTTATAAGATTTCCAACCTTTAATCTCCTTATACATAACTCTTAAGTAAGAAGCACTATAAAGTTTAAGTACCGTAGGTGCGTAATCATTGTTATGTTACGATCGCTATTTTAAATCAATCATCCTGTAAACGAACAGCTTTTAAAGCGGACGGCGCGGCGGTAGCTCATTAGCAATCGGCTTCCGTCAATATCCTCGTATATGTATGCGCGCACCTTTATCATACGAGTACGTTGTATTGTGTGAATGCGCCCTTAAGGCCTACCGTGAAATTTCCGCTGACCTTCTGGGCCAATCACCTGCCGCTAGGGTTATCAAAATGCCCATATATGGCAGTGTGATTATTCCACCCTTTTGTGTAAACGAGTTCCGTTTAATTTACATTCAAGAAAGCGTAGTAGATATAAAAGTGTTGTTCTAACTTAGATAACGGTTTAAGCGATTTTTTTTCTACTTTTCAACAGTACCTCACACTTTTTATCCGTTTTATATTTCTAATATGCCAAATTCAACTCTTTCCGTTTGGATACATACACACGAGTTATTTTATCACTGCTTTTGTTCCCGGATAGGTATTTACTTAGCCCCTTTATAGCAAGCTCTAAGTTAACAAAAAAACCATCCGCAGGCAGCCCTACAGTGAAAGGAAACGATATATTTGTGGCGATGGTTATCTAATTAGAGCCGTTACGGTTGAATTCCTCAAATCGAAGGAACCGCCGAGCTACGAGCTACCAGCGAGCTTAGAGAAAGCCTCGTGTAGCTATTTTAATTACTTTTATTTCAGACTGACTATCCAAATTTTATGCTAATTAACTGAAATAAGTTACTAAGAACATTATCGTAAGACAGCGATAAACTTGCGTTTCCCCACTTTCTTTTAATGAATACCTTTTATTATAGTCTGTTCACATATGTAGGTACATGGTGGGCGAGAGATGAAATAGTGTAAACATGCCTCAGTGTCAAAACCCTAAGTTTTGTTCTAATTGTAATCAGCGAAATTAAGCTAAATATTTTTATGTATGTAATTTTCTGATTTTAGCTTTTTGTCAGTGGAGCTCGTATCACCACTGAGACGACAATCCCTATAGGTACTTTATCTTCTAGTTTGACAATGTTTACAAGCCTTTTAAAGTTTTCCGATTTCACCATGACTGTCAACATGTCAAGGTGATATGTTTTTTTTTTATTAAAATCGAAAAAAAAACAATCTACTTGAAATACTCGTATGTTACTAATTTACACGCTTGTGTCTATCGAATATCAAAAAATATATATCTAAGATAGTTTTTCACGGATCTTTGAACTGCATAAAAACCATTACGTTGTTTATTCTCCAATATGTAGGCATTATTTCATCATTACCCCGGGCCGCTGCGTTGTATCGGAGCACTTAGCTAAGTAGCGCGTTAATGAACGGGTTAATTAGATCCCGCGACTTATCTACGTGATACCAGCACTGAGTCGCCGGCACGGCACTAAGGTACGAGTACACAACTCGGGCCGAGGGAAGGAGCCACTATCGGTGTTCATCACAGATAATGGCATTGTGATTGTAACCATTGCCATTGCAAAAAAGTCAAAATAGTGTTGATGTTACGCCATTGCCTACTTCATTCAATGCTATTGGATAATGGATCATAGGTATGTAGTAATGCAATACAAAAGTCATTATTGTACAACATGAATACATAAAAAATAGACGTTACAAAAACGATGTGCAATGGGCGGCCTTATCGCTTAGAAACGATATTTTCTAGGCAACTTTTGGATGGAAAGAATTATATGAATTTAAGAAAGGCATGGGAAACAGGTGAACTTAATGTTCTTAGAAATAAATCTTTATATATTTACATAAAAATCTCGTGTCACAGTGTTTGTAACTAAACTCCGCCGAAACGGCTTGACCGATTGTTATGATTTTTTTTGTGACTATTCGTTAGGTCTGAAAATAGGTTGTTATCTATTTTTTATACCCCAAAGTAATAAGGGTGGCCCACCCCAAAATGTTGTTTTGGATTTTTGGTCAAAACTATCATTTTAATTTTGTAAAAATACATATAATCCTTAATTTTCACCTTTCTAACACCAATCCTCATTTTTGAATAGCGATATTAGTTAGTACTGTAATAATATTCTACCCTCAGTGGTCGATGGCAAAACAACCTTTGCCGGGTCAGCTAGTAACATTATAAATATTTAACAACAGAAGATAATAGATATAATCATAATGCGCGGCAACACATAGTGGTAAGATAAAGTCACTAAACAATTCTGAAGATAGAGTGCTATTGAAGCTATGAAGTATGAAATATCCGTAAGGACTTTTCATGATATATCTAGGCACAGAGCATGGAGATCCTGTCCATCAGACCCTTTCTATTTCCATTCAGTCCAGCCTTTTTCAAATGATTTATTAGACATTCTGTAACGACACCATAAAAACATTAAAAAAATGCCAGATGATTTAGAACCCTTTTAAAGTAATCCGGTAGCAGACACGCACGCTCTGCAATCTTTTACGTGTCAAAGACAAATACCGGAAAATAAAGGAGTTATTGCATTTAAAAGTCGAAATATCTAAATTGGCATTCCTCCGGGACATTCGCTACAACATCATCAGGCGGGTCCACTCGACGGCGAGATAACGGAAGGGGCTCTACACGCGGTCAGGCAGCTTGACCGCACAGCCAGCTTGATACGACCAGCTTGAAGAGAACCTTACCTACCTATAGCTGTTCTGTAATCGGGGCAACGAGCAAATTGAAGCATACGATTCTGTTCATTCCATCAATTATTTCTAAAAAACTTGTTTTTTTATGGTATTTGTTCAAAACCAGATTGAAAAAATGGCCTGTTAATAGCGCGCACTATTACTTAAAGGATTTTTTTGATAAATAGGTAATAGTTATTGATCCTGACTAAAAATAAAATAAGAGGTTTCGAATTCGTTGTACATATGTACCCGTACAATTTCTATTATTCTGTTGTTAAAATATTGTTTGTCCGAAACGAAAATGGTTATTACCAATTTAAGATTTTAAGAACTTTCCTATGGATGTTTACACAATTTTATAGTAAATATTTTTTTATTCTTAAACATATTTTGTTAGCTTCTGCCCGCGGCTTTGCATGTGTGTATATTGGTCTGGTGTATGTCTGGTGTACGTTCCAGTTCTAGAACTACATTACGTAAAATTTCAGCACAATCTGTTCAGTGTCATGGTATGAAGAGGTACAATACAAAAGATCTTATCAAACAAACTTCAACATTTTCAATGGTGGTATGATTATTTTCCAATAAGAATCCGTAAAAATATTTACTTATGGTGACTATGGTACTTTCTACTAAAACAAACTACAAAACTGTACATAAAGAAACATGCGTCTGTCCATCTGCCTTATCGAGGATCCGTCAGTCCCCTGCCCGCCTGCATCGTCTGTAGAGCCCTTACTATATTCATACGGTCCTTGCTTTTTACCGACGACAGGAGACATGGAATAAATTAAGCTACCGGACTTTGATATGCTTATTTAGTAGTTGGGTGATTATGTCGGTCCATTCTTGATGCTGATCATTTTTCTCGGGGTTTATTGAAGGAACGAACTCGATTGGACGTCAATATTATGTTTGCTATTCTTTAGACTTGCCTTTCATCCGAAAAGATGAAAATACTACTGGGTACAATCATGGAAATAAATTTATAAAGCAAAGTGCTGATCGTAAGTTATCGAGTTGAATTTGGTAAGTAGGATGTTTTTATCATTCTTATTTATACATACCTTGACAGCCGTTAACATCACTCGTCAACAATAATGGCACATGAATTTCATTATGTACGTACTAATACTAACTCTAGCTATTAGATGGTGAACTAGAAATACAACCTCAGACAGAAAATGTTCCCTGATTAATATATTTCTTTGAAACATTTTGTTTAACAATACTTATTAAAAAAGGAAATTACAATCAAATAACATAAACAAATTAACTTGAAAATTAATATTAAAATTACAAACGATTTTAGGACTTCGATCGTGTCACAGTTTTTTACACTTTTTGAAGGATAAGGGCTATACACACGAGGTTATAAGGCGATAACACACGGGATCAATCGCACGCACGGCACAAGATTTATGGGTCCAATTACAAGAGCACGATGCACTAATAAAGCGCCCCGGATGCGCCCGTCCGCTCACACACGGATTACGGAAATACAGCGATTTTCAAACACGACTTGTCAATGCCTCGATTTAAAGGACATGGCTGCTTATAATTGGAACTTTCCTTGATTCCTAGTAGAATAATGTTTATTCTGTAGTCAGCACATAAATTAGGCATCGATTTATAAGGTCTACGCGATACCACTTTAATCGCAGCGAGCATACAAAATTAAACCTCTTAGCACCCAGTACCTACTTGTTAAGTAAGTCCCGTGTCGGAATCGCAAAGACTATAATTCAAATAGGCACCTAAACACCATTCTACAATGGAAAAACTCTTCGATTCCCATGACAGGTCAGTTGACGCAACGTACCATAAACACATTGTTATAAAGTTATAAAGTTATCACCATCAACAACCAGACGACCCAAATTATGGCCCAGTGATTCCCCAGAGTATAAAACCTTAATCTTGACAGTTTTAGTGGCCACCGATCAACACGCGTGAGAACTAATTATGAAACTCTTGTAAATATTCCTGCTTATTGGAAAATCAGACTAACTGGACTTTATGATTTTACAATAAGTGTTCAATAATCTGTATGTAAGCTACAAGATACTGAAAATGATGTAATCAAAAATAAATCTTGGATGAGTAGATTTTAAGATTTAGTTGGGTCTCATTTTCGTAATTCTCCCACTTGGCGATTCATGGCCTCGGCATTTAATAATCATTTAATGTGTGATGTATGACAACAAACTATCTTAAATCAAGATAAAGGTTCTCCTTTATCTTGATTTTAGAACCATCTTTCCAGATAGGGTTGGCGTTTCATACTTAAAAGTTTCAGGTTTGTACGAAATGCAAATAAAATGGAATCATCCATTCATTTTATATTGGCAGATTCATTGAAAACAATTCAGTGAATTCAAAGAAAATCGTTCCTTTTTGTATACAGCAAGCAGATGACATAACTATAATGAACTACAGTCTGCATTCTCCTTTCACAAGAAAAGAGCCATCTTAATTTCTAAAAAGCGTGCATCTGCGATCAGTGGAGGTGTCCCGATGGCCATCGAACACGGCGCACGAGTGCCCTATAGAGACGTATATACACGTTTTGTTGCGCGGGTAATTAGCACGGGGTGCGCAAGCGCCGAGATTTGAGATACTAACGTGGGATACTTTTTTATAGGAAGTCTTCTTGACAAAAAAATTTTCAAGATTATTTGCCTATTTTATGCAATTAATTTTATATTCCTACAATGGATTTCAGTTTAAAAATACCTTAGGTTTTTAGGGTTTGATTTAGTTTTAAATGTGGTCATTAACTGTTTCTTATCGTAAAGAGATTGAAACAAAAGAACATCGAAACTCACTCCAAAGTAAAGGTAACTTTCAATTGTTATTTTATTGTTATTCGATACGGTAGATCACGCAGCCTCCTCACTTTAATAGGCCGTTTCTAAAATTAGCTCCAATCAGAACCCGTAAATTCCGAAACACTTTTTTCCAATAAATCGAATAGGAATGAGCCACAGAGTAGCACAGTAGTGCTTAGATTCCAACACCGGTCTTAATAAGTTAAACAGGAGAAACGCATTTGAGCGGCCGGTAGCAGATAGTGGGTTCGAGTCCTATCGACTCCCACATGGCGATGTGTCGATAGCAGCGCCCGGGCCCGTGGGAGGTGTCTGATAATCTGATAGTTTATCTCTCTAAATTATGGAAATGTTCAAGACGCGGATTTCTTTCTACGTAATCTGTTGATCGACCTACTAGATCTAGTACCAGTACTAGGGTAGTTATTGGATGTTATGTTGCTATTTAATAACTGAATCAAAATGTTATGCAGTAGTAAATTGTGTGTGCATTTGAAAAGGTTCTTAATTACCTTAGATAGATAGATCTTCATATATCAGGAAGTTCTTTTACTGTAATAGCAAGTTGCAAAGATAGGTAAACATGTCAATTTGTCATTACCAACGTTACTTTATTTATCTTTGCTTGCACGGTGCCTCATCAAAATGCAAGAACGTAAACCATAAATTGAAACAGTAGGTAACAGTAACATTCGAACATATTTCGCTCTGCAACGTAAACTTTTGCGGCAAAAAATCCCCTTTTCATCATTGATACAGCGACAATCTATTACGCGCCGGAAAAATACGCAATTAGCATAATCTCAGAAAACATAAAAATACGAACATTCCACGACATTACATAAACAACCGGCAACATACGAATAAAATACTCGGAGAAATACGAAAGATAGCACGACTAACAAGCATCTGCCAAACCAATAACACCATTAAGATTCTAGTTCCTTATAAGAGCCAGTTGTCACATAAAATCACTAGATATGGAAAAAACTACGCTTATCTACGATCATAGCCATCTCCTAGATAAAGAGAAGTACCAGGCGGGCAGAAGTGCCGTAGAGATGTTATTGTGCCGCTGTCATGTGTCGATGGAAAAACTTACTGTAAGTACAGGCGGTCTTAATGAGAGTGGACAAACTGGATGGCGCAGGGCCCTGCTAACTGCACATGGATAAGATTGAGCACTGACAATATGAGTATAACAAAACTAATAAAAGAGTTTGGCCAATGGGTTTTTAAACCTAAGCGATTTGTATTTATTGTAGTTAGTTCATTTTGTAGTTTGATGCTTAGGATGATACTAATATTTGAATAGTATATTTATGATACAAGATTAAGAATATTGATAACGTCGCAAAATATTTCGTTTCCAATGTATGTATATAGTCATATCCACATAAAACCGATCAGCCATCATAACTGCGTCCCTAAAAGGTAGTGGTGTCATTACTCGACCGGTCCGCTACCGTCGACCTCCGCCGCTCGCTGCGCTCCTGGTACCTCGCCTCAGCCAGCCTGTGTTGTTTTTACTCACATCTCTATGTTTGTGTTGCTATTCAGATCGTATGCAGTACAAACTTATAATAAAACTCCACGCTCAAACGAATACAGACCTAAAGTTATCCTACTAAGGTAGAGAGTAGGGTCGACGGTAATCTTAGAATGGTCAATACATTTCATTCAAGTTTCTTTGTGCTAGTATTTGGAATATGACTTAATGTCATAAGTATGTACGTTTTTGACTTCATGCTCGATACATTTACTTTATTAAAGTAGATAAGAAGGAAATTTCAATAACTAAGAATATTGGTAGAGTCGTGGTAAACAGGCTAGCTCACCCAATAACAATACTTGTAACAATATATAAATCGATATCGTAACATTGCTTTTTATAGAACACAAAATACGAAGCTGAACTTGTTAAAAAATAAAAATAGCAAATAATTACCATCCTCAATATTAACAATCAAAGGTCACAAACCTTCCACAAATGATAATTGAAGCAAGCTGATGTAAAAAGTCCGTAAGTGGTATATCTAGGCTAGGCATTATCCGGTAGCTCCTACGTGCGCTGGTCTCCTGGTCCGCCCCCGGCTGCCCCTGTAATAACAGGCTGCTGTCCGAGCTACATTTATTACTCTTTATTACTGGTACTGGGTATTTCAGTAGATAAATTGATGCGGTAAGGCTAAGAATCGGTTGTGGGTCCATGACGTATGGAGCGTGTAAGGAGGAAAGTGGTTGATTGTTTTTCAACTCTTTTGCAATCATAAATTTAAGACTCCTTTAAAAGTAGCAAGGCTTCGTTCAATGAATTGAAGAGGTTAAAGACGGAGAAATCTCTAGGACAATAAATTATCCAGTGAGATAAATCATGGCGACTTATAATAGCAAATCATAATAATTTACAGCCAATGAAACGTATTCATCACAGATTCATTAAAATATTTTGAATCAAAATTCAAAACACACATGCGATTTAAATAATAGGTGATGAAGCCCTGATTAAGCGCACGCGTCGATCGGCGATGATTTACGATCGAGACTAAACCAACGGATGCAAGATCTATATGGAAATGTGTGGTTGTTCAACTGTTGCTACGCGCACGCGCAAATACTGGTAAAATATAAGTAAAGGTAGGGAAAATAAACAAATAATATGCCTTTTACAATAGCATATTACTTAATCGTGGCATATAAGCAAAATAAAATTTTTGTTAATTTTTAAACTCAACAAGCTAAAAAAACTAATGTTTTATGTCGGTCTGAAAAATTACCTTTAGTGTTACATTCGGGTACATAATTAAAATGATATCCGTAGTTTTAGTTCATAAGCCTGATTTATTGACAAGATTCCATGGATATCATAAACCAATTTGTTTTAATGTTACGGTCAGGTACCACATCCACAAAGTACCTACTGCAATATACATATGTTCATGTACATACATATTTAAATATCCAAAGCCAAACATCTAAATCATCTTCCGTATCCCACAGAAAATCGATTAAAAAATAAAGAAAGCGAGCCGAATGATTGATTAAATCGATAAATACCGCAGCGTGCTCGATTACTCGAGTAATTTGCCTTCTTGTAAAAATCGATTATTTTAATTCGCAATTACAAAACCCTTGATTACTGAATGACGGGAACATGCCTCTTTACTAAATTATTAAGTTATTATATTAGTTAATGTAATGCACTAGTTTTTAACTAAATGATGCAATAAATATCAACCAAATGCATCAAAAACTAAACATCACTTTATTATTTCGAACAGCTCGGTATATATAAATTATCAAAAACCTGCTAACATACAAAATAAGTAACACAGTAACTATTTTTGGATTAAATTTCGTTTTTCAGTGACTTGCCATTTATAATATGTTCTGTAATTTAGTCGCATATGGTCAAGTGGTCGTCTCGTGGTCCACGTGTGGTCCAATTATGGCCATTAACTGTATCTGCGGGCAGCGTCTCGCGGCGACGACAGATTTACATTCATTTATAACTAAACAAATGAATAATTGAATACTAATGCTATTTAGTCCACGAATCCGACGAAAATGATTTACGCCGACTTAATGACCATAAAATGATTTATTACCGATAATAATGTACCATCATAAAAATATGTCAAACAAATTAATGACCTGAATAATTTTTGATTATATTACCGGTCCGACTTACTGAATCAAACATTTACTTCAATATTTTAATAAACAGGTACTTAAACAACCAATTACTATTAACACGTTACTTAAATAGCACTCATGAATATTTTACCACGTTTATTAATTTATCCTTAAGGTGGGTACGTTACGTTAGTACAGACTTGACAGAAAAGCGCTGTAGGTACAATTATTTCATATAAATTATGAGAAAAGCATTTTTCTATTACCGTATAAAGGCATCATAATGCTGCAGATAATGAAAATAAAATACAAGTGCACTCGACTGGAATCAAACCCAGTAGCAAGTCTCGTCTGTTTGTCCGTCCAACGCTTATCCCAGCCCAAAAGAAGAACCAAAAGATTTATTGTGTATCGATCTTGAAAGGAAATCGAATGCAGTAATCTTAAGCCCATCTCTTTCTCACTTATTGAAGTGATAGTGCCATCTCATTCTGTTCCATTCAATGATCAGATGAACAGGACTTGAGAGTTGATCTTATTTTCGATTAAAGTATGATGAATGACTGCATACAGTGTTACGTATTGATGGAGTTAGCACTTTCAACACATTGTTGCTCTTTATGTTCAGTGTTCATTCAAAGGGTTCATTCATTAAATAACTACTTGGACATTTAGGACTGATTGAGACTTATCAAATTCTATAACAAAAACCTTAATGCATGCTCAGGTGGTCGTCTCAGACAAATATCTGCTAAATACACCGCGTGTTCCTAATACCAGCATCTTAATAGTTCTGCCACACATTTATCAACTCTAAGCACTCCATCTCAAAGTTAAAAGTTATTTGTGATATAGGAAATAATAATGTTTATTTGTAGTAAAAGATTTCAACGAATGCCAATTAGAAAATATCTCACCAAAATCATCGCATTTAGCAGCTATACCCGTTAAGGCAGCCATATTAGGTACCAATACAATTATGAGTGTTTAATAAAGTGAGACTTTACTCCCATTTTTCTTGCTTTATAATCATTTGGAATTTTAAAATTGCGGGCGATTATGGAGAAAAAGTGTTGCGTAGGGCAATTCATATAAGAACGTAATGACACTAATCAGCACATCTCCATATAGAGAGTGACTGGAATGATATGCAAGAATAAATATATCTTCTTGTTACAAGTACATAGGTACATACTTAAGTAAAAAATTCTACACACGCAAATATAAATGATGAACATCAAATAGCTTGACGACGTCGATTCTTAGAATATTCGTGTTTCTATAAGATATGATCGAGCGTCAGATATCAAAACTTTTGGTATCTACTTGTAAAGATTGACACAATTTCTTAGCAATTGCGGAGCCAGTGTTTCCACATCTAGCTCGTAAATAACAGTTCCTTGGAAATGATTTGAAATCGACACCTGACCGGGGGGATAAGTCCGGCAAATCTTTATTGACGATAAGGCCCGAGGTCGCATTAAATGCGCCACTAGAAAATATTTTTGCTGAACTACTGATGTGATAGATGTGATTTTTGTCACGAATTTTAGCTAAAACTTTGACGACGCCAATGACGCTAGCGTACCTAATACAATCTTCTAACAGTCTCTTCGTTCTAAAATTCTCTTCGTAACACTCTTGTCGGCTATTGAGATTCGCCTCACGATACCTAAGTACTTACAGTTTTTTTTTAAACTAGAACATAATTACGACAAATAGACAAACATAACTCATTGTCATTCATCAAGATTTGGAACAGTTTTTCTGAATGATAAGTTGGTAAATGAGTTTCCCTGTCATAAATTAATTTAGTGTACATATAGAAGAAGACAAATATTTAGAGCCGGAGTTTTGTTGTGTCTATTCACACGATTCGAACGAAAGATAAAAAATCATCGAACATTTAAAAAGCCGAAAACGTATGTAAGTCCTCGACCAGTGTCAGGTAACAGTAATGTTAGCAGTCGGCGCGGCGGGGACATTCCTCGCGCTGTTGAAATCAACGAGAACCAGATTGTTTACGTTCGAGATAGAGATAGCTGGCGCGAGATGCTGGCGACGCGACGCGACGCGACGGTGCCTCACTGTGGATACGACTCATTCTATTATTTATGATTGGTTGTTTTGCATCTTCTTTGCTTTAGTGTCATTTTTTTTTAATTAATATCTTATATCGCTGTTTGTTTAATGATACTTTATTCGAGTTAAACTCCATGTTACTGCTCAAAAAGAAAAGGGTTTGTTGTACATTAGCCACAAAGTAAATTCGTCACGAAATAATTTTTGTCTAGATTAGCACAATTCTATTTTATTACTTTTTAAACTGCATTGTCTCCACTTAATTTTTTTCCTATTTCGTTTACTAATACTCCGCAGGTACTTCGTCATGGTGCGATTTTCTATGAAATAGGTAAATGTTGGTATTACTTAAAACAACAAGAAGTCAAAACTCACAATCCCAAGCAGCCTTATATTCAATGTCATTTCAAAACAGATGAGGCGCGTTGATGTCTTTTGTACTAGTCTGCGTAAACGCAACGCACATACACAGATATTGTAAAGCAGAAAACTATTTTTTGTATTTAAAATAGAAACTCTATTCAAGATCAAAACTTAATTAAAGCGAATGTTTTTGTCATTACTTTTACATTAGTCAACTTTTCGTCGAATAGACAGACAAATAAAGTTGATACCAACTACTACTAACTTTCACCCTTCACCTGGAATTAGGTAATCCTAATAGCTCCACCAGCTTATCCTCTCAAACATGTCGCAGCGAGTTTCAATAAGTTGCCATACTGGTCCGGCATCAGCACCGGGCGACCTTCCTTGGCGACAGGTCACTCGGACTAGAGCGGAGGCACGCACTTGCGAAACTACCTGCCGCACACCAGGGGACCAGCACAGTTATATGCCAGGACTAGTAGATACCAGGGAACATATGTACCAGGACTGGTGAGATTCTCAAAAACACTATGGAGCGGAGGCACGCACCTGCGTAAAGACTTACAGACACACAATGTTACTGACAGTCACACGAGGGGAACAGCAGTTACATACCAGGACTGATTGCTGCCAGTAAGACTTCCTAGGCGACAGGTCACTGGAATAAGAGTGGAAGTACCTGCCGTACACTAGGGCACTACCGGTTGTTGGGCACATGAGTGTAAGTTGACCGTGTGTTAGAGATAAACATAATATAGGAATCCAGAGTGTTGAAGACTAGGCTAGAAACTACCTGGAACATTCTACTACTGGTCTACTACTGACTAGAAGACCGGCACAGTTGCACTAGAGCTTTGCGATATGAATCTATCAAACGAAACTAAAGAAAGGCTGACTTCTTAACGCGATATATTCCAAAATAACCTTATCTTTTACTTTCTTCCTTTAATCCTATCGAATTTAATCCTAAAAGATTATGTTAAATTATCCAAAATAATCTTTGCCGTATAAGTTGATGTCAAAATAGCCAGAATGTATATAACAAAAACCCCTAGGATCGATATCCGACTGGGGGACTAGGGACTGTGAGTGCACAGTCCCTACAATCTGATTTTGCCAAGTTTTTAACACTAAAACAATTCAATTGTCTCCCAACCCTGGTGGTTCGGTTCCAGGTGGTATTTGTCTTGTAAATCATTGTAATTGGTGCGCCGGAGTCCGTTTAGCACCTCGTAATAACGCGAGTCGTAAACGCTCTGCATAGCCTTTACATACATTAGCATGCGGTCAGCTGACGGGGGAATGCGAAGATGTGCTTTAACGATAGCCAGTCAGTCGGCCACTAATGCGGGGATATGTACATATGTATACTTGGACCGACTGTCTCATGCAGCATCATAAACCATGCCTGGATCACACTATTATTACTCTTATTAAGAATTAATAACTTAGGGCACGTCATATTTACCATTATTTGAGTGCGTTAATCATCAGTCATGGCTTATAAATTTATTGTAAAAGTGATTGTGTTATCATTACAGTTTTGTAATGTTTTAAAAGCATAGAAAATAGGAATAGACCGGCAATTCTATAATTTTAATAATTTTACTGAAATATCTTCATTACCACACAAAATTACAATCACATAATAGAAACAAATTAGAAATATTATTTACAATTGAAACAATTTAGCTAACTGCAAACAATCTACAGGAAGCTCAACTGGTCCCTATGAATACCAGTCGGAAGCGTCCCCAAGACTTCATGATTTTGAGAATCAGATAACTACTTCTTGATATAATTGAAATCTACGATGCTAGTTACCTAACATTTAACAGAGTTTTTCTTCATAAAGTCCGATCGTCATTATCATTGTAGATATAATAATAAAAAAATATTTGTTTATTCTCTTCTCACTCATTTTTGTTTGATTAATAAATTACTGGTATTTCCTGCGAGGCACTAAATTAATATTTTAGAATGTCGTAAATAGTCAATAGTGTGCCGCTGACATCATCTCTATTCACCAATAATCATAAAACTGTTGGTCTGTTTCTAAAGAAACAGAAACATAAGAAATTATATAGTATTGACGATAAAAATATTGTTTTCCTCTACATTGTCGATTTTCAAACACTCGTTTATTTTGGAGTTAAGGTGTCATACTAGCCCTATCGACACTAGTCGATACTCCAGATTTGCCCAATATCCCTCCGACTCGTAAGATTTAAGTATCAAATAGTAAAAAGTAAAGAAAGAATAGTTTTAGGTCTAATGGGCTTGTCCGTGTGTCACGAACAGTATTTAGAACTCTCAAAATGGGTCCCCTTTCACCTCCGCCAATACGAATCTTATTAGGAAAGTTATTTATGACCATGTTCACTCATAAATTAACTTTTACAAACGCAACCAAAACCGCAGTATCAGTTAAATATAAATCAAGAAGCAGACACGTACGTACCTACTCTTATCGTAGCCCATCATTATGTAAGCTACTATTATAAAATCGACTACTTAATCGCGTGTTATAAACCAACATAGTTGTATAACATATAGGTTTGTGGTAGCCGCAGCCATCATCAGACCCTTAATCAGCTGATCGTAAAAGGATTCATTTATTCTAAATTAATACGATATTTTCTAAAGATTATGTTCACAAGAGCCTAGAATCTGATACAGTCATTATGAAACACTAACCACCATCGCGTCCTTGTATGGTAACGGTTCTAAAGTTTCATTTAAACAGATTTCTTATTTAAATTCATAGAAAAAGATACTGAATTATTATATGTAAGATTGAGGTTGTAGTGGTGGTGGGGCCGCGGCGTAGGAATATCGACTCCTCCAACTCAACCCGTGGATGTCGTAAAAGCGCAGACTAAGGGAATCTCCAGAGGAAGTGCAGCAGCTTCCTTCTGAGTATTTTTTAACACCAACACTGCGATCACCAATCCTCCTGCCAAGCGTGGTGATTATGAAAAATCCCCCCCGACATGGGATACTATCCACTCGATGGACCGACGACATCACAGCGGTTGCAGGGAGTCGATGGATGGAGGCGGCTCAGGACCGCTATTTTTGGCGTCATATGGAGGAGGCCTATGTCCAGCAGTGGACGTTATGGGCTGATATGGTGATAATAATGAGGTAGGAGACCAATCTGTCAAGTCAAAATGAGAAAAATACGAGAAAGCGCATTTAAATGATTATAACACATGAGTAATTTCCGAGGTGAAATATGGCGCGTTGTAGAATGAATAACTGCATGATAAGGTTTTATCAGCCACAAATGTACGTAATAACGAAATAACCTTGAAATTACGGTCTGACTTCAAATAAGTACCGATGCCACGGCAGTTTGGGAGACGCTAATTACCTGGATAACTCTTTTCTGATGATAACTTTGAAAAATTTCCGTCAAAAGTAATTTTAGTTTTTTGTCATAAATTCGGTAGTTGGTGGTTAACTCAGCCTGTGATCACAACCAATTGCTTGTTTTTCTTCTTCGTGACCACCTTTGTAGATGGTTGATCAGCCATCTAAGATGCCGAGTGCATTCGCGTTTATAATAACTGGTTTGGTTCATATTGGAAGAAACATGTTCCCATAAAAACCACAACACTAGGAATCAAATTTACAATTCCTAGATTCAAATTCGAATCTCATTCCCATATATATTGCAGGGCTCCAGCGCTTCTGCTGTCCATACACTTTGCCCTACGGTACAAGCGCAGGTTTATGGTATCATAAAGTACCCGTATCCGGTGTGTAGGGCCCGTTACTTCCAGTACGCACTGCCATGCCGGGTCGTTGGGGACAACGCCAGGCATTGGGCCTTGCACTTCAACCTTTTTCTCCTTTGTTAGTTGTAGTTTTAAACATCGAAGTTATCAATTTTTTGAACAACGGCATATTCTCTCATGTTATGATTTCGTTTGCAGCATGACCAATAATTGACATTGCAAAATGTGTTTGTTCTTCAAGTTCAATGTAGTAATTTATTCGATGCGAAACAAAACAACGGTAACTAAGAGTAAAGTAGACAAATAAACATTCAATAGGCACTAGAAAAATTCCAACCTCATAAAATTTATGTTCTGTACTACCATAATCTTTTTATAGTTTTTATGGATTGAAAATAATAGAATATGGCACCATTGATTTCACGGTTATTGTTTAACTGTATCCATTAATATTTGGAAGCGGTTCTGTCTGTTTGATAAACTCTATAACCGTTTCCTTTTATATCTGGCTAACTCCGCAGTGGTCTAGATTCTACATGTTAGATGTTCATTAACTTTTAGCCTAGGTGTACTAGGTTTATTTATTGCAGCCTCATAAAAGTCTAGGTTTGGGAATCGGTACAGATTTATTGTTATTACAGTGCAAAAAGTGGCTTTCTCTATTATTCTCGCTCCAAATTTTCCTGGTCATTGACCTTTGAAATCACACGAGTTGATTTGTGTTAGGTGCTTATAAGATAACAAACGATGTTAATCCTAACAGTTGGTAACAGAAAGTGTTGCCCTAAATCTCCGGTTCAGCCCGGAACAGCAAAAGTTCGTCGTTGCGCTGAATATTCATGACAATGTGACCGACCGCCGCGCCGCCGACGCGCCGCTTTCGCTCTCGGTAGGACAACTCAAATACTTATTTATATAACTAAATATTATATTTTAGGACTATTTAAATTTATATTTATTGTTTGATATGGAGTCAACTACAACTTCATGTTTTTATAATATATTTTATATTTTTATGCGGTTGATCGGTGCGTTTGCGCGTATGGCTCTATAGTCATTCAAAAAATACCAATACGAAATCACACGAACCCGAAACCTATACCTAGAATAACAAGAATTATCTGAAAAAAGCAAACATGACATGATGATGATGACTTAAAGTATATATACATATACCACTAGTAGGTTAGGTAGTATATAGTATATACTACCTAACCTACTAGTGGGATTGAAATGTCTAAACTCGTTTACATAGAGTATTAAGTCCGACTTCAAATATCGGTAAGATGTGAATCGGTCATTTTGACCAATATCTATATAAGTAGTAGGCACCTAACTAAACACATACCTACGGAACGAGTTCCACACCTCACCTACTTAGGGTGACATCGTAAAACGTATTATAACACATCTACCCACTATAATGAATCAAAAGTCACATTAGCGAGCTATCGAATCAATTAGTGAGGATCTCAGCCTTCGACTCATCTGATACGAAAGCAGTTAACCTCTACTGCGTTAGGGCACTTACATACTCGTCAGGTTTGAATTAGCGGGGCTTTAGACTTTGCGATTACAAATAAATTTTAAAACGTTCACATGAAAATTAGAAACTATAAAATGAGCAGTAAGTAATTTTTTGATGACAGTAATTGGCAAATGACAGGACATGTGCTAGGGGTGTTTACGAATTATAATACTCAAAATTACTGTGAACTTAGACACGAATATATACAACTGTAGGTACGTACCAATCAAACATAGCTTTAGCCTTAGACCGGCCCAATCTGTAATTAATTCCTAGTCATTACATTACCTTGATATAGGAAGTGAGCAACGCGACGTTCGGAACCTACTGTTTTTCTCAAGTGCACACAATAATTACAGCCAATTTACTAGATCATAAATCCGCAGGCAGGTATGTCCGCAGCCTTACCGCCATCTATCAGCAATAAAATATAATAGTTTCGTAACGCAATCATGGCGAGCGGAAAAACACACCGCGTGACGTCCAGTGATTTATAGTGCAGTGGCTCCACGAGGAGACGAGGAGTATTTCGATTAATATGTCTAGGAGCAATACATACTGGATCCAAAAACTAGGGCCTATTCCGGAAAACGTTGCATCAAGTGTTATGATTATGGGAGACGAATGGAAGATGTTGTGGTCACAGACGGCATACATAACGCATGGTTCATGGTAACAACTGCGAAGATTAATATCACTTACTTTCCTGTAGTGGTTCAACCACCCAAAGTGGATATTAGCCTAGTAAGCTTTTCCAGGCATCTCGGCTTCGTAACGTTTTGAAAGTTCCTTCATTAGTTATTACAAAAAAAATGTATACAAATTTTATGGTCAAGGTTACAAAACGTCGGTCATATTTCAGTCTGTTTATGATCATGTATGAATACGAGAGTAGGTTGTGTGTTTCGAACTAAAACAGTGCGAATACCATAAAAAGTTATTCAAATGAATTGGCAATAAAACACACAAGTCAATTACTAATAACTCAAGTTATTTAAATCATGTAACTAGGTAAACGATACAAGAGCTTGTAAATTAATACTTATCACAACATTTATGTAAGTTCCAATCACTTCGTTAGGAAAAAAACATTAATAAAGGATCAGAGAACTCTAAATAAACCTGTTCGTAAGTATTCCAACCACAAGCGTAAAACTAATAATTGCATATATAATGCTGCACTTATTTTCTCAAAGAATCATCTAGCCACAAAATAAGGAAACTTGTGACCTCCGTCTCATGCATACATTCTTCAATTGCCTCAAAAATGTTTGATAATACAATGAAAAGCTTCAAAAATGTTCACAGATATCTTGGAACAGGTCGTTCGTATCTATTCCAACGAGCTGTAGTGGACCACGTCAGCTCCAGCTATCCACCTGCGGTACGCCGTGCCGTGCGCGCGCGCCGCTCGCGTGCTCGGCGCTCGTAAAGCGCGGCCGCGGGCGGTGTCGGGTCCACACGCATGTATGCGTGAATGCGTGAAATGATCGGTCTGTGGTTGAGGTATTGATTTGTGGCTCTTTGAAAAGGGTTACATTCATTTGGTTTTCTTATTGCCAGATTACAAGATCTTTGTAATTTAGAGAAAATTTTAAAAGTATATTTTGCTAGCATCATTGATTGTTCACTCAGGGTTGTTTGTTTACCTAAAATAGCTGCAATCCGACGGAGGAGCAAAGTTATCGATATTTAAAAAGCTCCTAAAATAACCTATCACCGTTGGGGTAAACGACTGAACAAAAATCACTATGTGGACCAAGTTCCTTCTGATGAGCGCTACCAGTTGAGTAGTAGGTAGGTCCTATATGATAATCAACTGCAATCAGAATTTTCAAATTAGTAATCAGTTGCCTAGAGGACAATAATATAATACATTAAGCCCACCATCCGATAAGACCCAAGTGCCTACATGGATCGTGCTACTCTTGGCCTATGCGCAGGCTGACAAGCTAATCATTCAGATCGGCCAATCAGAAAACGATAATAGGTCGTGTCGAGACCGCGGAAGACCGGCGCGGCGCGGCGGCGCGGGCGCAGTTAATCATGGGGACTCACGCGCATCGTGACCTGCTACCGGGGCATGTGGACCAACTTACTTCACGTTCCATTTCTGCTCTGCCCTATATCTCATTACATTGTGATTACAATTTATATACCAAAGATGCCGTGGGATAGGTACACGTGTGCAAAAGTTTACGACTTTGATGTAGTTTTGCAAAACCAAGTGGTTCAATTCCCAGTTTATAACTAGCTTCTATCTGTGGTTATGCCCATGTAGTACATACGATATAGCCGTGGATACAGTAACTAATTCTTAGTAAAATAAACATAAGAGTCGGGTCAGAAGTTCCAGAGAGATTATAAATAGAAAAAACCAATCTTACAAACTGTTACTGACACAGATTCATATATGTAGGTAATATATGAATCTAATCTATTTACAGCCCAAATCACATCTGTTGATGCTAAAAAGTTAAACTCAAAAACCCTCTAATTTCTAACTTCAACTAAGTAAAAACTCGTGCTCAAGAATGCCAAAGACAAAAACATGCCAAGAAATCCTCAGCCGCAGTTATGAATGGCAATTTTAATGTTATGTACGTTTGAGTAGGTACTTGAAATATTAAAGCAGTCATTGACTTCAGATATGTATGAGTTCACATTCAAACATAATGTACTCATATTGAATTATTACTTGGCATTTCCGAATAGTTTACTTAATATATTAATTTCATAAACATCTTGGTAGTATATATTTTTGCGTTCTGCCTATCTGTTTACACAAATACAAATTTACATAATTGCAGTGTACATTTCAATTACGCTTTGCTTCTACCTACATATAATATACATAGATTACACATTTGCAAAAGAGTAAAAATATTGAGGTCTAATTACATAATAACTTGCCTAAAATAACATGCTAGAGTTTTGAAATTAAAGTAATTATTTTGAATCGCTACAGTTTAATCTGCAGTTTATTTCACGATTCATGTTATGGGTTTCACCTTGGTGCAGAATTAGGCCTATACTATAATGAATGATACACAAATATGTATATCTAGCTTGCCATTATAATGAAATACTTGAGTCGTAAGCGCAGTTGATGTTTATAAGTGCTTATGTTGATATTAACGAGGTAGAGTTATAACAACCAGGCGCTGAACACGGCGACAGTGAAAACAGGAAGTTTAAAACAAAAAATAAAGTTCTATAATGAATGTTTTGTATACCTGCGAGTCCTATGTATTTTATAGCTTTGATGGTGTTTGATTTCTGAATTCATGTCTTTATGGGAAAAATGATCTGGTACCTATCAATTATAATTTAAGAAAATTACAATTGATCGATACAAATTAACAATTGAAACAATTGAGCTAACCGGAGTCTGAAAAGAAACACGTACCTATAGGTACAGTCTCTAATTATCTCACAAAGTATGTTCTTGGTTCATACTCGAAACTACAGTCAGCATGCATTGCTCCGTCGTCATAAGTTGCACAAGCGACGAGATTTATCTGTACAATTAAGATCACGTGTGATACACCATTTTAGATTATATAAAATACTTTGTGGGGACATATCGACGTGCTCCTTAATGCGCACTGACCTTCTGTCAAGTGGTTATCTTACATAGAATAGCCGAAATCGTATTTTATCGTCGATGGTCCTACCAAGTGAAGACAAGCTGAGTAGGTCTCATCGCATGTATCCCGTTCTATTGGTTTGGACTCGATTCATTTTTCATTGAAAAGGAGTTGACGTGGCCCAGTCCAAGGAAAATTAGTGAACCTGTACCTCAGGCAATAAAAATGCATTTGGTATTACATTGCAAGCAAGCTCAGCGTACTTAGTTTTAGATGCGTTATATGAATTCAGGGTCTGATAAGGTTTTAATCCTATATCATCGAAATATTTGAAGCTTTAGTGATGTGACCCATCAATAGATAACTGCAATAAAATATACTTTTACCAATCGTGCTACCATATTGTACTGTGTTAGAACACGAGGCACACGACCAAGGTCGCCGGCCTCTTCCTTACCTGCTGCTTCTGTTCAAACACACTACCTACCACCAGTTATCAGCTTTGCTGATAACTGTTTGATTTATTTGACGACTGTCAGATGTAGCGATCAGTTACAATAGGAATCATGGCAGAAGTTATTGGCCAAAATCATGAACCTAGTTTTTTCTTCATTCAGTCAGTTTTATCTTAGACTGGTTTCACAGTTTCGCTTTTCTGCATGGAGTACGCGAGACTTTTGTTGATAGTTTCATTCCATGCTCGATTGATCAGTTTCGCTCCTAATTAATGATATACCAGTGCTACATCAATATAAACTATGCCGCTGTTGTGGCTTCTTTTTTATAATTCCTTAAAGATTTTATAAGATTAAGTTTAGTAAATCTTCTGATTGTTCAGCTAGCTTCACCGTGGTGGGTAGTATCAGTGGCAGTAGGCAGCAGGCGCATCGATTGACCGAATCCGCGCGTAATTTCTCCGCGCGTACGTGCGCCGAATGCCGATCTGATCGCGCACCCTATTACGGTGCGATACGATGCGGCGTAAGGGACGCGCGACAGCGATTTGGCTTTAGACTACTTTGAATTGCTTTTCTAAGGTTTACCACGTAGTATCGAAGTCACTTCATTCGGTTATTTTCTTTTCTTAGGAGCCGCAGCAAAGAGTCTAGCTATCGCTGAGGCTACAAAAAACTTAAGGAATAAACAGAAACAACAGAACATTTTCACAGCTAGCTAAACTTTAAAAAAATTAAAAGAGACGAGATACGATGTCCATGAATTGTGATCCTCGCTATGATTAAAAGTTTTATAGAAAAAATCAAACTTTAGAACCTATATAGAACAAAAGCGCAAACCAAACATTTCAAAGCTAGTGGTGACTATAAACTCAATTTGATTTTTGTATCGTATCTTCAAGCTCTCTTCAGCCCCTGTCTGGTGGACGCTAGATCGATGTGGCTGGCGTCGCTGCCGCATCAGCTGAAGGCTTCTCCAGTCTCTAAGACGGATGAGGCGATACAGGATGATAGCCGCCTGACTCATCAATAACTACTTCTCATATGTTATATTACACAACTTACTATCAGTAGGCAAAGTTAGAAGGTCTGGTTATTACACCTACACGAGAAAAATGCGCTGTTATTCTGTGCTTTAACAACTGGGAATATGAATTAGAATTCTTGCATTCTAGCATAGTCGATATTTGGTTAGTGTACAATAAACCCGCTGCATGGTTCAAAGATATCTACATCGTTGAACCATACAGCGGGTGGGTTTATTGTACACAGATTGTTCTCGCATTTGGTCATTCTGTTTTTGACAAGAAATCTTACTAGTAGACGCGATAATCATCAATCGTTAGTAAATCACCCTAAAACCAAATGTTTTCAAGTCACCGTCAACTATTTTTCAATCACAGTGCATATGGTAAAGTAAAATATTTTATTTTTGGTAAATTAGAAGCTTCGTGAACAATTGGTAAAGAGGTGGTTACTTACTTTCTCAACAATCCAACAGTTGGAAAAAAAATCAGCTGAAACTTGATTTTATTAGAACTTGTTTTAATAAAACTTTTTTGTACTACAATTTTAATGATACGATGCAATTTAAAACTTTTTCGACTTAATTAACTTAATTAAGTGTTTTAATTAACTATCGCAGCTTCTATATCTCGTTTATGGTTTAGAAAAGATTCCATAAAATTATTTAACCACATTTTATTTCTAAGTAGGGTACGCATTGCAACCGTAAAAAATTGGTCACGACCATCGCAAGCAAAACCGTCATAACCGAAAAAATATTATTTTGAAAAAATCCCTTCGTGCGTTAAACGCCGCCCGGGGGGTGGGCGGGCGGCGCCCCCGTAATGCCGCTTTATGCAATGTGTACGTGCGTGACAATCACGCTTTATTGTTGGAGACGCAAAATTGAATGGATCTCGGTTGTGAGCTTTTTACTGCGGTGCGCCGAGATGTCTCGATGTCCGAAATTAAATTTCTTGGTCTAGTTGTCCTCAATTTAGATATAGAGTCGAGAGTACATGTAGCACGAACAACTTACATAGAAAAATTTATCGAATGTGGTATGAGAAGAGGCCAATTAGCTTGCCTTGTAGACGTATATGGCGTGAATTAGCATAAAGACAATGAAAGTGAGTGAACTTATGGCCTTTACATTTTTCTTTCTAATTTATTCAGCGCGTTAGCAACTTTTCAACCGTTCTTCATTGGGTGTTGTTGAACAACAGCTTAACCACGTAAGCTCTGTAACCTGCCGGAGCAAAGAAGTATTATTGTTATTATATTTACTGAGACGTTAAAATCTAAAGTTGCTAAAAGCCAGCCTTTCAATACTGATCACCTTTCTACCACCAGGTGGCAGGTAAGTTGGCAAGACTCACCAAAAAGTTTAAAAAATTCTCATAGTTCCTAGGTTAGTGCCTAACCTGCTAACAATAGTCAAAAGCTAGCCTCGTTGACTAATTCCAATGAGATGTGTTTCCAATCTGGATCGGAATCTATTCTCCGAATGCGTCTCCCCCTCTCACGTACTCTCTCCACTTACTGTATATCTTTTTAAATGTGTACGGATATTTTTGTGACAGCCTACCCTTAGCATTTTACGACATTTTATTTTGAGACGAAAATATATTAGAAGGGGAACCCTGAGGTACAAAAATTGCACTGTTATAAATTTTATCAGGAACACGCCTTTGGAGGAATGAATTATTTTAATTTATTTACTGCGGAGGCAGAAAAATAATTTAGGCACCCTTATAATTTACTCAGGTTCGATAAAGGTAAAGTCAAATCGAGAATTTGGTGTAGATTCAAAATTTTGTGATGAAGGACGAAGCTGATGGGAAGAACGGGACATACTTCCCTTCCTAATGGGACGAATGGTAAAATAATTGGCTAGGTACCTAAGTAGGTACATACCTAACTTGGGTCTTCACTACACCCAAGTATTTATTTGGATTAATAAGTATGGCTAAGTTGTTATCGAAAAGATTATAAAGAACTTCAGATATAAGTAACGATGGACGATGTACGTGAAAGATTTCGATGAAGTCAGCAGTAAAACCCAGCCTAAGTAAATTCTAGACATGAATCTATCGACGGAGCAAAAATCTTGAATTATTGATACGGAAACGCGTTACATCTATTTTTACGAGTTCGAGCCTCTTTTTACGACTCTAATATATTTCATGCACTCGGAAAAAATCTATTGGTGAAATTGTGGCGTGATAACCGGTTCCCTTCCCAGGGCGGGCCTTGGACGGCTTTTGTACACTTCCGGACATTTTCGCGGCTTCCGGTGTGTTATGAATGATACTGACTTCATTAGTGTAAAGTGACACTGTTTCCGCTCAATTAATGTTTATTGCAACTTTATTGCCTATCAAAGTAAACTACTTGTATTAAAAAGTACTTGTTGCCACCTACACAACTGCCTACACTGACTCCAGCCCAAGGTATTATTTAACATGAGAAAAGTAACAATGCAATCCTTTGTTGTTAGAACGTAACAACATACATAAAGTTTACTTTTATAAAACTACAATCTATAACAATATTATATATACTGACCGAATAGATGCAGATGGACTCCGGCTTTTTTCAAACACTTGCTTTTATCCGTCCGGCAGCCATCACGCGCAGGCGGCGGCGGCGGCCTGAGCCGGTGATTTCTGGCTCCGGACGAGTGTACGCATAATGCTGTTGTATGGATACGGTTATTGTGGATTTGTGTCTGATTGAGAACGCTCTTTTGGAATTGACGCACTTGTCGCCTTTTTATGCGACATGCGTGTTTCAAGTTGAACGGAGCACACCAAAGTCATAAAAGCTGGAACAAAGGTCAAACACTATATTTCTCAACGATTTAATTGCGAAGTCCAATTCTAAAACGAAGTAAATTATATTCAGTTAATGCACAAAATGCCACAGTATAACAACGACAACTCTTCTATAGAATGCGGCCTTATCAGGCAGATTTCACGGTAAGCTAATTACAATTAACCTGTAACGTCCCACTGTTGGGCAAAGACCTCCCCCTGATCCCTTTATGCATCACGACTCTGAGCCAGTCGGGCCTACGTTCTATCGAGTAAGCTAACAATTTTCGAAATTTCAAAATATATCCTAGGAACCTATATTTAATCACATCTTCCAATGATGTAGTGAATGTTAGAAGCGGCGATTCCGGTGGATTTTGCACATTCCGCTAATAGTAATCCGGCAGTTAGCGGCTATAGCACCTTCCAGCCGCACCACTAACTCACTATTATCGGCACCTAAGAAACGAACAGAATGGACAGGAATTATTGTTAGCCTATAAACAAAACCTGCACCTTAGAAAGCCTGTGTTTGGAAATTCAGTTTATGTAATCGACGTTGTTGGAAACTCTATTGTACCTATTCACATATTTTTTCATCTAATTAAAATCGAGAGACTGTAGATTAAACCTGAACTGTTTTAATAACATTCACACTTTACACTTGGCCTAATTATGCATGGGGATAATTCGAAAAAATACAGACAAACTAGGTAAATACCAATGTACTATCAAATACTTTTATATAAATGAATACATTATTGAATGTATTTCAGTACCTACTAAGTTCATTCCGGTTATTAAAAGTGATCTTGCCGAGTCTAAACTTCATAAAGTCCCTTCTTGGGGTACGTGTGCCCCAAAAAGCGACTAGATCATTGGCTAATAATAATTTATTTGCTTACGAGATCCCTTATTGATTTACTGATATTGCACGGGACTTGATACATTGCTACATTTTGGGAAATTTTGGGAAACTAACCTGCTAACAAAACTGAGAATATTGTGTGAATAAATACATAGTTGGCCGTGGGGCGGCGGCGTACGAATATCGACCCCTCCAACTCAACCCGTGGATGTCGTAAGAGCCGACTAACGGAACCTACCAGAGGAAGGGCAGCAGCTTCCTTCTGAGTATTTTTAAACACCAACACTGCGATCACCAATCCGCCTGCCAAGCGTGGTGATTATGGCAAATCCCCCCCTACATGGGAGACCATCCACTCGATGGACCGACGACATCGTAGAGGTCGCAGGGAGTCGATGGATGGAGGCGGCTCAGGACCGCTATTTGTGGCGTCGTACGGGGGAGGCCTATGTCCAGCAGTGGACGTGTATGGTCTGGATGATGATGATGATGATGAAATACATAGTTCAGTACCTACCACCACGAGAAAAATATACCTCTCTCTAAGTATAATAAATTTTTAAGTTTTTATATTGTGTGTGTTTTCGATCGCTTCATAAACTTAATTCACCTTCTATGTGAATAAATGTTGATGTTCTGTCTTTCTTCTGTCGTAATAAAGAGGGTTCATTATAGATTAAAAAAATATTGGTAGAACTTTTTAGTTTGACTATTGCTTATCATACACTACACCAACTGTTTATGGAAAGCTTGCGCTTCTTCAAGATTAGATTGAGCACAGGATAAAATTATTATTATCTCTTACTTTTCCTGTAAGTATAGATGTCCTAATTTGTTGAGATGAGAATAAGCGGCAATAGCAATAGGAACAAGTAGAACTGGCTGGTGTCTGCAGGTGATTGATGCGGACCGGATTATCTCTGCCAGGCTTATCTACCTGCAGATACAGTACTAGTTCTGTGGCTAATTAGCTACAGGCGGAGGCAAAACACTGAATGACGCAATCTGATCAAATTATTGAGCTTTGTGAAAACAAGAATTCACATAGTTGAAACTTAGTAATCGACTAAAACATGGTGGTAAGTGATAATTGTAAAGATTGACGACCTCTGTGGCGCGGTGGGCCAAGGTCCGCCTGCGACGCAGGAGGTTGTGGGTTCGATTCCCGGCGGGCTTATGTGCATTCCACAAATGTATGTACGATCTGCAGATATTTGTTCAGGGAGTTCTGGGTATGTTCTATGTATAATAAAAATATATATCTTACATAGATATATATTTTTATTATACATACAATCGTGTATTATATTAAGTATATCAGTTATCTAGTACCCATAACACAAGCTCTGCTTAGCTCGGGGCTAGATAATGCTGTGTGAATTGCCCCGCATTAAGTTTTATTTCTAAATGTTCATTTTTCCCCTGTAACTAAAAAACAGCGTAAATTTTTAGGAATTTGAAGTATTATAAAAAAATAATAAGATTAATTCCCAACGCTTATTCGACGCTTTAAAAATTATTTGAGTATAGAAAACATCAAGAGTGTACATATGTAGTTACTATAATCTTGAGGTGAACGACGTACTTACTCTGTTTATATATATTCTAATTATTTGGCGGAGCACAAGGCCACGGAACTTGCGACCGACTTGCGTCACCAACATTACATTTTATTAAAACTACGATGGTTTCCAACAATTATGTGGATAATTGTACCTGGTCTGCCGCCGCGCCTCAGGAATGCCGCCTGTCTTACATAACTAGGATTACTGTTCGCTGTTTATTTACGAGTAAACTATTTATTATTGTACAAAACATGCTACATAATATTTATATAAATGCGTTTAGTATGGTAATCGGTTAATCGACGGACAAATTAACACCAACAGCTGTATTTACATACCTACCCACTGACCCACAAACGATATACTTTGGTAAACACAGCTTTTGTGAATGTAGAAAAAGCTTTAATTTTCCTCCTCTAAAGATCATAGTTTGGATGATGATGCTGTACTATTTACAATCTATTGAATATGATCGATTCAAGCTCAGTTCAGAATTGATTCAAAAACCATGACACACCCTTGCTGTATAGGCATAAATATAATATATATACACAAAAAGATAAATCATAATTCCAATCCACATTCATTATGTTCCTAGGAGGTGCTAAGTAAACGCTATATTTAGTTAACTGAATATTATATAATATATATAAAAGTTATAACTACCATTATTTTCTTTAAAGATTTGTAAACTTACGCGATCACAGTACAATAACTATTCAAAGATATTCCGTGACCGCGACAGTGTGTAAACGAGTTGAAACGTCGCGTCGGGAACATTAGGTAATTAAACATGAAAAATAATAGTGATACATTATTTTATGATTTGTTTTTATGCCCTAAATGACAACTAGGAGTGAAATAGAACTATCAGTGCACAATTTGTGCCTACAAACCACAAACCTCACTGAGTTTTTACCCGACTACGAGAGGGTTATGATTTTGACACCCTATGTATGTATGTAGCCGATTTTTATGTTCCCTCGTAGCGCTGAAACTACTGGTCCGATTTCAACAAATGAGGTGTCATATGATTCGCCTTAATAGCCCGATGGTTATAAGCTATGTGACGTCAGATAAAAATGGGGGTCTAACGAGATAGTGAGGGTCGAAGAAAGGGTCGAAAATTTCAATGTTAGTAAATATGTGGCTCGTGTGTGGTATCGTTGCAAAGGTCTTTGTTTGTACTTTCCAAAACCTTTTTTCAAACTTTTGTGAGTTTAACGATTCTCAAGCTATTAGCAAAAAGGTATAAAAAAATATAGTTAAAAACTAAAACCCGACTACATAACCCGCCCAGATGCACCCACCCCATATACCTACGGTACAATTAGTAACAAAGGCCTCCGACTACCTAAGTATCAAAAGAAAATGATAAGGACAATAGGTGAACGCTTGTTTAAGATTTTTATTTAGTCGGGTTTTAGTTATTAACTATATTTTTTGTATCTCCCTTTCTGTCAGCCCTCAGTGTGCAAGGTTGTGCGTGGTACAAAGGAACCACCTGCCGATGGTCGCTGGTCGCTGGCCGGTCATTACGGCGTCTAATTAAATTACCCGATCTGACCGCTCCGCTCGACATTCGGACACACGCCTCGGGCTAGCCCCGCATACAGAGAGCAAACAATGTACACAACGGACATTATAACAAAAAAATCTATTTTTGTTATGATATGGATAGTTTTAAACGATGCGAAACGAAGACGAAGATTTCAGAAGAGCTCCCGTTCGATGGAGTGCAGACATTACCTATAGCGGTCGCAGTAGGTCGATGGATCGCTAGTTGAAACGTCGTTTGGAGAGGTTTATTTTGGTGTATATGGTGGTTGGGTATATGACGCAAATGTGTAGATTAGAAGAGCATGAAGAGAAGCCTTTGTAGATCACACTGTAGAAGCTGGGCCGGACTGGTCCACTTCAGCACGTAGTACCTGAAACAACAATTGATGTTGTTTGAATTTGTTTACTATATCGATGACACGTGGTACTGGTGCTAAATCTAGTGTTCAACGAAACTTTATGAACTCCTTTAAAAGTAATGTAACAAAATGGTCCATCTGCAGTAGGTACCTCATCTATGGTAACCGCTAATAACATGTAATAGTTTGTCAGTAAGGCCGTAAGATTTTATTGATATGATTGGAACTAACTCGCGGAGTAGCTCTATGTTATTATATCTAATAAAATATTATGCCCCAGAAACTTAATTAGACAAACGGCTCATTACATTTTAGAAAGTGCAAACTTTGCAATAACTCTAAATTGATTTTATGAATATAATTCATAAGTCAGATTCTTTTTTTATTATGTGTGAGTCATGTGCAAGTAAAAACAGGTCTGTGTCCAGCAGTGGGACGACAAGGGCTGACACTGATAACTATTTCAATTTAATTTAAATTTTATTGTTAATTTAATAAGAGAGTTGTGGCACAAAAACGTGTCTTAAATTAATATATCTAACTAAGGAGTTCGTCAGACCCGGGAAAGTAACTGCCCACTCGTGGGCAATGACTTGCAATGCAACCTTCCCTTCATAGTCGACATCAGTCTCAACTCAACGCCACCGCCGACCAATTTTCTCGTAAGTATTATAAAATTAAAACATTCAGTTTTCACATGGAGTATAACGGGAGTTTAACCCCTCCCTTCTAAACCGTTGCATTGCTGCACAGTTTATGCGAATCGCTCTCAACCCTTACTAGTAAAGTCCATACGGACGGGGGCTGTGGTCACAGACAAAGTAGTGAGGAAAACGAAGTTTTTTCTCGAGAAAAGTGATGTTGTTGTTGAGCTTTAGAGTTAAGAGGCGTGGTTTGTTGAACCTAAAGCTTTGCAAACGGTGTTGGTATTTAAAACTTTTAAAGTTCGCTTTAGTTGTAATTCTTACAATGAGGTAAAACAGTGTATTTCTAACTATAGCCACATTTTTTTTTATCTTACCTTACCCAAAAAAAAATTACGTCTAAAATATAGACTTTTATAAAAAAAGATCTTTCGTGTGATACTCATAGCAGTTAGTCACCGTGACCAGAACGAATTTTAATATTTTTATAGGCCTAGACCACGGAACCAGGCCATCTGATCCCTGTTTAATAAGTAGGCTCAAGCAGGAGGGGGTGTTAGCCATTCTCGAAAGGATTCAGTTCGAATATCTTTGTTAATGAAGCGCGTTAATGCCCTTTTTATTAGCTACAGAGATTTATTGGGACTTGTGAAAAAATAATTAAGTTTTAATATTTTTACTGTGAAGTAGGCACTTATTAAAATATCCTTGCACAGTTAAAAATAAACTCTTTTGTAATTATAATAATAATAATGTACGATTTTTAAAGTTTTATAACATTTTCGAACTCCGTACAAAATTTATGTAAAATAATACCGGAGATCTCGCTTTTGTTTTTTACTAATGCATTTTGGAGATAAATACTATGTACATTAGTTGATTGCCAGTTTTTAAGACGAAAATGAAAATGGAAAATTTTCTGAAATTTAATGTTTATATCGATGTTCTATTTGCTTGCGAATGGTTTCTTCGGGATAAAAGCTTATGTAACTTAGCTGCTGAAAAAGCTAAAGTAATCTAAAAGCTTAAGTAATAATAGAACGATAAATTATAACAAATCAGGCTAAAGACAGTTTCCACTAATAGTTTGAAAAAATAACTGAACTAGAAACTACTAACTATAATACCTACTAATTGATAAAAATATAAATACAATGAGGGTTATTCCCAACGTCTCATGTGATACGCGCATATTTTAAGTGTCTCACACTTGACTATTCCCAGCGTCTCACGAGAGAAAAGGGCATTCCCAGCGTTTCAATTAAATTATTCCCAGCGTCTGACAAGAGTCAGAGTATTGACAATTTAAGTGTCAATTTACGTGTACTATTTGTAGTGCTTGCTTTTTTAGATGAGATTAGTAAAGCAGGTCACCACCTGCAGCAGTGGGCAGCCACCACTGCCCACCGGCAGTGGTGCCTGCCCACTGCTGCGACTGGCTGCAGCTAGAGGCAGTCATTTCAATTCAACGCGAACGGGGAAGCAGTCGGACAACTTGTAAACAACAACAACAAATTTATAATGATACCTGCAGAGACTAGGAACTCCAATTGTAGGCTAAGAGATGGACAAGTTAACATGTCCTTTTATTAATCTATACTCGTATAAGGTATGTATAGACGAAAGAAGGTAAAGTATGGGCGGTTCGCTAGTCTTAAAATGTTAAGTTTAAGAAGTCGGTTGAAGGTGTTACCTATAATTTTAGTCCCAATATTCAGGTAACTTTTACAGAAAACTAAAATTTATATTCACCCAATAAAGAAGTTCCGAGGTTCGACGTATTAATTTATTGGAAATGTAAACAAAAAATTTTTTATGTTGTAAAAATAAACAAATCAAATTCCCTATAAATATGTATTATTAATGTGTTAACTGATTTTTAAATTAAATTTCACAATAGTCTGAGCTCTTGGGCTACAAACACAGGGTGTTATAAATCTGCGAGCCCACATGGCAATAAATAAGGCCGCCGCCACACCTGGCGAGTGACGGACTCCTACGTTCCACATTGCATTCGCATTTGACAAATGACGGGCGTTGACCGATTCTAAAATGGTTCACTTAACTTTCTCATTACCACATTAAATGTTAATAATAAAACCGGCCAAGAGCGAGTCCACTCGCACACGGTGGGCTCCGTCTCATCGTACATAGGTAACTATTTTGCAAAAGACACCCAGAAAACGGATTCTTTTAATCGAAAATATTCAAAAACCCAGCTCGACTAAGTCACCCATCCAAGTACTGACCGTGCCCGACGTTGCTTAACTTCTGTGATCGGTACTCATCTTTGTATGGACGCTGGACCCTTAATTATAATTTTAATATTCCTTTTATTTATATTATATATTATAATGTTTTTTTATATTCAAACAGCGGAGATTTAATAATAGGGTCCCGTTTTCACCTTTCAGGTACAAAACCCAATTTTTTTTATAGGAGCCTTGTATGGACCCATTTAATATTAATATTATTATTTTTTTATTATTTGTTGTTGTAGCAGCAAGATAAATGTAAGATACTATCTACGTTTCATGGCTCAAGAAATCGCCTGCTTGAAGACTGAAGTACAGACGGAAAGACAGCGGAGGCTTAGTAATAGGCTCCAGTAAGAAGTATGAAACCGTAGGAGGGTGATCCCTTTGGGTACGTAACCCTAAAAAATGCCTTGCATCAAAACAAAAGGAAAGCCAAGCTATTATACATTATTATTTATTCTCTAAAACTACAATTACATACTATATAATGTATACTGCCTAAGTACCAATAGGATTAATACTGCGCAAAAGGCTTATAAATAAATCCATCGTCCCGAGGTGTGAAGCGAAAGTTACAAACAATTTACGTTTTTCCTTCACAATAACTCGCGCAGGGAACAAATCAAGTGTAACTTAAGGCGTGTGTACACAATGCAATAAACAATAAACCTCTATAACGAGACGCGTCATAATCTTCGCCCGCCGAGGACCGACAGACAGCATGTCACACAAATCGCATTATGTTATTTGTTGGCCGTCGAACGCATGCTTAAATTGGTCGCTCGCTTCGTGTGGCAGCTGCCTTATTGATGCACTAAGGCGGCCACTGACGACGAGGCGCTTGGCTGCTTCTCCATTCGTGAATATGGAAAAATTGAGCTCAGACTATTGTTAATACATATGTATATATTTTATTAGCATGAAAAATATAATGCTTATAAATGTTTTTTGTTAGTAAAATAAGAAGTTTCTGCGCTTGCTTTAATTAAATGGCTTATATCCTAGTTATTTATATCCTGTTTATCTATGTATATACTAACTAGGCAAATAAGAGTGCCAACAACAAAAATAAGAATAAGAACAAAACCGATACCCAAGTACAAAATGCTCGTGTGAAGCACGCCTCCGCCTACTGGTATGACATGAGTGTGTGGCAACAGTTTTCAATACGCGTTCTTTATGGACCAGCAGATTTAGCATCTCCCATGCTGATGGTTAGATAATTACAACACCCTGTACATTGCTCTTAAACAACCTTGTAGATGGAAAAATAGCTTGCTTAATAAAATATTTCGAACTTCTTTTAGTAAAAACTAAGCGCACAGACAAACAGAAAGATACAGACAGACAGACGCCGAAAGCGACTTTTGCGTCCATGTGTGTCATGGGCATAAAAGCAAATGACGCTCAACGCATCGACGTCTTGTGGCTGCTGCACCTGCGGGCGCAAAATTGGATCCCTTCGCAGTAGCTTGGCAGTGTATGCATTAAATCATTTTAAAAAGTTGTTTAAAATTTGGTGGCAGAACAAAAAGTGTGTTCGTCAATAGCTACTCGTTCGAGTGCGACCGAAATGGCCGATTCGTAGCACAATCATTTTCTAACATAACATTCAAAAATTATGTAGGTAACTATTATAACCAGATCTAAAGGATTTATCGCTGCTACATATTAAATAAACAAGGTAACAATTAATTTATGCATACCGTACGCCCACCATACCTAAAGCCAGTCGTATACAGGGTG
The DNA here is from genome assembly GCA_947859395.1 of Eupithecia insigniata. NCBI lineage: Eukaryota > Metazoa > Arthropoda > Insecta > Lepidoptera > Geometridae > Eupithecia > Eupithecia insigniata. The sequence goes on from OX402000.1 coordinate 527,661, forward strand.
TATCACTTCCTACCACGTGCTCGCGGAATGCGGGGCTGGCATGCGCTATGCGGCTCCATGTAGATTCGGAAGAACTGATTGCACACATCCTGTATTCTATATAAGTAGGTATGTGTTTTGGACTAACGATCTAATTTAAAATAGATATCAACTTGAGATCGTAATACTTACCTACACTTAATTTTGTGCGATTAATTATAATAAAATGTTGGTTTAAATAATTATTTTCTCAACTGAATGTGGATTGTGTATTTGAACCATGATTTAAGGCAAAAAAGTAGATATAATAATATATTTAATAATTCTGAAAACCTTGCATCCCTATGTTCTGTAATGAATGTTTACATTATTTCATTGGTATCTTGTATTAGTTTACCGTTAGAGTATTTAATTAATTTTACTCAAGCTCATTAAAACAAGGATCAATCAATAAATAAACGAATTAGCAAATTGTATTTATCGAAAGTAGGTTAAGGTCGGCTGGTATTTGTATAATGTGGCCTAATATTTACATGTAGCCATTAATATACATATATTACGTACAGTCCGTATTATAGTTTTCTAGTTTTTTTTATATCGTAGTTTTGTATTTCGTTTAAAAATGAGTAATATCGTACTTGATCATGACTGTACTACACATTATGTGCATATTTGCATAATTCTAGAGGTGTGTAATTAATATTGGTTCTAATAGTAGTTTAGATTACGCTAATGATAGTGTACTGTTCCTTGAGCAAATAAGTTTTCAAAATATATGTATGTAGTTCATTAATGATTTATAGCTTAGGTCATAAAATGAAACGCTTGCACCTCACTCGTATCAAAAAGCTATAGAGTTGTTTTTTGAATCGTTGGTAGCAACTTCGTCTACGCTTTCGCTAGATCTGTGTCTCAATTTGACACAAGAGGCTGAAAATTCGCACAAAAATCTGTAGCAGTCCAAAAACCGAACTCCTTGTCCTTGTTTTAAGAGTTGTCCAGATGTTCAGGTAGACATTTTGTAGAGTTAATAGTGTATCCGAAAACATTTGATTCATCTTGACGACCTCTGTGGCGAAGTGAGCGAAGGTCTGCCTGCGACGCAGGAGGTTGCGGGTTCGATTCCCGCCTCGGGACAAATGTCTGTACGATCTGCAAATATTTGTCCAGAGTGTTTCTGGTCGTTTTCTATGTATAATAAAAAATATATATTTATGTAATGTATTCTATTATGTATATCAGTTATCTAGTACCCATAACACAAGCTCTGCTTAACTTGGGGCTAGATAATGCTGTGTGAATTGTCCATAATTATTTTTTATTTATAGAAAAAGAAAATGTTGTACCTACATGTAAGCCTGTTAAAACCTCAATTTCAACAATTGTAAAGTTTGATAGATAATACACCAGCTATGTTAAATAAGCTATGTTGCAATATTAGTCAGACAGTTATTTATTAGAAATTAATATTTGGATGGTGACCTCGCGAGTGGGCGCTCTCATAAAACGCGTACACCCTGTTTTTCGGCGTAGAGAATAGATTTAGAAAGCTTTCACTAATTTAGTAGCTAAGCTGTTTTATTGTTTTCTTATTCGATATTATAATAAAAATAATATTAGACGTTAAAGTGTTATAGTTTTTTCGAAAATAATGGCGAAAGTTGAAATCACAGTTAGGCAACATTTCGAAAGCTCTGTCTGGTTCTTCTAAGTTGCACACTGCATGACAACATTGAAAATAAAAGTCAAAAGAAAAAATATTAAATATAATTTTGATGTTCCTTTCACAAGGGTTGAGTGTTATAGTGCAAATTGTGTCAAAAATCAACAGCAAGAAAATGATTATTTGGATAAATGAGTGGCTATGTTTACAAAGATTGCTTCTAAAGTTTGGCCAGAGTATATGCTATGAAATGTTTGTGAGTACCCTAGAACATAGCATTAAAAGCAAAGTTTCTATTTCCATAATTAAACTGCCTAATGCACAATCCTCATAAATCCACCATTTCTAATGCCATATCCCACAAATACCTCTTGCCTCCGAGGCAGAGGTCGATGGAGCCAGTGACACACATCCACGCACACCTGCTAGTTTTATTACTATTTGATGGTCTGAGAAAGTTAATACGGTGATAATTTAACATAACATGCGAAAAGCTTTCAAACAAATAGTTGTTTTGATATGCTTTATGCACTTTACAGGTAAACAGTTGATAGAGGCAGACACTGCGAATGGTCCTTTTAGTTTTGATACAAAAGCCAGAGATCATTGCATGATAATTGTTCTTTGCATGGTACATAAGTTAAGTATACTCGTATCAGACAAGGGCATACATTAACGCATGGACTCTACGATAACCTCAGGGATAAATGGACCCTGAAAATGAGGTCTATTATTTTCAGGGTAAATTGGACCTTTCTTTGCTTGATCACGATTTTCATAAGTTAGGCTTTTTACCAATAGCGCATATTTGTTATTCGGGCTGTGTGATTTATGTAATCCGATATGCGGATTCTTGTTCTTTCTGAATACTACCGGTATTGCGAGATTCAGTATTCTGTAGTACAGTCATGACCACAACGACGACTATACCTACTTTGATCCTTTTATCTCGAAGTACTACTAAACAATGTTATCTCTATAATTTTCAGGTCAATTCATAATCTGCATCAACGCTATATCGAGTGGTTTCGTTATTTATTCGTTGGACTGTCTCATTAGCGCTACATAACCGTTAATTATGCATTTTAAGAGTCCCGCTGATAATTGCTATTAATTATTAAAACCTCCGCCATCTGTAAGTTAATTCATCTGTTAATTAAGCTAAAACCAATCAATGCCTCGTTATCATACGAATTGGGACTGAAGAAGGTTGTGAAGGAAATCGAAATAAAGCAATAGGTACTTAGATGGAAATTATACCTACCTACACTATCACTGAAAGTTTATTTACTGGAATTACTTTACAGCGTAAAACCCTACGCGTAAACGCTCCAATCAATAGCAAATTATGTTTGTTTTCCCAAACAGAAGGTAAGTAATAAAGAAGACGGAACTGTCTAGAGTTCAATAGTTGTGCCAAAAACTTGACGTAATCTAAGCAACGATGCGTCGTTCTTGTAACACATTCGCTCACTTCGAAAGTTTGCCAAACTTCTAGCACATTACCAATGTGGATGCAATCTATAGTTTACGATCACGATGATTTCTCCTGGCATTAGCCACAATTAGCGCGGTGGAAGAGCTGGTCCCAACTACAATTACATCTATAAATTGAGTCATCGCCCCATTCACGGGCACTTTAAAACAATTATTGCGCCGCTGTAAATATTATGGCACTCGGATAATTATGAGGTGTCAAAACTTTACAATGAACCTCGTGGGTACTTACTAGAAAGGTCAGGTTCACATAATATTATAAGATATGACGTTTAGAGAGGTAGATGAGTTGCGCTCGGCCTATTGAGAGATGATCTGACTTTCAATCGAAGGTCGTATGTTCAAATCAAATATTAAGCTCTGTTTAGGATACCTTATTATCACTGTGGAAAGTGATTTGGATTTGATTCCTAGCTATGGCAGGAACACTTTTTGTTTTGTTGTGCACACACAGTTTTTTGTAAAATATTAAGAATTTTATTGCAATAAAAACTATCGAACTTTGACGAATTCATTACGGAGGTAAGCGGGTTGACTACGAATCTTATTTGCGTTGAAAGATTGAACACCAGCATTTCATCTTCTTCAGGGTGAGTACTGTGCTTAGAATTGCGGCGGTGCGCGCGCTGCCCTGACCGCACTCACCCTGAAGAAATCCTTCGTCAACGGATGAAAAGTTGGTGTTCTTCCAGCACAAATAAGATTCGTTGCTAACTCGCTTCTATCCGTAATGGAACCTACGCACTTCGTTGGCTTGCCAACCAATATACACTCGACTCGGACCGTACAACATAGGAATGACTTAGCTCATTACAACAGTTTTTTTTTAAGTAGATGGCTTTTTATAAAATATATTAACCAGTATAAGCAGATTCCTCCGAATAACAATTATTGGAAAAGTTTTTTGTTAAGACAGCTGATCACATGCCTCAAGAGTAGCAGTAACATAGAGTTCGCTACAAATAAACAATCACCAGAAACGATCCATCATTGCATCTAAATAAATAAATCAGTAACATCAAGTGGATGGAAATGTTATTTACGGCCTCCGAGACGGGAACATAAAAATCTAATGTCGGCCCGGCGGCTATAAATCAACTGCGGGAGCGACTGTATACGGGGAAAACTCTGAGGTTTCTACGCTAGCTTCTCATGACTGTAGGGAAGAGACAAGTTTTAGTTTTCTTGTCACTTGCTTATAAATTTTGAAAAACTCTATGCACCTTTTTGATATAATTTATTTGTGAGTGGTCCCTAGCTTAATTACTTATTCCTGCCTATTTGGCTAGAATTTAAAATGTTGTGTTTATTTAGTATGGAAAGTTGCCCCCAAGAGCTTGCTGGTAAGCAAGCAGCTTGCTATTGGAGTAAACCGGATGAATCGCTTAAGCTACAACATAAAGTGCGTAAAATATGAGAGTGTCAAACGAGAGATCGTATCGTGGAATGCGGATATAGCCTCCGAACATCTGCCATGAAGTCGTTCCTCAATCTTCAATTAGTAAAGAGTTAGATCTACTGATAATTGGCTCACAATTTCGGAATGTAAATGATTTTATCACGATGCTAGTTTGCTGTTTCCTGTGAACTTTGATACAGGTTTTACTTTTCTAATAAGGTGTATGGTATCGTGATCGATCGCCGTTTGTCGTTGACAACAGCTGTTGGTTCAGTAAACTATGTAATTGAATTGAAGGTGAAAAAGTGATTGAACCTAATTTCAAAACTCAAGTTAGCTGCGATCCAAAGTAAGCTCCTTGTATAAATGAGCCTCACATTGAAAATAACATTCCAAAAAAGGAAAGCGAGATAAAATTAAAAAGCAACTGCATCTCCTAATTTCATTTGGTACCGGTGCAAATTAATTTGCGGATAAATTTTCTTTTATGGACGTTTCCATTTTCCTGAGGGTAGGTTTGTATCGAGGGGTGTCGTTTAGTTTTTTATCGGATGTATTTAAAGCGTGGGGTAGGAGCGTGGGGTTAACTTGTACCACTTTAATGCCGTCTTACACGTACGCAACATTATTTAGGGTAGCATGGGGTACTGCAAGTACCTAGCTAGGGTTTCATTACATTTTGGATAGCGATGGTTCGTTGAAGTAACAAATTAGTAAACGTTAATTTCCAGTAAGCATTAGTGAAAAATGTTTAATAAAGATACCATAAAAATGTTTATTGCTTATATAATGCAGTTGTGGGAAAATATCAACATCGATATTTATTGTTTTTGTACTTGCATCATAATAATTATATGCTAAAATTCATCGGCTTACTAATATTCAAAACGTTTTCAATCAAGCTCAATTATTCAATCTAGAATAATAACGTATCGTGCAACTAGATTGCTACTGTTTAATGCAGCCAATCAACAATCTACTAATTAAATTACAACAGACCTACTTTATGGAGTGTGGCATCTCAATCAAATTATATTTAGTAACTCCCGCTATCAGCGCCGGCGCTGGTGTGGAGCCACCTTTACGATGCGTTCGAATTAAAAACTTAATGGCTTAGTGGGTTATAAATGAAAATATTTTTAACCAACAAATATTTGACCTTTACACGCCGCTGTGTGTCGCGTGAGTGATAACTGATAACGTATTACATGTGTTCTTGTATTTTTTTTGTTGCTAATTGAACGCAAAACGAAAGAAAGCAAAACGCAATCTAACTTTGAATAGATGGAAACTTGGAAATGTACTTAATTAAACTTTAAACTGCATTCTACTTACCCCCGATGAACATGTAATAAAAAACAATAGCGTCGGTTTGTAAGAGGGAATGGCAAAAACTCTACCCCACAATATTGCGAGTCGCGTAAAATGTAATGGGAAATTACTGTAAAATAAAAAAAAGTCTCCCTCAGACGGTACCCTTGCTGTTACGGCAATTTGGATAAGACTCCCTCGGCGAGGCCGTACATTCCAGGAGTCGATATGCACACATCCCGGGACCACTCCACCGACTCATAAAACTTGGGCGTTTTAATCGAAATGCTCCAGTTTGTTTTTGTAGTCGAGCACGTGATTTGATTATGAACCACGGATGTAGACCTGCACGCCGCTGCAGAGAGCCGCGAAGCGACTGAACATCCAGTAATTAGTTTTGTGGTGTGCTTGGATAAAGTTACCGAACACGTGTTTAAAGAATTCCATTTCTAAGCCCAAAGCTGCTGACATTTGGGTAAGTTGCTAAGCCATTTTGATCTTCCATGTCGTTTATCTAATAAAGAAGACAATATCGAGTCCAATAAGCCGCTGAACGGCCGGGCTTTCGTCGTCGGGACTCGGGACAGGAGCTTTTTATGGCGCCGCCCGCGGCTCGCTAATCCGCGCCAAAAAACACAATAACCCAAAGTGCCAAGATCCGAGTAAATTACTAGCCGAGCCATTCAAACCCCACGGCAACGAACGCGTTTCATAAAGTGGATCACAAAACGTATAGTATAAATAATATCGGGCCCACAAGAGGTCCTCGCGGTAAGCCGCCGCGCCGCGAGAGTGCTTTCATAAGCTAACCGTGCGAAACGCCTTCCCGGTTGTTATTGTCAAATGTGAATTATGAAAATAGTAAAAAATAAAGCGTTTGTGAAGCGTCGGGGGAGGTGGGCACGCGGCGCCACGTGCGCGCCCAAAACAACGGAGTCCGACCGCGAGCTGAGGAGCCGGCCGCGGCCGCAGGAGAAGCGCTATAATGCGACACGCGACTGTCTTAATTTCTGCCATTAAATTGAATGATGGTAATCAAATTATCCGGCCCCTCCGTGCGGGCAATTGCAATCTTATTATTTTAAAGTTCTTGGGGAACTTTACTTTTTACTAGTAGCGAGGTTACGACACTACCTACCTGCCCAGGGCATTTAAGATAAATCTTAGTTGATTTTTGTAAGTTTGTTAGTTTTATTTGTTACTTTTGATATCTTCATAATACTGATGTAAGCGATCACCTGTGCGCCTTGCCTCACGTCGGCAGGGTTGCATTCGCTCACTTAATACGGATTATCTGCGGCTCCATCGCATTCATCTAATATTTATTCTCCACCGCCATTGTATTAATAGTACAAAAATTTAATACTGTTTGTGCCGCTCCGGTCTAGCCGGCGGATTACCGGAGGGTAGTTTTTTAAATAGGGTTACGTTCTTTCCGAGCGAGGGTCGTGATAAATGACACATGCACATTTTTCGAAATACCCAATTTCGGATTTAAGTCACCCCAAAGTGGCCTTGTGTCCGGCACAAAGGGAGCGAGGAGTCATTTACACCGACGCCTTTCAGCCAAAGGGTACAGGCGCTAGGTAGAGCAGGATTCGAGCACCCCGGTGCGCTGCCCATAGTGCCCATACTACACGATATTGGAACTAAGGGGTTTAATAATGCATTTTTCTATCGTGACGTTCCCCATTACCTTGCTTGGGATAAACTGCACGTAAAATTGACGTTGGAAAAACTTAACGAGTATGTTGTATTGACGTGTAATAACCGTGCGTTTGGCTTCTCAACTAAATCTGGGCTGGTTTTTGTTCGGACGGCAATTGTATACTGTCCGTTGATAATACACAAGGTAATTAATCCATGTGATTATTTACAGTTAACTGATAAAATAATAAGAAGTAATTAAATACCTAAATCATTGACTGAGTACATTATTATGGCTGAGGTTTTTGTAATTTTGCAGTACTTATTTAAAGAAATGCCACACATAGAAACAAAAGGAAACATCCAAAATAATTTGGAAACATTTAATACCAATAACGAGGTGGCAACACATTTCAACTTTTATATGAAACGTTAAAGAATCCTTTTTATCGACCGTTACTGAGCTTTATTTTGAATAAATAGATTTTCACTTTTACATAACCATTTACTAAAATATGGGTGGTTCACTATATGACTGAAATTTCTCAACACAACTTTATAAATGCAAATTTATGATGAGGCAGAGGGGATGAGGCGCATGAGTGTATGCGCAAGATTTTGATTTTGAGTTTGATTTTTTATTAAAAAAGTTTTTAATACGAAATTTGACGTCATAATCATCAAAACTCAAAATCAAAGCTCAAACCTCAAAACTAAAACCTAAAACAAAATTGAGTTTTACATAGAAAATAATTCATTGTTTCATAAATTATTGTACAGCACTCGTGACAAAAATATATTAACTGAGTAAAACGTTAGTGTATATATTCCGTTACATTTGGAAAATTGGTGTTCATCGATTTTTGTAACCGTACAACGACAAGAAAATTTCGTCTTGTCATTAAATTGTGGAACGGTTTAGTGTTAAGATGTTTTGTAATGTTGGATGTGTACAAGGAATTTCGTTGCTGACTGTACCTAAAATAATACAACTCCTTGATTATCTGATTGGTATTGATGGTGATTGACTGATGAAGAAAGAACGTGAAACACAAGATCTTGTATGTTGTTGAACTTGTGAACAAAAAGTTAGTTAAACGTACCTATGCAAATTATAATGGAAGTCGATAGTGAACCTAGACTCGGCTATCAGTAACCACACCTCCAATCATTACAAACATACCTACTTATTGTCAAGCCTACCTGCACCTAAATTGATGTCATGACCGATAGATTTCTTCGTTTAAAACCTGGAAACCGTTGAAGTACCTAGTAATATTTTTGCAACGCTTTGTAGGCGAGCTTGTACTTGTACAGGGTAGTACCACCTGCCTGGACATGTGTGGCGCGTCACGTCACGATGAAGTCAAAGTAATACTAGAGTTAGTACTTAGATCAAACATTGGTTTCGGCAGAATACCAGCGCCTATCTACTCCTGAGTGGTAAGGCATTTATGCTGAGTCGAGACCTTTTTGCTGCTGTAACAGTCTCGCTTTTTAAAAAAGAAAAAAAAAATACATTTTGTGCAATTGTTTTTCCTGTACTATAAGTTACTATGTTATGTTTAAAATGTATTTTTATGTCTGTTTTTGTACTGCAGCAGTAAATAAATGAGTGTCTATGTCTATGGCTATGTCTACATGAATATGACAAATTGATAGATGTCGTGTCATTACGTTCTACTTTGATATGACATTGGTACAATTGAAGAATATTTTTGACCTCATACATAATGGAGGCCTATGACCATCCGTAGACAAGCGTAGGCTGATAATGATAACAGAATAACGTAACAAAAGTGTGAAGTAAAGTTTTAGCAAAATTTTACTTCCCAAATTCGTCCGAAACTTGAAAACTATGTACATATGTAAATAGTGTACTGTCGGCGAAAGTTGGCGAAGTTTTCTCTGTAACTATTCCTAAAATGTTATGCGACTTTATTGTCGGCCACAATTGATTTGTTTTTCGAACTTTAACGATAATATGCTTGTTTGCTCTTTCATAATTAGTATTATTGAAATAATGAACCTCTATTATACAGGGTGTCACGTAATCAGTGGATAATATTAATGGTGATTTTGCGGGAGGCAAGGCCAAACTGAAATAAAAGAAGTATAAAAGAAACGACCCGTTTAGTATATTTTTTTTTAAATTTAACTTTTTTTTATCTTTGTTCACATTTTTGGGCATCCTGCATACAATTTAAAGATTGTAGATTTCAATAACTTTATTTCTATATGCTTACAAAATAAGCACTTAGACAATTTCTTAGGATTTATTTAGTAGTGTTTAAGATCACTTTTTTAAATATTTTGGTAACTGTTACTATGATAATTGTGTTTGAAGACATGTTTAAAATAGAAATATTTTTTATTGCATTTTATCAAGCAAAGTTTGAACACTTGTGGTGTAAAAAGTGCATGAACCCATGTATAAAAAGGTATTAAACCAATAAAAAAAATATTTTTAAGGAAATGTATTAAAAAAGCAGTTATGTAGGACCCTTAACACAAGCTCTTCTTACTATTGGACTAGACTGTTTTTTATTCATGTTAATTATTTAGGTTTGAAGATTTTATGTTATAATCATTTATCGTACATTAAAAATATTTGCATCTGTCCAATATTAGAATGAAGAAATATTTAGTAACAATTCCGCGTATAACCTTCTCTGATAGTATTCATCAAAGTAAGTTGTCTACTAGTTTCGTCTCTCCACGAGACATCTTCAGGACACCACAATACTCGACTTTGACATTGAGATTGGTAAGCACAGCAACACCGACAGAGTCCCGCCAGTGATGTTGCCTCTCCGAGCTCCGCGCGCCAAGTAGAGGTTCGCTCGGAGAGGCAACATCACTGAACATCAATGAAGAAATATTTAGTAACAATTCCGCGTATAACCTTCTCTGATAGTATTCATCAAAGTAAGTTGTCTACTAGTTTCGTCTCTCCACGAGACATCTTCAGGACACAGCGAACCTCTACTTGGCGCGCGGAGCTCGGAGAGGCAACATCACTGGCGGGACTCTGTCGGTGTTGCTGTGCTTACCAATCTCAATGTCAAAGTCGAGTATTGTGGTGTCCTGAAGATGTCTCGTGGAGAGACGAAACTAGTAGACAACTTACTTTGATGAATACTATCAGAGAAGGTTATACGCGGAATTGTTACTAAATATTTCTTCATTCTAATATTGTGCAATGGATTTCCGCAAAGTAACGCCTGAATCTATTATTTATTTGCATCTGTGACAATCAGAGAGTTAATCTAACGATCACCCTGGTCGCCCTGTGACATTCATGACCCTTCGGTCAGCACAGCACTGACAAATCGCACTCCCAAACTAGCCGTAAACCGAACAGCTTGCGACTTTCAAAGCCAATAAATAAACCCCACCGTTGGGAAAAAGAAAACAGTCTTTTAGGAATTTCTTAAGCAACCCTTCCGACGTTAATAAATGTCAGTGGGACATTGACATTCGGTGGGGTGTCTCCGCGGTCCACGGCCCTCGGACACGCTCCGTTTGTGACCATTATGGTCACTCTACACTAACCCTTGTGAGGTTCAAATTGTGGCGTTAAGTGGTAACAAATCGAGTTTATGTTAACATTTAATGATCCTGAGAATTTGTTACTGACTTATTATTTCCATGTCCTGCAACCAAGGCTCAATCTAGAGAGAATGAAAATACTGCAAATCTGCCTACAAAACTACGTTGTGATCTTTACAACTGTTAATTGCGGACTATTTGTAAATGGCATAACTCTGCATCTCCATCACAAACGCGAATGGTGCACGAAGCAACTGTTTGACGCAGGCAGTAGTTTTACAGGAAAAACTAGCTGTTCCTTGCGGTTTCAACCGCGTTAAATTCGTAAGCGGTTTATGCCGTAAATCTCCCATGGGAATTTAATGTTACCAGGACAAAAAGTAGCCTACTCTCCATCCTTTCAACTAACTCTATGCCATCAAAATCAATTCAATTGGTTGCTTATTTAGGGACCGTGAAGGAAGAACAAACATACACAGTTTCGCATTTATAATATTAGTTGGGAAGTTAGGATGGCCTTCCCGTGATAACTTTGTTCAATTCCTTACATTGAAAGAACCGGTGCTAGCTTTACTTCTTAAAAAGTGTTACCTAAAAACAATGAAACGGTAGCATAGCATGTAGCAATTTGGATATGCATATCGTAAAGGCATGAAGTGTCGTCAAAATCGTTATTATATGTACCACTGGCCATTTCCCCGCGTCAGCTGCGCGTGCGACGATCTTATCGGCGCCATCTTATCACATTACTCGCTTCGTTTAAAGGCATGGAGAAAGGTGTACTGCCGTAATAATAGTATTTTAAATACCGAGGCTTTATAATGATTAAAGGGGCTTTTGTAAAAAGTTTCATGTTTTGGTTCGCTATAACTTATTATGAGTTAGTATGTAAACTTCAAATGCAAAAATCACATTCAATCAAGTGCTGAATCACAATGTCATATCATAGGAAATACCGAGTTATCATAACTAGTATTTTTTATATACCTACCTATCGAGATTGTTACAGTTATATAGTATTAAAACTATTTCTCTGGCACGATATTACATCAGATGATCGATTGTGTCTTTTAAGTTAGCTCGCTGTATGCAGTTCATCTGCATAATTATTTGATCGTTATATTTTTGTATATTAACGTAAGTATTATTTATATTGATGGATGCAGCGCCCGCGGCGGCCGACTCGATCCCGGTGGTGACCGACAAATGGCGGTGGAGGACCATCGCGAACTAATTGCTGTGAAGGGAATTAATATTTTATAAGACAGTGGATGGGAAAAAGCTTGGAACTTCAAGCTTGGAACTTCAAGCTTGGAACTTCAAGCTTGGAAATTCAAGCTTGGTTGAATAAAAAAGTTATCATCTATAAACTAATCGAAACTAACCTACTGAAACTGGAATCAGAATCAATTCTTTGAGTCATAATGTCACTTACCTACATTAATTGTAATTTAAACAGGATGCCTTTTTGAGATGGGAGTGGATGACCAAATTCGAAACAAACTCTCATAGTTGAAGAAAAGTCGTAAAAAGAGTCATCACCTAGATTTATGAGAAAACAAAAACTGCATACTTAATTAATTTTACTTTTGAAGTAATCAAACAGATTGATTCTTCAAAAATATGACATCCTGTATTGAACCAAAGGATTCAGTTACTGATATAGATGATTTTTTTCCCAAAGATTGAAGGATCAATCTTTGGGAAAAAATCATTTTTAAAAATTAAAGGAAACAGCTTTGTTTTATATACAAAATCTTATCAGGAAGGCCTTTTACTCCATAGATGATTACATCAATGATATTAATGCTTGGCCAGATGTCGCTCCGTTCCGCACTGTCAGTAATATGTAAGAAATTCAATGTTCTGTTTAGCTTTATAGAAATATTGACATGTATCTAAATCGCATTAAATTTAGATTTAGATAGGCAAAATAACAATGTATTAGACACTTAACTGATATTATAAATGTGCTAGTGGTTTCTTTTTCACTTCTTCCACTAGTGGACAAAAAATTGAAGTGAAGAGAATATCAATAACACCTTATTTCTTATTTGATATTAATAACTATGTTTATAGTATAAAATTTGACTTGTCTAAGTGCTTATTTTGTAAGCCTAAAGAAATAAGGTTATTGATTCTGATTCTGATTCTATAGTTTGAGCTTGAATATACTCAACCTATTAAGTACAAATGTGAAAATTTTAAATAATCTCATCGAACAACTGTTGTGCTTGCCGCCAGCCAGGATACTAAGCCTCGCTTGGTCTCTAACTCTCATGGTTTTGAATTTGGCCATCCACTCCCATCTCAAAAAACCACCCTGTAGGTACAGTGTGGAAATTAATAATACGAATTTCAAGTAAGAGTATTTAGAAATTTAGATTTTTAAAAATAGGTACTCCTACGATATCAACAACAAAATAAAAAAATTCTTAAAATCTAAATCGTTAAAGCTGTTTTTGATTAATTGAAGTAATAGATAAGTGATAAGTCATTCATTATATACGTAAAAAGACTAATCAGTAAAACAGTTCTAAACGATACACTTATAATATGCACAGATAGTATCTATAATAGGTAAGTACGTACGTACAATTCGCTAATACTTTAATTGCAATGCGCCGCAAGAATGCGTTTAGCATGCGCGTGCGCCGAAGTGGAGCCATTTGCATTTTGCTGGTCCACTTGCACGTCTGTTGCCCTCTGCTCCTCTTACTTCGTAGTTAGAAATGCAACAATACCTGTGCTAAAAAATACCAATACCAAAAATTAACCACTAAGGCGGGACTTGAACCCACAACCTGTGACTCTGTAAGTGGCGTTGTCAATTACAACGCCACTTATGTTATTTATTTTTATTTATTCGTTTTGTCGTTCGAGACCACTTATCTCAATACTGACATTATTAGTCAACATAGTATAAGAGGCAGTATTTTTTCTTTTCAATAACATCGTCGAGGCAGTGAAACTTGTGCGTCGCCGCTATTAGGTATTCTGTGTGTGTGTCTAGTTATGCACAATCATACAAACGCACAAAAACTGGATGTGGCTAAATAATGGAAACAATTATGAATGCTTCACTTCAGTAGTGCCAATTTGTAACTCTGTAAGCTAATTAATCCAAATTAATAAACTTACTGTGCAAGTGATTGCGTGGTGTAAATGACCGTCCACCGCTCTAGAGGACTGCAATATTTCCTCATAGTAGGTAAACAATAAGGCGCTTATTAGGGAGGCCTAAATCTGGCATGGCAGTCGCGATGGTAGAATTGACCCTTCCAACTCTGCCCGTGGGAGTAGGACTACCTTCATGAGGAAGGCTTATATTCAGCTACTGACGTATTTATTTATGTCAAACTTCATTCGGTGGAAATGTGCAAGTACCAACCAGTGAAACTGCATTTTTCAATTCATACCAAACATAAACAAAATAGACAAACCAAAGAGGCTCATTGCAGCTGGACTAATGCAATACCTCAGTACAGTACGCATGCGCAAGTACACAATTAACGATTACCCACACTCACTAATAACACGCTCAATTTGACAAGTATGCATTAACGTATTTTAATACCTAAGTGTTCTTGGAAATGTTATATAGCAACAATATTTACATATCAACGATCAATTACGAACGAATTCGGGGCACGCGCTGATTTATCGAACGAAATAACGCGATTTTAATCCAAATTCCCACGTTTCTTATGTTACTTTGTTTTTCAGGCTGATTGTTTACCTATCAATCTTTTTTGACGAAAACTTGTTTAAGAAGGCTACGAACCTCTCCTAAACGGAAGCGGATTTTACCACGCAGATTTGTTGTTGTTTCACGTAAAATGAAATGAGGCGACGTATGAGTATGAGTTAGAGAGCGTGTCTAACCATCTAATAGGTAGGAAGGTGTCATGATGTGGATGTGTGCGTGTGCTTGGTGTTGGCACCATTTTTTGATATTTTTTGTAGTTTCCAATTAATTTAGAGTAAACGATTGATTAGAAAAATATTTTTGATTATTTGTAATGTTGAATATATTTAGGATGTTTGCAGCGCGACAGATTTTTGAATAATGGTGTCTATCATGCATAAAAAATCGCTTGAAGATGACTAGATTTGGTGATCAAAATTAGTTTCGCTCTCATTTAGATATCATTATGTTTTTTCAAAAACTAAACCGCTATAAACATAGCTATTTTTCATCCGATTACGTATGGAAAATATCAACAAGATCGGAGACATAGTTTCCAAATGAAGCGGAAAGTACCTTTGTATGGGGAATAAGGCTATCCGTTCCACGCTGAAATTACGCTAATAACTTTTCACTATTTATTAAATAGTGCTAGTCGGTTCTTAACAGAATTAACGAGTTAGCTTGTTACTGAAAATTACAGAACCTTTTTAATATATCTGATTACAGTAATCATCATCATCGTCACATAAGCCCATAGACGTCCACTGCTTGACATGGGCCATATAAATTAATAATAAATAACATATTTTTAATAATAATATATAAATAAATAATATAAATTAAATACAAATGATATAATTATAATAATGATATATTTACAATGATTTTGAAGCTTATTCATTTTACTGCTATCATTTAGGTACCATGATCTCTGTTTTATACAACAACCGATTCACTTTTCAATAAAACTTTCACTTTACACTTAAAACCCTCTGATTGATATCTGTCACCGACCCTGTATGAAGCCATCCACTGTGACGTCACTAATCAGTTTATACGGTGTTGTTGCGCTATTATTAGCGACCATCGCCGCGCCGCGCCGGGAAGGTGCTCCAACCGTCTCCACGCACCTTGCCGCCACCTTGCGTCTGATACAAGATATCAATTATACCACCCCACCGAAAGATTCAACCACCAACACAATTGCTAAAGAAAAACCACCTTTAAACGTAGGTGGTACGGTCCAGTGAGGGTGGAGACTCGGACCGGACCCCACGTATAGATTAATGTTATTTAGCTAAGTAAAGTTTTATAGTTTCTGTATTAGACACGGTTGTCTGTTAAATTAGGTACCAAATACGATAGTTGAGATCTTGATAAGATGTATTACAGTAGGATTGGGTTGTTTTTACATGTCACGCTGTTGGGCTTCGACTCTTTCGACAGCTGCTATTGGTAATTAGAGACGGCGGGTGATTGCTTGTTAAAAACTAACTAGTTTCTTATCATTTCTATACGAAGGCAATAAGTAACTCAAGGATAGTGATTTCTTCCTAGACATGTACAAGATGACAGGATATCGCAAGAGTTTGTAAGATGAAAGCTAGGTAATTGGTTGAGAATCAGTATCGTAATCCATCTGATATTTATAAGTGAAAGTGAGTGTCGTTGTAATATATTTTGGTGGAAAACGAAACTGAACGGATTGAGCTGAACCAAGTTGATAGATGAAGATGTAGTTTGACGTCATTCACACTAATATGTATTATAAATGCGAAAGTTTGGATGATTAGATGGATGGATGAATGTTTGTTACGTCTCTACGCCGAAACTACTGAACGGATTAGGATGAAATTTTGCATACAGCTAGTTCTAAGACTGTAATAGAACATAAGCTTACTTAATTTTATAAATAAGTTCCCATGGGATAGAAATAACCTTAAAACGTTTCCATAGAAACAACGCGTGCGACGCCGCGGGCAGAAACTAGTATTACAAAAAAGTGCGGACTGTGTGTACCTACCTACCTATGATATGATCGACATATCTACTACAATATGTTGGTTAAGTCCATGCAAGCCTTGACTTGTACAGCCTGTCAAATCTGTCATATCACTAAGATCATGCAGAATCAGAATCAGGATACTTATCAGTATTTAATAAAGTGTCTGGTATTTTTTAATGAATTCATTCGATGTACCATTACAATGTTGCAGATCAAGTTTCTAATGTCTATGTTTACAGAAGAGGCGATAAAGTGCCTGGAAAGGAAACCATTAGCTATAGCTACGTAGCTCATTCCTTATTCCACACTGGATACTGGTTTTTGTGTGGGTACAAGGGTCACGGAGTACTGGTTAGCGTTTAGATTTTAAGGTCTTGGTAATCCCCCTCATACGTAGGAAGGTGATTAAACTTTGTCTTCTAAACGTTTTCTACTATAAGAAACAGAGGTATAGTCGCCATTTTTGAGATTTTCATTGTTATATAAATAATAGAATTTGTCAAACATCGCATCTTCTAACGTAGGTATTTATTTATATCTGAGTTGCGTTTGAGACGGATCGAAAGACCTAACTAAAGTCTCCTACGCAAGGATCTCATAAAATCTTTATGCAACACATCTACCTCGTGTGAATACTCAGCTCCTACTAAATAGATTGTATCTGTGGCAGAAAATTACTAACAATTATCAAGACGCTACCATAAAAACGTATACACAACGGACTTAAATAATAAGAATCTTTATAATTTCCTTTAACTGCGACATAAATCTTGCAATGACAACATAACAACTGTAAACAAGTGGTCTGCGCTGAAGCATGCGAAGATGCAAAAAACTTAATTAATTTATACGATTATCACCTTTATAACGGAGGTTGTTGAGGTGGTTATCGTGTGCGATAGTTTTGAT
This sequence comes from Eupithecia insigniata, assembly GCA_947859395.1. Lineage (NCBI taxonomy): Eukaryota > Metazoa > Arthropoda > Insecta > Lepidoptera > Geometridae > Eupithecia > Eupithecia insigniata. Next base: position 545,314 of record OX402000.1, read on the forward strand.
ATAACGGCTCCAAATAAGGGAGTACTTGTCTTGTGCAGTGCGTGACGCTCGCTCATTTGAATTTTACGTTTCGTACATCGATAAGATATGGAGGGAATCTATCTAGCATCTTTATGTCTCTCTACATTAAAATAACTAAATATACGTTTTAAAACATTTACAAAACTGATTATCAAAACGAGACGAATTATTAATTGATAATGTTTTCTTTGTAAAATTATGGTGAGTAACTCTACGACGTTTTTAACGATATCTCCCTAAGAAATTAATAATATGCAAAAAATTTACGACTCGGGTACTTGTCTCTGTGGCGCAGTTGGTTAGCGTAGTCCCGTATTCAGGGGAAGGTCGCGGGTTCAAGTCCCGCCGGAGTCGTAAATTTTTAGCATATAATTTAATTTCTTTGAGATTACCCCGAGTGCGAGGGCTTATGCACTATAATAACAACAACCTTGATATCTCTCTATATTTTATGTTTAGTAACTTGTTCAATTACGGGATTCGAAAACGCTACCCAGTGCCCAAGAACCCTAATCTACCTACAGAAACCTGCTTTTCCCTGACTTAACACTGGTTTCCAACCCCTCTAAAAACCTTATCGTTTCGAACTACACCGTCGTCTCCCATCCAGCCGTCATCTATCTCTTTAAGAAGTTCTATCAACTCTACATCAAGCGGTACCTCTACCCTATCTTGAAGTAGTTCTATCAGGCCGGCATCAGTTCGGAAGTGTAGCAATAAGCAGTAAACAAGTGAGGGCAGCGCTAAACGCGCGATAACACGCCGCCCCGCGCCGCGCCGGTCATCTGATAGCCAGGATGGGGGCGAAGTGTCAGCCCTTCGCACTTACTTGTACTAGCGTTTTTGGAAATAGTTTGTTTGGGATCGATGTAGAGATGCTTTTACCGCATTGAGTGGAAAGCTCTACAAAATAATGTACACACCGATTCAGATGGATTTTTTAAATCTGACAGCCTGTACAAATGTAAATGAGTCAAGGTTCGCCATGGTTCCGTGGTTTCGTTTGCCAGGACCACCTCTGATAACGTGCCAGTATTTGAACGTAAAAAAACAGGTGCTCTTTGTAAAAAAGTTTTTATTGTTTGAAATAAGCCATATAGCTAGACAACACCGATTGCGTTCATGATTGTTTTCCGTCATTAAAACTTTCTCAAAATATTTCACAAGTATTTAAGAAGACAGTGCAAAAATAACTACACAAAAATTGTGTAATGTCCTAAATGTTTGCAATTAAAACACAACCTTCACATACTGACATGGGAACTAATGGGTGTAAGTAAGTGTTTTTACTATTCGCATACCAATAAAACTATTAACGGTGCGGTTGCGTCAATTTAATAGTGTCTAGTCATTTTATGTGACTTTGCTTATTGTTAGCTAGAAAACAAATAATAAGTTTCCCTAAGAATTAATCAATTTTAATAAACTTGACTACCTGCTAAAGTATAAACAAAACGTATTATAAAACGAAAACTTTTTTTTTCAACAGTGTCTCACTGCAACGCAAGTGGTTCTCTTCTCTCTTCATATTCTGTAATAAAAAACCATATTTCAGAATTTTTCAGGTGGTATAGCCACTCTATAAACTCTCCTGCTTGAGAAAGAGTTAGTCGGCCCATCATTAGAAGGGTCCTGAGGGCGCCACTATGTGCGACTCATCGCCCGAGCTGACAACTATCGGCTTATAGCGCGGAGTCAATTGCAATCCTTGACCATCCGATAAGCCCTATTGAAACAGACCGTATACTGAATGTCTATTTCTTGATAGTCTTGTTTTTCTTTTTTGTTGTTGAAGCTTAAAATCTGGCAAGTAGTTGTTGAATGTGCATGTAGTTCATATGAATGGTTTCCCCTGCATTGACCTGGATATGCGTCAGATTACTACTCAACTCAGCGTCATATATAATAAGCTACTAAAACCAAGTTCTTAGAACTCGAAAGCGCACAGAGGTCTTTATTCAAAACTATGTATTTTAAGCCCTTCCGATACTCTACAAATGAGCTCTACCAAGACTCTAGTCTACTTTCAGTCAGGAAACTCTACATCTTAAGCGCCGTTTTGAGGCTACATAGATTTGAAATAATGAAAAAAAAAATGAATTCGAAGAAGTGAAAAAGTAGCTCCTAAAATTTCTACTCGGTCCCAGTTCGCGTCGCGTCAGTATGCTAAGCAATCTGCCTACCTCTACAACGCTTTAAACAAAACCTATGAATAATTATGAATGCAAAAAAATCCCTTAATAAATGGCTAATAACACTATGCTTGATATGAGGAAGCTGAAAAACTTTTGGATATTGTTTCGTAACATACAACCAAGCTCAACACACTAGGTACAGACACTTGCACACAACACATACACACGTGCACACAAACCAAACATACACACAGCTTTACACACGCAGCACACACCACATACAATCACGTGTTTTGCAAATGTTTGCAAAGCATTATTAACTGTTTAATTTTAATTCTACAAATTCGCACCTTAAAATGTTATAATATCATAACTATATTAGGGAAGAGCGGAACCCTCTAACACAGGTATCTCTATACTTAAAAGAGGGTCCCAGACCCATGCAATGTATAATAATTTAACTTTACTTGAATAAAATATTTTGTATATACATATTGTATTTTTTTTTTTGTATTTGTATATTATGGTCGGATCAAATTCTAAATCGACGAACATCAGGTTCTTATTAATAAATATTCAGGGGTATTTATCGCGTTTATTTTTCCCGAAGTTTCAACAGGAACAGAATGTAAACACTCTGTCGTGGTCACGGGATGACTGACGATCAGGTTCTTTCCATACTGCTTCGTTACTCATCACTTAATTGGAGACATTAAAAGCTCTAATTTTTGACTCTACCGTGAATGGGTGGTTTCGACTAAACAAACAAATGAATAAAATGTAAAAGCCTAGTTAAAGTGAATAGTGCCAGTTCCAGCACCGCGCCTGCCTCGCCGCAAACCACAAATGAGGCACACTTCTCTCACCGCAACTCGAACGTCGTGATGTTATATTACTGACGCTTTGTCAAAATAAAGAACAAATTAATTTTTTTTATTGGATAACATATACTTTACGATTTTCTTAAAAAAAGCATAAAAATAGACAAATTAATAAACTCCTCCGTATTTTGGAGTCGGCTAATAATAATATAATATGTATTGGAAGAAATCGCTTCTTAGCGATAAGGCCACCCATTGTACTTGTTTATGTTAATATCTATGTGTTTTATTTATCTTTGTGGTGTACAATAAAGAGTTTTGTATTGTATTGTATCTATGTATTATCGTTACCTGCTTAAAATGAATATCCAGGAAAGACTATTGTTATCTACTAATGAACCTCTGCAGATGTAGAAAGGTGGCGGATGAAGAAAATAATGCATAGGTAATCGTTATGATCAACTTATTAATTATTACCCTTACTGGCAGACCCCCATTTCGCCAATAGTAGCTACGAATAATAACCATCATCTAGCTTGAGCTTGAAACTAATCTCCCAAGCCAATCAACCAAATGTAATTTGCCAACGCGATTCGGTTCAAATGTCTGCTGGATAAGTAAAGCAAACCTCTGCATTTTTAAGCTCGGTCCTTGACCGCAGAGCGACGCCGAACGGACAGCGGCCGCAAATGACCGGCAATGAGCGGCATTAGCGGCCCATTAGCGGACAAACCCCACGTTTTTGTTCCGGCGCGTGCGGTAATTGATTCATTTGTTTTGTGCTGACTTCTAAACGATGCGGTTTGCGGTAACCGACACTTTTAGCGATAAAAAGCGGATGTGAGGGCTAATGTGCCGATTAGGTTTGTTAGCAGAATGCTCGGGAATGTGACAGGAAAAGTTGCTTTTACATATGTACAATACATTAGCGTTTTTCGTGGCGATAACGAGAACACACTACACAGTAAACTTTGGCTTACAGAATTTTGCTGGGGCATTTTATTGTCCAAAACTATTCCAATTCCCGGCAATTCCACGCCATCACCCTTTGAGTTCGATCAATCAATGGTACACGCGTATCTGGTGTGTTCCCCCGCGTGCCTCGACGTTCCTAAGATGTTTTCCCGAATTTTTGCAAGACAAATAGCGGGAGCTTGACCGGGATGACATATTGCCGCGTGGGCGCGGGAGCTCATACACTCCCCGACCAGGAGTCGGTATGCCCGGATTCCCGAGCTGGGCAGTTACACCTAAAGCAGATTGAGCAGGTTAATTGTCGAATGATAAGTGTCACATTTGTTTGGTTTAGCAGTAAAGGCTCACCTTACCGTTATCTTGAGCTCGCAAAGCTTTCTTCCATAAGTATCAATAAAATCACTATAAGAGAAGTGACCAATTTGTCCGTGTTAATTTTCTGTTAGAGATGGGCCTCTCTTTATTAGCACCATAGTGCCGTGTCTCTAGTTTGCCACATATACCATATCCAGCGGCCTTTCGCAAATATTGAATTAACACTAACCTGTCCACAAGGCATGCTACGCTACGATTGCAGCGCCTCAATCTCCAATCAACAAACTTATACTCCAAAGATTATCAGTTCTTCGTATGATACGGGCGCGGCCATCTTAAGTCGACAACTTTGGTTCTCTCCCAAGTTTCGTCATGAAAAACCAGTTTATAGTAAAAACGTGGTTCCATAATGTACGTGAATGCAGCCTACAGGATCGCGGATAGTTCGGTTGCCGGGCGCGGGCCAGGGCGGCGCGGGCGGTGCGGCGGATGATTTATGCGATGGCCGCACTAAAGTTTCAGTCGGTTTATGAGACTACGTATTTATGATGCCTGTTTAAAGTTGCTCCGTTGTTCGCCTTATTTATGTTTGTTTTCGTGGATTCAATTGTGGTCTCGCTGTCGATTTTCACGGCACTGAAAGCGAGCTTGTAGACAGGCCACTTGCAGTGACTGGCGTTGCTGTGTTTCGTCGCACTTTGAAAATATTTCATGCACTATCACTTTTAGTCGTTGATCTATGTCGTTTTACCAGACGTTTATGGTTGATATGATACATATTGATTATAATAAAGTAAGTTGTTTCAATGTGTGATGGGCCGACGACCAAAGATTTAAATTCTTTGCCGACGACTAAGTAATTGGCTCAGGAAATAGCTTGATGTGACCTGATGTGAGCTTAGGACCGAGGAAATTAGAGTAAGCAAAGGGAGGCCCCCTTAGGATACCTACTGCGGGATATCATAGGCTGCGATGTGAATGATGACGATGAATAACCAGCCCCGTGTAACAGAATAACAGTTTCTAAAACACAGTCAGCGCTATTCCTGGTGTTCACTGGTCTCTTGGACACGGGCTGGTCGCTGGTCTCTGAGACAGGCCGGTCATCGGGGCCGGCGTCCAATCGGATCGTATTTGCGTAAGCCGCCGCCGCCTAATCCGAGGATTATTGATGCGCAGCCGCGATTGTTATTAGACTCCTGTGGACAAGTCACGAGAGGTGAACGGACATTGGAAACGATCGAAACTTTACTCTTTAACTTCAACATATATGGTAAACGAAGTGGAGGGTAATTTGCTTACTACTTACTTGCATTTATACGTGTTTTATTTACTGCTAACGCCATCTGTTGTTGGTTTTCTTAACTTCAATAATTCAGATGAATGTTGGGGGTAGACGCAGTAGAACTCGAGACTGCAAGAAAATGTTGCGTACGACTACAGCCCAAACAACCAAACGACGAGGCTCCGTGATAATATATTCCATACTGTCCCAGTATACTAGGCTGTCACGATCCTGAAATTAGCGAGGGTTTTTGAAAGTGATTTAGATTTGTATATTCATACAACCGCCGCCAATACTAGAACTGGAGAATATAGTAATGGGAACTGGCGTTAACATACATTACATAAACGTTATGGCCCTACGAGGTAAGTGCATTGAACATTATTCATTATTATTGTCCAGTTTTTATGATAAATCATGATACTAATAATGTCGGCAGTGTCACTATAAACAAAACTATCTTCAATGAGTTCATTTCATTATTCCAGAGCATGAGTTGTGCTGAGTTCGGCTTCCCACCTGGGAACTGATCCACTGAAAAATCAACTTAATTTAATATAAATACATTCGAAATCTTACTAGAGGCGATTCAAGTACTAAGTAAGTTTGTTTTTTGAAACTATAATGGTTATTAACACTAAAGTCACTAATAACGGGATACTTTCCATGAGTTGCATTATTTAGAATTTTCCAACATTTCGACACAGTTGTATGCGCCATGATCACACAATAATTAATGACCCTCACAGTGGTTTTGCAGAGCCTAATCTTTAGGCAAAAGCTTGTTAAATCAAACCAAAGTAAAAGGGAAAAAAAAATACTTCCCCCATCTCAGAAATAGTATTTCTGCTCTTCGATAACTGAGTGCAAAAGCCGTTTTTATTCGCTAACTAGAGGATAAAGTATTTAAATTGAATTTAGAACATTGTGTGCACTAACTTTGTGAATTCAAAACATCATTAAACATTTACTTGTACCTCCATGGTGCCGAATTTATCATACAACCTTTTTTATCTGTTAAACAAGAAACTTGATAATAAGTCAAAAACCTAAAATGATTGATTCTAGCGACGGGAAGTTTATTTGATGGCAACAGAATTGACTGAAACTGTTAAAAATGCGCAAATGAGCTTTCTCCCTCAATAATTAATGTTATTTTTTTTTTGCATGTGCAAAGATTATTTACCTCGTTCTCTTTTGATTCCCTCGCTAATGCTCAGGATTCTAATTTTTGAATCACTTGCTGCGCTCTTGATTCAATTTTAGAATCCTTCGCTTGCTCGGTCATGAAAATTGAGCACGTGGTTAAAAAGCAACTTTGCACTCTTATAGAACACATAACTATTTTCGCTTGAACGGTTTGCTTGTTCCTGCGAAACTATTCGTGCTATTTTCAATAAACAGGGACGGAATTTCGTTGAAAGCTACGATCACTTTCAATGGTCTCTCTCCTATAACTTGGACCCTGCAAGACGTCCAGCCAAGAAGCAAGGGTCAGGCACGTCAATTCGCATCCTTACCTACCTCCGCCATTACAATACTGACCCTTGTTACAGCAATCTCTGGGTTTGTCGCAGAACGCTCCTGTCTCGAGGCATTTCTTGGAATTGCTTGTTTATTTTATAGTTTTGCATACCGGCTTGTAATAGGTAGATACTTTTTAAATTTCTAGTTACAGCTATTTTATGCAATTTTTAAAACAGAAGCGCATCAACTTTTGATCCTTCGAGATCACTTGGTTTGTTTATTCAAGGAAAATTTAACTTCTATATACCAGCTTATACCAATGAATAATGATGGACTATCCACACAGCAGCATCAGACCAAATTAAACGGAATTTTCTGTTATGGGTTCTAGATAACTGATATAATTAATTCATTATAAGAAAAATATCCAGACACCCGCAACAAATAATATGCAAAACGTACAAAAATTTGTCCCGTGACGGGAATCGATATCCCATTATCTCCTGCGCCACCGCCGCAGGTAGACCTTCCGCTGGGCCATTGAGGTCCTCGATCATTTCAGTCACTTAATATTGTATTTCCTTAAAGGCTATCGATCAATCTTGACCCATTTAACGTGAAAGAGACATAGCTACATAGTAACTGGATTAGATAGTATTCAAAATATGATTACAAATAAAGTTAAAAACTTCCGCACAATATTCGTTTATTCAAAACATCTTCGCCGCTGTTGACTCCGCGCGTGATATTTGCCGCAATCAGCGCCGACCGGGCCGCCCGCCCTGTGTTTATCGCCGCCCAGCCCGATTTGTGTACTCGCATTCTTCGTTTGTCTTTGGCATAAATCGAAGTCTTTCAAGTATGTAGAAAATTCTGTATGTAATTTTTTTCAGTGATGGATTTGTATACTGGCGCATAATTTTTTTATTTCAATCATCCCAAAAGCCTTTTGAGCTTTTTGCTTTAAACACTCCGGTATTAACATAAAACATAGTCTGACCGTTTTCATCTCCTTTCAGCAGTTGTCAGTACCTAGACTTTCGTCGCCCACCTGCACAGGACGTCCAACACTACGTCTACCGAGTCACAGTCTCCATTCAACAATACATTGAGCCAACGGTAGGTAGCGATATTTTCGAGACGAAGTTTTATATCCCTATTTTCAGAAAAAAGCAACCATTCAGTGACATCTCTCCTGTAACAAGCTCAAGACTGTCCCTTTCAATAGTCTTCCCAGCTGCGAAGACGGATGTTTTGGGCCGGGACACAATGTGTCTTCATTGAGGGCTAATCGGCGTCCGGCGTCGGCTGGTCCCGTCCGGCGGCTGACTCGCGCTTGACAGATCCGCCCTGAAGATAGGGAAATAGCGAGGCTAGGGAAGTAGCGGCAAGCGGGTTATGTTTCTTTTAGTAAAAGTCGAAACATTTTGCATTACCTGATAGATGAGCAAATGGTTGGAAAAAATTGGAGTGACCGGTTTATGTCATAAACTCATAATCACTATAATTTACAGCTTGAATCCACCTCACTACCTACCCAGTAGTGAGGCCACCCCTTCAAACAAAGTATTTAAAAAAACGAACGGATCTATCGTTTGATAACAAACAACCCGTGTAGGTTCATGTTAATAGCAATGTTTCTTAGCAGCTAATACACAATTTCGTTCCGGAATCACAACTGAGAGAAAACTCAAAACACCAAAAAAGCTTGGTCAGTTTAATGTCCCCACCGCATTGACCGGCTAGCTAAGGCCGCGGTCACACATTTTATTTCCCTCCCATCTGATTTGTGGGCAAGGGCTTAGCCTCGCCCGCCGGTGGGAAACAATTACACCGAGATATAAACTGCCTTTTCATCGGAACGTACGCTCCACGCTGTTTAGAAAGAGCTTTTATTTGCATTGTTCAGATTATATTTGCCTTCGGTTAATCTGTTTACCCTTTTAAATTAGAGTTATTTCAGGTCTTGTGTATTAGCAGGGAAACTAGAGCTGTTCGTTTGACGGTACGATGAAAACTTATACCGCAGAGTGGACAACTAGTGAACTTTTAATCATTCTCATCCGCAGCTGCATTTTACCCACTTCTCGGTATTGGCCTCCCTTAGTTTGTGCCATCCACCACGGTCCTGTGCTACTCGCCTCTATTAGAACTTTTACGAGGAGTCAAAACATTAATCTCTCCCCTTATTAAAATGATTGATAACTATTTAAACTCTATGCAATCTTGATGAACAAGAGCTAAATAAACTTCAAGCTTTTAGTTCATACCATCGCACGCATCTGAGGTTTTCCAAACCAACCGATGGAGATGAAAAGGCCTATTCCATCTGATCTCACAATGAGTAGTTGATCATGTTGATCATGAAAGCCCGCGGAGTAATGATCTAGTGATTATACGGGAGCTCTCGGTAGCGGCCGGTAAAGCTCGCTAACTGACAAGTGATGGACAGGCGCGCGCGCACTTATATCAATGTTATGAAGCGGATTGTTTATGTTGTTTGGCTATTACGAAGATGAGATGGACTTTCATGGCTTTTTTTTATTGGCTCATGAAATGACTCACTCATTTTCATAGTAAGTATAGACAATTTTGCAAATTGTCTTTGCTGTTTTGCATTCTCTGTAGTCAAATATCTGAGCTATAGTCAATAGATAAATATTTATTGTAGGTATTCTAAAATTATACAAGTGTTGATTTAATATGACCCTGATATGGACAAATTTATGTTGAGAGAGAGAGAGAGAGAGAAATGAATGAATGCTAGCGGGAAATAAAATCTACTGATTATAATTTTATGAAAATAGGTCTCTCCCTGTCCAACTGTGGACTAGTATACATATACTGATGATGCTCTATTATATTTTAAGTTGGAGCTGAATCGGTTTCAAGCTTTTATCGAGCCTATTTGAACATCATTAAAACTAATATACTAAGCAACTAACAACGAGAAAGGATGGATACCGATAGAGTTCAGTTTTGGTCAAAATTATAAGAGGTTTTCGGTTGTAGATAGTCTGTTGAGTGTGCCTGACTTGAAGTCGAACAGCTTTCTCTAAACAGCCGTTGAGATAAAAATAGTTAGCTGTAGGTAATTATTTCTACGCAAAAACAATCAAACTCATCAATTTATTATCTTTCAAATAATTTTTGTCCCTATTATGATTTACGTTCACAAAAACAGCAAAAATGCCTTGAAGCTAATATTTACTTGGCTCAGTCGACCGTCAAAGACAATAGACCACTGATCATATAGCTATCAGGATAGATATCTATCATTTATTGACCAGCACTCTGCTCCGCCAATACGAACTCTATTTCAAAGTTGTTAAGTTTAAAATAGTTGTTGTGTTATTAATGAGTGGTTAGTAGTTTGACTGACGTGCGACGGCTACCTGATTACACGGAGGTCATTACACCTTGATTAAAAATGTTTGATTGATGATGTTAATGTGTTTGCACTCGACTACACAATACTATTATACGCATTGAGAATTAAAAGATCCAATTCAATTAGATTTTAAATTATTATAATTGAGCTACTGACCCGATCCTGCACCAGAATATCGAAGTAGGCATAATGTTTAAATTAGTAGCTTAATCCAAAGGATTGGACGGACGAGATTTATTTCAGGGAGAAAAGGAGCTGAAATCCATACTAATATAATGAATACGAAAGTCTTCCTCCTACAGACCTATGACGGACAGGTATTATTTAAAACTAGGAGATGGACTATATCCTGGAAATTTGCATACAAGGACACTACCTAATAAATATTAGATAGTTGATTTTTAAACGATACGGTCTTGGTAAATACGAGTATTATTATATTATAACAGATATTGATTTAGTTAGTAGTCCACAACTCACGTTCTGGATGCGTAGGCGCAGCAGTGAGTCAATCAACACAATAGCCTTTGTGACAGTCGTTCGTCGTCGGTGCGACGTGCAGTATTGTTTTACCCACTTTCTAATAACCTTTAGCTGTTGTGAAAAATTAAAGTGGGCTGCACGAAATTTGGATGTGGCATATGGTTTTAAAGTATATATAAAATTTTGTATACAACTATTGAAAAAAAAAAACAATCTCTGTTCTTTCTAGGCTCACCATGGGAAACGACGACGCAGAGTAGCGTCAACGGCACCAGAGATTTAGTATCCTTGCTGGTAGCACCACGGGCGCGGCGACAACGGCAGTTGCTGAGCGGATGACTGTAATTAAGTACCTACTATTTCTACTTTGCTTCTATTCTTTAATAATTGTAATTTTCATCGTCACTAACCTCTTGGCCTGCGGACGCAATGTATGAAATGTCAATTTTAGAAGCATGTAGTTGTTACATGATCGCTAACTCGTTATGAAAAAAGTGAACGATTATTAACTTTGGTTTTTAAAGATTACGATATTGAACAATCATCCTAAAAAAAACTACTGCTTAGGTGAATAAGAAACTTGGTAACTCTACTCTAACTAAAGGGTCATCCAGCCACACTTGACCAAAATAAAACTAAACCACAGACCGTGAAAATTAGCTGATAAATCTAGAAATTTGGAATGGTTAGTTGTCTCCTGTAAAGTTTCGGACATCCCTCGTAGGTATAGATGGCTACACATAGTGTACCTAACATGACTCTGCACTCTGTGTGACAGTTACATGACTTCCATTACACACAGGCCTACTGTATGTAACTCACCGAAATAAAACCACTAACATCCACTCGAAACCTCACTTTATTGTGAATACCAATAGAGTTTAGTTTGCAGGTTAACGATTGAATATCTAAGTACAGTCCTTTGGAAATAGTTTGCCTTGATCTTTTGACTTTTTAAATATAGAATTTGCGAAGTTATGTTTGCATAATGTTAATGAGAGACTTTCTAGTAATAGAACGTATGGTTCTTCCAAGTGTACCTACATATGAGAAAAGTCATTACCAGATATTTTAGTTTAAATAATATGTACTTAATAAAATTAATAAGTTATTATCATTGTGACCGAGAGTTCTTACCTACGACTAGACTTACAGTATATATCTTCACGTCAATAACATCACACACGTCGCCGCCGCAATTATACCGTGTACAAATTTATTTACTAAAGTCTCTAGTTGTACTAGTATGTCTATTATATTTTAGGTATATATTAATATAGAATGTAGAATATATAGAATAAGAACTATACTTGTTCCAATTTTATCTGAAATAAATGTATTATTATTATTAACAGTCTATACTAGTGCAAAACCGGACATAGGCCTGCCCGGGTAAAAGTCCTGTTTCTTATCATTGATGTTAAGCTATAATCCCCATACTGGGCATGCAGATCTATCTCTATGATCTAGAAAGATTTACAAAAAGATGGCAAAAATTCTCCTGCCAGCGAAGATGACTCATTGCATGGAATAGCGAGCCCGTGCGGGCCGTATGCGAGTGGTTAGGTACCACGTATTTGATTATAATAAATTATTTAGCTAATAGTCACAGATAGACTCACTCGGCAATAGGCATAACTATAATCCTTCGAGATCAAAACAAGCCAGCAGTCTCACAAATCACCGCCAGTAGAAGGTGATCGCGTCTCGACCTCGGGCTCGGCTCCTGCGCGCGCGCTGGAATTGTGTCAGGCGAGGAGTGTCCTACGCACATTCTCGGCGTAGCTCAATACTTGCGCACAACTAGGTAGGTAATGCTGACCGGGATATTTTGAGATATAGGTGAGAATATAGACTGGGATAGAACAGAATTATGATCAAAAACGTTTATTTCTTTAGGCTTACAAAATAAGCACAGAGACACAGCTGTAAGGTTGGTCGAAATCGAAATGTTGAATCAATTTATTTATTGTCATAATGATAGATTCTCAAAAATACAGAGATACAAGTGTGCACACACATTGTTATACATTCAGATGTTCTTACTAGCTGAGTTTAAAGCTATGCCCTATTCTGGTTCAGTAGTGTAGCATAGTAATCGGCCATCCCTTATAGTAATAGGCCATCCCTCATAAGCACCATAGCGCCGTCATCATCTTGCCTCATTCAGCATCTACCACGTCAGCAAACGTCTAGTGATCATTCTGAATTTAGTACAGTTCAGTGATATCATAAAGAACAACAGATTTACGTTCAAAGTTCTCCATTGACAAACTTCTAAATCTGACTCGGATCCAGCCAGAAATAGCTTCACCTCCGTAAATTACCGACATTATTCTAAGATTAGACCTGAAGACGGTACATTCACATACCTGAAGACGGTACATTCACATAGGACGTAGGCTAGGGTCGTAATGCTAGGTATTCCATGCAATTACAATTTCACCGTCGATATTTGATGGCGGCTTTAAAACCGAGGCAGAGGTTAAGGTGATGCCCAGAACTTTACAGTTTTCTTCTACATTAGATAGCCATTATGGTCTTGCAATTAAATTTATAAGAGGGTACTTAGCTGAGCGTCACGAGCGACAGCGACAAGACAAAAAGTTGCGCCACAAAAACTACCCTTAGTATTCAGAAATAGGAATAGCCAAGCGCACACTCGGACGAGACATTTATGACATATGCGATAACAACACTTCGTTTTGGATTCCAAGACGTTCAGTTTTATTTTTGATTCTGGACTACATATAGTAGAAACATATTTTTGTACAAGTTCCTTGTCGTTGTCGATGATTATAAACAGGACCCGTACTCTTAAAAACGAAATCGAAAATTCTGATTCTTTTTCGTGCAAACGCTAATCTTATGCAATGGACATAAGAGTTGCAAAACCAACTCTTATGTCCATTGCATAACACGAAAAAGAAACTTCGATTTTCCTTTTCCGAGTAGGCCCCCAGATAAACATTGTCCAGCGACGAATCTTTCCTTAAATCTACATTTGTCTTTCATATATCGTTAACCAAATTAATTTAGGTGTTTTAAGAATTTTCCATAACAAGAAATAGAAAACACCTAAGTTTAGCACTCGTCTTTATACAGGTGATGGATTGTTTTGGTACATACCTACATCGACTTAAAAAACTTAATGTTGCTCGTATGAATAAATACCAGAAAATCTTAAGCTCAAATCAAATGTGGTAGGTACCTACATTAGTTTGGGTTTTATCTGGCACTAAAACAGTAATGTGGTGCTTAGGACTCTTTAAGCAGCTGTTAGAAAATTACTGCTTGTAAAACCGATGTAAAAGTGCAATTTGGCACTTACGGCGATTTCTTTACAGCTTCAACCGCGATAACTCTAGGAAAAATTGGCGGTAAAAACTTAAATAAGGCCCATTTCCTTCTACACAAATCTGAAAAGAGAAAAAAACACAACCAGGAATGGCAAAGTCGGGATAACTCTAATAAGAGTTTTGTTCCAGCAAACCATAATGAACATTATTTACCTATAAAATTAATGTTCTAGCTAGACTACGTAACTTAATTCTGCTATCGATCAATTAACACCGAGTCTAATATTAGAGCCAGCCATAACAGCAGACAAAATCAACTCGTCAGATTTTCATTTGCAGAGTGACATGTTTTATGTATTTATGTAAATAAGTGACGTATCACAAAACAGAACCATTATTGGCTGTCGATGGCTGTCAGAGCTACTATTCACGTCGCAGTCAGTGTTCGGAGGTGGCATTGCCACGAGCGAAGCGTGCAGCGGAGCTAAGTATTCAAACAATTATTGTACGCAATCTGATTACCTCATGAAATTTTCCGACGTGCCTAGTAATATAAACGCAATTTAAAAAAAATATGTCAATTTCTTGAAGTTATTTAAATTCAAAAGACTCTTCTTAATAACTTATTCTTATCTTATACACAATTCAGCTACTTACTACGCTCATCGCTAAGCTTATAAAGTGCTTGATACTAAGATGTCCGAAAACTATGTAAACGACAAAGTGCAAAAACGGCGTCACTCGCGATTCGCACATTAACAATTCCGATGTGAGCTATAATGGGCTTTCAGGCATTAATAAAACATCCGTTTCAGGTCTCACTGTAAAGGAAAGGGTTCATTTTAAATACCTTTTTTTTAGTAAGGCTTGAAAAGCTGGAAGATGCTTTGCTTAAAAAAATATTTTAGTTATATTTATCTACGTGAACTCTATCTACTTGTACATACTTACCTACTATACCTTTTTAATCCACCGTAACTAGATATTTTGTGACTATTATTTTTCGGAATATCGATATTCGAATTCGTAGTTATGGTATTTTCGGTGCCATGTTGCCATGTTGCTTGCCTCATTCTTTGCTGTCAGTACCTAAAAATCCAATAACCTTTGACGTATATCAATAAATAACCAGCACATGGCCAACTGTCCACGTTTCGCACATTTAGGTAAAAAGCGTAATCAATTACATGCCGGTTATCGCAGAACTTATAATTTCTTGAGCAGATGGTACTACTCCTATACGGGTGTTAAATAAACACTCACAGAACATGATGTCCCCTCTCCTTCCGGGTACACAGACTGCTATGTGCAGTGCATTCCTTTGTTGATTTGTATGGTGGTCATTAGCAGGAAATTATTTATCATCGCCAGCGTCCACAGAAATCATTTTGACAACTTAGTAGATTTTCCTCAACAAAGCAGGTGGTCGATTCAAATGTGTCTGTGAGTGTATCACTCATGCCATTTGCTGCGTTTTGATTTTGAATAAAAATGTATAATATGTATTGTATATTTTAGTAATTCGCCACCGTCCATACTTGTAAGCAAAACTGCTTCGTGTTCATCCCAAATTTGTCTGGAAGAGATTCGCTATTCCTTCGCCTTATAGCTATTAGCGATAAGGCCGCCCATTGTGCAACTCTATTATTATTATCTATTTTCCAGTATAATGTGTATTTTCCTGGTGTGCAATAATGTGCATTGTAAATGATGTATTGTAAATGAACCAATGGGCGGGAAACAGTAAGAGTGAAACAATCACGAATACATCTATCGACCAGTAGATCATCAAAAAGTTCTATTAAAGCAGCCTTCTATCTAAGTAATACCAGAGCAGAATGGAGGGCAAGAGGTCTCATGGTCGCTCTCGAATTAGATGGACCTCATCACCTTTCTGACGCAGTTCACCTAGACCGACTGTTCTCACACCGCAACCAACTGGATACGATGGCGACGCATTCCACCTGCAACACTTCACCGGGACCCAATCGGGACCCCATCATAACCTCGACCAATCCAAAAGTGAGCGATTAGGAGAAAGAATAACCAAATACATACCTAATAATAATAACTCTCACAATAATAATTGCCTTTAAAATAAAATGATATGGGCTTATTTAAAGTAATGAAGTATTCCCGAGCAATACATGCTAAGGAATTCACCAGCCCCTAACACAAAATGGCGATTTAAAAGTGCAGTGCGTTAATAGTCCAATATCTTTATTAACGTTGAAGGGTTGTGCGCAATAAATGAAATGGAATAGTTAACCCTGCAGTGTTCACACTCGGTTTAATTTAGTTAACTGTGCCGCTGCGCCCCAGGCGTTGCACTGCACCGCCGCCGCCGCGCCGCCGGGAAGGGGTTGATAGGGATGAGCGAAAGATGGAGGCTGCTATCGATGGAATTATAAAAAAGTCTATTATTAAAACATGATTTTGGTGGTAACCATGTGATTTTGTTTCCACGCGATTGTATTACACATTAAATATTTTGCTTTTTAATCAAGTTTGTACTAATTACATTTACTTTATGTACTAATTTCATTTCATTTTATGTTGAGCTGGATATTTTTTTATTATTTACTTTATTTTAATCTATCCGAAGTTGGCTGACGTTATTTCGCACGTCTCGATTCTTTTTCACATTTTTACGTTCAAAATCCGAATACAAGGGAATCCATCAAATAGAGGGGTTTTATAAATATCAAATATCAATCAAATATCAAAGTGCTTTATTTCCTTTAGACCTTAAAGGACTCTTGGACACGTCACAAAATTAAAATTACATAAGTAAAACAGGGAAATAAAGTGATAACTTTGTTTTTTTTTTACTTCAATCTTTTTAAGGTAAAGTAAAGAAGCGAACAAGAAACCTTTACCTTGTTAGTTTGTTAGTTTTCGAGTTGGAGCAAAAGTCGTCCCATGCTTTTTTATCCTCTAGATAATCTGATATTTTGTAATAAGCTTTTTTACAATTGATATGTTTGATACCTAGTTTGTTTGATTTTTTTATTGATAATTTTTGCAACTCACTCGGAGTTTTGTTGTAGAAGCGTATACATTGCCCTTTAAAAGATACACTAATCTTACACTCACTAATCACCAAACAAGTACCTATACATCGATATCGGCACATATCAGCAACATCGACGAAAGCTCATCACTATTAGGAATTTTCATCACCAGCTAATTTATATCGACCTGAGTGTTGCGCCCTCGCCATACTTAAAAGCTTATAATCGCACGATGAAGTGTTGCCAACGCTGATTAATCACCTCGAATTCCAGGGGTTTTCAGACTTATTTGAAAACGTTCCTGAGCCAGGAAATCGTCGAGACTTAAATGAGACATTAATGTTAATTCAACGATGTTTGTTTAACAGGATTTATTTTGAAATTAAAAAATATGTAGTATACTTTGTATCATCGTATTGTTTACAAAAAAACTCAATAAAATCTACAAAATGGATTGATTTTACCATGTAACTTTGACATTTAGTTATAGATAAAAGCTTATAAAAACATTAATATTATCTTTCAACCACAATATGGGTGAACAAATGCACGCAACAGAAACCCGTTTTGGAATTACACTCGGTCATTTTTCCACGGTTGAATTACCTAACGATAATAATGAAGAGGTTGGCGACCCAGCAACCAGCCACCTGCCCACTCGCTCGATATCGATATCGATAAAATCAATCGGCTTGTCACATCAACTCGATAAGTAACTACCCGCAGATATGTGCAATTACGCCGCGGCTCCAACTAAATTGTATAAATTCAATTTAAATAACTGTTAATTATTGTATTTCAAATTACATTTTACTTACTTTAGTTGATGACAGCAGTCCAGCAGAAAAAAAATGTATTTAATAATATTAATGGACAACTTTTTCCATCTTCCATCGGAGTGAAAGTCTACACAAACAGCATTCGATATTTTAATGCAAGTAATTCGTGCGAGTAGTTCATTTTTTATAATGTTTAAACATGACCTTTTACATGTTCTTTGTTACAAATTGTAACTTACAATAGAAGGCTAGAAAGTCATTTTAAGTTAAACGTAAAACTACTCTGGATATAATTATAAAGAGCTTATGTATAAAAATAATATTCTAATGTTTTATTATAAAATTTTGTTTAGCCGAATACCGATTTTACCGAGAAACAGAAGGAATCTTGCAGCTGTCAAACAAATGGAAAATCTCCAGTTTGATCTATCTTTACATAAGAATATCTTTTAATGTGATAATAAATAATTATTAATTGTACGTGTTCGCTCGGTTTCCTTATTAGCGTGGACCGGTTGTGGTGCGTGTGACATTGAGCGGCTAGAGAGGCTAGGATCTACTAGAACCTATAATATCGCTTAACTTGCTAAATATCCAATAGTACCTACACATTCTTCAAAGCACATTCTTAATAGAACTACGTAATACTGTAGGCAAGGAGGAAAATTAGCGTTGGATACAGAAAGCTAAAGCAAGTTACTTTGTGATGTGCTTTCAAAACATGAAACTAAGCCACATAGGCTTGGTAAATCATCAGGAGACTTTTCATTAAAAGTTTGAAGAATAATTTCTGTCGAAATCTTAAATAAATATCTATGTACTTATGGTTGAATAGTATATATTATATATTTATATATTTTTATCCTCAAAAGAATTAACAAAATTCGCTTACAGAGAAAATATTTTTTTCTTTATTTCTATGTTGTTTATTTATACCGAGTTTTCAGTGAATCGAACCAACGAATAATAATAATTTTCCATAAAAACTTTCCCACCTTTTTTAACCACTCAGATGTGAACTTTCAAAATTAATTAGCATATGTGTTATTCTTCACTTAAACTATCTACATAACTCATTTTATCACACTTAGATTTTATTAGAATCATTCCAAAGATATCTAAATCAGAAGTACAGAAGCTAGTAAAGCATCAAAAATCTTGGTTTCATATGAATATTTTCCCTCCGTAGAGTACTTAAGTACCTAACCTAGAGTCGCTACTTGCAAAGTTTCATTCAAAGAAAGATAAAGATTATTTATTGTTGAAACTGTGCACAAAGAGATCTTAAAGAATAAGGTGGAAACAACAGTTTCTCCGTTAATTACGAACGTACAATATTTAACTTAAATGACTAAGGAATTTACTGAGTATTAAAATAATTCTTTGATTTCATAAAAACATTTCTCAATGAGCCACATACGGAGTTTTGTCTTAAATTTATTAAATGGCAATTCTCTTATATCTCTAGGTATTTTATAATACACTTTTACAGTCATAATCAGGCAATTTTTCCCAAAGAGTGTAGTCTTGTGTGGGGGCAATACAAGCCTACTAGTATCTCTATATTTAATCACAGAGCCAAACCGTGGATGTTCATTTATTACATTTATTTGTGTTATTATTTACACTAAAGCTTAGAACAAGTAACTAACTACTGTCACTAGCGCACTTACTTATAAACTAGATAACTAATCAGCTCGTTTATCTTATTATGCAAAATGCTTGAGATAAAGATCTGCACAATATTGTTTAATGCAAATATATTAGATTAATCTAATATACATATTATATTCAAAGATATTTTATAATTTTTGGAACATCATACCTACTGACAATTAACACTAAATTGTATCCATCTGTATGTTTGTGTCGACTAAACGGCCATTAATAACAGGATTTTGTTATTAATATGCACTTTCTTGTGGTATATGCGTCTGCAATTTTGAGGTAAAATTGTTTTTATTGACTATCTGACACAGATTTAAGCAGCAAGATGATAAAATTAAAACCGTTGCGAAATTTATAACGTCTAATAAGAAATTATGACCCATTCACTGACCCCAATCGATATTATCTATAAATATAAATATCTATTTCACTGAATCTATAAGACATTTTTATTAATTGATCGATGTTAAAGCTATCCTAGTCGACAACAGATTTAGGAAAAACCAAACATGTGGATAAGAATTATGACACCCTTCGTCGTTTTCGTTTATTCCTTTCGACCACCGTCCATAATCGAATTCCTTACTTCAATATAGGTAGAGCACGATGCTAAAAGACCATTTTTGTCTTGAGAGCTTTTTCAATTTGGCGCGGTGGGCGAAAGTTCGCCTGCGACGCAGGAGGTTGCGGGTTCGATTCCCACCTTGGGACAAATGTTTGTACGACCTGCAAATATTTGTCTCGGATGTTCTGTGTATTTTTTATATATAAAAATCTATTTATAATATTCTATTAAATATATCAGTGTTCTAGTACCCCTAACACATTGATTGGTTGAAACTTATCATCGAAATATAATTTTGTAACAATTATAATATTGCACAAATAAGTAGCTGCGGCACGTCACGGTGCCATTGTTGGTATTGTTGGCGCGCGGAGTCAACAGGCCGCCGCAATACAAAGCCATTTATTGTTAGAATTTCACGCTAGCGATATATATAGGGTTTGATGTAGGATGATTTCTGATTTTGATCCTTTTTTGCTGTTTTAAAAGGTTATGAAGTTAAAGATAAAATTTCATGTTTGTGTAAAGTTGCGAACTATTGATTACCCTCTCAAATCAATATAAATCCGTATGAACAAGTGTGCTGTTTATTTTTAATAAACTTTGTACTATTTTAAACTAGCTGGATAACATCACGACTAAACGTGATGTTTTTTTTTATCTAAGCTCTTTCCACAAAGTCCTTGAAAAAGTTCTCAGGCATGTTCTGTATTCTAGTACTGTAGTGAGTTGACATGCCAACGGTAGTTAGTAATTAACTTTATAATCAATAAAGTGAATGTACAGACGGTATTTTTTACATGGCGATACTATTGTTAGGGTATAAGTTCACTAAAAGCTGACACAACCTAATGTTCTGATACTTACATTGCTGGCGATGTCAAAGACCTATTAGCTCCTGTCTTGAAGAGACTGCTTTAATTAGAAAATAAAGTTTGCATTTATCGTTAGGTGGACGCTAATTTGTAAAGTCATATGTATATTGTAGCGAATATTTTATTCGCAAGTAAAAAGTACCAAGAGCTCGGCAGCCATGTTAACACATCCCTCCGCGGCCACCGAGTAGGTACACTGGGAAGGGTTGCATCACACGACCCTCGTACAATTTCGTCACAGTTGTCCCCTGGTACATTCTCGTATAAGTGATAGAAGTAGCATCGCGGTGAGGTGCACTGATTAGCTGGATTGATTCGTTAAGTGGATTTCGGAAGAGAGCAAGGAATGAAGTATTGAAAATAAAGTGTATTTTCAATACTTCATTCCTTGCTCTGCCTTGCTCATAAGTGATTCTGACTTCTGATCTGTACCTTCTGTTTTTGTTTCTTGAAGTTATAGGTTTACGCGCTATCTTACTTTATGAAGAGTTGTAAAGTTTAGAAACGTTTTTTGAAGGTCGATGTGCGTTTCTTAAATATTTATATTACTTAATTATTAACTGATAAAATGTCAAGGTGGATTAACAACTTCTTTTCTTTCAAAACACAAGCACAGAGCTACACAATAGTTCAGAACACTTTAACTACAATAGTACAGAGTAGTAACTTGCTGCAGTTGATGCAGCTTTTGTAGTCATCCTTCTATGCCTTACAATTCCACGTCTCTTCAGGCAGTATTCCCCATGCCACAGTATAAGAACATCACGTGTATATTATTAAGCGTTCTGCCGAAACAGCACAGCTTCATGACCGTCTGTGTACCCTGTGGCATTCTCTCGGCAGTTTGAAGTTCCGCCCAGCGCGTCACCCTCTTTATAAAATGAATTTGACTTTCATTTCACTGCAGTTTGTTAGTGTTTAGTGAAAACAAATTGGTGTATTCTAATATTTTTGATCCGTGATTGTTTGCATTGGCGAAAGATAAATTAGCATTTTGACTTTCTATTCGTTATTATAGAAAGGTAAAATGCAAATTGTGGTGATAGGGATGTTTTTTGTGTGCTCATTTCTAAAATTTTGGTATTGAATCGATCTGCTAAACAAAGTTTTAAAGAGTTTTATCGGTAGAATAAAGCTTTTGAAACTATCATGGTTATTTACAACACAAAATTTCATGGTAAATATCATATTATTAAATTTAGAGTTTAATCGAGACAAGGTAGCCTTCGTTATAAACTCCCCAACAAAATATTTTTGTAGTTGAGATGTCCACTCACCTACATTATTTATTATCAGCCTTTTGGTTTCTAAGTATACCTACTCCAATACTAGAATGAAATTCTTCATCAATACTTTTGAAATCAGTTTTCTATTTGAAGCATCATTTCTTTGTCAGCATCATTGAGTGTCATTCTTCAAAAACGCTGATACAAGATCACTCTCGAACTCGCTTCTCGATCCCAATATCGATCTTACACCATTGTGATAAGGTCTGCTGAAATAAATATTTGCACGCTCGTGGCTGTGTGTCGCGACACTTTTGTTCGAGTCGTTGAGTCGATTAGAGCTGAGTTAAAACAAATTACGGTTAAACTGATTGGTAGAGTTCGAAGTGGTTACCTATTTATTTAACTATCTCAGTTGTTACTTACACTAAGAAATTTTTATTCCATATAACTTGTGAGAAAAGATTTATCAATTTAGATTTATAGATTTATATATTTAAACGACTTTAGAGGACAGACCACATAATACTACACATCTTACTTAACTTATAGACTGAAATAGAACTAGAGTAACAATTTAAAATATATTATGATTGAACTCAATAACATCAAAATAAAAATTGATATTTTCAACTGTCCTAATAAAAATTATTTTTTTTTATACTTGGGTCGACTGTGGTTGAATCGGGTTACCTACCTGCCGAAAAGCTACGAGTTTAACTTGAAATTCGATTAGGTTATAAGCTATGGTCTAACCGTGTCTAAAAATATATTTTAATGAATCGTAACATTAGTATCGAGATATTTGAATTCTGAAATATGTATAAACTCCTGTTTTTTGACATCATCTGAATGTATTCCAATGGTTAAAAATAAATGAATTGTCATAAAACTAAACTGAATCTGATGTTGGAATCTGCTCTTCTTGAATGTGCCTTCTACTTTACCCTGATCAACGTTAGAGTACCCAGTAACTATTTACTTATTGAACAGAAACTAAATAAAACCTGCTCAGTGGTAAGCCCGAGGTACAATCAAGTAACTTATGTCAAATCATAGAAAGCAATAGAATGGAATGTGCCATATTTTTTCGTAATCGAATTTCGCTGGCATCGAACGAAAATAACAACCCTCTCGAATGGCCGCAGATTTATTATTAATCCGCAATAATTCCAGACCTCACCTATTCTCTAACTCTACCAATATTCGGGGGACTGTGTACTGCGGCACAATATACATATTTTCAAATAGAAAATACACTGACTGTTTGACTGAAAGTTCACATTCAACATCATCTAAGTGCATCTAACGAAGAGTTTTAGCCCTATAACTGGGTGATATTCAATTCACAACTCAATTTATTAACAAAAATTTATAAAAATTCACTAAATTTCAATCAGGGAAGTCTACAAAAGATAATGGCGTATTTTGGCTGTTTTATAAATCGAGTGATCTGTCGGTCTTGGTAACAGTACCAGAAAAATAGCTTAATTTCTGATTGTCGTTGATATTGTGCTTTCTCGCAGAGAGTTTACAACGCACCATATGGGTGATCCGCGAAGTCGACACGCCGAATTAACTTTAATCCCGGCCGTAATGCGAACACATTTTACACAAGTTCCGAGGGACATTCTTAATTTACTTTTGAGGGTAGTTGTGCTTAATTCCCTTGTTAAATGCGCCAAGTGCACTCCAATTGACAAGTTTACTAATTTTGATGTGACAAGGGTCAGCGCATCTATGGTGCTTGTCACACCACAATCTGTTCTGTCAATGAAGAACTACTTCTATTATTATTAGTTATATTTAATCTGACAAATCTGTAAAGAATAATTAAAATTATTTATCACACAAACTTTAGTATAAATGCGAAAGTTTAGATGTGTTTTTGTTACATCTTTACGCCAAAACTAATGAATGGGCCGGGCAAAAATATTTTGTAGTTTTAGGTCTGGAATAAAACATAGGCAACTTTTTATTTCATACATAAAGCCTGCAATCATCCATCCATCTAAACATCCAAACTTTCGCATTTAAGTGTGATACTTGTGCTAGGAGTTCCTGTTCCTCCACACAAATACATGTCATGCATTCTGCCTAGTACCTTTTTATGACTATTATTTATAGAATCAAAAAGCATCAACTGATTATCTAGTTGTAATGATTTAATTTTCGTATGCGAGCACTAAGGTCACCGAAAATTTTAAAACTTACATGGCGTGCAACATGTTATTTTCGGTAAATTCTTACTTTTTAACCTGTTTCTATAAAGTTCTACAGTAACAAAGCTCTGATAAATAAATTATTCTAACCTAACCCTGCAAGCCCTTCATGATGGTAAAGCGATTACACACCATCCGACACAACACGTGAACGTGAATCGTAAACGTAAACCGCGACTGTTGCGTTCACATTAACAACGGTTTGCGGCCGAGGAGGGCGCAACACAACACGTATCCATGTGTTGTGTTGGGTTATGACTGGAAACTTTCTGAAGTTTTCTTGTGGATGAATCCAAAACAGAATTTAATAAAGCTGTCATTTTAGCGCGTTTAGTGCAAATTAAAATCGAGGACGGCCCAAGCGGTGGTCTCGTTATTGTATACAATTGGTGAGTCGCTATGATGGAGAGGTTATGGTGCATCCACCCCCACACTAAAGTTTTATGGAGACTACACGCCAAAGTCGACGACACAGCCCGGGCGCGGGCGGGTTAGTGTAACATTTGAGTGTATGAATATTGTGATCAGCCGACAGACATTGTTTCTCAACTTATCGGTGGCCCGCTGACTTTGGTGTGTAGACTTAATAACAGGGCAACATCACCAAATGTAATGTTCCAAAATGCTTCACAAAAAACTATCTTCGTGGACAATAATTGGTATAATATCTGATGGTAGTACATTCTCCAATAGCAGATGAAGTATCCACGTCAATATCCCCTCTGCCCTATCACTAGCACAATACTTTAGTTTTCTTTATTATGATGTATTATAGGTACCATGAACTATTCCTCGAATAGCGTCACACACCGCATTTCATCACGCAGCCTCTCCATTCATCACTCGCGTCATCATCTCCCCCATTTTATTTATAATTTGATTCCAACAAGCTGTCGTCCCGATTCCACACTTTGCGGTGACGCGAGGCCATTGTTCTTATTTTGTTTTGATATTTACACGGCTCAGTGGAAGTTAAAGGAACGTCGAACGCACTTGTACAGAGTTTTGATTAAAATTATTCATACACTGTCAGTTCTGAATGTGTTCCTGCATAGGTCTATAGACAAAAGATACTTGAACTTGGAGCTTTTGTATTTCAGAGTTTATAAAACAAGTGGAAAGGACTTTTATCAAATTAGAGAAAATATTTCTTGGTAACTTTTAAAATGAACAATAAGATTATGTTGCCAAACTAAAATTCGGTAAATATGTATCTTAGAGGTCGGCTACTACTGGGAGTGGATCTGTAAGTTTCTGCCATCCACTTTGTTTTACTTAAAATCTACCCGCAGCTATTGACAATAACCAAAGTCCTTTGATTAATTAAAAACTTGCGTTACAATGAATTCGTTATCATTTACCACATAATGTATAAAACAATAGCCGTCCGCGACTAATTCCATCGTTGACAATATAGGGTTAGGCCTAGAGCGGTTGGATATAACTCCTCCGTTGACAACGTAGGGTTGAGCGGTTGGATATATTGACACAAATGTTGCGGGAACCCTTCCGTTATTGTTTCCTTGATTCGGCCGTGGATAATTAGTTTAGTGTAGGGTAGCCCTGATTGCGGCTGTGTGCCGTTTTAATATTTTGATATTGGCTTTTGCGGGCCAACTGTCGCGCCATTTTGCAATTTTGTTGAAGGTATTGAGCCGGGTGAGGAGACCGCCGAATGTGACTTGGATTTACGTGAAGGCAATTTTTGCGTGTTATTTTCTAGTTCGTAATAAAGTTCAACATTTCTGAAACTATTGACGAAATACAATATACATATAATACCTAGAGGCTTGTGAGACCTTACTTAAAAAGATTAGCTCCATAAATTCACCTGACGAGTAAGTACCTACTCGTCAGATGAGTTTATGGAGCTCAAGTCTCTTATGACAATCTTGTCCAGTCCATTTAACATTAAAGATTTATCTATCATGTCTTTCTATAAAAGATCTCGGCATCTGTCTATCATACCTATCTATTTTTCATCAAAAAAAAAACCATCACATAAAGCCTGCATAAATATACATTGGTAGATAGGTATAAAGCAATATGGCAGGCTTTGATTCACCTGTCAGCGACAGACTCGGTGCTCATCGTAGTGACAGTGCGCACGGCCCGCTGGCTGCCTCTGTGTACCACGTAGGATGGAGCCTGTTTGTTTTCATCAACGAAGTGCGACTCTTTTGAACCCTTAGTTTCAATTCAGGTTCAAATCACTTTTTGTTGTATCTGAGAAGTTCAAGCTAAGGGCTAAAACATTCACCTGTTTCTTATTTTCCATGGAGATCTTTATATTTTAAATATTCATAACTAGTAGTATCATAAATCTCTGATTTACGCTGAACTATAATGATTAATTGGATCAATTGAGTTCCTTACGATTAATTTTTTGTAGCACCGTATTCAAGGACTAGCCTGAACCTTTTCGATCAAGTTAATTTATTGAATGATCAGTAAAATTAATTACCAACCAAGAGATCAGTCTTAACAAACACAAGTAAAAACTTTTTATAGGTAATAAAATAAATAGACGGGCGTCACGCACGGCGGGTCCAAGGCGATATTACCGCGGCCAAAATTAAAGTGCGCTTTTTTGAAAGCAGCAATCTCCTCGTCACAGTCGATAAAACCGCGCCGTGCCGATTGCGCTCCTCCCGGAATACGTGGACTAGTGGTAGGCTGGGTTTCCACTTCGTGATAGTCTCACAAAACGCTCATGTAAAAATTCAACAACTATTAAAATGGAACGAGCCCGACGTTTAGTTTGGAAGTTCTACTTTATGTAACATCATTTCGTAGGAAATTCATAGATTTATTCCTCATGATATCCCGGACAACACTTTCAAGCATTGTTTACTTTTTAAAAGTTATGAAAGCCTTCCTGGAAACCAATATTTTGAAACTTATAAGGACAACTAAAAGTTATTCAAAAAAGAGTGATTAATTTTGTCAGAATACCGTCTCGTTTGAATCCAGCCTAAGCAAGGTACTCCAGTGGATGGGCCAGTAAAACAGTCAGCCATCCCCGCTGCTTCACAATTAGCCCCGCTAATTACGCTAAGAGTTATCTCGCACAGCTTCCGTTTGACAATCACTTCTGATCCCTCTGCTATCCTTTTTGGTAGAGAATTTATAGAATGCCAAACATACGAACAAAATGATTCAGTTAAAATATAAAAGTCAGGTAAATTTGTTGGGTATATGTATATAAGATACGTTTGTGGTTGATAAAACAATTTGTAAGGTAATGTATCAAAAGTTATTACTTCTGATCGCTGATTTGAGTCAAATAGGGAGTCTTATCACTTGTAACAACAGAGAGATCACTTGAAACGTATCGAAGGGCAACGTAAACACACCATTGATTGTAACCAAAGTTTTCCTATTACGGCAGGATCATTACGTTCGCTCGGAACCTCAATATTGACAAACTAGGGCTGGAACTAATCGGCGATCGGCGAACTTTTTTCGACCCCAGGCGACAGACAAATTGTCTTGCAAGAAGAAATTAATTTGACAAGTGTACGAGCGAAGACCGAAGTGCCCCAAGACGGTTGTATTAATTTATTTCGACGGGAAAAAATGTGGCCGGTCCTTCGGCCGATATTGAGGGGAGCTGACAGTGATCGGTTGTGAGCTGTTAAAAAATGAAATGTCTGAACGGGGGAGGAGGTAGTTTGTCAGAGGAAAGTTCACTTGGAAAATAGTCGGCAGAATTGACAAGTAGGAACAGAAAAATGTGGGAACATTGATGGAATCCTGTCGGTTCATGATTTAGTTTTTGGAAGATAATAGGTAATTATGTTAAATGCAGGGATGATGAGATTATAGCTGCGAGTGAACCCCAACAAAACTAAAATGGCAAGAATCTACAAGTTGAGACACACACGAGAGAATGAATAGCTAATCTTTTGCATTTCTTATCTTTATAGTTTAAATAGATCCCTAGAATTTTTGTTATAATACAAAATTCC
The DNA here is from genome assembly GCA_947859395.1 of Eupithecia insigniata. NCBI lineage: Eukaryota > Metazoa > Arthropoda > Insecta > Lepidoptera > Geometridae > Eupithecia > Eupithecia insigniata. The sequence continues at coordinate 573,826 of OX402000.1, forward strand.
AGGGATCTAAAAAAAATGTCGCTAGTCTTCAAGTCAACAAACATAATAAATCCATATCAGTGTACGTATCAATCACAGATATCATCGGCCCAGGAGGAAAACAACGGAACCGAACACCCTCCACATTCAGTTATCACCGTACATGGACATAATGACATCAGGAAAAACTCCTATATTTCCTCGAGGGGCGACGATTTATGACGATCTGATGATACGATCGAATCAAATAAAGCACGTATAAATCAATGTCCGATTGCCGAGGTGTTTCCGCCTCACAGGCCGCGCGCGATACTTTCGGAGTTACTTAGTTATTGACCGGTGCGGTGCGGTGGTTGCGTGATGGATGGATGCTGAGTTACGTTCTTGGCTAAAGTATCCTGTGTGCTGTGTTGTGGTTGGCTCTATGAATAGCTCCTACAACAAAATTAATATCTACTCAGCTAGGAAGACAGGACTGGAGTCATCGTTTCACCTATTCTACGTAAGATATGTTCAGGTGCATCATCTATGTATCACTTTTTGACCTTACACTAAATAATATGTAAGTAGGTACCTAATAGGTACGTGCCTTTTGACTAATGATTCCTTAAAATAAACAAATAATTAATTTGCATGAACTTTAAAAGTATTGCATATTGCAATTTACATCTACAACCATTTCCGGAGTGTCCAAACGTGGACAAAACATTATTGTTTTTAGTCCCGCCCTCGTGCGGTAAGGCAAAAAGGGCAAAGTTTCAATTAACAATATTCGATAAGTCGTAATGAGGGGTTGCGGGATTTATCGGCGGATAACCGACAATTAAACGTCTTTGTTCGCGTGAGACGCTGCGCGCGCGCAGGCGAGACGCTTGGCTTTCGGTGACGTAGTATCGATTTTATTTTGGTTCAACGATCTTTTGCTTGATGCCTCAAATTATTTGATAAACTATAATGATCCAACCACATCACATCCATAGTCATAGAGAGCCAAGCCATACTGACTGTCAAATCTGTGATTACATGACAATGATCATTTGCGACGATTCGGTCAACATGACAGTGGCGGGTGGACCTTATCGAACTTGATCAATATAAATTACAGTTTACTTGATTTTACGCAGGCTTTTAAAGCCCTAGGAGTCTTCAAGGATGAACCTAAGGCATACAAACCTTGATAATGAACCTTATCAATGGATATATATTCCAAGAAGTATGAAAGAGCTAAAAGAAGCAGACATCGGGATGTCCTGACTGGAATCAGCTGAGGCCGCGTCACGTTCCGCGGGCGTTGATGCCGTCGTGCGCGTGCGCCCTCGGGACAGTCAATGCATAGATTGGTCAAATTATCATTTAACTTGTGAATGTATTAATTCAAGCATTATTCTACTAGTACGTCAACAGTTACAATTGTAAATACTAATTTACATAGTTGTTAATCAATTCGGATACCATTATCCATAAATATTAATTGTGTTTGCCAAGTTTATTCGAAATCTTTTGTTATTAATATAGGGGTCAAAAATCCCAGCTTTCAAAATTTTGCTCTGAAACTGTGGCTTACAAATAGATTCCAGTCCAACTATTCAGTATTTGACTTATCAGGATTCTCTATAGTGAATAGAACACACGTTAATACCTATTCATTACAAAGTCTTCTCTACAGCTTATCGAGTCCAAGTCTTGCGTCTCACATGGGCCCGGTCGGGACAAAAAGTCGGCCCCACAAGACGCGCATTGTCCAAGAACAAAGATGACGGCACGAGCGATCCACGATAATAGCCTTCATTTATGTTATAAACACCCATTTCAATATGTTTAATTTTATCTTCATGGGTGTGAGGCACAATGTGCCTCTCCTTGTCCACGTGCTAAACACCAATTTATAGTTTTATTGGCGGCACGGATTCCGCAATCGTTTTCTAACATAAAAGGAAAAATTCCGTGATTAACAGAAAAGTTATCTAAAAAACTTTTATTCCACCGTAGGTTAAAACCCACGGCGGAATAAATAAATACTGAATTATGATTAACATTTTAAACGCTATCAAATACACTTGATGTCGTCTAATTGATGATGTATAGTAATGGTTACATACAGTGAAAAAGACAATATACTTTTTAGTTGAGATACATACAATTGACTCCCAGTTTGTAACACCTAAAAATACTCGTAATATACAAAATAATACTTACAATTAGCTCGTCAGACATAACTAGTAGGTAAATAATACAAAATGCACTTTCTTCGTCTGATTCGAATAGCAACTCTATTTTGATCCTATCATAGCTGAACCCAATCGTTCTAAAAAAAAACAATCGTCATGTTTTTTATCCCAATCAATATCTCGTGCTTTACTTTTTGTGTTCTAACAAACGTTCAAATTGATTTCCTTTACACCATTGTACCTGTATCGAACACCATCTCTATTATCCGATACACATCTGATGACTTTGCATATTCTTCCCCACTCGAATCAAAGCTTTATACTGTTCCAACAAAGTACATATTTCCTCAACTATATTAAGATTCTCCATAACCATGTGAAGAGCTATCAGAGTTTTTATAACGTGTATTGTGAACGACATAAGATTCAAAATAGAATTAGGCTGAGGGCGTTGTAAGTGCAATAATGTATGAAGTGCGTCAATCCTCTCACATGTTCCATTCATGAAGCAAGATTCATTCAAAGTCGATGTTGAATGAAGCTTTGCACTCATTCATCAATAAATAGAAAATTACGATATATTATAATAAACTTAACCAGAATGATGTACCTCGCCTACCACGTGCTTTAACGGTCAAAAAAAAGAGGGAATCCACGCAATCGGCACCTCTGGAAATGAAGTGAACGAACAGTGCTTTCCTGTCTAATGATTGGTGGCTCGCTCAGACAAGAATCGTTCACAGCATAACAGTGATGAGATGACTAATGAGCTAAAATATCTTATTCAGATTTTCTTTTAAGTGCACAAATAGACATGAGGGAACCAACCTTATTGAGAAAAGATATATGTGTTTGTAAATAAGAGCATAAGAGAAACCATCATCATCATCAGTGTTTGTTAGACAACTAGGGGACGTACACCGGCCATAATGAGTGTCATAGCTCCATGTCTTCAGCCGCATGTAGTATCTCTCTGCAGTATTTCTCGAATTGACATCCTATCAAGTAACATACATGCACTCTCTAGATATATCTCTAAACCAATAATAAATACAAAGGCAATTGGATAAAACCAAGCCATAGGCACCTATCTTGCGCGTGCGTTGTCAATGATGGATACCGCCACACCCCGCATATGCAAATCCCCCGGCTTTGTCTCCGCATCCTGTGAGTGGGAGGTGGGCTGACAGCAGTGGGCGGGAAATTAAACTCGCTAATTGATAGGTGCAGTCGTTATCGAATAAAACTCTGGAACTGATAACTTGGGTAAGAGTTTATTAATTATTCAGTCTGTAACTCAGTATAGGATACTTAGTTGGAAATGTTTGCCCTCAGATTTAATTAGAATAATTAAATCTACACCCGATACAGATTCAATTGGTAATAATAACAAGCGTTCATGATACAAGATCTGATTGAATTTAATTTGAGTATAGGTCGAGGTACTATAAACACAACCAAAATAACTGCCTTAAAACTGTTCTGTAAAGATCGCATGGCATGAATATATGTAAAACTAAAAAGGCTAGAAGCTACGCAAATTCCATAGAAAATCATTAAAAGAGTCCCAAGCAACTTTCCCCGAACAAAGGCAACGTAGTCACTATTGTCAACACAAATGTAGCATTTGCTGTAATTATCCCCTTTCTTCCCGCAACTCAGCATTAGCCTTACCTCCGACACACCCTGAGGGCACACTGAGAACAAGTCTTATACAACTTCATGCTTCACATTCAATGCTGGTTTTCAACATGCTAGAGTTCTAAGTCACTTTATGGTTGAGCAATGGAAAACAACGCATGTGATCGCGTCGTTTGGCTCTGGATTGTAAAGGAGCAGGGTGTCAAACCTATGATTAGTGCATTATTAGAGGGTCGCAATTGTGGCGAAAAATGTGTGGCCATATTTAGTTTCACACTGGGTATTTAATATAGCTAATATTATGGTCACATTTTTATTATTCTGAAACCCACCTGCTATAAAATAACTGTGTTAGGGAAAACAGTGTCATCCATAACAATGCGAAGAAATTCAATAGAACCAATTTTTAAGCCGCGATAGGATCGCACCGATCCCTCAACGATCAGAACTAACTAAATTGGCCTCATTTAAAAGCTGAGAAATAGCTATGTGTTCCTGGAAAGCAGATTCACGCAGCGATTGCGCCGAACTCCATTGTGAGCCAATAAAACCATCCCTGATTGATGAAGCATGCTTTTTGTCAAAACTCGTGCGTCCAGCCACGGGTCCAGCCCCGCACTCAACAATAGAATATTTTTTAAGGCACCGCAATCATCGATTACTTTTTTATCGTCTTCAATATCAATAATCTGTTTACGCCCACTGTTAATTTCGACGTTAGTAAAATTGAAACTTGACACGTGTTACGAGGCGAAAATAATTTTGTGGGTGCGTGACGCTGCGCTTCTAGCACTTTTGTTTGTTTCTTTGGAGAGGCGGGCGTTTAGTGCATGACCGGCGCTTTTATATTGCCTTTGTGATGAAAAAGTGAAGTGCATCGCGTCGTCCACCTGACGCGGCCAGCGCAGCGCCCGATTCCGATTGACTCGTCCAATAATTGCAACCAATTTGGCAAAGTGACGGCCGTCGCCGCCATTAGCCGCCTCTAGTAATGGAGTCGTCGGCTTCGCCAGTAACTCGCACACTTTATCGTCGACACAGGCTGTTATCTGACCGTTGCGTTGCTATTTTAGAATACTTGCATCTCGGCTCGTTTCAATAGAGTTTTTATGACGTTGGACTTGGCCTCGGCTAGTTACCGCTGAACAAACACGCCTCGGACACTCGCTACCATTATATTTATGGAGGTAATCGAGAGTCGTAAACGGCACTGATTGTATCGGTATTATTTCAATTTCCCAAACTCTTGTTGAAATAAAACTTTCTCGTGTTGGCCCGAGCTCATTACGCGGGTTCACACGCATCCCGCCCCAGCATATTGACCAGTTAGTATGTGAGGTGCGTACGCGCCGAGTGCCCCAAACATTCAATAACATAAGTTATAACTCGAAAACGAGCCTTCAAATTACACAAAACTGACAGGTTTAATATTTGCCCCGGCCAGGCTCACGCTGAGCTTTTAATTTGTTCCATGCATCCTTTCACGTTCTGTGTCTTGTTTGAGCCGTGATCGATCGTTTACCCGGTTTTTTTAGTTGTTTAATTTAGGAGAAGCTTTACGGTTTCGCCAAGTCATTAGTGGTCGCGGCGCCCTGCGGACCGAACTTCGTTCGCTGCCTCACGCTGGGCTGTTCTAGCACACCTCTGTCTAGCTGCAAGACGAACAGTCAACGTTCAAACAAAACAACTTGTAATATATTAAAAGGAACGCGAAAGTTGTGTGATTTATTGAGTAGTTTCACCTCAGGGATTTAAAGAAGCTGATCGATTAACGAAAACTTCGGAACAAAGGGCAACGCTATCCCCGCGCACGGGCCGGTGATGGTGAAATTGGTCCGGTAACCGACGAAGAGGGCAGTCTCCTGACGCGAAAATTGGTTATCATAAATCGCGATTTAATTTGAGTTTAACCTTAAAATTTCTACCGATTATACGAAATAAATCACGCCCGTCGATAAACATATCAGATTAAATGTCAATGATGTATGTAATGATGGATTTGTATAGAAAGTGGGCGCAAATCACTGGTTGCTTGCATTGCACTCGCTGTCCACTTCGTATGTTACAATGTTGTACCATCATCATCACTAAATTATTATAAAACAAATTCCTCCGATGCGTCTGTCTGTCTGTTTGCGATAAACTCAAAAACTACTTGAACGGTTTTCACCAATCGATAGAATGGTTCATAAGGAAGGTTTAGGTACATACATAATTTGTCAAAGTTTTATATAAATGAGTTGAAATATAACGATAAAACTGCTGACACTTCCAAGTGTCGGCAAAAGTCAAGCCGCCCGGGAGCTTTCATAGAAAAAGCTGCCTAATTCCCTTTGTGATTTAACAAAACAATTGAAGGTGGGATATTAAAGATCTACAAAAAAGTCCCCATTAGCATATCCCATTCTATCATAATAATTATGCTCTACTACTCCTGCGAAGCCGGGCGGGTTGGTAGTCAGCCTATATTATTGCTCTATTGGACATAGGGCTCCATTAATGAGTGCCATAGCGCCCACCCTGTTGTACCACTCTACTACCAATTTACCTTTCGAAGATTGCGGCACCTCAATGCGGTATCAATGGTTTGTCAATGGAGATCAATTACCTTGAGACTCACAATAATTTTGCTCTCTACCGCATCCTACATATTATTATCTGCTCAATCGTCATAAATTGAAGTCTCATCTTTACTCTTTACTGCCAAGCATTCGCTTTCACAGCGATCAATATCTGTAACGAGAGCTCTCAATCAAAACATTTTCGAAGGAACAAATTAATAATTTGTAAATGCCGTTGTCCAATCAATTTTGCGAAATCTTATCCGACCATCGTCGAGCTTTCGGAGGTATTGAAATACCAATTTGTCCTACAAATTAACATCCATTTTGATAATTTTGGACCAATCGCTTTTATGACGAACTGCTAGCAAATCCGACTCCCTTGATTGCAAAATACCATACGTTCAATTCAAACGTTATCATAAACTATAACGATCAAAATATGGCAATACTTTACGACCAAATGTTCAAAAACACATTTTAAAACAGCACTGTATGTAAGCTTTCAATGTTCAAAATGATCATAAGTATTGATGTGAACGAGGCGATAGCTTCAGAGAAAATTAACCGAGAATTGAACCTGTTATCTCCATCGCAAGTGGGCGGCGATCCTGTCGATGTGTCGAGACAGCTGACGATGTCTGAAATCCGTCTGTTTCTATGTCATTCTACTTTTAACAGAAGGGAAGCTTGGAAAATACTGACGAAATTCCATACATTAGTTAAAATACCACAGCATAGGTGTTGTAACATAGCTTTTCAGCTGCAGACCTTCAATTTAAAATAAGGCCTTTATATTTTAGGGGTATATAAATTTTTCCAAAAGCTTGGTGTTTAAAATCACCAAACATGTTTATCAAAGATCTTTGCAATCACTCCTCTCTACTTACGAGTATCTCAAACAAAACATTTCAACCACCGAAATCAAATTAGAAAATCACCGTCAACAATGCACAATCAGCGACTCAATTATCGCTGCACAATACAACAAAATGGAAAGAATCAAAGTTAAAATGGTGAATTAAATTTGAAATGGTGAAATGTTGCATTACGCGGTTTCGATGGCGAGATTAGTTGGCATCAATCATTTGTTGGCGGCAAGCGGAGCGGCGCAAATCATAGTCCTGACGCGTCACACTGACACCCACATCCCTTGTGCATAGAGTACAGTACACTGGGGACCGAGACAGAGGCGGCACTCCATGTTATTATAACTTTTTAGTGATTATGGTGATTCTGGTCTTTGAAATGTTATAGCGCATCCACATGTTTACCAACTCTTCACAAACTTACCTAGTTTACTTTTTATTTGACACCCTGCAGAGAAAAAGCAAGTCACGGCTAGCCGGCCTACTTCCTGCTCAAGCATGGTCTAGTCTAGAGCGTTAGCGAACTTATAGACTACACTATTGAAAGCAAGATAGGCGGGTCTTTATTATTGGATTGTCTGATCTGCTGCTGTTTTATCTTTGCCTTACTGCGCCTGCGCAAGTCAGCGTCGCTTGTGGGAGACGCCTCGACAATGCACAGGAAGTGTCGACCGAGTCGAATTAAACACGCACAGTCAGACATTTGGACAAATTTTATATTATTTATAACGTCTATTGTTTCCACGTGATGACTTTTACGTTTCATTGTTGGTGCTGGTTTTTGTGAGTTTTTTATTTTCATTTAAGTACCTACTTGAGTTTATGATGTCAGCAGTGATGATCGTAAAGTGTTTTTTTATTCAATCCTAGAAAATTATTTTCTACCAAAAATTTCTGATTCTACTTTTTTTTCTGGAGAACAAAATTCTGTAAGCATATGCAATTGGTACCTACGTCCCTACCAATGTCCAACGAAAATTCAATAGTTGAGTAAAGTCCAACATGCTCTGCATTGAATTTCAATAAATCAAGACAATTTCCTTTCACCCACTCGTCTGGCCATCAAGAAGATGACAAAATACCACCAATAAATAAACCATAAATAAAAACGAATATTTCACACAAACAATTTGATGGCACATTGGAGACCATAAAAGCTCGCAGACTGTTTGCTCTATCCTATAACATGCCATGGAATCGGCATGAAAACTCATCGGATGTGGATCGAGTATCGAAATGTTCGCAGTTCATCATGTAGTGCAGGCGCCAATAGTGTTAACGGATGTAGATGCTAGGGATGAGATGTCGTGTCATCGATATTGATGGCTGCTACTAAAACTAAACTAAGGCGTGTTTGAAGGAAAAACTTTCAAGTTATATCGTAGATTCGATAGTGTCTAGCTAGGGCATTCATCTCAAATTAAGAACTGCATGGTATTGAATTCAACGCAAATATTTGACGGAAAATAATCGGGTAACCTCTCAAGAAAATCATTAAGTCCGTGTAAGTTGGTTGGAATAAAAATCTTATAAATTTAAAGAACTCGTTGAACATCCACAACAGAATAAGTAATTCAACGCAAACACATCAGCAAAGGAATTCATAACCTTACAGCCGAGATATATCACGTTAAACAATTACATGTAGTATTTATAGCCGTGGTATCGAAGCGCCGCCGCGCCGCGCGTCGGCCTACGGTGGATTTATCGAGTGTCGACAGAACGGCGCAGCACTAGGGGGCCTCACGCGTCGTGCGTCGCACAACCACTGTCTGTGTCACTTGCCAGGGTTACAAACTGAAATAAAATTTAAATCTCTAATTGTTTTTTTTTCATGTTAATACAATTCTTTCGTAGAGATGTGTGTGAAATTTGGTCCTGCGTCTTCTAAAAGGCGATAGCGCTAGTTTTTGCAAACAATCAAACGATTTCACTCAATCTCTACTGTTATATTTACAAGGCTGACGCATTCTCCATTCCTGTAGTTTTCGACTTTGTTACTCTTTCTCAGTACTTTGATTAATTACATTCTATGGACTAGTTCATCTACTTCTAGTTTCTTCAAAATAATTCAGATCCCTGCATAATGTATGACCGTTGTTTGCAGTGAATCTTCACCACGCCAGCAGTGCTACTCCTTCTGCGATGTACCTCGTAATTTAAAATATCTGATTTATAGTTCAACAGTAGCATTAAATTTGTAATCATATATTGATTTACAACTTCGATAAGGGCCTTCCGAGAAGCAGTGCTCTATGGCCAGTGCAATTCACAAGATTGCTTTTAGAACATGTGGGCAGGACGGGAACATATTGTTTTGATATTGTACTCGTATAATCGAATGGGATCGGTGGCTGTAAAGGTTTACTGTATAAACTTTATTGTGTTGTCTTGTCTATGGGCATGGCCATCGGTTTTCACATTACCTTCAGTCGATTTATTGTTTTACAAGTAACATCTTAAAATAAGCAAAATGTTTTAGACAAACTAAATTGTTTTCTATGACGACCTGCAAAACAACAAACCTCGAAACATACTTTTAAACTAGTTTAGTAAGTATTATTATATCTGTGATTTAGACAGTTAGTAGAGTTCTGAGATCGTCGCCTACATCGGCCAGTATTGATTCTGAGGCCGTACGCTAAGGCCGTATGCTAAGTATGTTGATCGCAGTATGTCCTAGATGTACGTAGATACAGAGCACATGCTTCGCTTATCGTCTCGAGGACGAGCGGCGAGATAAGTGCTTCTCAGAACAAATGAAAGTGGTATCAGTCGCAGTCGCCGCTAAAGGCGTGAAGCCGTAATAAAATATTATGTATTCCGCACCACGTGCCACGAATAATGACAAAATATGCCGCGTAAAGAGAAACAAAAGTAGGGCTTTTTGTGTGCAGTTTTATAAGGCATCGGCACCTCTGAGCGATTGTTCGGTTTACGGCCGCTCGAACCGTATCGTGACTATTTGTAATGGCCCGGTGACCGCGTGTCAATAGTGCTTAACATGTCCTTTTAGTCACGGCTAGGCTGTGCGAATACCTTTATAAAGATATGATGATCCCACCACGAGAGCCTAGACCAACTCTACATTTCAAACACTACAAACGCTTTCTTGTTCGGTATCAACATGAGATTTTCATGACGGTTTGCGCATGACACATGAGATTTTCATGACGGTTTGCCGGTTGTTGTAAGTTGTAGGAATAATTTTTTCGTAAGTAGATCTCGGTTACATCAAGAAGTGGTCAAATCAAGAACTGGTTCTATCTAGCTAGAAGAAGGTATTTTTGAAATAGCTGGTGCCTAAACTATCTTCGTTATTTAATTATTGGTGAATTTTACCCATGTTATTATTATACGTCGGAGAATGTAGTTACAAGATTACCCACTCATCATCGGGCCAACAGAAAGTATTTTTTTTTAGTATGGCCCTTTTGTCACGCTGCAACACACAAAATTACTTACACTTATAGTTCTACGGTACAAATAATAATTTATGTTATGTTTAAATTTTATCGCTTTATAATTTGTAACTAAGTATTATGTGTGTGTTTTATTGAGCCACACGATGAGTGGTCACATCTGTTGAAATAACGCATTTTACGCGACTCATACTAAAGGTAGAGTCATTGTCTAACTTCATCTGTTCAAAGCACACAGTCTGATACCATCTTATCACCACAATTTCCATTCTACAGAAACTATCAGAATAAGCTCAATTTACCACAACCATTTAAACTCAAATTGTCCCCTTTACGGGCCGTGGCTCAAAAAATTGACAATCGCCCCATCAGCGACTTCCTCTATTACTAAATTAATTTTTTTATCACCATGAAATGTAATTACGCCCTCCAATTTGGAGACGGCCGAGCGTGAAGCTACGCTTACAGGTACACACACTCCGGCAATGTGTCCACTAAAGTAGAACTAGAACATCAGTCTCTTCTGGTGACCTGTGGTGCAACAGGCGAAGGTCCGTTTGAACTGCAGAAGGTTGATGAGAGGTGTCCCGACCAGGGAAATATATTTATCTGTACATATTTACCGATTTATTTGAAAAGATGCACGAAACATATAACAACTACATACAAAATATAACAAAATAATGATCTGCAAATAATGGTTTTGTTTCTGGGATGCTATGAATAAAGCGCATCGCATAATAAAATGTATATTTAGTGTTTTACCTATGGTTCAGCGTCAAATGAAATGTCCGGATTTTTTTATTAATTATATACCTACTCACCTTATATTGTTTTTTGTTCACGGTCATTACGTAAAGAACGTCATAGCGCCTTGTCCTAACTACCGAGAGCACTGAACTCACCTTGAAGGAAAGTAAAATTGAATGACCTTACCATAATCTTCTCAAGACTATTTTTACCTTAGATTTGGTCATCACTTCAGTTGACAGGAGCCTTAAACACACAGAATACATACCAACTAGTAGAGGAATTACCTACGTAATGTCATTCTATAGGTTTTTGTGCGAGTTTGATCGATTAGCGTTGTGGTCTATTTAGCTCGTTAACTGCCTGATAGTGCGTTGAAAATTAATTTGTGTTAACGCACTTTAGTTGCAATTGTGAACACAACGGAACTAGGTTTTAAACGGTGAAAAGTTTTGTTTTTTCCACTCATCATTATCTAGCCCCGAGTTAGCGGAGCTCGAGTTACAGGTTCCAGTCCATATCACTAATAGGTACAAAGTACAAAATACATATGCATTGCACACATTTGCTATAAATACTTTTGGTTAATTTGTCTCGCGTCGGAAATTGAAAATGCGTCTCAGGTGAACCTTCGACCACTGCACCACAGACATAGCTTTAACCGCAAAACATGCATTTACTCTTGTGAATTGGCAGGCGCTATCTGTCAAGGGTGGACCGGACTGTCTCTCTAAGAGGTCCCAATTTCTTGATGTAAGTTGAGATGACCTCGCGTCCCCTCGCCACTATCACTCCATAAGATCGCCCCTCGATGTGCTGGCTGGATTGACAAGTGCCGCGTCAGGACTTGTTGATATCACTGAAGGATGAGAGGTGTTTGTGGGAGTGTGAACTCATTCAGATTTAACTTGATAAAATCAGGTTTGTGTAATCTTCCTGAACTCTTTGACATACCTAGTCAAGACTACCTTGTTGTTTCGAAATGTAGACGCCTATGTCTACATCTCTATTATACTCTATATGAAATGAAAATGAAAGATTTGAAAGATTTTTATTTACCTTACGAACAAAATAACTCTAAAATATTGAATACTAGGTTTAGTGATTTTAATTTTGAGCGTAGCAGAGCGCAAGGCAAACGTGGCTCCGCTCAGCATTGTGCTCGATACACACTGATGTATGCACCCAATGCTGGTTTTCAGCGGGAACCAAACGAATCACGTCATGACCCTCTAGAGGTGCAAAAATACCTACAACATAACAATACTAGATGAATATAGAATAATACTAGGTTCTTATACATTATAACAATATAAACTATAAATACAAAACACAAAAGTTTAAACTTACGTAGGTCTATATATACTCTAAGCAAAACTATATAAAATGAACAGTATATGTATAAATATAAATAACGCTTATTGATAAAGATTTATGCTAACGTAACATTATATCTAATAACTAGTTCATCTAGATCTAATCGTATCGATCTAAGCTACTGGCTAATCTGGCTGTCTAGGCTTAATGGCTACCTAGACACAGTAGACATAGTACGCCACCCTGCTCGAGAGCGTCTCGAGCAGGGTGGCGTACCTTATACTCAGAATCACCAAATTCGCTGAAGGTCATACAGGTATATGCCCCGCACTCGGGACGCCCTGACGATGAAGTGGAGATCATGTATGACGACATCTCCAAAGTCATGCATGCCTCGAAAACACACTACACTGTTGTGATGGGGGATTTAAACGCGCGGTTAGGCGCAAAGAGCGGCAACAAACTGAGAGTGGGCCAGTTTGGATTTGGACAGCGAAACCAAAGGGGTCAGCGACTGGCCGACTTCATGGAAAAGGAGGGACTCTTTGCGATGAACTCCTTTTTCGAGAAGCGGCCGTCCAGAAAATGGACCTGGCTACACCCCGGCGGCTATAAGCATGAGATAGACTTCATCATGACGACCCACAGGCACATATTCAATGACGTCTCTGTGATCAACAGGGTTAAAACCGGCAGCGATCACCGTATGGTAAGAGCGTCATTGAATATCAATGTAAAGCTAGAAAGGTATCGTCTGATAAGGTCTACTCTACGCCCAAACGCTGTCCAGATACAAAATCCCGAGAGCTTTCAGTTGGAGTTACAGAACCGCTTTGAATGCCTCGCGGAATGCGTAACAGTGGACGAACTAAATAACGGGCTGGTGGAAACTGTCCGTGCGGTCGGGACGGACTTCTTTAGACCCGCAGAAATTAAACACAGAGACTCTCGGGTCACACTCTGCAGTTAATGGCAGAGAGGAGTGAAATGAGGCTGCAGTCTTCGGCAGACATGTCGACATACGGTGCGATCAACAAACAGATCTCGAAGTCTATGCGACACGATTTGCGCTCATACAATACCAATTGTATTATGAGCGCAATAGAGCGGAACAAGGGCTCCAAAGTCTTCGCAAGAGATCTGTCGCTTGGGCAGAGCCAGCTGACGAAGCTGAAGACCGATAGCGGCAGCATCATTTCCTCCAAGCCTGAGATCTTGAGAGAGCTTGAAAAGTTTTATGGGCAGCTCTACACCTCATCGCAATGCCCTGCAAATAGCACGGCAGGCTATGCAAGAGCCCGTTTAACCCGACACTATACCGAAGATATCCCGGACGTCAGCCTCTACGAGATAAGGACGGCTCTCAAACAGCTTAAAAACAACAAGGCACCCGGGGATGACGGAATAACGACAGAGCTTCTAAAAGCGGGTGGATCACCAGTACTTAAAGTCCTTCAGAGGCTATTCAACTCCGTCATTCTCAAGGGACAAACGCCAGAGGCGTGGAACAGAAGTGTAGTGGTACTGTTCCATAAGAAGGGGATACAATACAATACAAATACAATACAAAACTCTTTATTGTACACCACAAAGACAAATAAAACAAATAGACATTTACATAAACAAGTACAATGGGCGGCCTTATCGCTTAGAAGCGATTTCTTCCAGGCAACCTTAGGATGGATAGAATATTTTAAATTTAAGAAAGGCAAGGGTGTATACAACAATAATACATAAAATAAGATTAACAACAATATACTTATAGTAGAAAATATATTATTTATATGTAATAAATAAATAAATACCAAGATATAGAATAGATAGGTACCAATAATTACTTTTCCGACAGATAAAAATCTTTGACGCTAGCTTTAAAAACAGGTAGAGGTCCAGCTTTTATAATAGACTCAGGTAGTGCGTTCCACAACTTTACGGCCTGGATAGAAAAGAATTTGCCATAGAAACTGGTTCGGTGGAAAGGCATGTTTCTTACCAAGTTTTCTGAAGAGCGAAGGATACGAGAAGGATGGGGATAGGAACAGTGGAGAAACTCAAAACGCTCCTTTAAATATAGTGGAGTGAGAGGGTTGAAGAGTATGTTATAAAGAAGAGAAACTATGTGAGAATCCCGGCGAAGACGGATAGGAAGCCACTTGAGTTTTGAGCGGAACTTCGAAATATGGTCATATTTGCGAAGCCCAAAAATAAACCGTATACAGACGTTTTGGAGACGTTCAAGCTTATTGAGCTGCTCTTCAGTGAGGTCAAGGTAGCAGACGTCTGCATAGTCAAATATAGGAAGTATCAAAGATTGAGCGAGCACAATTCTAGTAGCAGTAGGTAGAACATTTCGGAGTCTTCTCAACGAGGCGGTGGAGGCAAAAATCTTACGGCTCACAACATCCATTTGTGGGGCCCAGGTCATGTCGCAATCTATTAAAATTCCCAAATTTTTAACGCTATTACTAAAAGGAACTGTAACTCTATTAAATTCAATATTAGGCAGAGTGGACCAGTCGATTTTAACGGAAGTGCGAGAACTACCTATTATAATAGCGTGTGTTTTGTTTGGGTTGATCTGGAGACCGTAGGCTTCGCTCCAATCACGAATGCTGGTAAGGTCGCTATTCGTGCGGTGAATTGCACTAGCCAGGTCTTGCAATGAAGTTTGAGTGTAAATCTGGAGATCGTCTGCATAGAGAGGGTAGGAAGAAGTTAATTGAAGAGAGATAGAATTTATAAATAATGCAAACAATAGAAGGAATAATACGCCGCCTTGGGGGACACCAGTAGAGGTGGTGCACCAAATCAAATCAAATCAAATCAAATCATTTATTTGCTGTAATGTAGGTACAAAAGTTATTAATTAAAAATGGTATTTCCAATACATTACTACCTCATCGAAGCGTGCAAAATTAAGATAGCATGCAAATGTCACAGTAAAGTTTAGTAATGTTCTAACCTAGGTATATTGTAGATAATTTTATATAATGTCAAAAATCTTAAAGTAATAAGAGGATGTCAAAATTTATCTGTCATAAAATCGTTAATATTATAATAGCATTTGGTAATTAATAATTGTTTCAATTTAGTCCTAAATATATTGTCGTCAAGATCTTTTAATGATTTAGGTATTTTGTTATATATTTTGCATGACATACAGACTACACTTTTTTGTAGGAAAGCTGTTTTACTATTAGGTATTTGGAGTTTACTGTTATCACGTCTATTTCGCACTACAAAATCAGACTTGCGTGGGAAAAGATGGGGATGTTTTCTAACAAATAGCGCCATTTCAAATATATATAACGACGGAAGCGTTAGAATCTTGTGCTCAATGAACAAAGGTCTGCAACTGTCGGTAACGTGCAGGTTAAACATTGATCTAATACATCTTTTTTGTCTTTTAAATATGAAGTCTTTATTGGTAGAGTTAGCCCAGAAAATTATACCAAATCTTAGGATAGACTCTACTGTTCCATAATAAGCTGTTAGTAGTGTTTCTGTGTTAACAATGGAGGATAATTTATAGAGTGCGTAGGTAGAGCTACTTACTCGCTTACTTAAAAGTTCTATATGGTCTTTCCAATTTAATTTACAGTCTATTTGAATACCTAGAAATCTTGTTGATTCTACCACATCTACTTTACTACCATTAAATTGTAGGTCTATTTGAGGATAATTTTTAATTCTTTGACTAAAGTGCATTATGTTTGTTTTATTTATATTAATTTTCAAATTATTATTACTAAGCCATTTAATTGTTGATTTTATTGAATTATTAATGTCAAAATTGTAAGTATTTATGTCATCGCATTTTATTGTTATCGTACTATCGTCAGCAAATAAGGTCATTGGTTGATTGAGTAATCTAGGTAGGTCATTTATATAAATAATAAATAGTAGAGGTCCAAGCACACTCCCTTGTGGAACGCCAAACTGGATTACGCGCTCTAAAGAATGATACGGTGTTTCACATTTGGTCTTGATATCCAGTTTTTTAATCTCGGTAATTTGTCTACGGTCTTTAAGATATGAGCAAAGAAGTTGAGAAACTCTACCTCTCAGTCCGTATGCCTCTAATTTGTCAATCAAGATGTCGTGACCAAGATGACAAAGAGTCATCAGTACGAATCCGCTGCCGGCGCCCCTGCAGATTACTGCGAAACCAGCCAGTTCGAAGTCAACAGTATTAAAAGCATTGCTGAAATCGAGTAGAGTCAGAATAGTGAGATGTTCGTTTTCCATGCCCGATCGAATATCATCAGTGATTTTGACGAGTGCGGTAGCAGTACTGTGACCGGGGTGAAAACCGGACTGAAGAGGATTCAGAAGGTTATGAGAACAAAGGAAGGAACTAAGTTGGTCATGAACAAGACGTTCAAGAACCTTTGACAGAAAATGAAGAATGGAGATAGGCCGAAAATCAGCAAATGAGGAAGGTTTCGTTTTTTTGGGTAGAGGAATGATATAGGCTTCCTTCCATACAGCCGGAACGGTCTCAGAGGTAACAGAAAAGTTGAGGATATGAAATGGACATAATGCTCTTTTTAACATCACATGCGGCGAATGGTTGTAAGTTGAACGAAGGATAGTAAGGAATAGGCAAGGAATTAAGATAGTTGAGGGTGCTAGTTTTGACATCTACATCTATGTTGGACGTCGACGAAAAGTGAATATTAAGAGAATCAATATTAAAATTTGAAGTACACGCAGCTTGGCGTGCCTTGCCGATTCCAAGGGTTCTTAAAAAGTTCCAGGCTTTGGCATTTGAGAGTGAAGAATGAATATAGCGGCGTTGAGCATCCCTACACATCCTATTACAGCGATTCCTGGCGAGATTAAACTTTTCCTTATTGATATCACTAGCACATCGTTTGAATCTCGCTCTGGCAACTGTCTTTTTGTGCATGAGGGACTTGATTTCGTCCGAAATCCACGGAACAGGCAGATGCTTTATTTTACCAAGCGGATTGGTGTATGGACGTCAAACAGATTAATTAAACTACAGTGAAAGGCTGACAGCTTATCGTCAATAGTGTCTACCGACATCACTGGAAACCAGTCGACTTTGGATGCATCCGCTCTGAAATTTTCTAGATTCATACCACTAAAATTGCGCTGAAGAAAAATTTTATGTTTATGTTTGGGAGGACGTAGTTTATAGGACAAGAAGATAAGGTCATGATAGGAGAAGGCATCTGCTGAGCATTGGCCGTGCTTAGCAACATGCTGTAGAGATGAAGTAAAAATTAAGTCAAGAAGAGATGGAGTGACATTAGGAGAGTGATGAGTTGTACCAAGGGGAAGAATATGCATGTTGCAGGACTGTACTACTGATTTAAGGGTGGTTGCACGTGAGTCTTGTTTGACTAGACAAGTGTTGAAATCTCCCATAATAATGGAGTGACTGTACAAAGGAAGAAGATTTTCCAGCAGTTTTTCAAAAGAAGCAAAGTAATTTATACGAAGAGAAGGACTGTAATAAACACCGAGAAGAATTTTAGAATGCGAAAGACATATCTCAATGAAAAGATGTTCGCCAGCATTAGCAGGAGGAGGCTGTGAAGATATGCTCACAATAGAATAAGCAATATCTGAGCGCAAGAAAATGGCCACACCACCTCCACGAGAACCCATGCGGTCGTTTCGTATGAAAGTGAACCCAGGAAGAGAGTACAAGGACAAAGGGAGACAAGGCTTAAGCCAGGATTGAGAAATTAAGACAGCATGAAGGTTTTTGATGTCGAAACAAGCTAACATATCCGAAAAGTTTGCTGGAATACTCTGGGCGTTTATATGAACTATGTTAAAGTTCTTTAGTACATCACTAAAGTGGGATGATAGTGTATCGGAGAGGTTGGGAATGCTCATAAAGCTGTCAGCACTTCTTGAGCTTGAGTCTAGTGAGGGGATTGAACGACTCAAGATTGATGAATGAAGAACTCGTCATCGTCGCTATCACTAAAAGTCATTTAGAGTTCTATAAAAAAAAAATAGTAGTGAGAACAATAAATTAAACAAAATAGGTACCTAATAAAAAACACAATAATAAAAGTACCCGAACTCCATCTGCCAGTTATACCTGGGTATTACAAATTTCAAAAAATATTAAACACAAACAGAAAAGAACACAAACCTAAATTCACGAATATAAAACAAACTAGCACTAACAAAATGGTTCAAAAGACATGGGGCCATGAAAGCAATAAAAAAACAAAAATAAATTATATGATTTGACATTAGCTAACATTTTGACATACGTCACGCAAATAGACGTCAATAACAAAGAAGTCAAGTCGTCAAAACTACTTTGAAAACTACCTTACTGTAGCTAAATAATAACGTGAGAAAAAAAATGGAATAAAAGTCTACCTACTGTGTGTGTGTGTAGGTAAATGAGGAAAAGAGTTGACGTCACCTTCTGGCTATCGCTTCCATGGCCCCCCTACTCCGCTATTTGATGAGTACGCCACTACTTCTTCGACGAAGTTGATGCACCACCACTGCCGGCGGCCGCAGCTCGCCTAGCCGACTGGGCTCCACTGCCGACGTTGTCGCGGTCACCACCCGGCTGGCAGGCTTTGCGGCCCCTGCCAGCGTTAGCTTGTTGAGCTCGCCGATACTACTTATGCGATGCCGCTGGCCTTCCGGCGTGGCGATATAAATGTAGCCGTCCCTTGTCCAGCAAGATTTCACACCGAAGCGCTCCCTGGCTGCCATGAAAGTGAGATGTCTGGGCCTGGTCAGAAACTCGGACAGCGTGATGTTGCTGCCCTTTAGTTTGGTTTTTGCAAACCAAACTTTATCCCGCATTGTTAGCTCACTAATCTTGACTAGGATAGGACGAGGCTTGTCGCCCCGTGTCGCACGACTCATTCGATGGCACCTCCGAATGTGAGCCCTTGAGAACTCCGGCAAGCTCAGTTGCTTACTCAGAGTGGATGCTACAATTTCTGCTGTGTCTTCCTTTGGCCCCTCCGGTATGCCATGCACAAGTACTATCTTGCGGCGGCTCCGCATCTCTTGATTATCAGCGTCTCGGGAAAGCATCTCCACTTGCTGTTGAAGAGTCTTGAGAACACCCAACGTGAAGCTTTTGAAGGCAGTATAATCCACTGCGATGGCCTCCAGTGTAGTGGGAGAAGTGGATTTGTGTAATTCTCCCTCAAACTGCGTCATCCGCTCATGTAGGGACTGGATTACATCAGACAAAGGTTGTTGGCTGTCCATAGTGTTGTGCAGGATTCCTAAGTGTTGTGTAGTGATATATGGCTTGCTTGTTTGGAGTTGTTGACTAAGGCAGATGGAGCACAAAGGTACTTGATCAACTTATTGCATTTATATCTTCAAAAAGGTGTTTAATTTATTTTTTAATAAAATTATTATACAGAGCAATTTCAGACACTTGTTTTCATACCTACCCGCCTAGGCAAAAAAACAACAGAACAAAAAGTGATAAAGCCCTTCTAAAGAACTATAGGCCCATCTCACTGCTGAGCCACGTCTATAAGCTGTTTTCGAGAGTAATCACCAACCGTCTCGCTCGAAGGTTTGACGACTTCCAGCCGCCCGAACAAACCGGGTTCCGAAAAGGCTTTAGTACCGTAGACCACATACATACGTTCCGGCAGATTATACAGAAAACAGAAGAGTATAACCGGCCGTTATGTCTAGCGTTTGTGGATTACGTGAAAGCCTTTGATTGAGTCGAAACCTGGGCAGTCCTGCAGTCTCTCCAGCGGTGCCAAATCGACTACCGGTATATCCAAGTGTTGAAGTGTTTGTACAGCAAGGCCACTATGTCAATTCGTCTCCAGGATCAAACCACAAATCCGATCCCACTGCAAAAAGGGGTAAGACAGGGAGACGTCATTTCCCCGAAACTGTTCACCTCTGCATTGGAGGATATTTTTAAGCTTGTGGACTGGGACGGATATGGCATCAATATCAATGGCGATTACATCACTCACCTTCGGTTTGCCGACGATATAGTCATTATGGCAGAATCACTGGAAGACCTTAGCAGGATGCTCAGAGACCTCAACACCGTTTCCCGCCAAGTGGGTCTTAAAATTAACATGGGTAAGACAAATATCATGTCTAATGCCCATGTCGCACCCTTACCGGTCAATGTGGGGAACGATGTTATCGAAGTTGTTGATCATTATGTCTACCTAGGCCAAATGGTCCAACTAGGTAAATCCAACTTCGATAAAGAGGTCAGCCGACGGATCCAACTCGGATGGGCAGCGTTCGGGAAACTTCGCAATATCTTCTCGTCACAGATACCGCAGAGCCTCAAGACGAAAGTCTTTAACCAATGTGTGCTACCAGTGATGACTTACGGATCCGAGACGTGGTCGCTCACTATAAGCCTTGTGCATAGGCTCAAAGTCACCCAGCGAGCTATGTAGAGAGCTATGCTCGGAGTTTCTCTACGCGATAGGGTCCGGAATACGGAAATTCGTAGAAGAACCAAAGTTACCGACATAGCTCTCAGAATCAGCAGGCTGAAATGGCGATGGGCAGGCCATATAGCTCGTAAAACCGATAACCGCTAGGGAGTAAAGGTTCTCGGGTGGCGACCGCGATGCAATGAGAAACGGAGTGTGGGAAGACCTCCCACTCGTTGGACCGACGACATCGTAGCGGTCGCAAGGAGTCGTTGGATGGAGACGGCTCAGGACCGCTGTTCGTGGCGTCGTTTGGGGGAGGCCTATGTTCAGCAGTGGACGTGTACGGGCTGGTGATGATGATGATGATGAGACATAGTATTTATCTAGACTAGACCAAAAACAGATCCCTTTTCAATTATGGAGGGGTAGTGTCCTTATTGCATATTTTTTTAATGTTTTTCGCGTCATCAACATCTGTACCTCTGTTACTTCTCTCTTCTCTCACCAACTGCATAATATAATAGCGAGCCCGTGCGGGCCTTATTTATATATGGTAGGTATGATAGGTCATCCAAAATCGTTGCTAAATTAACTCTGTAAAACACTTACTTTCCTGTACACTAGTAACACATGTAAAGTGCTAAGAACTTTTAAAAACTTCGAGATTATGTTCGTCTCATATCCCGCTATTCAAGTAGGTACTTGAGTAATTGGATCCAGGCTGTCAGTGTAGTGAGCAGTGGATGTATTAGATTTTATCAGCAGACGTCGCACCCCTTGACTCAGACCTCCATTTTTATCCTTTACTACCTTTTGAACATCTCCAGGGCAGGGGGAAGGCTCCAGGTCAGAGATTTAATCAATCAGAATTCGGGCCAATCCTGATTTGATGTCTAGTGAAATAAATATAATAATATTTTATTGATTGGTTGCTTGCTAGACCAGACCTCGCAAACTTTCTTTGTGATCACAGCATGTATGCATGTACATACATACATGTGTAGCCTGTACATGACCGGGCTATCCGTGATATCATGTGGAATTGAAGTGAAGAGAAAATCAATCAATACCTAAAATCATTAATTGTATAGTGTCCCCCTTGTATAGTGTCCCCCCCTACATGGGAGAGGATGGACCGCTATTTGTGGCGTCGTATGGGGGAGGCCTATGTCCAGCAGTGGACGTGTATGGGCTGATGTGAATGAATGAATGAATAGTGTGTAGTTAGCTCAATTGTTTCAATTATAAATACTAGTTCTAATTTGTTGATTGTAATTATGTTTATTAATAAAGTCAGTGTCCATCAATACCCAGTACTGAATAATGTGCAATATTTATAAAACTAAGCCTTATTGTGATACTTAAAATTATAATAGCTACCTCTCAAGTTGCATGGCGCCCTAATAGGGCTCCTAATACCTAGCCTCTAAGTGAAATATTTAAGACCTCTCACATTGTATGTATTAGGATTGCAAAATAAATACTTGAATGCCCTATTTCTGATTTCATAACAATTTATTAAAAAGATGTGATTGTCTAAACGCTTCTATTGTAAACCTAAAAATAAAAGGAAATTATTTTTGAGAATTCATAAAATATCAAGCTGTTTTACGAGTCAAAAATAAACTTTACCTAAATTAATTACCACTGTGACCTTATTTTTAGAACCGCGTGTTCTCTTTTAACGTCTTCAAAAAAGGAGGAGGTTCCATGTTCGGCTGTATGTTTATTTATTTTATGTACTTAGGTTCGTCGATTTCTCCGTCGGTAATGGACTGATTTTGAAAATTCTTCCGCTATTCTATAAAGAATGATCCCGAGGTGGTGCAATAAAAATTGTATTCCCAGATAATAATAGTCCCGGCAAAACAGTGTCAATATTAAGGAATTTGAAGCCCGCTCTTAGTATTTTAAAAACAATCAAATAACAAATATGTGACGAACAGCGTTTTTCTGTGGTCAGTAAAATGCATCCAATTTTAGTAGTTTTGGTAGGTGCCTCGTCTTTGAACAAACAGGGCACTTTTGAAACTGTGTGTATAAATAACTGTACGTACCTATTGCGTCAGAGTCATTAAGATTAAATTTATTATTATGATGGTAATAAAAGTAAAAAACAGAAGCCTTGGTTTCACTTCTAACAACAAAAGCAGCCAACCAACCAACCGATGCACTTAATTTACCTAATCTTAGATCTATACTTCTGCAAAATCATCAAAATTCATGGACCAGAACTTACACACGAATTATAAAGGTTTTCTCATAATAATAAATTAAATTAATTAGTTTCTGGTGAGGTTACCTCAAGCCTTCCTTCATGGGTCCGAGGCTTTGTGACAAAAACTTACTTTAATGATATAAATCATACTTGTATTTATTTAATTAATTAATAAATGTACCATCCTGCCTACTCGTACCTTATAGCACCTTTCGTTCTGCCAAAAGATTGTTCATTCAAAAAAGTTTGCCAACTACTACTAACTATCAATACACAAAGTAACATATGTACTTATACTTGGAATACAAAATATTATTATAACTAGTGAACAGGCGTTTCTGTACAAATAGCGAATATTTTCTTGTTTAGGTTTTATCATATATTCGTTTGTAATATTTCTTAAATGATAATTTTTTTGTAATCTGTATTAGCTTATCAAAAATAATGCACACATATCCTTGTTCGATCCAACTATCGTATCCACTCAAAGTTGTCTGGTAGAGATCGCTCGTGAGCGACAAGACCGCCAATTGTCACATTTTTTGTATGAAATGATCTGTATATTGTTTTCTAAAGTTTTATAAAGCACTTTCTATCTATCTAACTCTCCGGACATTTAACTTGTAGTTATACAAATATTTTTACTCCAAGTGTAAGTATTTACAAAGGAAATAACAATACATTATTATAAAAAATTTAACTAGTATTTACAATTGAAACAATTGAGCTAACTGCAGACTGTTGCAAACAATCTACAGAGAGCTCAACAGGTCCATATCAATACCAGTCGGAAGCGTCCCCAAGACGTTGGCTGCATTGCCCCGCTGTATGGCAATAATGCGCTGCGCCAGATACTCACCAGGTCTCGGGTCACGCGTCGCTTGGACCCGGCGCGGCGCTCAGAGTATGTTATATTAATGTATTGTTAGCAAGTAGTTAGTAAAAGTTTCGCTCATAAATTGTAGAGCACACGTAAAGGTTTCAGCCGGAAGGAAAGCCAGCTTCCGGCCACTCGTGCGGTCCGCCCAACAGTCCGCCCAGCGCCGCCCTAGCGGTTGACCTTCGCTGACATGTCCGATAACTTGCCCGATAGCAAAATGAAATTTTGTTTTTTTATTTCGGTGACCAGTAGATTCCACTTTATCGTTGTTTTAAAAAAGTAAGGTAGGTACCACCTTTTGTAAACAATAATGGTTAATCAAGGGTACTGACACGAGTATTATGTATATGTTTGACAGAACTTTGGCTACTTTTCTGTTAGAAATCTGAAAATGGGACGAATGCGGAATAAAATCGCCACTGAATTTGTGTACGTCCCACTTTAGTCCGAAGCGAGTGGGACGATCACGGAATAACTCAAATTTTACGAGTATTTATTTAAACTAAACATTGCGGTGAATGTATAGTTCTCCTTACGGTGTAGGTACAAGTTTCTGCTAACTACCACACCACTCTACCTTACATTACCTGCCGGCAGAACAGTCCCCCCGGCTTTGCACTGTATTCCTGGTCAAGTTTTTGGTTTTCGTATTCGTTTCTATCGTGAATCGGTATCAAAAATACAAACTTTCGTGTGTATAATATCAGTGCAATGTGGCGTTGCCAGCAATGTTTACTGCCTCCAAACTTTAGTTCACAGGCACTACCAAAGACCACGCAATATAGTGATGTACGCAGCGCAGCATCGATACCGCCGCCGCGCCGCAGCAGCATTGTCCGCGCACGCAGTCAGACATCGATAAAAAGATTACGCGTTTGCGTATAGCATGGAGTACACACGACGTGCGTGACGTGAATGTTAATTCGCTCTCCCCTTTGTTCACTAATAGATTTTAATCGGTTGGACAGTGACGCCGCCGCGACTTATTACGGAAATTGCGTTATGTTTTTAACATTGGCTTTAAACTGTTTTATTGGGAATTGTCTATGACGTCGCGTTTATTACTGTTTTCACAATCACTCTTAATTGCACTCTTCATATCATTAAACATTGTAAGGTCCTGCTTATGTGCATATTTATAGCTGTTTATAATATAAAAATTGACTTGTCTAAGTGTTTATTTTGTAAATCTAAAGAAATAAATTTATTGAAATCTGATATGTTATTGATAGAGCATTATTTAATAACGCATATCGTGGTCGAAAAAAGATTCGGTTCAAAATGATAACGATCAGTCCTTCTAAATAAAATTCACAATGTTTAGTAGTTTGTTGTATTTTGGAATGGTAAATAAATTAATTTTGTATTTTTAGCAGAAAATAAATTTTTGAATGATAAAAAAACAAAACCGTCAGTTAGTTCCCAGATCAGGCTACTAGCTACTCAGCTACTCGAGCGGGCTTATCGCCGCGAGGCGCAGCTTTAAATATTTTTATCTGTAGTTGTTTCTCAAATATTAATGGCGTTTTAGGCATTAAGAGCATTACAACACCCTTGTTTTTGTTTGAATTTGCATCGAGGGACATCGGCTGCTTTGCATGTGGACGGATCAAAGAGATGCATTATGGGAGAGTATTCGCCAACACGTAAATAAATAAAGATAAACATTATTGTAGGCGGATGCCATATTGGGGATGTGTGGGAACGGATTATACGGCGCAGCACTCGCCTCCGATTAATGAATGAGCTATCGATCGATGACCGCTAAACGAATCAACATCCATTCTCACTCGTTTACCTAAACTTAAACCTAAAAGTCAGTAAAATCATCGGCAAGTGACAGAATGAGTTCTGAGCGGGAAATATACATACTATTCGTCTTACTTCCTGCTGCATAAAAAGGCTCAGATTTCCATGCAAAGAAAGCGTGAGATAAGAAATAACAATGTAATTCGTGTTCTCTTCTAAAAACAACACGCTCAGCATGCCTCGAGCCAGCACGTCCATCCATCAACGAGAACTCATCACTGGAGGAATCTGCAACAAGCAGCGTTTAATAAAGCGGAGTAAGACGCGCGGTTAAAAGATCAATAAGCAGCCGATATGAGCAGATATCTACGCACAACAATATATCTAGCGTTAGTGGAGCGATGTCTGCCCATAATATTCTTTGGGGTGCATCTCATTTGGCTTAAGAACCAGCCTTTGTCAACAAAGTTGGGGGCGGACGGAAAAATCAATAGTGGCCACGAGCGTGGCCCGATCATCGCGGTGCGTCCTGTAATGCGTGTCTCAATTTACATTTTGAATTTAGAATTTCTCAATTATTTGAAAATCTATTAAAATTCTATTGTTTAAAACGTTATTTTGCATCACTAATGACTAAAACGTATCATCGTGACAGATGACTGGTTGGCTGGATCTGATAAAATTCAGATTTAGTATATATATATATTTTTTTATTGAAATAAGGCATCAGTTATTGATTCATTCTGTGTGAATGACTCACCAATCATAAAATAAAGATCGCACAATATATGAGCACAAGCGCTAATTTTCTATTACCAGCAGCAACAAGCTCATTAGCAGACATTAATTTTAATAACATAACACGCGTTGCAAATCACATTCGCTTTTTCAGCGTCAAGTAAAACACATATTTATATGAATTAGTCATCTCATTGAGAAACATTTATGCACATTAGCGTTTACCATTGGTAACCGCAACGTGATTTGTAAATAGCTTAGGTAACACTTGTTTCATTACCTACCAGTTCTTTTATGTTTGCTTTATTTTCTGCAGTATTCTGTCCCACACTGAAAAATAAATTTATTATATAAACTCAAAGACAAACCTGAAAGAAAACACAAAGTACGTTATAAATAACCCGTATCTTACTAATTGTGACCCTTAAATAGAACAAAACAGAAAAATCTCAATTCTGGACGCTTTCGGAATTCAAATCAGACACCCGCGTTGGTTTATTACGTCGATATGTAAATTTTGTACAGCGTCACTACCCTTATAAAGACCCTATTTGAATTGAAAATTTAGTAGAACGAACGAGAGTTCGCGGCGTTCAGCCAGTGTAGCCACGTCTTTCAGGCAACTCGCTGTGCGCGCCCTCCGCTAACCACAGAAAAGTAAAAAATGTTATTTTACAGTGAAAATTGTTAATTCTAGTAACCTAGCACCCTACGTTACAGCACGATATGGTGACGGAAAACGATAAGCGGTGACGACTGACATGTCACGTGGTTTTTCGATCTGTCAAAGTGCGAGGGAGAGGTCCGATGCAAGAGGGAGAGGGGAGTAGCGGTGCGTGCGTAATCGGAGGTATGTAAACAGATCTTGGGTTTTCGTGATAGCACGTTCAAAAGGATTGAATGTTGCGTTTGTTAAATAGCTTTATCGATTTTGTCTGCAAAGCTTGAGGTATAAATTGGTTTGGTTTTGAGAAGCTTCTATAAGTTACAGAAAAATGACAAAAATTTTATTGGAGAGGATCAATTCACAGTGTATTTCTTATTTGATAATAATTTAGTTTAAAATTTGACCTGTCCATGAGTGCATTTTGTTATATGATAAAACGGTCGGTCAACACGTTCGTAGTTAACCCGCTTACTTTCATAATGTACCTCTATTTTATAAGCCTAAAGAAATAAAACTTATTGGATTGATTTTTATTATAAGTTGTTTGTTCTTGTTGCGTATGGTAATGCATCACAGAGCAAACCAAATTCCATAATTCAAAATTTGTTTATTTTTGATTGCATACAATTTATTCTCAGTTTAGGTGAATTCCGAACTGAATAAGAGAAAACTTTTCTTTACTTTTGGATTGTTTGGTCTAGTTGGATCTGAAGCTACCTACGCGCTACGGCTGTATTCTGTAGTTGACTTTGGCAGGGAACATAAGTTACTCGTAGTACCGAAGGTCAACTTTGACGTTCGCTGTTTTTTCAACAAGAACTGCGTTCTGTTCCAGTAGTTTATTAGAGGAGCTTATGAAATAGTTGAAATATTTAATTTGTGATGGTATTTGCGACACTCGTCCTCATGGTGGAATGGCGCGCCGCGTACGTGACACGGAGCGCCGTTCTAGTTTGATACCCATGGTATCTCTCATGGTATTGAGTTTCCGTTTATTAGTATAGATAGTTAATTGCTTCTACTTTTGGCTCTGCACATTCTTTTCCTAGATTTCGGTAATTGTAGTGTATGCCCTTTCCCAGAAAATGCTTTTAAATTTTATGTAGATCTGCAAACAACAAGTACCTACCTACAGTTAATTTCGCATTTTGGTGTTGATTTATCACCATTTATGTTACCGGTGAATACCCAAGTCTAAAAAAAAAGTTAATTTGACCAAATTGGCCACTTCAATCTGAACCCCTTTTTATAAAAAGCAACAAAATACCAAAGTTGCGAAACTAAAGCCATCAAACTCTGGTTAATTAAAAGCAGATGCATCCGCACTCGACATAATTTTGGTCATTAACTTACCCCGATCGTCCCTAGAGGGGCGGATTATCCTCTGAAATATTAACCGACTTCAACAGAACTGTATTAGTTGTTTGAAAGGTTTTCTTTGTATTTCATTTCACAGGTTGCGTTATTATATCGTAGTATAGGTTTCGTAGATAAACATGGAACGTTTATATCTATATATAGTTGCATCATGTACTGTGTACTGTGTCTGTCTGTCTGGGTTCATCACCTTTTCAGCAGGTTTTCTTGAAGCTTGAGGACTGTAACAATAATACTTATTATTCGGTTAGTTTCAAGCAACTCATTAAACAAATTTGAAATCTGTTGCTCGTGGAAATGTTTGTCTGTCGTCTTTGTTATGGCACCGTAAAGAAACTTGTATTCGACGATAAGAGAGGTTGTGTGCTTCATGTAAACAACTTTGTTTATAGCAGTCACACTCACGGTAAAAACTTGTCCTTAGTTTTATTCAGCATCTTGGTGAAACCCTTCGTAATGTTTCAGTCCCTCTCAGGTTCTCCACAGATGCCGCTTGCGCATTGATTTCTCAAAGGTCCTTCTATTCGATTAGCATCGATTCGTTCGTTAGTCCTTCTGGCTCCTCCACCTTGCACATGCCGACGCCTCAGGCTGCCATTAACATAACAAGACCCCATTACGCACTACCCCCATCCTCAAAACCATTCCAATAACGTACAAACTGACTCTTATCACCTGAGTCGTAAAGGTCTTTTTGTTTTTTGTGAAGGAAAATCTTGTTTGGCTTTGGTATTGTTACATAGAAAACTAGAATTTGACAGGCGAACGCTTCGTTTGTCAATTGCCATCGATTATTTACGGCATAGTTGGCGGCCGGGGGCTAATCTGGGGTGCAGTTAGGTATTTTTCGGCGCTAACTAGATAACAAGTGGTTTAAAATTGGAATTTGCATGATAATGAAGGGGTGCGATGGAGGGTGACGTGTCACTCATTGGTGATGAGATGAGGCGACGACGTGACGGAGGCATTTATTGGACAGGCTAGTTATAATGTATTGAACAGCTATAAAACGTAGGTACTTGCTTTATATTATTTTGCTAATAATTTAAGATCTGCCAATTAGTGGTTTTTCCTCTTTGATTCAAATGTTCTAACAGACTTCGTTGTTTTTATTAACAGACACTCTTCGACTTAATAGTGTTATTTTCAATATAAGTAGTTAAATTATAAAATGATCACTACACAAATAGTAAGTTGTAACTTATGTTATTCAGCCCCTAAAACAATACAAACATCAAAGAAAGAAATTATGCCAAAACTATTTTCCTCGGCCAAAATAACGTTTTATAAAAAGGAACAAAAAACAGTAGCGCTGCTGCGGGCCAACGATTAAAAAAACATTGTCTGAGCAGCACGTGTTATAAATTATCAATATCCCATGATAAAACAAACGGACAAACCGGGAGAGCGCAGCGAGCTGTTTGTGTTTACCCGCCGTTTTACACAAACTTGCCCATGAAATAACATAACGCTAAATATACAGAATGACGATTCAAAATACACAGGCGAGACAAACACTATTAATAGCTAGGTAACTGAAGATTAATAAAACTAGTAATGTAATAAACCTAGCTTACTAAATGTTATGCTTGCATTAAAATTTTGTTTTTTAAATCCAAGCTTTTATGACATCTAGGACCAAACAAGTCCTTAGGAAGACAAATCCAACGGACCCAATCTCGACGTGGTTAAGTCGTTTCGTTTAGGAGTTCCTATGGCCACCTTTGATTTCCATCATCAGACTAGCTCGATGGTACCATGACATTGCATTGTCACCGTACTTACATAAGTATGCCAAATTTCGGCTGAATCGGTTGAAATTGAGTAAAATTGAGTAGCAAGATTTTGTCCGAACATACATTGCAAGTTAAATAAAAGCTTGTAGGTTCAATAAAACCGTAAAATTAAGAACCAAAGAAAAAAATACTAAAGTAATATCATAGCAGAGCGTGGTTTCGATCCACGGACCTCTGGGTTATGGGCCCAGCACGCTTCCACTGCGCCACTCTGCTTCTGACATTTCTAACGAAAATAGAAAATGCCACAGGATTTGCTGAAAATCACCCTTTGTTAAGAAAAATTTACTATCCGACTCCTATTCACATCGTTCTCGCCCTCAGTTACACATATATTCTTGTGTTTCATCTCAGATTTAGTTTTTAACATTTTTCTTGTACCTAATTCTGATCAAATGCAAAAATGCTTGTGTCTTGGGGTGAAAGATGAAGGTACGTTTATTTGCAGTTTTGAAGTGAACCGTATAAATTTGTGAATTATCAAAATATATTACCATTTACTAAAAACAAAAAGTCGATTTATCAACGCATAAAAATCAACATGTTTGAAAAACACTCGGGGAGACATGGAGCGTGAGTAACGCGCATAATCAGGTCTATGGGAATAAAAGAGTGGGATCAGTAGCCTGGGGCCGACTTCTGGATGACTGACCCTCGATGCGGCGAATCAATTCAGTTATTAAGTAGGTACCTGCATTCGTAGAACTGGCGGCTGAAAAGGCCAGTGCTTTTGTATAAAATATATAATTGGAAACACACGATACTATCTAGGAATCGAACCCGAAATATCACCTTCGTTTTCATTTTTTGGGCGTTTATAAGGCCGAACGCTTTATCTGGGTTCTCTGTTCTCTGTGTAGATTTTTGCAAAAATCGTAACAAAACGACACAGATGTTGTTTCTTTACCGTTTTATTACCCTTAAACAATAAGGATACTCTCGAAAGTTTCCCGTTGATGGCATCAATTGTCAATATTGTCACTAATTGGGGACAAAGTGACACCGACTTCCTCGTCAATTATAAAAAAAAATGCACATGTTTAAGTGCAAGATTCTTCATCTTGTTAGTTTGTAAACTAAAAAGTCTAGTAGTACCCAACTTATAGCCTCAAGGCTATTTTTAGTTCAATAAACTTCAACATGGCCAGTGAATCGAGTTGTCGAAGGCCCAAGGTACTTGTTACACAAACTGTCGAGCACATTAGGGTAGTAAGTGTTGCCATTGTGATATGAATTGGCTAACATTTTCTAAGTGCTTCAGTCAAGTGGTTTTTACGCGAGTTAAACTTTATCACATTATTAAAAGGTTGCATCTCGTTATGCATATACTTACACTTAATTCATATATTTTATATAACGATGTAACTTTCAAAATATTTAATCATAAAGCCGGGTAAAGACCGTAGATACGGGTTGTAATGTATGCTAATGTCCGTCTCGGTACTCGTTGTGAGCGCCTTCTTTCCCCGTACTGACTGCACGAACCTTCTCTGTGTAACACGTTACAGGCCGTAACGCCGGTCAGTCTCCACCTCTACTTATTGCCGAGTCTTAAGTAGATTAGGATGAAATCTCGAACACCACCGCGCCGCAAGGTTGCTTGCATCTCGATCTTATAGATATAGATAGGATGTATTTCGGAGAATGCTCCCAGAAACATCATGACATAGTCCCGTCATCTCCCTTCCACTCCAGGACAAGCAGGGCGCATTACCCTTTATCTTGTGGCCTACCACTCGTACAAGCGGTTCTCCTCTAACTTCATCATTCGTACCGCTAACTACGGATGGAGCACGCGGCCTGCTTCGGTTTTTTCAAGCACAACCTGTGTCCGACACTATAGAGCTAGTCACTCTCAAGTGAGATTGAGGAACTGATTCTTGACCCAACAGTTTGTATTGTCCGCTTAATTAAGTCATGGGGAAATATTACTAAACTACTTCACTACGTTTGTTTCAGACAAGAATAAATAATCATATAGGTAGATAGTTAGGTATACCTTGTAGTGAGACAACTACTACTGGCTATAACCTCAGCCACAGTTGTCCCACTGCAGGTTCGAACTCTATCCTTATTGGAATACAAAATGTATAGGTATACCTCTAACTGCAGATTAGGTCATACCCAACAAGAGGCAAAATTAAAGGAAGTATTCAGTATTCAGTATTTATTGCATTCATACATAAATCAGGTCTTAACCCTAGAAAGATATCGTGCGCCTCAGAGGCGCACGCGTGACAAATATTCTGATGTATCTTTTTTCCGACGCGTATATGAACTTGTTCTTCTCAACCAACTCAGTAGTCGGTCTACGATATCCTGAGAAGTCTGTTTCTATGCGGTACATAGCATACTTTGGCAATTATGGAGAGTACATGCGCTCGAGAGGCGCATGTTTATCTTATGTGTAACTTTTAACCTCGGTTAGCAAATAAGATTTACTGGTATAAAATTATTTTATTATTATTTTTATTGTGAAATTATACTATTCTTTACTAAGTTATCACGAATAGTAGATGCATTCTGGTAGAAGATGAAAATACCATCTTTGTTGGTTCAGAAAAGAGAAAAGCAATGGTGATGAACCACTGAGGAGCGCTAGGGATATAAAATCAGAAAACATGCAGAGTGACTTTGAAAATGAGTAATATAGATAATGCAGCAATACTTAAATCGCTTGATGTATGAAATGATGATGATTTGTCGCAGTCTGCATCTTCGGAGGCTACAGGAAGTTCTTGACTTGATATGCATAATTTTTCGAACCGGAAGAGTCTTGAGAGGTCAGAATAATTATTGCTGGTCGGCTGCTAAGGAACGTAGTCATAGTCGAATATCTATTGTCAATATAATTCGAACTTATACCTACTCTTTCCACTTTCCATTCATAACCAAGCGAGCTACACCTTGAATGACAAATGCATAGAGGCTCTCACGTTGCCGAGGCATTTGGGATATAATATTGAAATTTTCCTACTAAAACCTAATGGCCAAGCCCCAACAGATGATGAGTATGAACCTTCGACCATAAAAAAGTGATAATATAGTTATTAAATGGGTAAAAAATAATTATATCCAAGATGACCTGCGCAGAATGCAGAAAGGCGAGCACAAGAATTACGTTTGTTATTCTAGTCTCTAAATCAAATTATTAGGATTTTTAATTATTTTTCCCAAACTATTACATTATAATTAAAACGTTTTCCTAAAAATTATATCAAATTTGATGATAATTTTACGGAACTTCAACCAACAGAACACAATTGAATCTTGTTATTTTTGAAATTAACTGTAAGAATTTTATTTTATTTAAAACGAATCACATTCTTTGCGATGGAGAGGAATTTTTTTATTTCAATTAACTTATTTATAAAAAATATCGCATTTGAAAATCGTGCGCCTCTCAGGCGCTAGTTTATCTTTTCAGTACTATAAAATAACGTTATCGCTCTAGGGTTAATGATAAGGCGAGTTTATATAATTCACAGGAAGTAAAATAAAATCACAATAAAACTAATACAAACAAATTAAACCTAGTATGTACAATTGAAACAATTGCAATTGCTCTATCAATAAAATAAATCCTATTCAAATGTGTTTTGTTATGCGGATACGACAGAAAATACATATAAATGACTGAAAACAGTTTACTCCAATTTGACCAAAAAATTCTTGTAATAACGTAACAAGGAATTTTACAGCTTATTGCAAACAGCTTTGCACTCACTGCATATGACATGACTCTCCTCTGTACTCGGCTCGAAACTACTTGTCGTAGTGTTGGGGTGTCTCCGCGCGCGCACGGGAGTTACAGCTGAGCGGACGGAGGGATGCTACTGTCGGAGTGAACAAGGTGCCCAACGCTCTCCCTTGTATGAAACAATGACGGTCATGTCCACTATAGGAAAATTATATACCTACCGTGCAAGGTTAATCAATAAGTCATATAAAATATGATAAAGAAAAAATCCTTAATAAATAAAAAAATTAGTAAGGAAGCAGTTTTTATTTTTTCGGAAACGGACCCCATAACTCCTTTTACGACTTTTCTCTAACTCTAATGCACATCCCTTCGTATTTAGCCATCCACTCCCATATCTCAAAACACAAAGCCATCCTGTATACAAATATAAGACACTCGTTGCATTGTTTCTATAGAAACGTTTAATGGTTATTATATTCCAAAGGAACTGATTTATACGATAAAAAGAAGCCTGTGTTATTTCGGGTCTAATCCTAGTACATGTACAATTGTGCATGTGCTTAATTTCATTAGTTCAGTAGTTTCGGCGTGAAGAAGTAACAGCCATTAATACAAGCTTTCGCATTTATGACTGGTTTCTCATGCGTAGTGTGATAGTGTGATTATATCCTCGAGCAGAGCTAACCATTATTTAGCTTTGGTCATGTTTTTGAAATAACATTAACTATCTAAATAATTATTTCGTCTTCTATTTGTCTCTTGAATAGTTCATGAAAACGTGCATATAAGTATGCGCTTTGAGTCAGACGAATCGCATTAATTAATTTGTCTTAATTCGATTCTTTCAAGTGTCACGTCAGCGGTCAGATAGACACCTAGTGCGTCAGCTTGAAGTGTAAGTACATATTCTAGTACAAGTTACAAGTTCCTTTAAAGTTGCAGTTTTTACGCAGGTTTTTTTAATTTCGTCGAAGTAATAAAAGAAGATCAGCTAATCTCTCAATGATTGGCTCAGCATAAGCTCGTGCTGGCTAGATTAACCGCTCCAACGCCATTCGGCAAGCACCGCGGGGTGCCGCAGGGTACCAAGGGGTCTGCTGGTGCCTGTTCTATTCCCTGTACCATTTTATTGGCGTCCGCAGACTCCCTGAGGTGCGGAGGACTAGGAACTAGATATAGATGTGAAACTTTGCCACTTATTAAAGAAATCAATGTTATGAGCTAGATTTTATTTAACACGATATTCAAACACAATATACTATTATTAAATATTACTATTAATGAATATCAAGTCAAAATAAAAAAAGTAGCTCATTTAGAACTTGTCATACATATGTATATCTAGGCAATGGATACGAGC
This sequence comes from Eupithecia insigniata, assembly GCA_947859395.1. Classification (NCBI taxonomy): domain Eukaryota; kingdom Metazoa; phylum Arthropoda; class Insecta; order Lepidoptera; family Geometridae; genus Eupithecia; species Eupithecia insigniata. The sequence continues at coordinate 609,420 of OX402000.1, forward strand.
GGCGCAAAGTCGGTCATTGTGGAGATTCATAGGGGACGCCTCTGTCCAGCAGTGGACGTCGTCGATCGGCTAATATGGTGATGATGATGAATATAGGTAATCATCTACATTTAGCACTAGTCACGTTTAACATAGAAAGTTTCGCTTCTATCAGCAAGTAATTCCTAATATGAACGGTAAAGGCGTGATTATTGCCTCACCCCATGTGAGGAAAACGATACTTTGTTAATGCTGCTGTCATTATGCATTAGCAAATAATTTCCAAATTTAGACTGGTTTGATCATATTCTATAAGGACAAAACATTATGTATAATTAATTGCATTGCCGGCTCAATTTACAATATTTAGTATATTCTACTCGGCTCTTTTATTTACAATGCTTTTATTTGCAATGTTCTACCTAACGTGTACAATATACCTGTAATTCAACTTATAATATTAACAGACTGAAAATAATGTCCTGCCTGTACAGGCAGGACATTATTTTCACGCAGTCGCGATCTTGTGCAAATAAAGATCGTGCCTACTGATTCCGATTCGGAAGAAGTGATATTACTTTTATTTCTTTGACAATACAATTGATTTTATTGAATACAAATATTTATTATGTAAGTAGGTATTTTTACTTCCACTAAGTATCCGTGTAAGAAATAAGCTGATATCAGAAGCCAATACAATCAAGTAAGATAACGCAAATACTAGTTCCAAACAAACAGATCTCCAAAGATCCCTTAATTGGAGAACATTATCACAATTTACAAAAAGATAAGATAACTGGCTTACATCTTACCGGCGCAGATAAACCAAATAGAGTCACTTCTTGTGGATTTTGCTCACCTTTGTAGAATATATTAAAGCTCCGCGCAATCACCGCAAGAACCACACACAGCTTCGTAAAAATTAAGTGTTATAGGCATCCTGAAATGAAAGCATCGAAATAATTAATCTTGTTTGTATCAATTAATAAACTCAGCTAACTTTAGGAAAAAAATGAACAATCACACAAAATGATTTTCAAAAAACTTTTCCAGTCCAAATGATCACAATAAAAGTGGTGGAGCCGAAGTCAAAACAACCCTTCAGAGGGGACGTGTACAGTCATAAACCAAAATTAAAACTTCTCGATACATTGCTCTTGCACAATAAAGCGCCGCTGACTAAATACTGCATATTAAGGTGTCGTTACTCCAGTCACAAGAGCTCCATAACAAAAACTCCTATCACCGACACAACTTTCCCTCCAATTTGAACCTTAGCTACGTCTGTTACTGTTTATTTTACATCAGCTCTGAACTCTTCTCTTGTGTTTTTATATTTGTGAAGCAAGACAATAAAAAATCCTTCTGCATAGGGTTGTTTCGCTTGTTCTACTTTATGAATTGTAACAGAAACTGGATTGTTTTAGCGTTCGCTTTGTTTGCAACTTAATGTTGATTTATTTCTTCTGTTTATCAACGTACCTACACTTTTTTTAAAACTGAATAGTTTTATCAAAGCCGTCTTTCACGGTGTAAGTCGTCTTTCAAATGAAAATATATTTAAAAAGTATCCATTCATCTAAAGATATTTGATAAATCTCGCCTAAAATATGTAAATTAGGTTGGATTTTTATATTAGTAAGTAAAAGCACATTTTTTGACAAATCATCATAAGATTTTTAGCCAAGTCATATACATCAGATTGCAAAATACTGTATTTCACTCCCCCAGCATCATTCATAAAATAATAGTGGTCGTCGTCAAAAGGGACATTTAACAAATGATACAAAGCACTTCTATTGTTGAAGCTTTTGTTATTTTGCTCGTTCTTTTCATCAACTATGACAAAAAGATCATAAACAAGAGAGTTTATATCTACAATACTAAACTTTATACCCGGGGGCTGTAGGTTAGTTTTATAAATCATGGTTTTGCTGTTTTATTTTCACATGATTTGTAACTTGCACAGCTAATAAGTCACATGTGTATAATTATTATTTTATTGCTCGCGATTCGAATGCAAGTCATGTACGTTTATGTTTGGGTGCTTGTCTCCTACATATTTTTTGTTTTCATTCTCACTTTTCATCGTCTCATTGTTTTGCTTAAGTGTAGGAAGATATTCTTGGTTTTGATTTGTAGTGTGTCTTTTATCAGACAATTTTACATCTTATGTTTCAGCGATAAGACATGTATTGTGTTGTTTATATGCGTGATTAAGTATTCATTGTTGGGACCGAGACGTCAAGCCTTGTATGATAATTATCATAATCGTGTCAATTTGTACTTGGATGCATCGCTGTTGTATTAAACTTTATCGAGCGCAATCTTTAAGTTTTACGGTAATTAAAGGCATCCCGAATTGTCCGGACCCTAGTCACTTGTGACCGGTAAATTATGTTGAGCTTTACATTTATATTAAACTCTGGAAGATTTTTAAACTTATTATAATAAATACTGAACGCTTGTAGCAGTTTGTTTAGATGCGTTATTAGAAATGGACGAAACCAATAAAATACGTCCATTAGTAAGAAACGATTTATCATCTATCGTAGAATTGTTCTCAATGTTTTATATCTTCAATTGATCCGGCAGTTTTGTTTGCTGGCTGCGATGGTAATCGACACGTGGCCATTGTGGCGCGATGCCAGGCCGGTCCCAGGGCAGGCACGTGTACTTCATTATTTTCGCGCCAAAATGTTCCAACATCGCTTTGTTAGGAGATTAGGCGTGAGGGAGGTGTGACCCGTTTTGTTGGTGCTGCGCGGATGTGTGACACTGGGTTTGATTCTGTGCTGGCCGAATAGATCACTTATTTTCATTAAAACTTTGTACCAACGTTTTTGCATATGGCATAAAAATGAATTGTACTTGACCAAGTGACCAACCTATAATATCTCAATATAATTCAAACAAATTCAATTAAAATACATTCAAGGAGCTTCACAATTTCATACCACATTTTGAATTTTCTAAGTATGAGTACATACTGTTTTTATTTTATTGACATGAAGTTCCGTATAGAGTAGGTACCTGGGTGGGTACCTACACGGACCTTAGACAAAGGCGAAGTTGATAAAAACTCATGACTAAGATTAAAAGTTCATAATAGCAGCGAGCGGACACCAGTCACTAGACAGTCGGGGTATTGATAAAAAGTTTACACAAATACAAAAGTTTGCATTGTTCTACAGAAAAACAAAGCGACCAAAAAGCGACCAATACAAAAATCCACAAATATCATGCGCTACCCGTTGGTACGCGCGCATATCAATAGCGGGTTTGTTTTATTCCGCGTTTTCGCCCCTTTATTAGAGCCCCATACGAAAACATTGAAACACAGGCCGCTGACATTACACTATTGTGCGCGACTGTGGGCGGGACCTATTTATTATTTTCGTCACCATTGTCCGTGGGATTATAGCTGGTATTTAGATGAAATTGGGGATAACGTTCGCTAATCTCCGGTTTTGTTATCGATTTTTTGGTGCAACTGTGCGTTTTTGTTGCGCAAAAATCGATAGAAGCTGAGCTTAGGACCACAACAATCGCGACATTACTCGGTCACTTGCACCAGCCAGTTGGACACACTATCAAATTATTGAATTACCAATTGCAGCATTGAAAATATCAATTTCTTTCTAGCATCTTCTGGCAACTTTACCAGTTAAGTTCCTATATCTGACTAAACAGTTAGTAAAGATTATCTGCAAGTTTGGTAGAGGCGCAGTCACGTACAACATTAGCACTACACTCCGCTGTTACTGTAACTACCTCCACTGGTGGCTCTAAATAGCCCAAGGGGAAGAAGCTGTAAATTTCGTCGTTTCGAAGGTCTTTTGGGGTCATAAAATAGACACTGATAATGTCTGATTAACCTTTGGCTTTGTGAACTTTGTGACAGGGATCTAAATGACCCCGAAACCTGCCTGAAACTGAGTAAATATTTCTTTTTTTAACGCTGGATACCAAAAGTGAGAGGCTTTCAAAATTTAAACATTTAAAGTGCTGATGTAGTAAAAATATCTACGTTATCGCCTAAAAATAATATGTCAATAGTAATTTTGACCCTCAAATAGTCAGGTCAAAGGTGTAACAATTGAATTATCCGACAGAAGATTCATCTCAGTCGAGCCATGAATATGAATTGATTCTGACCATCTTGCAAATTGGTCCGTAAGTTAACCCGACCGGCCTGAATCAGGAGGTTACATCAGAGTCCTTAGTATTGGTTGTGCTGCGTATAGTTTATAAGAAATATAAAAGTTTTCGTTTCTTCTATACATTTAGAGCCTCGCAGCGCGTAGCTTGGAACTACTTTTCATAGTTTGATAGCGATCCAAAAGTTTCATACGAGCTCGTTTATAGTTTTCAAACGATTATGAGTGATTTGTTGTATTTTAGACTTATTAGTAGTAATAAAGGAAAACTTTTCGTTGCGGTACAGTTCAAACCCATACTAGCCCCTCAGATGTAGTGACTAGATCTGCCAAGTTAGTATTACTGTGGTTCTACTATGGAGGGCAGTCTTTAATTGCTGTTTGTGCAGTTCTCGGTGCTTTTATACAGATTTCTTTCCCCACGAACTTTGAACATAAGTAAAATAGCTACCGAGAAAGTAATGGAACTGTGAAAAAATACTGGATTGGATAATCCTGATAATCTGATAGAGTGATAGGTTTAATTTCATGTTGGCCGAATCATTAGATCACCATTTGATGATTCGACAGCTTGCACAAGTCTACGCGTGTAGGTAAGATTCACCATTACTCGAATAACAAGTAACTCTACGATATGGGTAACATGTGGGGTAAACAAACAGAGATATGAGAATTATGTTATGTGTGGGTCACTCCCAACATCATTCTCAAAAAGTCAAGATTTTTTTTAATAAAACTTGTTAAACTTTGTTCAATTTAAAAGTTATCGTATCATACCCAACCGCCCAAAACCACTGCAACAGCAATATTCATCTTGAGAGTATGAAGATCATTACTTCCCGGATTGTTTTGAAAAAGGCCGCCCTAGCGGGGGCGGGCGGCGGCGGCAATCAATACAGGGCCGCACTCGGCCGGAATACTAAGCAGGTGCGCTGCGTCTGCCACGTGCACGTCGGGTACTCGCCGCTCATTCTGATGTTTTAAGATGCCAACTATTGCAAGAAAGCCTAAAACTCACACTAAAGCTAATAGAGATAGCTTTATTATGCATTTCTGAAGCTTTATAACTTTTTGATTATGGATAACGATGGTCCATATTCAAAGACAAATTGAAGTACCTACATTAATTGAAATTGAGGAATTATCCCAGGACTTTGGTTTTCAAGAAAGTTCAGGTAGCTATAAACTTGTACTTTATATGAGTCTAATGTAGATTAGATCATCACAAACGTTTCCATGAAGAGTATTGTTTATCAGATGACATTCGAGTAATTTCCTTAATACTGAAGATCCAAATTAGCATTGACGCTAAGCTACTTTCGCATTTAGATCTATATAAACAAAGCGTCATCTTGCGATCCAATCTCAACTATTGGATACTCAACCCTTGAGGCTCCAAATCAACTTATCGGTGCCCTTGTTGACTCTCCGCGTTACGCTATATTGCCAATGTTATCTTCGTTTACTTAATCAGCGGAGCGCCGATCTATGTATGTCTCTGGAGGCCGCTAACCGGCCCCCAGTAGGTACCTACCCTTGAAGGGGTATGCGAGAAATATACCTTATCTTTTTAATTATAAACGGCTCGCAGATCATCTGTTTTAATTTTCCTCTTTGGGGTGCGATTGTGAACGGTCTTTTAGATATGTTCGCGAGTTTATGATTTATCGTGGAGATGCGGCACGTTGTGTTGTTACGATTTCAGTAACTAAATATCTGGCAATTGATACCTAATTTCGTTTGGAGTCCCACCTAGCTTAACATATTTATCAAGTTTGATACTACTGTACTAGCTGCCGTAACATTCGATATTTGAAGAATAGTCAGCAGATTTTATTATTTCTTTTACTATTATCCGATTGACTGGGCCGGGGCGTTTTGTTGATTCACAGCATAAGTTGCATAAGTTTAGACAAAATAATAAAATATTAAGTACAAAAATAAAAAGATTCCCGATTATTGCTACTTGTTTGTGGCTCCCCGCAACACGTCACGCTACCCTCAAATCTGGTGTCAAACTACATCCCATCTGTCAGTGTGCGCCGCCATAAAAACTTAATAAGCGATCCGTCACCATAAAATAACCATTAAAAAGCCGTCCAGCGCTTTTAAAAATGCATCAAGAAATGAAATCGGTACTTAATTACCTAGAGACTTCGCGGATCCGATTTCAGAGGGGTCTGCTCGGTGCTCGCCAAGTGTTGGCTTTGACGCGCACTACCCCGCTGCTGATTTATCAAAAATCGTACAAACACTCTGCGATGAGAGGTCGATATATGCAAATATTGACTATGACATAGCAGGCAGGTATGTACGGACGGGGTCGGGTGCTCGAGTGCACGCTTCACTGACTCCTAACGAATGATTCGGTCCCTCTCTGTTTACTCGTACCTAGTGTATTTACCGCGGGCTGTGCACCCAGTCTGAAATTTGCGAGTCTCGGCCTGGGAGACCCGCGACCAATCGCAAGAGGGGCGCTCTACGGTTAATTACGTTCTTGTCAACGCTCAATGTTATGATTCACTTTTTGAATTTATATTTTGAATTAGATTTTTGCTGGTTTCTATTCAAATTATAGATGCTATTCATAAACTTTTTAGTTTATAAAGATATACATATTTTTTTTTGCCATAAACAGGAACATAAAAATTTGACAAGGTTTAGGTATATCAGTCAAATTAAAAGAAACTGAATTAATTTTCAAAGCTAATCTACCTACTATGTATATAGTAGGTAGACTACCTACTATATACTACACTTTCAAACATATTGATTGAATCACTTTCAAAATCAATAATTTCACGTTTTAAAAGAATCAATGATTTATCGATATTATCTACCGATTTTGTCAGATTGTGCATAATGTACCTTCAGTGATGCATATTCTGTAACAATTTTAAACGAAAACAGAAATGAGAGAGATAATCGAATATGCATCTCATTATCGGTCGTTTTAAATTATACGAACTAAATTATATCCCTTTGAATTGACAAATAGCACCCTAGAAACTTCCTTGTTAGCGGATCACAGTTCTGGGGACACAACCTATTAAACCCACAAAGTTCTATCTCAAAAAATCAGAGCAGGGTAAAAAGTACCTTGAGTGACCGCGATAGAGTTGGATGCGAATGTTGGTAGGGGATGTAGAAGTACTTTTGGTTTCTAAATTTGCGTTCTGTGGTAGACCAAAATGAAGCTTGTTTTTAGTGAAAGGCGTCAGCTTGTGTGATAGGATTTGTGTATGGAAGTATGAACTAATCTCCCTCTCGCTGATAACTCAATAAAGTCGCATAATGAGCGAGAGGACGGCCTTTGATGCTGCAGGGGAGGTGACGAAATCCTAATTGTAGATAAAAAGATAACTTTGAAGGGACCGTGGAATATTGCTGGCTTATTTTGTTGCGGTTTTGGATATGGTTTCATTCACTTTTGTTGAACAACTTGTGTAGAAACATTTATTGTCTTCAATCTATTACGGTACTAACACAAAATATCGTGGTCTAGATTGAACAACGTGCAGATTCTTATTAAAGATTTCTTCAAAATTACAAATTAAGACTGCAACTTTAACGAACACCTTTTTTTGTAAAAATGTTGCGAGTAAGCATAACAAAGTCCCATACAAAGGCCATTCAAAACGTTATCTAAAAATGAGATCTATATAATCGTCACGTATAAAATCTCTATCCATCTGTCCGTCCGTCCTTTGGGGCTCGGGACAAATTGCGAAATTAAAACTCCCATGATGGTATCTGCGAGGGTAGGTGCCAAGGATTAATATTCAGAGACACTTTTACTGTCATATTAAATTACAGTTTGGATTTAGTGGATGGGGATAGATTTTTAACTGTCTTTGAGAACTGTAGACAAACTTGTCAAACTTTGATCACCTCCTCCGATCTGTGAAGTTGTTCAAAGGAATCTAAACACTGTATGTACATATAGATTGAGGACAAAAAATTTAAAAAGAACCATACGCAAGTGGGAAACTAATTAGCAAGTTAAGAAATCCCTCATAATGTATGAAGCAAATTTTGATAGATATTCATATTTAAAAAAAAGTAACCCCTTAGGCAAAAAGTTAAAAAGTTCTGTAATCTATCAGTGTGAACCCGAAGTATTATATTAAGAAAACCTTCAACACCTGTCAAACTTTTCAACGTAGATTCCTAACACTCTAAATTTGCAAAAACTCAATAGTTCCACTCACATCGACCTCTATTAATCAATCTAAAGAACCAGTTCAAAGACCCTCTAGACTCCCTAAGCCCCTCAGCTGTAGTGCGTCTGGTCGACTCCTTGATTCGTCGAGGTAATAAAACACACGCGCTAAAAAACTGACATTTCCATAGTGCCCTTGGGGAACCCGTCGCTACTGTTTTAGAGCAAAAACGTTGGGTTGTAGGCAGTACCGTCTTTACTATTTGGGCAAATGGAGCCCAGGTCCAAGGCCCCCATGGTCACGGCGGCCCCGAAAGTGGTCCGTCCCAGGTACCAAGCTCAATGACAATGATAACGATAACTAACACGCACGTCGCACAGCCAGTTCGTAAAAAATTACATTGATGTATGACCTGTTGTCCTCCTATTTTATTGTAAGTCGCCAAAAAATGCTATATTAGCTCATTATCTTAGCTTCATTGTCTTGCTAAGCATGCCTCACCAATTTTAAAAAAGACTCTCACCACTCGACAATATTTATTTTGTATTTTTGTATATGCGATTCAGTACCTATTTTGTTAGTGGGATGGGAACTTACTGAAGCCTTACTAAAAGGATAATATGTACGTCCATGTACTATGGAACATATTTACTTTTTAAAAAATTTGGTCACCGATACGTTATTTGGGAAGCTAATTATTAGGTTTTAATCAAATGAAATCTATATTAATTTTAATAAAACTAGCTAAGGGCGAGTCGGACCTGCACACGAAGGGGGTCCATGCCATCGTACAAGATTAACACTTATATTAACTCGAGCATATTTTATTTCTTTTCTTCATGTATCGAACTGTACCTACTCGGAAAATTAGGAATTTATCTTATTTCTAGTTTTATTAATTAGGATAAATAATAAAATACCAAATATAGAAATTGTAAAATGAGAAATGTGGTAATCCCTGACTGGGGAAACCCAGTGAGCGGAGCAAAAAAGAATGTATTTTTGTCGATAGACCTTCGATTGACCACAGTCTCACCTGATGGAAAGGACAATTGTGATTTTTACGAGGACTCCCATTATTTTGAACTCTATGTCAAGTTAAATCTAACATAGGCGTCAGGGAACTTTTTCCAAATATGTAATAAGTTGTCTGTTCAGGGCACCCCATTTAATTATTAATTTTATTTTTATTTATTTGTTGTTATGGCAGTAATAGAAATACATACCCTGTCAAAATTTCAAATGTCTACCTAATACAGTTTATGAAATACAGGCCGCTTACAGACGGACGGACGGAAAGACAGACAGCAGAGGCTTCGTAATAAAACTATAAGTTGTGTAGGGTTTCTTGCGTTTTTTTGCGAAGTCCTTTTGCGCGAGGGTACGTGTGCGAGTTGTATCGCACTTGGCCAATTTCATTTACTTTTAAATAGGGCCCCACATTCTTGTGTGCCCAAGGGCCCCGGTGGTGTGGCCTAAGACGGCCCTGGCAGTAGGCACCATTTATGCAACTACATTTAACAAACAATAATGACAACTGAAGTTGAATTTGAGATCATAAATTATAAGACTCTCTTGGATTTTGTTTTTTGCATTCGCTCATAATAAATAAATAATACAATAATAAAACAACTTGTTTAGTTATTTAGGAGTTACGACTTATAACGTTATTTAGAGGGGAACTAGCCCAAATAACCTGTGGCATTTATTGTCAGGAGTTTTTTGTTAGTGCTTATAAACAAATTAGTATTGTTATAAGCCATTATAAAAACTGGCAAGTCGCTCTCCCCAACAATAACAAAATGCGTAAATCAACGTGAAATAAAGTTGTAACGAAACTTTAAATAACTCGCCACCGTGTAGATATTATCGTTAATTAGATATTCATAGCGGAAAATAACGAGTTTCAGTTACAGTGGAATAACTCATTTTTTCATTCGCAGTTTGAAATAAATTATGAAATATTATTTAACCTGACATCGGTATCTGGACTATTTTGGTAAGTTATCGCCTATTATGGGCCAAGTGGCCATTTTGGACAGAGGTAAATGTTCTATAATTTACTTAAGTTGTATTTAAAGACTGAAAATACGAGTAGGAAAACAATCCTTCAATGAAGCCTAAAACAACAATACTACAAAACACGATGATAGGTGCTTAAAATATGCTCATACAAATCATATCTACCGTACAAGATACAATAATTATTTTGCATACACTTCATAATGGCTAAAACATCAATAGGTGAGGTGTAGTTAAGAAGCGATCTATTCTTTCATTACAGCCGGTGTCCACCAAATAAGAAGACAACCAAGAAGAGACAAATGGACGAATACAACCTCGAATTCAAAACTCAAACGCAAACCTCAATGGCGTGTAATCACTCTGTCACTGAAAACCAGAACTTTCCCAGCCACATGTCAGCTGGACTCGGAAAAACACGAATCCAGCTCATGTTAATATTTGAGGTATTTTTATTTGAAATTTCCATTTACACGGCGGTCCTCTTCGGGGGGGTTCCCCCCTCATACATATTCATCGGATGCACCCCTCGAATACTTTCTCTGGTGCTATCTGTACGGAACCTCGGCAACTAATGCTTTACTTTGTAAATGGAATGATTTATGGATTGTGTTTATGATGTAAAGAGGTTTAGAGGACTTGTTGATGTCCACGGCTGAGAAAGATCAACTGAAGTCCTTGAGACGGTGGGGGTGATGAACATTCCTATGAGAAAACCAGATTATACTCAAATGTTTCTATGGGTTCTATTTTTTCATTCGCGCGAGCGGAACCCTGTTGGCGGTATACTGGAAGTAGTATTATTCAGAAATCAATAACTTTTATTTCTTTAGGTACCTGCGGCTTCGCACTGACGCATTCTACAATACGATAATATGGCGTGTTTTAAAAAACGATAAACCGACTTCAAATTCCCTTACCACTTATTTTAAGTTTTGCGGGATAACTACTAATTCCCGGGGGATAAAAATTGTATGGAACCCCTTCGGGATTATTTTCTATACAATAGTGAAAGAATTTTCAAAATCGGTCTATAATTGGCGGAGATATCGCGTAACATACATACATACCAAAAAATAAAACAACATACATTCGTATTGAGAACCTCCTCCTTTTTAAGTCGGCTAAAAACTGTTTATTATTATTGATATACCATTATGGGAACTGATCTATGTAATGAAAGTAGACTATATGATATTCCCGGTTTAGATCTACATCTACGAGTATGGACATTCACCTCGATCCGTCCCCTTTTTTCGTGAAAAATAACAAATATAGGTAACATACAATACATACTAAGTAACAATTTATTTGTTATCTATCACACATAATATTATAAATTCAAAAGTTTGTATGGAGGGATAGATGGATGGATATCTATCCCTCCATACAAACTTTTGGATTATAATATTAGTGTGAGATTTGATTATCTTCTCTTAAATTTCCCCAGTAGTATCCTGACTGTTTAGTGGGACTCGAAACCATTCTACCTATAGTACCTTTACCGTGGATAAAGTACTTAAGTAATTATAGCAAAGTATGTACCTATACCAACTTAATTCCTCAGACTGACATGGAGCGGGCGGAAGTACGTCACACGCCAGTTGTGACGTCACGACGGACACCGGAAGTGACCGCGGCGCCGAATGCCGGAACCGGAAGACGGCCCAGATATCGTCTTACAGGTAAATGAGCGATGTTGATTATGTAATAGTTTGCTTGATATTGTTTGTGCCTCTACTGATAATATAGCCTCCCAGCTGAAATATTCTAGATAAATAATTAACCAACACACATAAATTAAACAACACCAGGGGTAACCAACACTGAACGAAGTGGTAACATGCGCGAAACATAACATAAACTTCTCCAAACTTTGGTTCATTCTCGCGAAAATCTCTCAGCTTCTCGTCGTTCATAACACGATCAACAATAAGCCTTTTAATAATGTTGTTTTTATATCGACGCCAGAGGATCACGTCGAGATAAGTCTAAGTCGCGAGGCGTCCCGCGTGCGGGCGATATCTCACAAAAACAAGAACGCATTACGACAAACCGCGAACTTGTCATAAATATCCACCTCCGAATCCCTCGCAATAAAAACAAAAACCGCCGATATCCGACAAGACAAGGAAAATCCTCACAATGGTACAAAATGAAAGCAAAACTTAGCGTAATTAATTTCCGAGTACGTACTCAAAGCTTTTGTAATAAATCGTTTCATCCGAGTATAAATTTTATCCGACGAGACTTGTCTGTTCTGAACTTCAGTGGCATCGCCATCCCGCTCGCGCGTGCGGTTCATTTGCATAATATCATATCACCTGTCCCTTTCGGGAATTCACAAATGATTTCCAGTTTCCCGCTTTTCGTTAATCACGTGTCTTAAATGCCTCGCCGACTCACAATCGAAAAGTGACCTTCCTTGCATAAATTAAGGTTGGGATTCGCGTGGTTGTATTCTAGCAGGGGTGTTCAACTGTTAGGTAAAGTTTGTAGAAATAATTTCACTTAGATATCGAGTGAGAGCGAATAGCCGACGAGTTGTCGAGTCAGGCTCAGATAAGAGGCAATAATTCTTAATCTTGAAGGGAAGTTGGTGACTCGCGGTGGGCACTGACATTGTTTTAGAACAACCATAATTTCATGGAGTTGAAAGAAGTTTTGGAGCTGGTGTTCACGCGGAGATATAAATAATGCGTAGGTAGATTTGATGAAGTGTGTGGTTATTAAATTCAAGGGCTATTATTTACTAACTTTGCGACAGCTGACCTTGTGTGTTTATCAAATAATGAAAGTCAAAATTAGTTTGGAAAAGTTTTAGGTACTGAAAATGCTGACTAGAGAATTTAATATATTCTATTTCTAACAAGTTATCACAATACCACAATCTCCTCCAGCGGTATTACCCCGCTAACTGACAGATAACACCCCTTTAACTGCTACCCACATACATACATACATCGCACCCGTTATGTCTTAGGGAGTCTTAATTACGGATACACGGTACATCTCAAGTAATCTGCAACTGCTGAAGTTATGTTTGTGGCGAATTCACAGGTTCAATGAAACGAAAACGTAGCACTCATAAACCCATTCAAGTAATTTTTTTCACCTATCCTACTATAATTATTGTTCTTATTATGTTTTTTAATACTAACCATTTCTAAAACAGTCGAAAATTAAACGTAATTAACACATGCATTTCAGGTTGACAGCCTCTGGATCTGTCTCATTCAGTGCCGATGTTGGTTTAGCAGCTAGACGTAATTTCACCAGTAGGAAATAAACCTTATTTGCGGCCTGATTTTTAGAAACTTTGCACTACATTGCTTTACATGTTTTGGCTCAAGTAGCGTTTTGTGCGAGATTGACAGAATTATGCAGGGAATTGACCGTTCACCATAAGATGTCCCCTAACGTGATGTTGGAACTATGGCAGGCAGGGGACATCTTATAGTGAACGGTCTGTAAGGGTACACAGGCTGTCAAATCTGTTATCACAAACGCAGTTCTCGATAGCTTGGGCAACATGTAACACCATAAGATTTTTGTATAATTTTTACCTTTTTGGTGTTTTTGTGTTCTGATAAAAATATACCTCCATGGTAATGTTTTCATTCGTGCAGATAATCTTGTCTGAAATTTTAAAGATTCCGCATCAAGATTCAATCCCATTCCATTGTATACCGTATACATCATCTATCATCAGTCATCTAGTACCTAACCATAACACAAGCTCTGCTTAGCTTGGAGCTAGATAATGCTATGTGGATTGTCCGGTATTATTTATTTATTGAACTACCTACCTAGTACCTATACATATATATTTTCTTTGCATACTCGTTAAAATTATAAATAGGGGACTCAATTTCCCCACACAACTGTACCCCCTTGAGGTACAGTACATAAGAGTACATAGCAGTACATATCGAGTCCAGGAGGCTGATCAGGAGATGGATAAGAGAGGTTCCTCCCTGGGGACACGGCGAGACGCAGGACAGAGATGGAATGGAGATGGATCCTTATAAAATAGGATAACGTACGAATACCTACGATTTTTCAACTGCATCATTGAGTAGCGGAAATGTTAATGCATGAGACAAATAACTAATCCTATTGATGAACGAATGATAATGAATTTATTATTTTATTACTATTTCTACATATATAAGCACTATACAACACACTGCAATACCTGCAGTAGGTACTGACTGTCCTACTCCTGCTGACGGATTTCTTTAGAACCAAGAAACTCAAATCCCAAAGCATTTTGTTTTCAGCAATGAAAATGACTTTCAGTACATATACGAGTATGTACATTATACATATACATATCTAAGAGTCAAATCAGAAAATCTAAAATGTTTACCCGCAGCCTCTCCACGACTCCCTAAGCCCAAGAAACAACATCAAAGCCTCTACTAAATTAGACGTTTTGCAGATACTAAAAGATATTTAGCCTCCCCCGACCCGCGATAATGGCGCACTATTTTAAAGGGTTGTTTACACCCCGAGACGGTGCAGGGTCGATTTTTCTTATTTATGTAAAAGGAGCGTCCGAAATTTAACGTTGTTTTGTGTCAATCTTTAGCGAGTGTATCGGTGAGCCATTTTTGTTGACTTGCGCGGTTTTATTACCATCTAGTCACGTCTTTATTTCGTTCGCTATTGAATAACGACGAAATAATTTTGAATCTTGCTTCACATAAAAGATTTTTATCTGGATTGGTATTCACTTACTTACTAATAATATTGAATTACATTTCGTTGAATAGACCCATTTGCAGTATTCCCACACACATAACCCAATAAACAGCAAATACATAAACGGAATACGGATATTTATATTCCTCCAAGCGTACATCGAGGGACGTCCAATATACCCTCGTAAAACAACATCCAAAATTAAAAACACATCAGCGCCCCAACATCAAACATCAAATATTCCATTTGACAAGTGCGAGAGCGCCTTTGATCCGTCTTGTTTGGAATTGGACCAATCACGGGGCCGTGCGCGGCAGTGATTGCTTGAGGGACCGTTAATTACAGCTGACCTTTCATCTGGAGGCGTGTCAGGTCTCAGACCTGAGGAGGCTGCGAAGGAGCCGGCCTGATCCGATCCATTTGGGGTTTACTTTGAACCAAACTAACCCAATCGTCAAACATCAAACCGCCAACTATCCTGTGCTGTGAGTAGTAACTACACAATGTTATTTTCAATTAGTTGCCCTGTAGAGTTCCATTAGCATTTTTAGCATAATTATATAATTGATAGGCCCGCAATTAAGCAAAAATGTTTATTAC
Source organism: Eupithecia insigniata (assembly GCA_947859395.1). Lineage (NCBI taxonomy): Eukaryota > Metazoa > Arthropoda > Insecta > Lepidoptera > Geometridae > Eupithecia > Eupithecia insigniata. The sequence goes on from OX402000.1 coordinate 625,051, forward strand.
CTAACTAACAATACTCCTGAACATTTGTAATGACTGCGTTCAAAAATCATCATAACTATGGCATTCTATCTGTTCAGTCAGTATAAGTCAAGACGGAAATGAAAAAGTATTTTACTTTTTCATGTCTAGTGAATTATTAAAATTCGATATAACAAAGGACAGCTGTAGATTCCAACTCCGATGGTCAGTAGGTAGGTATGTACCATCATCCGATTGAGTGCCAATTTGCCGGTAGTTGTGTGATGGGGTGCCAAAGACGTTTGCGGCGGGCAAGGGTTATTTGCGTGTCTCGGACGGAAATGTTAATTTAAGGTTGCGCTACTGCCTTCCCGTACCTACTCTTGTAACTATTTGCAGAATTTGAGGAAGGAAAACTAATCAGTGAAAGGTATTTGATCCTTTATAGAGTCTCCATTTTACAAGGTTATCAAAGTATTCTTTATATAAAGCAATGGCTAAATAGTATAAAGTCTTTATGCCAGTCTTATACTTAGACAAAATAAAACATGTACTATAAACAAATTGATCAAAATTAAGAGAAGTTCAGTTTAGTTTCAGATTTATTTATTTACCATAGCGTTACCATAACAGGCAAGTCTTACAGATATGTATGTAGATAGACCCAGTCCCTTAGATTAGATTTAAAATATTTTACAACTTTTTTAAGATTCAGATTCTTTATTAACAACGGTTGTTACATGTCATAAAAATAATAAAAGTAGTAAATCCAGCATATATTCTACATATATAGTTCAAAAAAAGTAAAAATTAATAATAAAAATTTATACTCGTATGTATGACTGACATTGGATGACTCGGGCTGCGATGCTACCACTATCTGTATATTTCCTGGTAGTCGGATTGTCCATACTGTTTTGATGAAGTCGTTTGAGATATTTAAGCCAGCGAGGTGTTAAAGGTGCCGCAGGAAGGCCGAAGATCGTCGGTCTCCAAGCTCTTCGTGCGTCAGCTCTTTTTATTCACCACCTTTACAAATTATACTTCCCTGTCGCCGGCGGGTTCAACAATATATATTTTACCTCTGCCACGTAGCGGTGTTCTTGTTGGGCGCTTACATAGTGATATTTCGTATCATCATCTTTCATACTGTCGAAGCTCCCTTGTGCGAACCACACTGCGGCTCTTCGGACCAGAAAGGCGGCATGCGTACATCGACTCTACAGGCATCGGATGAAGTCATTGCGCCTATAGCCCTCTATATGTATACAAAATTGAGGGTCACCAGAGTGAGTGTTATGGGTAGGACTTAGAATAGGGACTTTGAGGTTTATTTATTCACACACCAGAATAAATGTGGTGTTCTACAAGTACCACTTTGGTGACTGTGCCCAGGAGTTACATGACTTTATCCCGACCTCCCCCTACTGCCACCGGACAAGCAGACGCCCTGGTAAATACCACCCATATCTGGTCGACATAGCACAATGCCAAACCAAACGTTTCCGCTCTAAGTATTATAAGTACCGGTAAAGAGTGAAACGAACTTCCTGCGTCTGTTTTTCCGGTAGGGTAATCTAGGAGTCTTCAAATCCCGAGTGAATAAGTTCCTTATGGGAAAGCGTGCTCCATCTTAGGCCACATCTTCGCTTGCTCGAGTGTGACGGTGGTCAAAAGCTTTACCTGTCAATAAAAAAAAAATTACTATCACCACGAGAGAGCTTTGGAAGATTTTGTTTTTGTTTTTATTGGGTCACTCCATGGCATGTCCATCTCTTCTTATTTTTCTAATCCAAAGGAGGTTGCCAGATTTATTAGTCCGTCATTACATCATTTGAAACCAAAAATGAGAATTTTAAAAACAAAATCTTAAATTTTAATTAGCGACCACAATCAGTTCTCAACAGCATTTGTTTTTCTTCCAGTTTCCAAAATATTTGCAATCGCTTTATTCCAAATCACTTGCAATTTTATACCAACTCTCTCGCTCACTCGAACATTTAGAGCTGGTGCGATTGTCTTATATTTTTTCATACGATTAGCCACGTTTTTCGCACAGAATTCTAATAGGGAAGCAGAATAAACATTTCTAAAACTATTTGTGCCAATTACACCTACATACAAATATGACGTACACATGGACAATCTATGGGCCGAACTCAGGGATAAGGGGGCGGGGGCATTACAACTGTGGCATTATAATCTATTCCGATATACTGCCACATTTGCAAATAAATAAACACAGGTTGTATGTTCTTTATTTTTAAACAAAATACTTGTTTTAATGATTTATTTCCGTTGAATTGCTTTGCTTAGCATTAAGTTTTATTCTTAAATCTACATAAAATTTTACAATAGCCTAAATCAATAAATGCAAATGATCAAAATCGTGTTCGTCACTGGTCTTAAAATCACAAAAATAAATAATTAGATTATTAAGCTATATATACATAATCACACTAATAAAGTGCATTTCCTTTAATCTGTTTAATTAAAACAAACTTTAATCATTCCAGAATAACAAAGGCAGATTTAATCAGAGCAAAATTTCAATTTTGTTTTCATTAGAATACCGATCGTACGAAACGAATCTATATGGTTGGTATATCTCAAGTGACGTGGGTGGCTATTAGGTAACGAGTATGAATCAGTTTGGCCTGATTGCTCGGGGAGCCTCCTGATTGCGAGTGACCTCCGTAAACGGCCCTCTGGGGGCCCACAGTGAAGCCTTCATGTTCCAATAGCCTTCGCAAATGGAAACTGAGAAAATACTTCTAGTTTTATAAATATGTAAGTATGTATGTACATATAATGTGATTAATGTTTAATTAATGATTAATGTTTGTGAATAACATTTTTAATTTATCTTTTCGTTATCATTAATTACTAGTAGCACAAAAAAGAGGGATTTTATAGTTTGAGAGAGATATTATACATAATGTATAGTTTGAGTTGGTATCGTTGTTTCGGAGTATATGTAAATGTGCCTGAGTGTCTGAAATGAATTGACAGCGATTTAGATTGTTTAAGGAAATGAATGAAGTAGGTAATTAATTAATTCGATAATTGTTTATTATAAATATTATTAAAACATAATGTACATAAGTACATAATTGGTATTTTGTGCCGTTCTAATTGATAATAAAATAAATGACTAAAGGTCAATGTTAATCATAGCTCCGAAACGTAAAAATATATTTTTAATTGGGTTTTGCTGTATGAAAGGTGATTTCATCGAGTGTGAGTTAACTTTATTTCTTTAGGCTTACAAAATAAGCACTTAGACAAGTCAAATAGCACTTGGACAAATCAAATGTGCTGTGCAAGTGTGCTGATACTTGTATATTGGTAAAAGTGCAGCCGTTCGAACGATATGATTTTTAACAAACAGGAAAACTACGTTAAAATATTGACTGTGGCTCCAGTTTTGTAGGGCTAGCGAGCGACAGTAGCGAAGTGAATCACACGAAACAAGTGGCCGTCGTAACTGGTGACCGTAGGTGGCTGCCTCCAGTGTATTAGCAAATAGTCGATGGCAGCCTTTCCCGGTAAATTGGCAGCGATGTGATGCGTTGCGTACCACGCCATGCCACGCCGCCGATACCATTAAGAGCTCGCGCGCGCCTACACCTTTATACAGGGTGCTCTAATCGTTACTGCGGTAAAAAGCTCTCATACTTTCGTTAACTATTGCAACCAAAATATATGTAATCATATTATGTGATTGGGATAAAATAAAGTTTTCGTAAAAACAAATCTTGTTTCTACCATCACATTCACATTCAAGAAACAAATGGTTCAAGACAACGAGACTAGAAAGGAATCATGTCCAAATGTGAATTATGTGCAAGAGATCTGAAAAACATAGATTGACAGCGTTAGGCAGAGCCTAATTTATTTATTTAACACAAGATGACCCGCCCGCGGCTACGCCCGCGTGGACTAAGAATATCACTCAATTTCAATTCGCAGACGAAATCGTGGCGGCGCACCGCCTCGTGTACATATAAAGGATTTTGATTTTGAGTGAATGTGCAAAACTGCGAACCAGGGAATAATTTTTTTTTTGATACAAATTTCAGTTTATTGCTCACACACTAAGAATAGGTAGTTTTGTAAAAAATTGTATTTGATTATTAAGTTTGTAGTTTATAGAGTCCGTTTTGAGTGAATCGAATCAAGGAATAATAATTTTCCATACAAATGTTACCACCATGTTAAACCCCTCAGAGGTGAATTTTTCAAAAATAGAGTAGCCTATGTGTTATTCTAGAACTTAAACACAGGCAGGTTCTGTATACATCATCACGACCACCTTTGTAATGACGCCAGGTTTTGATTTTCAAATTTGGTACCTATTGGTAGTAGGTATTCCTCCCCATACAGAAATCGTTCTTAAGCAAGGCTTTATTTTAAACTAAACTTAAAAGGGGCTCTGCCCTGAATTAACACAGGGTACGGGAGTGAAAGATTACTAAACTCTGGTTTCAATGGGTTCCGGACAAACGTGTTTTTTCATTTGGTATCAGAGAAGATTTACGAAATTGTTTAATATTTCTTGCGTCTTCACGAACGTGTTCGTGATGATGGACAGAACCTGCAGATCATACAGGCAGTGTCAGTGAATTACCGATAACCCTGTACATCCGTTAACTCATTATGCAATGTCCATGCACTATTTTTCAAAACTGAAATAAGAAAGTGTAAACCGAAACTCGCTTGAAATACATCTCCTTAAAGGGATGGTTGGAATCGTAAAAGCCCATCACCCTGTCTCCCGGCATGCGGCAGCAGACGGACAGCTCAAGTCTAAGATCAATCCCGGACGGGTCCAGACTCCTACAACGTATTCATTTTATTTATTTTCAATACGACTCAATAAATTCCAACCCGCCCGGCGATTGTTCGCATTGAAAAACCAGGAGACATTGTTTCGGGCGACTTGCTTTATTTTGTCGACTTATCGACTGTCATACTAAATTAGATTGGAGTTTTTCGTGACGAGGTGAAATCAGCCTGACTGTATCGGGCTTTGTGAGTGATGCCTGACTGAAGCTTGGTAAATAAAGGCCATGGTTTCTGGTTTTCAATAAGTATTGCCAATCACGGAAAAACTAACCCTTTTCAAGAAAAGTCTCGACACCATCGCCTGATATTCTGTAAAGCTTTTTATATAAAATTGAATTGTTTGTTTGCACCTAAACCGTGTGCACTCCAAAAAGTAAAGAGCTTCGACAAAAAATGCACTAAAACCGCTGCCATTTCAAGAAGGCTAACAATACCGCGAACTCCTAATCCAACAGTCCCTACAGATCTAATTAACGAAAATAATATAATTAATTGAAATTCCCGAGATTGCGGCGACAACGCCACTAAAAGCAAGTCTGTGTTCGCTTAAGGCGGGGGGCGCCGGGAGCTGCGTGCGCGCATGTCGCCCCTTAATTAGTGCAACGACACGCCGCGCTCACACTCGCCGACACCTTAAATGGAGAGGACTAAGTAGCCCCTAGAGGTGTCGCCTTGTTTACATGCCTTGAGAGAATTGTCTTCCCTGAATAAACAATCTCCCTGCCAGGAGTTTACTTTTATTTGGACAGAATCTTGCAGAAAAACGTACAAACATACAACGCCTAATGGTAAAATCTAACAATCAAACCAATGGGTTTATATTTCTCGAACCACTCCATTGCCTGCAACGAAAGTATAATTAACGACATTACATTTAATAATTATTCTGGCTAAACGTTCTCTAAACTAAAACTCTTCGCAGGCATTAACCCTTTTTGATAAACACTGTAAAAGCAATAAAGTAATTTATTTGGGAAGTCACGCAATGCCCAGAGCCCTAATGGAACATCCGTTAACGAATTTTAATGAGAACTAGGTAAAAAAGCCGCTCGTTGTAGGAAGATCTCAAATTAATTTTTCACATCCGTCGTTTCAATCATTCCACGTTTAATTGGAACGCACACGTAGGGACGGGACATACCTACGACATTATACTTAGTACTCAACTTGGTCTTGTATAATCACACTACATTATTCTTGAAAATTACTTATATTTATCTTTGAAGCTCAAAAGTAAAAGTTATAACAATAGGTACTTCCTTATAGTATGGGAATGGATTTTTTTAAGCTATTTGTTATTGTCATGAAAATGTTGCTCTGTTTTTTTTTTATAAAATTGTGTAAGTAGGTACACATAATATGTCACATTTTACGAGATAGTTTTTTTGGAAAATTATTTTAGTCAAATATTTAAATCCCTCCCCCAAAATGTACAATAAATATAGGACTTTATTAACAAAGAAATTTATAAATTAAATAAATAAAGTAGTCTGTAATTAACAAATAATGATCCCGAATGTTGCAAATATAAAATGATCCCATCCCTCAGTCTATAATTAATTACATAAGTACACATCCAAAGATCATATAACACGGGCACGTTACATAACACACATAGAATCGCGACTGCACCCAACAAAAACTTGACGTGGCATTGAGAGAAATAAAACAAAAAACTCATATTATTCGCAAATACACAATACCACGGAGTCTTGGGCCGTATTACTTCATTCCAGAAGCTACTGTACAGCAATGCGAACAAAAACAATACGCCGATGCAATGCGGCCAACGGTAGCGAAATAATAAGATCGCACAACAAAATAAAGAAGTGCTCAAGACAAAAGGAAGGCTAGTGAAATAAGGAGAAAAGGTTTAAGGAGTGACGCGCTGTGGGTCCGCGCTCATTGTCTTGCACTCGCCAGGAACACGACGCACTGGATGCGGCATTGTAATTATTCACTTCACTTCACTTGAGACTTGTGCAAGTTTCGTAGAATTTTAGAATGACAGACTAGGTTAAAACGTACAAGACTTGATAAAACTCCAAGCACACAAGATACAGATGCATCATAATAATTTGATAGAATTTTCTTAGTGTGCGTCATAATCATCATAATCATATCAGCCCATACACGTCCACGTCTGGACATAGGACTCCCCCATACGACGCCACAAATTGCGGTTCCCAGCTGCCTCCATCCATCTACTCCCAGCGACCGCTACATTGTTGTCGGTCCATCGAGTGAAATTGTGCGTATAGTAATGAATTTTTAAATTAAAATTTTTTATGACTACAAAAGAAATTCCCGCTCAAAACAACGTTGACTAAATCGAATAAAAATCCAATACCTGTTTGAAACACACATAGCCGTGAAAATTACTAAGTGACTCTCCAGTCATACGCAAATCGAGGAAGCTCCCACTCCGGTCAGGTTTTGCATGACAATGAGCAGACGCCAAATCGGGAGGTTGGACAATGTTTGGTCATCGCTACTATTTTGGAATGTTTTCAATGATTTATTGTTATATTACATTTTTTAATCCTGTACCTTACTAGTAATGCTACAGAATTACCTGTAATGAAAATACGCAAATAATGCAAGAAAAAATCACATAGCATCATCTAGCATAAATTATAAGCACTGCTTGTGTAATGGCTATGGGATAGCTGATAGTTACCTCGCAATAATTCAAAATTGTCGCATAATTCTTCCAAATAAATTACCGATGTAACTACAACCACGTCGATATCTGCAAATAATAATGCCTTATCACCGTCTTCCCACATCACACCCAAGAGATACTGGTTAAAAAAGGCTTGCGTTGGAACTGGTCGCGCACATCATTGTTGGCGATACCAGCCTTGGACCACATTGTGCCTCACGACACCAGCACTCGTCTCTGTCAAGATGCCCCAATAATGCCTTGTTGTATCCTTTTGCAATCATCATTGAGCTATGTGATCTTTCCAATAATTTGATCCTGTTTTTGTTCAAACTGTAGTTATTACCCCGCTATGTTACCATTTCACCATTTGATGGAATTTCTATACCTTTTATATCTATTACATCTAGATTGTGCCAAACTAGTAAGTTAGTATTAAGTTCTTCTTTAATTGTTTTATGTATTTATTCATGGTGCAATCAAGTTATAAATCTATCTATCTGTCTACTCTACATCTTTATTTCATTTATTTTTTCCCTCAGCTTTTCTCTTCCGTAATTTTAATTTTAAATTGATCTTCTGCTTCTACTTGTTATTCAAGTATATTAAATGTCCTTACCATACTTACCAAAAATAATTTAGCAGTTTTTTAAGTGTAGCACATATATAAGCCAAAAGCCAAAAAGAGATAACTACTGAAACACTATATGTAAACAATTTCCTATAATGCTAACATTCGTTCATAGGGAAGTATTTAGTCTGACTCCGTGCCTCAGTTATCATTACAAAATTAAATAGCATGCTAGCTACAGTAAAATGTATGGTAGATCAGATGCTGGCTGATTGCTGTACTATCGTTTTCAAAAGCCAAGTTAAAGAATTAAGTATTTGAACATTTTTGAAATCTATAAAAACTCAAAATACTCACTAAAATTTATAAGTGTCTCAAGCACTTATCAATAGATCAGTTGTTGGGTGTTTTCAACACAGCATCCCTGTTCGTTCCATCTCGTAATAAACCTACTGTTTTGCATGGCAAGATACATATAAAGTTTCTATTTTCTTCGCTTAGACACAAGTAATGCACCTACTTCTTCTAGAATTTCTGTACATTCATAACTTTTTCGCTAAACTATACCAGATTTACAGCTCGACAGGTTTGCACACATCTGTAGGAAGGAATTGAGCAAGTTTAGCGTTCGTGCCTCTGCCTACACTTTACTCCACTCGGTATGTCACTTGTCACTGCATGAGCCATCACATTTAAAATAAGCTTTATTGCATCGGATTTGGATTTAATATGGCTAAAACTATGGTAGTCCGAATCTAGTAAATTAGTACGATAATAATACTCCATTGATCTTTTCGAAAATAACATAAATTATGCAGCTTTCAGAATTAAATTAAATTTGACTATAATTAGGTCGGTATTTTGATTGTGAGAGAACATTCTGACTGTTACTATGATTTGTTCCAGTGGCACTTTCTACGCCCCATACCGCCGAGTCTGTCGAATGCGGTTCGTACAGGTGTTGATTTAGCTTTCCGAACTTTGTCTGGATTGAACTTGGACGTGGATTTAGTTAGATGTAGAGCTTTCGATATACCTATCCAGACATTCGTTATGAATTCAACAAAACTATAGTGATGACTATAAACTGCCGTGGAACATGCTGTCTCATTTTTACCAGCGACGAGCATGCGATAGGTACCAGACTATACTCTTCATTCGTCAGAACAACAACAACAGTCAGAAACGATACGAATCAATCTTTTTGTACGACTCAAGCAATAGAGTTGACAGAACTAAGGCCGTTCTATGAATGGGCTGGGCGTTTGTCACCTGGCACCGCGGGCCCATATAACAAACAATCCACGAAAAAATGTAAAACCCTCACGCGAAACTACCATTACAAAATAAGTCGGTCGTGTACCGTACCGAGTGATTCGATTTAACCGAACGCAAATGTGAGATGCTACCGACATAAAATCAATCGGGACGCACGCGAGGCTTAACACCGAAATAAAGTAAATTATTGCTCGTAAAAGTGTCATTTTCGACGTACACGTGACGTCAGAGCACGCAGCAACGTCACACATCCATCAAAACCGGCAGAGCAAAGTCAACTTTAGAACAACAGTCGCAAAACACGAAATCGCTCGTATCAACAGGCACACGCTTCACGGAATTTACTAGAAAATCGTTTTCGCTGAAACTGCCCCCGCTTTGTTATCTTTGTCATCGGTTAGACGGAGCATTTGCATGTCTGCTGCGCGGCCTGCAGCGTTGTTTACAATATGAATAAACGTGCAGATACAGACAGCTACGTGAAGTATGAACATTACGGGATGTCGATACTGACCAAATTCTAAATTGACATATAAATGTTGAGGCTCGCTGTCAGCGCGGCCAGTAAACCTGGAGCAGCGTCTGGCGTCGCTGACGGAGTGACGAGGGTGGTCGCACACAGCGCTAGACGATAATTTACATACGAGAGGGGGAGGGGGATGGCTGCCCGAGGACCCGCACCCACACCGCGCTAGACAGAGACCACTATATTATTATCCTGTACTAAAAAAATGAAAAGTGGGCGGGGGATTACATTATAGTAGCGAAAGTAATCGATATTCAGTTTTAGTATGAGGTTGTTAGACTTGCACCGCTGCAGCCTAAATACTGGCTCAGGTCACGGAGGTTACCGTCAGGTGGTGGAGAGCCAGGTTATTCCGGGGACGACTCGGCTCGGAATCATAGAACAAGATAGTTTTACCATTTATAGGGAACGAGGGAAAGTCTCCATTCGTTATTAATGCCGTAGATTCCGAAGGGTCAATGGAGTGTCGAGGTGCGTTTAGAGCAAATGAGCCGTGGGGCATTTTGCGCATAATTTTGCGACTGTCCTCAGCCCGGCCGGACCGGCATCGCGGCAGATAAACGACATCGGTTTTATGTTTCCGTAATGTGTCTCACAGTTAACTTGCGCTGTAAAGTAACAAATGGACCGGGAAGGGCTGAAAGATTTTACAACGGTATCCGGTGGGACAAATTGACCGTACCCTTTGAAATAACAGCCCTATAGTCGGTTTGGGATGGATTTCAAAATGTAATTTAGCAATAGCAATCATGCGAGCACAAGGACGCAAATGTTGGGTTACACTAATAAATTGTGACGTCAAAGACCACCAGCGATTCCGGCCTAAGATAATGATGATAAAGTATGAAAACACTTTTAGCGCTGACACTCTTTTGAAAACCCTCCATCAACCCTTCCTATCAAAATAACGTCAGACGTAGATAGAGCCCGTTACGTGACGTAACGTAAAGCTACGTAAAAATAGGGGAATATTTATATAGTGATAAAATCCATTTACGGCGAGCGTACAATGCGGAAACAAACTTTATTTCCATGGCTTTCATATCTAGAGAGCTGTGGGATGGGTAGGGCGGGGACTTGTCGATGGTTTGTGTCGATATTTTTATCGAGCTTCAGGATTTTGCATAAAATTTTAGCTTTTTGTAGGGATTTGCATAGAGTATACCTAACATACCATCTTCTATTTTGTGAATTCGGCAGAGTATTTGGTAAACTTGATTTTCTTCAAAATTCTACCATTATCGTTGATATTTTATAGTTACTTTTTGATGTTTTTTGATTTCAGTTCTTTTTAACATTTTATTTTCATTATTCAAACTTTCATACTCCCGCTTGGGTGCAGACCTCTCACTCACACACCCCCACACAAGTCTTCTCCAGAGTACACCGCTAGCAAGTCCCATCCCTACGTCCGAAGCAACCCTCAGTTTTTCCTTCAATTTTCCTTTTGCGATCGACTCACTTAATTGACGAGGAATTTTGATTGGTCCGTACCTAGCCGGAGCCGCCATATTCCTATGCATCCGTCGCGACGGTTCTCTTTTTAATTTCAGTCCCATTATTATTCCGGTCTTATTTTTAATGGTTAGCTTCGTTATTGTTCCGAGCACTCTCGATATTATTTTCTCCAGTATTGTGGTGTCCTGAAGATGTCTCGTGGAGAGATGAAACTAGTAGACAACTTACTTTGATGAATACTATCAGAGAAGGTTATACGCGGAATTGTTACTAAATATTTCTTCATTCTAATATTATTTTCTCCATTTAATTGCTCCGTGTTTTCGCAAGATTTCTGGATTTCGCTCGAGTGCCCGCCGTTTTTACTGCTCCTGTATTTTTAAAGCTCATTATAATTTTTGATTGTGACTTTTCTTGTTCGGTGACGCCGTCGTCTGGAAAAACACTTCTGCCAGCCAACATTTACTCTCCAATGCTGTTTCCACTCACATTGTTTTCTCAAATACAGTTTTTCTTTTGATTCTGCAATGAGTATCTGCATACTAGAAAACCTGAACGGCAAAGACTAGAGCATCCAACAAGTCCAAAACAAAGAAAGCCGTAACATTTCAATCGAAGTGCAATTACTCGTCAGCGGCGGTACACTTGAATGGTAACCGATTAAACGGTACGTCCGACAATATTGACAAAACTGCGCGCGCCTCAACACACCAAACAAATTTCATTTATACCCCCCATTGAAACGTCAGAGCGCCAGCATTGTATGCTCTTCGGAGGCTAAAGAATAGGCCCACAACACTATATTGGTATTTTTCTTCATTTATAGATAGTGCCTGGATGGTGCCATATTTTAATGCCGCATTATTAAACGAAGAAAGAAGGACTGCGCTGGCGCCGGCGATGGAATGAACTAGTGTAATATTTTAAGATCCTAATGTGGATCATAAATTGCTATCAGTTTAGTTTTTCACCGTTTTTGGTTGTTACTTTATAACTTGATGTACGACATAGTGCTCAGACAGTTTAAAAAATTGCGTTCGGTACTTTTTCTGAAATTTAGTACGTTTACTCAAATGTAGTAAATGGCAAATGTATCATAATGATGTCTCGCAGACTTTAATTATCTTCTGATCAAACCAAGTCTGAATAAATAGAATCAACAAAATCCATTCGACCATCCAAGGTTTCCTCGCATTCTTCTAAGTTTACGTCAGGAGCTACAAAATAATTGGAGCTCCATAGAATAACTCTCCCGGTGTATCCGCGGGATGCTGAGATGGATGCTCATTGAGGACTCCGTAATGTTCCATTAACGACATTAAGATTCCAGCCGCGGCGTCACTCCCGTACCTGTTTCAATGAATGAGAACTTATATTGTAACCTCAGTACTTAGCTAATATAAAATACAATATATTGGTTAGACTTATCTATACTAGGTATAGGTTAATAGTAAGGTGCTGGTGCTTTTTAACCGACTTCAAAAAAGGAGGAGGCACTTTATTCGATTGTATGTTTTTTAAACGCCAAATTATACCTACTTACATGTCGGACATGTAACAGATTTTGGAAGTTTAAGCGAGTCGAAGCTCAGGAGCACATGTACCCTTACTATAAAATCTTTAAGCTCCTCCGTTAGGTTACACTTAGTAGACCAAATTTGATCAAAAAAATACTCTTTGCATTACATTATTCCTGAATAATTATTAGGCTAGGTACGTTTTATCTTGGTATATATTGATGAAAGCTACAGAAGAATATTCTTTAGTAAGTACCAAAAGCTGTGCGTTGAAAATCAGTCAAGCAATTTGCATTTAGACAAATTACGAACACAAGCACATCAGCGTTTAAGTCTCCATCTTGGATCGAGCCGAGTCGAGTTGAGGCAGCGAATATCAACCGAACTAATATCACTGTGGTAGATACCTAATAGGTATACCTACTGCATCCGGCAGGTTCATTAACCTCCCCACCCACCTGATAGTACCTACCTACCACTTTATGACTAGATTATTAAATGTCTCAGGAAATGGATTCAATGGTGTTTTTGAAGTTTTATGATGGTTTTATGTTTATAAATAGATTCGAGGAGTTGGGATTACATGATTTATAGTAATTTTATTGTTCAGGGTCGTGTCTTTTAAACTATTAGAAGACACGACCCTGAAGACGACCCAGATACCTACTGAGGTACCTGGGTCGAAATTGTTCTTAGTGTTTTAGTTTCATTAATCGTTCAATCCACTCTTTTTTAACTTTTCGCCATGATCAATGGCGATACCTGTAACAGAAAGGGTGTCCCGTAGTGGAATTCAGCGGAGTCAAAAGATTATATAGAAATTATCATAGCACAACACACTTATATGGAAATATGAATAACAAAACCACAAAAAAACCTGAAAAGCATTTGAAAGAACCTAAAAACCCTTCCACAACCGTCTGTGGAAACAAACCGGAGTATTTTTCATTAGCGGAATGGTAATGAGGAGAAGTCGAGCACCCAAACAAAAATATGCAAAGCGAGCGAGCCCTTGACACCGGCCCTACTTCAAGACTTCATTATAACTGAACAATACCCGTTAGAGTAAGGACGTGCTCATGGTGGGGGCTATATGTTAAAACGATTACACTCGTATCTATGTATCTATGCTACCACCGGATCGTCGATTCAGCTATTTTGTAAAATGTCTGGGCCGATTGCAAAACGGCACAATTCAATTAATTGCCAATTGTTGAATGATCAACTTTCAAAGATATGGCTAAAAGCAGCTCAGCCGCACCTTGTTGAATTAAATTAATTAGGTATTAAAACTTTTTTAACTTTCACGTTTGGTAAACATTATTAAAGATTATTTATCGGGTATTTATCGCGTATTATTATTTTTGTTATATTTTCCCGTACGTTTCTACCGCGTTATAAAGATCGTGTCCACGGGGCGGCTCGATGTACTCGGAGTTACCGCCGTGAGTGGAAACTGTCAATCAATTCTCAGCTGTAACTCCGATTACATCCAGTGGCCACGTGACCACGATCGCTGTAACGCGATAGATGATGATTATTTGTTATGCACCTCCGACGTTCGGATTGAAAGGTGACCGACCACACCGCTCCCCGCATCATCTCCTACGCACTCCCAGCTGAAAATCATTCCAACCAGCACCTTACACGCACACGCCACCGACACGTGTTTACAAACAACTAATTAGATGTGTGTGTTCGTTGACAATGGCGCTGGTGTGGGTGGCACCGCTGCGCTGTGTGCTCCAAGGGTTCCTCATGTAAAATGCATAAGATACGCTTTCGTAAAGTCTCGCGCTCGTCTCGCTACGCACAGATGTTCCTGTGGCCATGAAACTGAACGAGATCGATCATCAAATGTATTTGAGACAGAAGAAAATATGAGATTCTATTCGCGTTAGTTGACTCCCCGGTTTCCAGAACTGGTTAAATGATTGTTTCCCAGATCATGAATTGATTATCTATCAGAAATTATTTTACAAACCTAGATAGTTCTGTCGTTTGTAAAAATTCTGGTTAGTTATTTTGTTAGAAATAATATTTTTAACAACCGTGATTACTCAACCCACCACTCGTTTCTTTCGATGTTCGTCGAGTTAAGCATCCGAATTCTGCTTTCAGCAGTAGAGTATGTATATATCTTGGTCCAGTAGCGCCTCCAATTACTATGCTGCCAGCGGCATCTCCCCACTTATTACATAACTATTCCATGACCAGAACAAAACATCATTCTAACCCACATCCGTACAATGAGTGTGACCTTATTCTGTAAGCGAGAAAAGTACCGCGCGTGTTTCGAATCGCAATAGCAAGGTCGACGCCCTAGGCAGGGGGGTGGGAGGTGTATTGTTCTCACCTTCAGACAAAACGTAGCTGAAAACACAGAATTATCTGCTGGAAGTTTGTTCAGCCATAGGCCGCACAGTTTCCGCGGTGAGCTGTCGCGCACTCGGCTAGTTTACGACTGTTTGGTGCAAGGTTGCTGCTGCACTACATTAGCACTAAACTATAGCGGTTGGCTTCGTAAACATGAAACAGCTCATGCCTTCAAGTGCAAATGCATTACATTTGTAATAGGTGAAAATGTGATAGACTTACTAATTGATTTAGAAATATTGATGGCCGTTATGTACTGTCGTAGAATGTTGCTTAAATTGGGAATTTGTGCAAAGGGCAACGTAACTGACACGACCTACAAGAATGCTTGTATCTTGAAAACGCAAGGATTAACGAGATTTTTTTATCGACAATGAGGACACCGCCTATTTATTCACATACAAAAAAAACAACCAGTTATCATCTGATCCAGATCACATACCAACCTATGCCCATCTTTCAGCACAACGACAGGCAACAGCTAGGATTTGCGTAGTTTTGTACGGAAGTTGTAGGCATAGCCGGCCAGAGATTTGCAACGTTCCGCCTATCGATCCGGTGACCTCATTTTTCAGGTCACTTTACAGCGGAGCAGAGTGAAAATTACTGCAAGTTTACAAGGTGACTTATAACTTGTTAAGAATTTATCTATACGATTAACTTAAAATGAACTTCGTTCGGTGCGATCAGAACAATCAGCTTATCAACATTTGGCAGATCATCACGAAAATAATGCATTGAGTGTCTTCATGTAAATGTATGTATAAAATAAAATCAAAAAGCCTTTTATTTCTACTAATTACCTACTTTACATTGTTTTTGAGTTACTTATCTAATAATAATATGTAAATGTATGTACCTAAACGTAATTAAGTAAGTTGAAAAGCAGAATTGGAAAAGATTCTGTAATCTTTCTGTCACTTTTCTGGTGTTTCCGTGGAATTGCAGAAACCCTAATTCCGAAGGGAAGGGCCAAATATCTAATTTCCTGAGTCGGAAACAGATAGGCCCCGCCTTCGAACGGGTGAAGCCAATATCGAGATACCATCGATGGACAGTTGGCACGTGAGCCTGACTTGCACTTGCCCAAATTAAACGATCTGCGATCTTTGCCTTATCTTTTAGTTGATCGCGGAAATCTGTTTATTATATGAGAGGAAGGCTTTTCCATTGACGAAAACTGATCAATTTTCCAGACGCCTAGTTCTTTGTCTTGTGCCTCTGCAAATAAATATTTTTAATGTGACTAAACTTGAAACTACCTTATACGTTTTTGCTTATAAATTGTATTGTGTGTGACGCCGTAAATGCATTACGTCTAACGAGTCATAAACAAAATGGACAAACCAACAAAGAAAAGAATGCTTCGCTAACCTCTACCTATGTCATGTTCATTTATAAATATAGTCTTTTCTTCTCTACCTCACGCACCTGCCTCTACCCGCTTTTTCTAGCCCGCAGAGCGAACGTCCAGTGACCGTACAATGTACAGGCGCGACATCTGGCGGCGGCGCGCGCGGAATAACAACGAGGTGACTTTCCATCGCTTGTTAAGTATTCTGAACGAAGGGCGAACCGCGTCCTAGGTGACCGGGAGATGATATTTAGACAAGGCATTAAGACAAGTTGAAAAATGCATCTGTTTGAAATTAAAAGATGTTTAAGTAAGGGTAAGGTAAGTAAGGGAGTCTATTTCTCGGGCAAGACAATTGCATTCACTGGACCACATATGTGTAGGTATTTGTAACCTACTAAAGAATAGGTCTTTAGTAGGTTACTAAGTCCTACATGGTATTCGCGCTACCCAAAGCGGCAGCGCTAAATTTTACCTGCAGAATATTTTATAGTTCTTCTTATTGAACCTATTTAATCTGATATGGGTCAGAACTACTTTATTGGTATGATTGTTACTGGCTACGATAGAGCCGTGTCAAATATATATGTATATTGTATAGCAACCCTTCCATGGTTTCGTTGTGCAAAAACAATAAGTAGCTAGTTGATCAATAGTAGTGCAGATGTAATTCCGTGTGCAAGCTATCCTGATTTTCCTGTGTTAACATATACCTTACACCTCTGATTCGCCAATTCCACATATAAATGTTTATTAATTTACGTAGCAGTCCATAAAAAGCCTACCGCCAATCCAATGCTCTCAAGATTTGAAAAGATTATAAATGATCGCTTACGCGTATCATCCGTAGGACAGCATCCTCACTGCTGTCAAGTGCACGGACGCGACGTCAATTGTCTCCAAGGGTTTTATTAAAATCCCTTTTTTGTTTCAGCCTGACGCATGACGTGCTCGCAACAACGGCCGAATGTTGCGGAGACAATGTCCTTTAGTACTCTACTGGGTTTTACTTCTCACTGTTCCCAGTTACAGGTACATATTTTATAAAAACGTGAATTACAAAACGAAAAGCCTACTTTGTTGGATTTCTATAAACATAAAAATAACTTTTGATACATTTTCTTTATCATATGACGCGATTATCACGTGCTCGTCAAATTATCTACTAAAGGCTAACCTAACCTAACTTTGGAAAATCAATTTTCCATTGTCTCACTAAGAAATAATATAGAATTCTTTTGGTGTGTGTTACTTATAACATTTTTACTGTGTGTTACTTTTTACAAATTAAAGAAAATGTACCTGCCTAAAATGTTCCTATAAATTGCAAATTATATCTGAAGCTTAGTAATATCATATATGTATCTTTAGACTCGCTTCATGGTCGACACTATCAGATAAACCTGAATACAGAATGTATCAATATCTGTCTCGAGTCTAGACTAGACGTTCTAGGGGTCCCAAGGTCCACAATTATAAGGTCCTGCCCTTCAGTCTGTCAACCTCCTTAGTGGTTATAACTAACAGCCTTTATAATGGCATGTCGCAACACAAAAGACATGACTAGTGTTTTATAAATAGTTTAGAGACAAGCCAGATATAGATGATAGGTGCAATAAAATAAAATTTAGTAACAATAAATCAAAATAGAATAAAAAAAGAGCTTTACATGAACATTAAACATAAAACCTGTTAATAAATTATATAGATTTACTAAACTATTTATTATATACTAAACTATTTACAATTTACCTAAGAGCTGTATTTAAATACTAAAATAACTAAATTTATTATTATCTAAAGAACAATAATTTATTTGATTAAAAGAAGTACAAGCTCGTAGCGCTCGGATAAGATTTTCACCACCAAAGGTGGACTACCATCACTGAATAACAACTGCTCTGAACATGTGTCCTAAGAATTAGCTTAGATTTAGATACCTTCTTAGATAGTAATGTTTATCTCCTGTGTTTGTCTGGTGAAGGAATATAAAGTTCTTTTTATTTATAAAATTGTGCATAATCGCATCAATTTAGGATGTCTTAATAATTAAAATTGTAGAGCGGCAGAGCCAGCCTTGTCAAAATCTATTTAAAGGTGATCTTAGTAGCCTTATTTGTCATGTTCCCTTTTCATGATAATATGTGCCGTTAGGTTAACAATAACTACAGAGTATTCTGTGTACAACTGAGTAATTTCGTTACTGTTTTGGATCTAAGAAATTTATGCAAAGTTATCGTGACCAAAATACTTAATGAAGGAAAATTAGCGAGCTTCGGACGATGGCGGCAATCAGCTGAAGATTGATGAAGCTTACCGACTAAGACATAAACCTAGCTGTTAGGAAGAAGAAGAGTTACAGAATTATTGCATTATACAAAACAAGTTTTACCTTAATTACCTGTTTTGCTTAAAACGATGTGGTACTCAATGGATTGAGCTGAAGATACTCTACTTGTATCTTTAGCTCAATCCATTGAGTACTTTTTAATCACGCATACAGTTTGGCGAAACTTTTTAAAAATAATAATTTTTTGTATTGCATGGTATCGAATTATTTTTGCTATGCTTTACGTACTCACCTTTTTACAAATTTTAGTAGGATCAATACTAAATATATTTATCAACCAGCATAATAACAATACAAGTAACGAAAATGTAAAAAAAAAAACAGAATCTTTAAAACAATACAAGTAAAGATAAGAACTGCATAAATAAGATGGTGTTTCTGTTTCAGGAAAATAGAATCGACAACTACGAGTACAACTAAACATGGCATGAAGAAATCTCAAAGTAATTTGGCTCACGCAGATCCTGAAACTTGCGAACGCAACTGAAACAAGGGTTCAGGGAAGTTTGAAACAAAGGCTGAAATTCAAGGAACCAAGAATAGTTAACAAGGAACAGGTTCAAGGCTGTGTCAGAAGACCGAGGAAATAATAGAACAATGATATGCGTAGAGTCGGACAAAGATACGGAAACTAGTATATTTACGTCATGAGGCAAGCGTACGTTACAAATGGGCCATATACGTGTATTTAAAATACGGGTGTCAGAAGAGTAAACTTCTTACAAGCCAACTTTTGTTGAACAGAAAATAAATTTATTTATTTTTTAAATAGGTAAACTTTGAAGTAACACACAAAATTCTCCTGCAATTGTTGCTACACCTTGCTGTCACCGACTGCCTCCCACCAGTCTTGTAGGAACACTACGAGCTCGTCACACATTATAAACACACCCGTCAGATATTTATGGGCATTACAGGCTCTACTTTAATTCTAGGCAGAGCTGCCAAGAATCCTTATCCTCTTCATCATCATCATCAGCCCATAAATTTACGTCCACTTCTGAACATAGGCCTCCAAACGACGCCACGAATAGCGGTCCTGATCTGCCTCCATCCAACGACTCCCTGCGACCGCTACGATGTCGTCAGTCCATTGAGTTCCGAGGTCTTCCTACACTTCGTTTCGCATTGCATCGCGGTCGCCACTCGAGAACGTTATCCTCTTTATTAATCATATACTTTTATAAACTAACAACCATACCAGGATTACAGCTACACACGAAAGTATGCAGGTGATTGGCAACCAAACTGATGTGACCTAGATCATCTTTAAATGTTGTGTGCACTGTCCAACATTATTTATTTATTTATAAATACTAGAAATAACCACTCAGGCGCTGCGGGCTGTACTTTGATACCCGACGCGCACGTGCCAAAGCGATGCGGGCTAGGATCCGCGCCGCCAGCTGATTCGGTTACTAGTGGTTGAAAAATGTTACTCATTGGATTTTAAGACGTGACACTAGCGTTTAGTCGATTGAAATTGATTCTCGTTGGACATCGCTTAAAAACAAAAACTCTATGATCATAGACAAGAAATTAGCCACACTATAGCCGTGAAGTTGTGAAAAAATTTGTTGTGCGTCTGCGTTTTCTTTTAATTTTTTTACAATGAAGTAAGTATTTTCAAATAATAATATGTAATAAATTTAATATTTTAGCTATGTCGATATAATCTCTTAACTTTGTAAAGAAGAATCCGTTCAAATTGTGGTAGAAAATATTTTTTGAAAATTGTTGGTGTTTTTTAGCCATATTTATATGGTCAGTAAATGCACCTATTTGTACGTTAAATTATTCAGAATGTTAAAAGTACATGTTAACTACTTTTAGATATTTATAGACATAAATTAAACCCTGCAGATTATTGTTTTCTTTCAGAAAATAGGAGTAAATGTAATTAATAATTCATTTTAGGTTCAATAATATAAATCTATACCGCTGCGGGCTGCAAATGCTGCCCAAGCCGGCCGTTTAAAATGTAAAGGTGTATTCGACTGTTCGCTGGCCATTTACTTGAGTTGGGTCGTTTGTTTATGTTATCTTGTAAGTGTAAATCAAAGCTCATCAAGCTGTGCAATTGTTTGGCTTACAGATATTGACGTGTGGTGCCGTATACAGAACAATAAAAAAATGTGGTGTTTCAAAGAATACCATTCCTAGTTATTTATATTAAAGTAAAATGATTGAATGTCCATGGTTTTTATTTGCCTTTTATCTAAGTACCTATATAAAATGCGTGCGATACATTTCACGCATGACGTCATCTATCGAACAGCGCCCCGGATCAGAAATGTAGGTTTTTACTTGCAACGTTCAACCTGCCTGTCTGTCTGGTTCAGAAAAAATATCACTGTGAAACCACCTTTACCGTGTGACCTTTTAAAACGCTCTGGGCGCGAATCCATGCCCCAGTCAGTGTATTTTGCGAGCTAAGTTGGATAGGTTTCTTTTGTTATTTTAAAAATTGCAATAATACAACTCGTTGAGAATATTATGTAGTTTCTTGTGTGATAATAATCTTTCTATATAATATTATAATAGTGGTATGATATAAAAAATTGTAAACAGTGACCTAATGAGGCAGTTGGAGTCTTGAACGATTATTATCAAGGTATTTACAGATTCAATTTTAGAATATGTTATGTAAAATCAAAGAATATAAAGTTTTCTACGTTTTTCATCCATATTTGGCAGTCATAAAGTGAGTAGTTTAAAAGCTACATAGGTTTATGTTTACGTTGCGCGCCGCAATGTTCGGTTGGAAATCCTAATTTGATGGCCTGATTTTAGGAAGATATTTCTTTTATTTTATCTACTGGCGATTCGTTTTTTTATCATTATTTGATTTTGTAAATTATCTGCGGTCTGAAATATTACGAAACTCGTTAATTTTATTGTTTGTTTTCGGAAATATACATTATTTTCTGCAAGTGAATGAAAAATTTACAAAACTTTTTTTTAAACGTGGTTTACTTAAATTTAGCACTTGATTTTCAAAAAAGAGAGTTACAAAAAACAATATCCATTTGGGAGGCTATTAGCAGTCAGTGAGATGTTATTTACAAGATGGTAATTGGTAAACAAACATACCGGCAAATTACTTCAGCTGTTTTTCCTCCAAAGCCTCCAAAAGAGTATAGTAACTCTTTTTCATGAGTATATCTTTAATTTTTCTATTATAATATACGTAATTAAGTTCTTTTATTTCGTCACTCAGTTTGTTGAACATTTTAATACCAATGCACAAGTAACTTTTATAAACCTTAGCTAATCTCCATGCCGGATTCCGTATGTTTCCACCATGGCGCGTATTATAACTGTGTGTTGCCGCCAGTGTTGGTAAATCCCGCCTATTTTTTTTACGTAGATAAGGCACTGCAGTATGAATTCTCCGGTTACTGTCAATATTCCTAAATCGGAGAAGATATTTCGACAAGAATCTCTCGTTTTAAGAACTAAAATGGACCTTACTGCTCTTTTTTGCAGTCGAAAATCCGCTTTAACAACATAACTCCAAGAAAAGTTGCAAAAGTTATCGACAAATAAATTCAAACAAATTGTTAAACATATCCTTTGTAAAAAGGCTATTACAAAATATCAGACTATTTAGAAAATAAAAAAGCTTGGGACGGACTTTGCTCCAATCTGAAAAATAACACCTTACTGGTCAAAGGTTCCTTCGTCGCTTCTTTACTTTCGTCTACATTCCGAAGCGATCGAAATCAAACTTATCACTTTATTTCCATGTCAGTGTTTAATTTTAACAATTTGACCTTTTCTAAGTGTATATTTATTGTATATACGGATATAAAGAATTTTTGATTTGATTTGACTTTCATAGATGTGAACAGGCCAATAATGATTACATCAGGATAAGATCAAAGTAGTTTTACCAGTTGTACATTAGAATGTAAAACAAAAAAAAAATAAAGCAGGGATTATAGCTGAAAAGTCAATGTCCTGGAAGCATCATCAAAACTGACTGTATCCTAGCAAAGGAATTAAAATATGTAAAGTAAACCAAATGTACGATCCACCCATCCAGTGGTGGGTTGGGTAGATGATGATAAAATTAAATAAGTTACAAACAGATGAGCTCTGTTAACTTCACGGTTCAATTATTATTATGTTTGTTATATTTAAATTTCAATTAATTGGTAAAATAATGCGACATTTTATACCCAAAATATACAACGAAAAATCAGTTCTCCGCTTCAGTTCAGTTATCGGTCCCTCGACAGCCGTTCCGTCATACCGACACCATTATACAACAATCCAGAGAAACCAGGAGATGCAAACAACAGTTAAATAAGTTAAGGTACCGAATAAAACGAATTGAGTCGACAAATGGTAAATGAGATAGCCTTCACCATCGGTCACAGAAACCTTGGCTGATCACTATATGTATGGCCGCTGGCGGCTATGTATTCCTTGGTGATATGCTTAAGCCCCTACTCATCACCATTTGAACGTTAAATCACAATTATAAAATAAAAACTAGTTTATTTCTATCTAAAATCAGTTTAATTCTATTTCAGGTTGCTTTTCATATCAAGTAGGAAAACTTCACTAGGAAACAACCGCGACGGTGCAGATGCTTCGGTGACGCGCGCCGCTCCCAACAGCCTGGCGCGTCCGCTACAGCGGTGGCATCTGAATCAGCGGATAGACAAGTGTCCAGGAAGCCGTTGCCGACGAACAAAGCAACAAAATCCGTAAAACTTAAGGGGGCGACGACACCGAGCCCCGAACTGCGCCGCTTGAAATGTATTCAAATATATGCGCGATTAATTCAGCGGGCATAGCCAGCGGGACGGTGTTAGTAGTGGCAGCAGTCTCGCTTTCTACGCCGGATCGATGGGCCGTGACCTTCGCAATGCCTCTTATTTGGCTCCTGCATCGATTTTTTTAAGGAAATCAACGGATTTTCGCGGAATGCAGCGGACAATGAGGCGCGAGCGGCGGCCGCAGGCGGCTAACGCATCGCGTCGCGCCGCTGCAGCTGGCTGCTCGAGAGATCCTGCTCTGATGTGAAACTGAAATATTGTGAATGTTTTAGTAGGTATTTTATTATAACATGGGTACCGAGGTAGAGTTTGGCCAGCTAGTCCTAGGAATATTATTTTAAGCTAGTCCAAGGAATATTATTTCCATTAATATTTGATGTCCACGAAATAACAACTTATCTTTTTGTAACATATACATTATTTCTAAAAAATATGCGTATGCTACCTTCGGAAAGAAAAACATATACTTACGCCCAAGAAACATTGAAAATGCTAAAAAAGCGAGCTGGTCGCATTAGTAATTCAAAAGACCATAAGCTTAGAGCGACGACGCAAAAGGTGCATTATGTTTTATATCCATCATAAGGAAACATTGACGTCTTCACCTTAACAACACGGTCCCTTCAGTCCTTTCTGCAAACCAAAGCACAAGGCCTAAATTGATCTCCATTTTTCCTTACGATTATGATCCCTGGAGGAAGCAACTACAAAGGAACTTATCAATACCCTTTCTATACATTTTACAGCTTCAAAAGAAAAGGTGCCCTTGTAAAATGGTCTCTGGAGTACCGAGTGCTAAGTATACATAATGGTGTAGTACAGTGAGGTATTCTGGGCGTGTAGGCGTGTGGGTGAGACGTGACAGCGTGTGTGCACACGTGTGCGTGTGTGCGTGGAATGCGGTACACAGGAGTAGCGCAGTTGGGGGATGTGGTCTGGCATGCTATGACGTCATTGTAGATATGTTTACAGAATTCATTATGAAAATGATAGGCTCATAAAGAAAGTAACAAAGAGATGATTTAAGGAACACCGTTGTAAAAAAACATACATATTAGTCTTTAACTTAAATCAAGTACTCTATCTATGATGTTGAAGTTGACTACAATTATTTTATTGTCTACTGTTGCAATGTTCACATTGTTTGCGCTTCCAGTTTCAGTCAAACGAAAGAGTAGCAGGTATTTCATGCATCACGAACTCTACCGAAACCTTTAAAGTTTATTTATTTATTTATTTAAGGAATAACAAACGACTACATTACACAAATATTAAATCTGTATAGATACTTTAAATAATATAAAGTTAAATGATATTCTTAATGTAGACCACTGCACTATCCACATATTAAGGTTTATACATAAAAATAAAAGAACATGCATCTAGTAGAAGACAACTAGATATCTAAACATGAAATATGTCTAGGTAGAGCTAAGCTCCTCAGTTAAAATGACAATTATAGGGTAAAAATAAACATAAAATATGTAAATGAGTTATGGTATAGTGGTTTAGACTCACGAAGACAAATAAAAGATATTACAGACTAACTGAGATTATATGACATCAAAAATGAGACTTAATAATTATTCTTACAAAATTAAAACTTAACTATGTTCATTACTAAGGTCTACTTGTCAAAGTAGACTATTATAAACACTTATTAACACAAGATAAGTACCTATATTTGATTTCAAGATTTATATGTCACTAAACCCCACATACTCCAATGCAAATAGCATTTGAGCACGTCTCAAGTCACTATTTTTCAACAGATCTTCATTCAAGTGTCCTAAAATTGTGATTTGAGAAGTAATATCATAAAATTAAAAAAATTTGTTAGCATTGTCTACTGAATGCTTATAGATAGGTAAAACGTCATGATTAATAGTAGTATAAGCACTTATAACCAGATATTTTCCTAATAAACATAAGATACTCTATGATTTATAGGAAAACTCTGAATAGTTATCACAAATTATGGTGGAATTTCGTTACGTCAGATTTTCCGAGATACAAAATAAACAACAGCTTTTCATATTTTCCTGTGCCATAGCAAGTATTTTTCCCTGTACACGCACACATGGACACGTGCTACGTGCCGTCGTCTTGGCAACGACGCGCAGGCGCGGCACCGCCTACCTCCCCCCACCGCCACCCCCTTCTAGACCAGACCAGACATTCTGTACGATTGGTCATCACACACCGTAATGGGTGTCGGTACCGTGTCATCTGATTCCCTTTTCTGTGTGTTGCTGTTGGACATTATGGTATTGTTTTTGCAGATTTTGGAAGATTTTTCTGATGTTTTCTTTTTTATTGTAGTCACCTATTATGACGATACAGATGCTTCATCACTTTTTATAAGTTTTTTTTATGAGAAGAAAACTAGGAAATCCCTGCTAGGCATCTGAAAATTATTTAAAAAGCACGTTATAACAATGTACCTATGAAGGTACATTAGAACGCAAATCAGTCGTCCGAAAAAGACCTACCTACGTACCTTGAAAAGCTAACTATTTGAGATCAAATATTCCATGGTGCACCGTACTTTAGGACCCAAAGTGTTGGAACAGTTATCAATTTCCACCAGCAGCGCCTCCTAGTTGCTCAATATCTACTAATTTGAATAAAAGGTCAGTTCCACGCGGTCGCCAACAATTTATGCGGTTTCAAGGAAAAGTTTATATTTTGACGTTGGTATTTATTTGTTTTTAAATAGATCAAATACGTTTTGGTTATTTCCGGAACACTTATCAGTTATTTAACAATTTGCTACACCAAAATCAAAATCTCCTGGCTAAAAACTTTTTCTCCCCACCAAAACACATTTTTGTCTAAATTCAATCAAAGCAATTTTGCTTATAAATACAATCAATTTTAAATCTACTGACTTTTATAGTCACAGCTTCTTCTCTTCGACTTGTATTTTTTTGTGTATGCGTGTTTAGGTATCAATGACACAAAAAATAACACGTCAAGGTCCAAACAAAACATGAATAATCAAAATAAAATAAAAGTGTAAGCAATAACTTTTACTGTCGATAGCGATTACGGTGATGCAAATGATCCTACAATTACGGAGGTGTGCGAGCTGTTTACATTTGAATAATCTTTCGCGTGGAATTACTAATAAATTAAATACAAGATGAATGAACAACTTTGTAAATTGTCGTTATTGGGATAAGAATTTATGTTATTTATAATTGAGTAGTTATGTATTAGGTAAGTTTTTTTTTAAGATATTGTAAGGGTACTCTCCTTATTAGAATCTCCATTGCATTGATTAATTAAGTTCAAAAGAGTTAGTGACTATCGTTATTATTGTAAGTTGGTTAAACAATCAAAAAACGTTAGAAACCCCTAATCATCACAAAATACAACCAAACAATATTTATTACTATCGTGCTACGAACCAATCAAATTAACATAAACAAACAAATAATTTTCCGTACTTTCCACAGCGAATGAAAACTCAAACATCAATACTCCCATAAAGATTTACAAAACGGAGCCTTAACATAAACACAATGGACATACAGACAGCACAAACCTATCTATAGAGACGCGGGCAGTCGCATAGCAACATGTGCGAGGAGGACCGTTTTATACGACAGAGAGGGATAGCTACGCACACTCACGCGCGCTTTTCCTACCCACACAGCCGTAACAGGGAAAACCATACGCACACAGGGATATCTATGTGTGCGTGGCGGGAAATAGGACGCCTGTATAAAATGTAGAGTGGGTATAGTCAGAGTATGAGTGGAGCGATGGTATGTTTAGATATGCACCATTTTAGAGATTTCAGACTGAAATAGCTACCGATTGCTACGGGCAGGTAAGTTCTATGTATCTATCTCTACGGTTCAATGTTCTGATACCGGTCAAATTAGAAATAGCCGAGTATTTTTGTAGCTCATCTGTGAGAGAATCATGCCTAGGAACTTGTTCCTAGAAGGTCAAGACCTATAAGGTTCCTAAATGGTGCCAGACTGTTTTGCACATCGTTCACTTTTTATGGACGCCGTGAAATTCAGTCTGTAAAGTAGGTAGGTACCTAATTGTGTGTAAAAGTACTACGAACATTATTAAAAGTAATGTTTTTCAAGCCCTATGGGTTCTCTACAGAAAGTCTCGACCTCGAATCAGGACTCCTCACAGTAAGAAAGCTCTATGTACTTCAGCTAGTACTTAAAACGCAAAGATCACTGTTTTATGACGCAGAACTTGATAATATCAGTAGGTGTAGAAAGAAACATTCTGTACCAAAAGTAACAGCTAAAACTACATTTGCAATGAGGCAATATTATTGGCAATCTTCTTATATTTATGATCTAATAAACTGAAAAGTAGGTTATATTCTCGGTGACAAATTTTTAAATGTATAACAAATCTAATTGAATGGTTGATGACGAAAACCTACGATGAAGTTGAGAATATTGTGCAAAGGATGAGGCTCTAACGTTAGTAATAACTCACATTTTATGTAAACTTGTGGTTGACCTAATCTGGTACCCAGGCTCTTATGAGCCTGGTGATATTGGAGGATGACAACCAAAGATGCATATTTTGTACAAATATTTATATGATTGATTGGTTTAAAATATTGTTCATTTGTTGTTATTATTCATTTAAAACATTTATACTTTGTTAATATAATTTCTGCTGTAATATTTTTACTTTAAACCCTATTAGTTTATCTTAATTTTACTTAAATACTGTTATTTTAGTATTGGTAAGAGCGGGGTCTCCTAACACAAGCAAATTTTGCTTAAAAGGTGATCCTAGAAACTGTATTTATAGCTATTTAAGTAATTGCTATAAACATTTATTTTATTTTATTATTTTTTACCTAAGTATCTACCTAGTGTATAGAGTAGCATTTTATCAAGCTGTAGAATTATACCACAATCATAGGTGTCGGCATCAAATAAGGTTAGGTACCGTGACATTATTATATGTATAGAACAGGAGGTCGCCGAATGTATTACAATTTTATAATTTCTGAACTTCTATACTAGGTATTTAAATAAAGAAATAAAGTCACAATTCTTCGAAGAACATCAATCTATAATACGTAATAAAAATCATACAAAGGACTTGTTCAAACAAAAAGAACCCACAAAATGACGATCTACTTTACATAATCCACTTAAATGCAATAAATAAATTCATAACCAAATTATTTAATAAAGCTTGTTAACCAATAAACAGCATTCACAAAATTTTATAGGCTTTTGTAAAAGAGGCATTACGGAACTTGATAACAATCGATTCATTCATGACTCAAAGAGAGTCGGTACCTATAGTATTAAACATAATATTTAAATTTAAAATCGTAGTACTACGCCAGACAAGCGCCCTCTATTATAAACACGAAACATTTTATTTTGCGAGTTTTATTAAAACGTCTACGAGCGACTCGTGTCTCGTTTCGGAACGAGCCTTCCAATATTCGTATCTACCTACGCCATCTCTGGGCGAGTAGCAGAACCAGAACTACCCATGGTTCGTACAACATTCTCTACAAAAATTATAAAAATGCATAATTCATAATAAATTATTAGAATTGCGTAGCGCTGTGTGAAAGCAAGTGTGGTTATTAGCAAAGGAAATGAATTCAAATGACCTTGCTCCATTAAAGCGGTATAAATAATACATGAGACGATCATTGTTCGGCTGAAGTAGGTAGGTACAGCTTTTTCGAAGAGCTGTGCTTCTGCTTGTAGATTGTGGTTCTCAATGCATTGATTACTTCATTAAAAGGAAGAATTAAAAGGGAGAATATGCATGACACAAAAATAGGTAAAATATATGTATTTTTACCGCTATAAAAAATACAGAAAAAAACATTGATTTTGAAAGTTTTTATATCTGAAGTAAAAACTGCATATTGCTTGCTGTTATTTGTGAATCATTAAAATGAATCATAAAAGCCATATATTTTTCTATATAAATATATATAAGGTTTTCAAGAAAAAGTTAAGGAGACCTCTACCACCATCTAAGGAATATTAAATTAATTAATAACAGTGTAAAAAATTGAATATGTTACTGCAATAAAACTGGTACAATATAAGTATAATGTAAAAACATTTATCTTTATGTGAACAATGTTCTATGAGAAATAAATATGTTTAACCATTATTGTAATAAAAGTGACTCCTATAAAACAATGAGTGAAGGTGAGTGAAGGTACGCTCAAGCACAGTGAGATAACCTGCATAAAATACATATGTATATGTGTTTAGTTTACATATACCTAATGACGTATTTCGCATTAAATTTGAAAATTACGCAGTAAAAGCTGACGTCACAGAAGAGTGCGGTAAAATGCTATTTCACCAACTTATTTATTCCATTCTTATTTTTCCCTCAACATCACTATATTCTCTGAATATCATAAAAAAAGTACTTGTTAATAATTGTCTCTATTTATACTAAATCATAAAATAATTTATTTCAGTCAACATAAAGCTATTAAATTTCGTTGCATAGTAGGTTATTAGTTATTAGTTAGTAGGTATCTTAACCTACATTATGTTAGTGGCTGTACATGTTAGGGTTTGAATTTTGACAATTTCAAACACTACGATGGAATAATGATGAGAGTATTTCGTCAACACTCGATCACAGTGCTTGAGGAACGAGCTATCCTATTTATTCGATAATGCATTTATATATTGCTATTTGTCTATCAAGGAAAAAGGAAGCTTAAATATCATAGCTTCCAACCGGGAAAAGGCAGTTATATGTATAGGTAGCTGATAATATATTGCTATTTGTAACAGAGTGGTAGGTATTGAGATCAGGACCCTTTGGGTATTCAGGTAGGTATGGGTTCAATGTGGTGTTAGCCCATAAAGTACTAAAATATATATTTAACTAGCTGACAAGGAAAACGTTGTTTTGCATTCGACCACCGAGGGTTGAAGATTATTACAGTACTAACTAATATCGCTATTAAAAATCGGGACTGGTGCTAGAAAGATGAAAAAGGAATCATAATTTTTTTTTTCCCTAAAAGTTTTGGGCTATGCCACCCTTGTGACTTAGGGGTATAAAAATAGTTTATGACATATTCTCAGACCTACCGAATACCTATACACAAAAAAAAAACATAAAAGGTTAAACCGTTCGGAGGAGATTGGTAACACGAGATTTTTATATATAAAGATTTCAATGAACTAATTCTAATAAGTAATTAAAATAGTACAAAATAAATACCTACTGGCCATATCCAGTGTAAATGTGCATGACGGGGAGCAAACAAAAAGTATTTCAGGCGGGGAAAATTAAGTAGAGAAAATTTTAGATTTTTTAATTAACTTTGCCGTTTAGTCACTTACAGCTTTAGTTAATTACTGGTTTTCAGGCTATTTTTATAAATTTATGTTATTCATCTTTTTGTGTCGCTTGCCTCCATGTTCATGTTTCTGTTTCCCGTTTGTTCGATTTAAACTTTTTGTACTTGTGTTGAATACATTTTTATTCTATCTTGTATCTAGGTACTCGTATATTACAACGATGTGGCGCAACGAGCGAAGGTCCGCCTGCGACGCAGGAGGTTGTGGGTTCGATTCCCGCCTTGGGACAAATGTTTATACGATCTGAAAATATATGTTCAGGGTGTTCTGGGTTTTTTCTATGTATAATAAAATATCTATCTATGTATGTATTTTATGTATTGTATTATATCAGTCATCTAGTACCCATAACACAAGCTTTGCTTTGCTTGGAGCTATATGATGCTGTGTGGATTGTCCAACATTATTTATTTATTTATATACTTTAGATCTCTATATTATTGGCAACATTGGCATTAAACTGCTGACAAACTAACCAACTGTATTTATTTTGATACCCATATTCAACGATTTTAAGTTTGAAAAAGTCCGCTATCAGGCGATCTCACAATAATTGTCGTGTTCCACCTCAGCCACTCAGTTCACATCGATTTGCGTGAACCCACCGTGAAATGAACTACCGTACATACGGACAGACAGGCCAGGTGTATATACACAGGACACGCATGAGCGACTCACTCATGTTATTTATTACATGGTAGGACAGGTCAGGATACTGTAAAAACAATTGTTAGTATGTCTGCGGTATTTTATTAGCTTACTAATGTGATTAACATAAATATTATTGCTTTAATGCTAGAAGGACAGTACAAAGCCTGTAGGAATATACATAGATATATACATATGTAGGTTGATTACAACATACGTACGTGTTCTTTGCAACGTAATAGATCTAAAAAAGTTAAAAGGGTATTTATTTTCCCATTATATTCACACTAAATATTAAAAAGAACATGACAAAATTGGTCACCACTCAGCTATGATAGCTGAAGATAGAGCAAAACAAGCCATAGCGCTACCATGGTGACATAAACCCCTAAACCTAACATAACATAAGCCTTTTATTTCAAATTATTTACAAGTTTTGCATATTATTAACAAAATGTTTTGAGAACACTTCTAATTTGTTTGACGCTTGGTAGAGGCCTCCCCCAGCCTGCTCCACTTCTTCCTCTCTTGGCTTCTCCTTGTCCACGTCCTGCGATCGATCGAGTGAAAGGTCTGCCCTGATTCCTTTCGGGGAAACCATGTTGTTAGTTCTTTGCTCCATTTATCTGGACCTCTCATCGTGGTGGAGAGTACAGTGAGAGGTCCAGAAACCTCTAAACCTAAACAAGACTATACCTATAATATTAAAGCAGTTATCTTCCAGTAATAATTAATTATAAAAGCGTATAAGTTAAGGGTTTATTACTGTTCAGTGAGCACGCCCTGCTTTTGTAAACAAAACTTAAAACACATATTAAACTTAAAAATACATCAGGTCCGTCCGACCAACCATCTAACACGACACTGGTAAGTCGAAGATTATGAAAAGTAACAAAAAATATTTACGATAAGAATTAATATTTGAATTGTCGGTTTCCCATAATCTTTACCATAGTTGTAGAAGTTTCACGTTTTCACATTTTAGTGCTCATTCACACGAGGACGATTCGTTTTTTTCGACGAATCGTCTTTTTTCACGATACGTTTTTTTTTGACGGCGGCAATTCTTTTTATATGCTCGTCTTCACACGTATCACGAATCGTGAAAAATAACGGATACGTCTTAAATCACGTCTTTTAAAAATTACGAATCGATTATTTTTTGTGACGGATTCGCTGATGCGTGTTTTGCCGAATCTTGATAAAAAACGACTCCGTATGCAATGTGAACGTACATCCGTCATGACGTATCGTGTTCGTTGACGAATCGTCGATGACGGAGGCCGTGTGAATGCTTTTAGAGTTGTTGTAGGTTAGTTATGTCTTTATTTGTTCCGGGTATTCTGGGTATTTTCTTTACATAATAAATATCATCTATTTGTATAATGTATTATACTAAGTACCTATGTCAGTTATCTATTACCGATAACACAAGCTCTACTTAGCTTGGGGCTAGATGATGCTGTGTGAATTGTCCAGTATTGTTTATTTTAATTAATAAGTAGGTACCAAATTATAATAAGTCAACCACATTTGAAGCTTTGAGAAATTTATTTAAAACTAACTTCTGTTCGTGGCTTTGCTCACGAGGTACCGCTACCGGTACGAGGTTAAAATATAACATTTGGCAAAGAATTTTCAAAATGTTCCAGAGATTACCCATACTGTCTTCCTTACTCTTAAACAAAAAACAAACGAATTCTACCTGTTTTAAATAGAGTGTGTGAGTTTTGAATTGAGGGTTGTATAAATAATTTTCTTTCATTCTTTCAGTCAATTTGTTCAGAGTACGTATAAGGCTAGACAAGAGAGTACACCGCGCACGTCCGTAGGCTCCACCCAGTATGGCTTGGAGCCGATCCTTCAGATGACAATGCAACATTACGAGGCCATCAGCCAGCAGGCTCAGCCGTGAAATGAACGTCTCAGTCGACGGCGCCGGCACAAATTACCATTCTTTTGATAGACTCATGGGAGATAGTTTATATGTATGTATATAATATGACTTAGTGTGCCGAAACTTTATGCCAGCGAAATCACAAAGAACTGCCAAATAGCAGCACGAAATTTTAATATTAACCTAACCTAGCCTAAGTAAGTAACAATCTGAAAATAAACCAGTTTTAAAGTATAATTTTATTTTCTGCAAACTGCATCATGCATGCGTTGTTACGCAAATCAATGCATATTTAAAACGTGCCATTATTTGAATCCCTATCGTCGAGCACATACGAATATCCACATACATGTATAGATAAAAGTATAAATAGTAATAAATCCTTGTGTTCGTGAATACAATTAGCGCGATCCTCTCAATCCGGCCTGGTGGTGGCGGGGAGTGGGGGGGGGTCGAATTATAAATTCTCTGGGAAAGGTGACAGGTGTCGCCGTAATCGCATGAAACCCGCCGAATCATAGTCGACCTGCGCCAACTATTCGCAAAGATTATGTGACTGGGGATAACACAGGGCGGGTGTGCACAGATGGGGCAGAACTACATGACTTTACTCTGAATAACCCTCAAAAGACCCACCTAAGTATGATGGTATTTTTAAACATCAAAACTTTCCAGTATCTGTCCTACTTTTGACATTGAATATCCATAATTAGGTAGTGTGATATGACTCACTCAAAGACTCTACCAGCTCATATTCAAAAATTCCATACCTTAGGCATATCACTAATCCTGAGCAGATTGTTGTTGAATCTGAGGTCCAAAACCCACCTGCGATTACAAGACGTTCGATCTGTCGACTCCTCTGTGCCGTATAATTGCGGGTAGCCGCGTATTTGCGCAGCGGGCGAAGTGAAATAACATGGTGCAGATAACGGCCCGGCCACTATTGTTTTTGTATATCATATACTATTGCTTCTGTATAATACGACCTATTGTTTTTGCCGTTTTCCGCAACGGTGCACGGTCGGTTTGGTAGACTGAAACATGGTTAAACGTCGAACACGGAATGTATCATGGAAGGGATGTCTGAAAGTATGTAGTATTAAACGGAACCATTACGTCATCTATTCAGACACGAAGCATGAAATTAAGACGCGATGGAACGTCTTGTAGTCTACGGCAGAATAGAGAGTATGAGGTCTCACGGCCGCTATCTAACCAGATGGTCGAACATCATCACTTCTCTAAGTTCACCAGAGCCTGCTACTGCTCCCACGGGATTAATGAAGACTGCAGTCGTTCATCAGAACCGTTTCGTATACGCAGAGGAAATCCTCCTAATGGTGCAAAATGGAAAAATGGGAAACTGGTATCATAACACGATTGATTAGAAATAAATCTTTTAGAACCTTTTGGTACTAAGTGTTATTTCTGTAGAGTACTTGCTTACGAATATTTTCCGGCCAATTACAGCCTGGATCTCCTCAAGATAACAGTGGGTCTTCTAGACCTTCGTGATACATCATCGGACACTACGTCATGTGAGATTGTGGTCAAACACACTCTCACCTGGTGGAAAATATTTAAAAAAATTAACAGATTACATAGCCACCCTTAGGCCGTATACACTTCCGACTGTCTGCTATTGGCCGACTGGCCGTTTCCTGTCTGAATAGGGTGGTTATGAGTTTGACGTTATACGTGACGTTATGCTGTGGTGATTTCGATAATATAATAATTTAGAAATGAATATTCTCGCAAAGACTTCAAGAAATTAAATCAAAAATAAATTTAAAGAAAACAAAAAGGTAGGTAGAATATTAAAATAAACAACTTGCTACATTTGCTTGTCTTGCCGCTTGCGAGGTAATTTGTAATAAACTAAGCGATACCTTGCTCTCGTAATCAGATGACCAGTATGGGTCAGGCGCAGGACCAACTGTACATGTGATTGACACTAACAGTATTGTTAGTAAAAAATATTACTTGACTAAAAAAGGTAATTACTACCTTTCTAATTATTACAAAAAACAAATAGCTGTTTCGCTATCCTATTATTTTAATATTACAGCCAAAAATTTGGCTAAACAAGATGCTTCTTTTGAGCATTGTAATAAACTTACAACGCAGACCTTGGAAGTTCTTCCAAGCCATTTAAATTACTTAAAAAGACAATAGAGGACGTCTCTAGCCCTAAAAAGTCAAATAATATTAGTCACATAAAAAGTCAAATTAACCAAAAGTGTAAAACAAATGCAAAGTTTACTAACTTGGTGCATCAAAATATTCAAGGATTAAAAAGTAAATTATTAGAGTTGGAATTGTACATGAACTCTTTCAATATTAACATCATCTGCTTAACAGAACACTGGCTGAAAAGCTATGAGCTCATGTTCAATTTCAGTAACCACCAAGTTGGTAGCTCCTATTGCAGATCACATGCTATTCGTGGAGGCTCATTAATACTATTAAATAAATTCATAAAATTCAAAGAACGTAAGGACATAATATGCTTATCCGTTGAAGGCCACATTGAAGTAGCATGTGTTGAGTTGGAGCAAAGTATTGTAGTAAGCGTATACAGCCCACCATCAGCTTCTTTTGAAATATTTGAAAAAAATATGGATGATATCTTATTCAAAATATCAAAATCAAATAAAAACCTCATGGTATGTGGAGACTTTAATATTGATCTTTTAGAAGTCTACTCCCTTAGTAGTAGATTAACTAATTTATTTAATTCTTACAATTTAAAGCCACTTTTTATTGAACCTACTAGAATAACGGAAACCTCAGCAAAATGTATAGATAATATATTTGTTTGCCTAAATAATAAAATTATTAATAAAAATGTAATAAGCAATTTAAAATCAGACCACTTAGGTCAACTAATAAAATTAGAAATTCAAGTAAAAAATAATAACTGTAAAAAGAGAATAACATACATACCTGTGACCACAAGTCGATTTGAACAGTTGAAATTGGATTGGGATTGTAAACCTCCACCTAATTACTCTCTTAACAACCCAAATGAGTCCTATTGCAGTTTTTTTAACAAATTCACCAATGCATTTAATTCTATATTCACACCCAAATCGACCATGGTCTCAGATAAACTTAACTTTAGTGAATGGGCAACAGTGGGTATACATAAGAGTAGAAATAAATTGTATGAACTGTATAGTGAAAAACAATACAATTTTAGCCAGGAGTTCAAAGACAAAGTAAAAAATTATTCAAAAATATTTAGAAAAGTTTGCCAAATAGCAAAATCAAATTATATTAGCTCTAAAATTAGAAACAGTGAAAATGTAATAAAATCAACATGGAAAATAATAAACAGCGAGACTGGAAAGGTCAGTACCTACATTAATGATTACAATTTAAAGATTAACGATTGCTCAGTTAAAATTGATGTTGAAGTAGCCCAAGCATTTGAAAACTTTTTTACTGACATTCCAATCTCTACTACAAAGTGTCTGAACTCTTCTCAATTAATCGCTGAGTCATTACTGAAAGAAAATGTACCTGCATGCAAAAATAAATTTAATTTCCAACATGTCGATGAAAACGATATTAAAAAAGCCTTTAAACTTTTAAATATAAAGAAAACTGCAGATCTCTGGGGCATTTCCGTTAGAATCATTAAACCATTGATTGATACTATTGCACCAGATCTAGCTTTTATATTTAATGAATCTATTGATTGTGGCGTTTTTCCTGATCTGATGAAACATAGTAAAATAATACCACTGTTTAAATCGGGTAGTAGGTCTGACCCCACTAACTTTAGACCGATATCAGTACTGCCTACATTCAGCAAAGTTTTTGAAAAACTTATATTACATCAATTGCTTAGGCATTTCAATGGCAATGACCTGCTACATTGTAAGCAATTCGGGTTTACTCGCGGCAGGTCAACTACTGATGCCGGTGTAGAGTTGGTATCGCATATTTTCGATGCTTGGGAGAAGTCGCAAGATGCTTTAGGCGTTTTTTGTGACTTGTCAAAAGCATTTGATTGTGTACACCATGGAACATTAATCAGGAAATTACATCACTATGGAATAAAGGACAACTCTTTGGATCTTCTTTCTTCTTACTTGAGTGACAGGATACAAAGAGTTGACGTAAATGGGAAACGGTCTTCGGGATCTGTAGTTACAATGGGTGTACCGCAGGGATCAATCCTCGGTCCTTTCCTATTTTTGGTTTATATTAACGACCTGCCTCATCTCGTTAAAAATAATCACGAGATTGTATTGTTTGCTGATGATACTTCTTTAATTTTTAAGATGATTAGACAAAACACAAATTTTGACGAGGTAAACAATGCAATATCAAAAGTAGTCCACTGGTTTGGTGTTAATAATCTTTTGTTTAACGAAACTAAAACTAAATGTCTTAGATTTATTCTACCAAATGTAAAACAAGTTAAGGCTGATGTAAACGTAAAAGGAGAAACGTTAGAAATTGTAGACACTACCGTATTCTTAGGAATAACCTTAGATAGTAAACTTCAATGGGGCCCACACATAGATAAGCTATCGAAGAGACTTAGTTCTGCAGCGTATGCAGTAAAAAAAATCCGTCATCTTACAGACGTTGATACTTCCAGACTGGTCTATTTCAGCTACTTCCATAGTATTATGTCGTATGGTATATTGCTGTGGGGGAACGCTGCAGATATTAACACCGTATTTGTGCTGCAGAAGAGGGCTGTTCGTGCAATCTATAACATGGGTCCTAGAGAATCCCTACGTGATAAATTCAAAGAAATAAATATAATGACAGTACCATGTCAATATATTTATGAAAACTTATTGTACACTCATAAAAATATCGATCGGTTCCCTAAAAATTGCGACATACATAATGTAAATACTAGAAATAAGAATAAACTCGCTGTGCCCAAAACTAGGTTACACAAGGTTAATGTATCTTTTAGAGGGCAATGTATACGCTTCTACAACAAAACCCCTAGCGAGTTGCAAAAACTTTCTATAAATAAATTCAAACAAATTGTCAAACATATCCTTTGTAAAAAGGCTTATTACAAAATTTCAGACTATCTAGAAGATAAAAAAGCTTGGGACGGATTTTGCTCCAACTCGAAAAATTACTCTAAAAATAACACCTAACAGGCTAAAGGTTTCTTCGTCGCTTCTTTACTTTAGTCTACATACCGA
This sequence comes from Eupithecia insigniata, assembly GCA_947859395.1. Taxonomy (NCBI): domain Eukaryota; kingdom Metazoa; phylum Arthropoda; class Insecta; order Lepidoptera; family Geometridae; genus Eupithecia; species Eupithecia insigniata. The sequence continues at coordinate 663,843 of OX402000.1, forward strand.
AGCGACCGAAATCAAAATATCACTTTATTTCCAAATCAGTGTTTAATTTTAAGAATTTGACCTGTTCTAAGTGTACATTTATTGTATTTACGGAAATAAAGAAACTTTGACTTTGACTTTGACTTTGACTTTGACTAACAGCTTAGCGTGCTTTTCATGACACTGTATCATACCGCCAACTTCCTGAATCCGGGCTGCTACTGTGAATTTTCTTACTATAAAGACCCCAACAACAATATTTTACTGACCAGCCTGGGATTTGAACCCGAGTATTCATTATAAGCGATTAAACACCCGGCCATCAAACCAACGTGACAGTCTTACCGCATGTATTGATTGATGACCACCACACCATACCTAGACAATAGTTGCCACTTTGACTGCCACCGAAGCACTTAGTCTTCGGTGGGATGTTAGCCTCTATATCTATCTCACCGACGACGCGACGCGAAGCTCGTCAGTGAACGTGCTAAATTTTTAACCCCTAAAGGTCCTCTTGACTGATCTCTAATCCCTGCAGATGTGATCCTGGCGACAAGGATAGTTTTATTTATATACTCGTATTTTATTAGTTAGTTTTATCGCGTCTGTAATTAGTTCCATGTATATTAAGTAGCAGATACGCATCACGAGGGGCGACAGAATCACAAATTGTTAGTCGTTGGGAAAAACATTAACGTCAGTGTCGGGTAATGGAGACTACACACAAAAGTCGGCGGGACATCAAATTTTACAAAACATTGTCGGCAATAAGTATGCATGCACTGAAATGTCACACCAACCCGCCGGGCTGTGTTGCTGACTTTGGTGTATAGACTCCCTAAGAACTAGTTGGTTGGAGCTTGGAACTTTTATGAGAAACCATGAATGTCCCTGAAAACCTAAAAGTTAGATCGATTGATTGTTTATTTATTTAATAAACACACTAAGACTAGATTAGACTAGATCCAAAATCAAGAGACTGTGTGTGAGATGAAAACCAATGCGAAACTTTATGTGTTCCTGTTGACTACGGAACCCTAATAAAAGTATACTTACCTACTTGATTATACACAATCTGTTGCTTCATTAAAAAATACTCAAAGTTGTCATATGCAAGCGAAGTGCTTTTAGCGTTGCTGCCCTCAGGGTTCATAACTTCCCTTAGTCTTATAATAGGTAATCAATATGTCTACTGTCAATGCGTAATTCGTGTAACGGTATAATATTTAGTCAGTTGCATAATTAGCGGCGGAAGGAAGCCGCGATCCGAGATACATGCATTTGCATACATTAGGGATGCGCGCGCGACGACGACGACGCGCCCGGTTACCTGTATCGTGGATTCAGGACGAGTGGCAAAGAATCAACGGACGGTTCTCTGGTACAACGATGATAGTTTAATCTGCGTACATACAGAATGGGTTTTATTCCTGCTTTCCGTCTGGTGATATTGTAGTCAGACGAAGGTCTATTGTTCATAAAATAAAATAGGAAAGATACTTAAGTAATAATCATCTTCGACTTTTTTTTATATCAGCATTTTTATACTTAGTTAATAATATACAAATGTCTCCAATTTTCTTTCTTCACAATAATTTTTTTTTTGTCATTTTTATACTTTTTCCTGATAGACCTAAGTCGCCAAAAGGAGAATCAGAATCAGAATCAATAACTTTATTTCTTTAGGCTTACATAAGCACTTAGACAAGTCAAATTTTATACTATAAACATAGTTATTATTATAAAATAAGAAATAAGGTGTTATTGATATTCTGTTCACTTCAGGAGGATGACAACATCTCGCATGCTGTCCCGCTCAGAAAGGATTCAAACTGAACAGGACAGCACTAGAGATATTTACGATTATTTATCGGGTATTTATCGTCCCGTGACGACGATCGCTGCAACCCGGTGGAATTGGAAACGTAGGAGAAATAAAAACACAAGGTACGCGATAAATAATCGTTAATATGTTAACAAATCGAGAAAGTTATAAATGTTTTAGCATAAGAGATCGCCTCAATGAACGCCATTCTGTAATTACATAATTATGTTATTAAATGACTAGTAAAGTCCATATTGGAACTATAGATGCGACCGCAGTATTGACACATAAGTGCCGCCCAACGAACGATAGAAATAGGTAAAGTGCTGCCACCAGACCGAATATGGGCCCATAAGTATCCGTACAAGAAAGCACAAAGTAGAATATAATCTTTAGTATAATAAATATTAGATAAAAATATTTCATAGCGTTCAGTTCATTCATGTTGCATCGTCACAAAATGAACTCAGTTCTATAAACTATTTTTTTTCCATTTGAATGTCTGTATATTTATTTTCCAAAGAGCATAGATCTATCACCATGATAATGATACATGTTAACCTCTAAACGATATAAATTATCAGGTATGATGTTTAAATTCAATCCTTACAATATTAGCCTACTAATATTATACATTTGGCCGTGGGGCCGCGGCGTACGAATATCGATCCCTCAAACTCAACCCGTGGATGTCCTAAGAGCCGACTAAGGGAACCTATCAGAGGAAGGGCAGCACTGCGATCACCAATCCGCCTGCCAAGCGTGGTGATAATGCAAATCCCCCCCTACATGGGAGACCATCCACCAATGGACCGACGACATCGTAGCAGTCGCAGGGAGTCGATGGATGAAGGCGGCTCAGCCCCGCTAGCACTGGCTGTTCATTTCTACTCTACCTAGACTAGAGAAGAAAGTTTCTTGTCTTCATAATCTTTCTCTTGCCCGAATATGCCGTTTCGAGAAACAAACCCTAGAAAACAGTTTCTTCGTAGAGAAGCGTTTTCTATAGCAACGGGAACCAAACCACAGAAAAAATATAAATGCTGTAAAAAGATCGTTCTTTGCGTTTCATTACCAAGAAAATCAACATAAAACCAGCCGTATCGCTAAAAAGAAAACTGAGCCCGTAAAACGAAACGTTTTTTGATTACACCAAAATGTCACTTTAATGTATTTGTCAATGTCAATTACAATGTTTTGAAGGGTAATTTCTTTCGTTCAAAGATGTATTTTCCTTTTTGTCTTTTATTGGACGAAAGAAATACCGAAATCTTTTTTCAAAATGTTTCGGTGAAATACTGTCTCTGGCAAAGGCGGCAAATGAAGATTATTGAACTCATATCATATACAATTCAGAATAACGGAGATTAATTTGGTTTTGGAGCAAACAAACAAACAAATTATTCTCCGATTTTTTATATTGCATTTGCTCGTAATGGCTTCGGGGCCATTAACTAGACACAAAAACCCCAAACATCAAAGAGTATTATAATAATACAACTAAACATCCAAATATTGCGAGATGCGAGGGAAGAAAGACCTTGTCTAGGTCTCGAGAGGTGTAGACAATTTTAGAAGAAATGTTTCTATTCTCAAATGTCAAGAAACGAGTAAATTGATCCCCATGTTCGCATCGGTAGACTCATCTCTAGGGTAGAATAGAAAACATCTCTACCGCTTATTCTTCCGAACGCCGTATTCGCGAATGAAGAAAACTTTCTACTCTCTACCTACACCTAAATGTCATTTTTACGTCATTTTTTATCTATTACTACCTAGACAAGAAAGCCTGTGCTAGCCCTACAGGACCGCTATTTGTGGCGTCGTACGGGGGAGGCCTATGTCTAGCAGTGGACGTGTATGGGCTGATATGATGATGATGATGATGATTATACATTTGAAAGTAACTCTATCTGTACGTCTGTCTGTTAGCTTTTCACGCCTAAATGGCTGAACGAATCTTAATGAAATTTGGCAGGGAGGTAGATGGTATCCCGGGGATGGACATGAAAAGCGCGTGCGAAGCCGCGGGCAGCAGCTAGTAATATATATATTTATATATAATAAATACTATGGATAACGGATATAGTTAATATTATAACGGATATTGTTAGAGAAAACTAAGTATTAGATATTTCAACCATATTTTCCAATCCTATACATATAACTAGTTTCGTGACACAACAAACCCGTCACTCAGCATTACTAGCAGCATGCCGAGGCGGCCTTATCGCCGTACATTTCACCAACAAACCACCGTGGTTAATTACCGCGAGTAACGACAGGGGGCGCTGAGATGCCTCGATGGCGTGACCCCAATCTGTACAATCACGCATATTTTAATAGCCTGTTTAAATCATATTTCACTAAAAAGGCCTACTGATACTAAAAACTAAAATCCTTATTGCTCTAAGGTAAGTTTAATATCCTATTTTTAGACACGCAAATAAAACAAAATGGAAGAGTCGTTTCAATTCCTCTTAGATATGCAAATAAATAAATCGGTTATCGTTAGAATCCTTACATCATCCTGAGTGACAATGTCTTGGTATAGGTACTTAAGTATTTTTATTTTTTAAACAAGAAGGGCACTGTTTATCGTTTTTGTAGAATTACCTACCTTGTTGTTTTTATAAGTTAGAGCTAATAATGTTCAGGATTAAACAGAACTGGACCCTCACTGAACTTTTGCTGACCAGCTTTTGAAAAAAAATATTTTAAATGCCGTGTTTTCAGATTCTACAGAAAACAATTAGAACCATTCATATAATTACTAAACATTATAACATTTTCAATTTCCATGCGTCATGAAAAAGCGAATGAGTTCTTTGTTGTAGCGGCACTACCTACCGGTAAGGTGGTGATTACACACCATTACCGTCGTAATGGCGCCCCCTACCGTCACGGTGGCTAATTGCCTTTGTTTTGGCGTTTCTAGGGGTACATTACCTTCAGTATACATGATGGGGCTGCAATGGTTGTGTTAGTTTTTGAAAGTATATAAAGGCACCGTCATGTCTAATAGTCGATAGGGGTTTATTTTTGTCGTCACCTGATAGAGAGACATTTTTATTTTGAGATGGGAGTGGATAGCCGTATCCGAAACCATTAGAGTTAGAGAAAAGTCGTGAAAGAAGTTCGAATTCAGCCATCCAATGCCATTTCAAAAAGCTCACCCCGTTTAAAAACGTTTGAAAGGTATATTTATAGACTAATTCTAATTCTAAGTGGGACATCTCGCGTAGGAGTGTAATTGTGAATTTTTATACTATTTGCAAGAGAAAAAATTGAAAACGAGGTGAGGCAGGACCTTTTTGGTTCACATGGTGTAGACACTTTGAATACCTATGTTAGAATTACATATACTGATATTCCAGAGAGGGAAATAAAACCACCTTGCCAGTGTAAAATGAAATGCTATGAGAAAATTAATGAAGATGAAGGATACAAAAATTGGAAATAGTTTTAAAAAAATAATTGAAGCAGGGATCAGACGGCAATCTGTCACATCCAACTGAAAATTATTTAATTGGATTTCTTTAATAAACAAAATACCCTAGAAATGATCTGTACTATGTATAATCGGAACGCTCTACGAATCCGAACAGGGGGTATAATTTCGGGGTTCGGATTATATGCTGTAATTTAATTCTTTATAATGTTTTTATATGATTGTGTATTATTAGACGTGAACCAATAAATTAATTTTCTTTATTCCTTTCTGTCTTTCAAATACGCTTGGTAAGCTTACATATAACGCACATTAATAAGCATGTTTATAACCCCAGTACGTAATACAAGGCACGATATCTACTAATATGCAAGTATTTGATGTTATAACTACAAATGTATTCTTCGTGCGGCATTGTATGAATAATGAATCCTGGGAGTTTGTATGAGAGTTCTCACAGAGCTTTATTGTTTGAACTGTTACGTAGGTGTCATAAACACATACATAATACTTAGATATTTGCACTTGGAATCGGTTACTTTGTTCTTGAACTCTTGAGACGCTTTGAAGAGTTTGGGAAAGAGACCTGACATTGTTATGCATATTTTAATTCAAATTTATATTTCAAATTGTTATATAGGATGATAAATTAGAAGTGTTATGTACCTTGAGAAAACTTTGATAGGTATTTAAAAGAGCCTGATTATTGTTACTTATTCATTTCAATATAAAGATTCCCTATTTATAGGTTATGGGCATCTTTTTAATCTTCTCCTTTACTATCCCAGCAATCAGCGGTGTTAATTTTTAAGGGTTTTGAATCTACATATATGTATTTGGACTTTTTCATTTAGAAATTATAATAGCAATAGGTATCTAAATAATAGCCTTGACTCAAGATACATTACTGTGTCGGAATCAGCTGGCAGCATGTAAGACATTTAACACTCTGCCAATTGAAGTCCACTGAAATTAGTCAGTTTCAGTTGCTGAATACCAAAACTCTTGAAGCTTATAAAAACCCCATCACGAGAAAACTCCCTGATTCTATCGATAGTAGGACCCACAAGCTTAGACGACTCTACATTGATCCAACACATCCAACTCAACGAATTTTATAGATGTCTGCCTAGTTCGGACAAATCTCGGCCTCACATTCTCTCATCACATACATAGTAATAGTTGCCTCAGAGTCGGCAATTCACAGATAGCTGGTATCAGTAACAACACGGGCAGGTTAGTCCGTTTGTCCGCGAGGGGTCAGCGTATAAATATGCATGAGGAACGGAATGCACACATGACGGCAGCGGATGTCAGGCCGTTTCTTTGGGAATTCGTCCACAATGACTGTTGGCTTTTATAGTTTGTGACTCTAGAAATGTTGCTTGGAAACCGTATTACTTACTGTTTTGTTTGAAAGCATCATTGTCGTTAAGTTGACTGCTAGTCCCTTTCCTAAGAAGCGGCATTAGGATTACATTCTAAAACGGAGCTTAAGACGTATGTAGTTCAATTTGACGATGTCTGCTATGATGACTGGAACTCCTAGCATAATCACATCACCATCATGTCAGCTCAAGTCATACCTATGTTCCCTTCTAAGCAATGTTCTCCTCCAATTTGGTTTGCCATAATAAACACACTTGGACGGCGTTGTAGTATAATCACAATGAGTTATTAATTAAACAGAAGGAAGCTGCTGCTCTTCCTCAAGAACATTATCTTAGTCGCCTTCACGACATACCTACTTAGTCTTTATCACTGCTTATTCAAGTTTTACCCCTAAAATGCCTCCTAAGGGGGAAAACTGGAATACCATCCTAATATAAACAAATTCTTAGTAAGATACCTCTGCCGACCAACATTACTAGATGTTTATCACACTGTCAGTACAAGCAGTAGATAACAAAACTAGTCACAGTTTAGTAACGCCATCTATTATCGAATAGCAGAACTGATCGGCATAGAAAAGTTCTAATTATATTACTGAATGTTTCATGGAAATTAATGTCTTGCAATCATACTTTATAATACAAAAATAAAATTATATGAATGACAATATAACGTAGAAAACGTACAGTAGTAATGTACCTTTTCCCACCTTGTAGAGGCTCTACCTATTTATTGATAAAGCCACCTAAAAAAAGTAGATGCTGAAATTCGCAAATAAAATTCAAAATCTTCAAACTATATCCAAACAAAGTTCAGTTTATTTTTAGATGACTCTGTCCTGCAAAACCGTTGGAAATACGTTGGTTTAGGCGCATGTGTCTAATTCCATCCGTGCTCAGTGGTTATGAAATATATGCAAAGTTATGCGCTTCCCGATATCAGTCGATGTGGGACGATAGCCCCCACCTACGGGACAAACCTGTTATTTTCATATTTTAAAAGCAAGCTGCTGATATTTCTAGCGAATTGCGTGAAATGTGAGCGAATGGTGAAATTACGAAGATCATATAAATTAAATGCTCTGGTGTAGTGAAGCTGAAAGTTTTTGCGAAGGATCTACATACGAAGGATCTTAGACACTACACTTTCAACATACAGCACTGAGAAATAACAAAATAAAGATATTCTACAGCGATCTCATAATTAAATTAAAATTATTGTAATTTTTAGTAAAATTAATACTAAATTTTTAATTATTATTAGTAAATACCAAAGTATGTATATTGAATGTTGTGTCTACCTCATAAGGGTATAAATATTAGAACCTGTCTCATGTCAACAAAATCATAATATATATATATATATACTGTTGGTGTACTTATATTAATAAATAATTAAATAACTAAGATTTAGTCGTAAGATTCTAGTATGAGAGATTTGCAAAAATCAAGAGATAGATTTTTTAAGATCATAGATCATAAAAATTTCTAGAGTGTAAGCGAGGCGCTTTTTACACCTTGTAGTAGACGGTTAAATAAGGTACTAGTTCTCCCTCCTTCCTGCTTGTGTCTTTGTTAGAGGAAGATACTTGTGCAAGGAAGTGGTACCATGCACGAGTGTCGACGACCTTATCAACGTCGGTAGTTGTTATCTGGTCGGTATCTTCAGAAAGTGGTCGTTTAGAAACAACGTCGATTGTCACAACGTACGTAACGGCTCGGCCTGAACTCGGTATCACGTTCCAAAACAATCCTCCTGATTAACGTGAACGGACTCAGGATACTTTAAGGGAGAATATATATTTTATTTATTGCTAATATTTGTCGGAAGGAGGCACCAAGATCGGCATTCGTTGGATTCTATCAGATAAATATCTACGCGGAATCGTTACTAAATATTTACGGTTTGGTAATTCCTCTATTCAACGTAATAATAAGGTGCGGCACTAGTCTACCTACTACTACAACCATAATGATGCTAGAGTAAGCTTGAAATATGATAAGGTACCATATGCTGGCAGTAATCTCATGAACAAAATCTTAGAAACAATTTGCCCCTAAAACTTATTTCTATCCATATGATGATTTCGTTACAGTTTTAGTTCAAATAAATTACTTCCATAGGGAATGCAATACATTTTATGACACCATGTTACGAAAATAACTAATTATTACTGATCGTTATGTAGATAAAACAAAAAATCGTATTAGGTAGATACTTTTATCATATTATTAGTAAGTAAATATTGTTTTCACTTCTCTTGCTCAAAAAGTGTATCATAATCGTGTAGTTTAGCGGGCCTAAAACTCGAGTTTAATACCTCGGGCTAAAAAGTATTTTTCCTTTTTAATTTTTGTCTAAAATCACGTATTCGCATTCGTTCTCTTACATAAAAACTCGACTTCTTGGTGCTCCGTCAATCTTTTTTTTTTAAAATAGAACCGTCTTGGTGATGTTTTATGAAAGTTGATTCTTCCCTTCACGGTAGAATGCGAACTGTTTCGTTGCGGGTTAAATAGAGATTTAAAAAAAAAGATGGTATTGGCGCTACATCACTAGAATTTTCTTCATTCCAAATCACAAACTTTTACGTTTAACTTCCTGACTTTTACTTCCAAATTGTGAACGTGAAAAATGTCATCAAGTGATAGTGAAGATGCTAATATGCAAATGGAAGAAAAGGGCAAAGAAATAATTATGAATCTGTTGCCGACAAATCACGTGGAATATATTTAAAGAGTTACGAAAACTTTATGAAATGGAGAGATGAGAAACGTGTGGATTCTTTTACAGAAGGGGTTTTTCTCACTTATTTTGATGAATTATCGAAAAAATTCAAATCGTCGACTCTTTGGAGCACATATTCAATGTTAAGAATGACCTTACAAACGAAACACGACGTCGATATTAAAAAATATGTAAATTTAACGGCTTTACTGAAGAAATTGTCCACTGGATACAAGGCAAAAAAATCTAAAGTCTTGACGACACAAGAAATCGAAACATTTTTAAATAACGCTCCAAATAAACAATACTTGGCAACAAAGGTAACCTACTTATGTACTCTACTCAAACTAAATAAATAGATACCTACCTACATACCTAAATTATGTACCTAGGTTATTACGATTATTAACACACTTATTTTTTTGTTCAACAGGTTGCTTTAATTTATGGAATCAGCGGTGCATGCAGAGGAATAGAGCTTGCCAATATAACGCTAGAAGTCGTAGCAACGGATATAAACCTACAAGCTGTGAGTCTGCCGAACACGAAAACAAACAAAGAGCGTAAATTTGTCATCAGTGGAGAATACCTTAATATAGTTAAAGCCTATCAGGAGTTACGTCCCACTAATGTTTCAACGAGAAGATTTTTTCTAAATTATCAAAATGGTAAATGCACAAGGCAAGTCATAGACAAAAATAAATTTGGTAACATGCCTAAAGATATTGCCACTTATCTAAATTTACCAAATCCAGAACTCTACACGGGCCATTGTTTCCGCAGAACATCCGCGACTCTGTTGGCGGACTCTGGTGCGAATATAACGACATTAAAACGGCACGGTGGATGGAGGTCCGATCAAGTGGCTGAAGGTTATATAGAGGTCTCTATACAAAACAAGTATCACGTCACGCAGCGGATTACGGAAGTAATCAATATTCTACCAAACATTACAGAACCCTAAGCATCTACATCGCGGGATTGGATGAATATGTCAACTCAGCTGAAGCCGCACTCAGATCTTAATAATGCAGGAAACTCAAGCATGAGTCGAGTCTCTCCAACTTTTACTCAACAACAATCAACTCAAAATACTATCACATCCCAATCACAGAGAACCGAAATAAAATTGCCCGTGAAAAACATATCACTAAACATTCAAAATTGCTCTAACTGCACATTTAATTTTTAATAAAATTTCTGAAAATTGTCTAATTTTGAATTGTTTTATTTTCTCGCAATCGAAGTGAAAAGTAGAGTGTTTTACTCGGGCCAAAACCACCATTATAACTCGTTCTTGTCATCCTCCCTCGCTACGCTCGGGAGTATAACAACCTCGTATATAATGGGATGGTTTAGTCCCTTGTAAAACAATCTACTATTGAAGCCTTTTTTAAGATTAATGATTTTTGCTCACTTTTATTCAATAGTTTTATCAGTTGTCTTATTCAAAAGCCCCTTTACTTTGTCCTGAGTACGTCCACCGCAATTAATATGCAGTGCGTGTGAGCTGCCTACATCCCCGGACATAATCAAAGATTAACCGAGAGCTCGCCGCACTTTACCGCTCTCCGGTAAATTGTTTACTTTCAGTGCTAATGGGAACTGAGAGGCAAATGACCCCCTTTATTCTGCTAATGCAATTGTGAAAATAAATAAAAGAAATTTATGAAAAAAAGTTAGATTTTATTCCCCATTGAGAGCTAATCAGCTCAGGGGGCCTATTATGAACTCTTAATTCCAGGCAATATACGCCGTAAACTGAACTGCCCGCCATTTTTGTAATATGAACTTCTAATACAAGCCAGTCAGCGGTCACGTGACACTTGACCGACTTCAGCATAGCTATTCTAACTCGATCGAAAAGTTTCCGTGTCTCGAAATCTTGCACAAATCCGCGCGAAATTCAAATAATCCGCGCGATATTCAAATATTTTAGCGGTTTTTAATATTTTCTGCGTTCTACAAGCAATATCAATAGCAGAAAAGTAATTTACCGTAAATCGTAAAACATTTTCTATGAACCCATGTTTTAACTAATTTCGATTCGACTCGACTTTTGGTGAAATTAATAATTTATGAAATATATTACTAAAAATCAACATCATTACCAAAAGCCCCATTAATTGTACTTCATTGAAACATGGATTCGTAGAAAATTGTCAGCGATTTATGAAAAACTACTTTTTAGGTAGTTTTATTCCTTGTAGAACGCAGAAAATATTAAAAACCGCTAAAATATTTGAATTACGCGCGGATTATTTGAATTTCGCGCGAATTTGTGTCAGATTTCGAGTCACGGAAACTTTTCGATCGAGTTAGAATAGCCGTGCAGAACGAAAACTGGCTGGAAATACCGTACTATGAGTGGCCATTTGACATTTCTATCCATGTTTTATCTGTCAAATCAAACCATTCTGTTTACGCTGCGACAATTGAGCTTTTAGTGAATTGTTTTGGTGTTTTGGTTATAAAAAAATATTGTTTTCGGCAAATAAAAATGAGTGAAGAGTTAGAAATGTTTGAGTTTTTGGAGAGTGATTATTCACAGGAGAATACAAATATGAAAGTACAGAGAAAACGGCTCCGAGATGAGTGCAATCCGTTTTCTATGAGCGACGCCCAATTCATCAATCGTTACCGTTTGTCGAAAGAATTGGTGCGTAATCTTTTGGATGACTTAAAACCGCATTCGCCAAAGCCGACGAAATCCACAGATTTATCTTTGGAGACTAAGGTTGGTAATTTTTGCTGTTGCTTTTCATCTCAAACCTACAGCATTCATTTGCATAGATGATGTGTACCTATCTAAATAAATATTTGTATTCTCATTTTAGGTATTGGTAGCATTATCATTTTATGCTACTGGGTCTTACCAGCGTCCTACAGGTGATATTAGCTCCCATGCAATAGCTCAGCCAACAGTCTCCACAGTAATAAGACAAATAACAACTTTATTAAATTTGCCTCACATGCGAGAAAAATATATAAAGTTCCCAAGAACACCGGAAGAACGCAGAACAAATATTATAAGGTTGGTGATATAACTTTTTTATTATTTACAAAGTGTCTGCATGTACATATGTAATGGGTATTTTACAAATAATTGTACACATTATTCTAATGAATATCAATGGGTGGATATTTACTTTTTGTTCCTATTTTAGATTTCATAACAAGTTTGGTATGCCGGGAGTGTTGGGTTGTATAGATTGCAGTCATATTGCTATCATACGCCCAACAGAAAATGAAGAACGTTATTATTGTAGGAAGCAATATCATTCTCTTAACATACAACTGGTAAGATTCTCAATACCTACCTACTTGGTTGTTAATTTTGGAAGGAAATACTTTAAAATCTGACACAAAAATAGAAACAAAGTGCAGTGCAGCATATGCAATAAAACACATACCTACTTCCATTTTTATTATTATTAATTGTAAATTATAATATAACAAATCAAAATTATTATCTTAATACAACCTTTTTCATTAATTTGAGATTAACCTGAAACAAAAATATTACAGATTTGTAATGCAGATTATGAAATAATCAGTGTAGATGCTGGTCATGGAGGTGCTACTCATGACTCACACATCTGGAGTAATCATCCAATAAAACTACACCTAGAAGAGCTTACTAGAAATCAGTCTGTATGGTTACTTGGTATGTATAACTTTTACTTTGTATAGATGTCAATAATAATAATTTTCATGCAATCTTTAAACAGTTCTATCCAAATATATTTATTGTTCATCATTACAGGTGATTCAGGATACCCGTTGAGGAAGTATTTGATGACTCCTATTACAAATGCTACTTCGGGTACACAGGAAGCTCACTATACCACAGTGCAAGTAGCAGCATCGATTGTAAATGCATGTGTTATTTTACATAACATGTGTGTCCATGCAAATCTGCCTGAACAGGTACTCACCGATGAAGAAGCTATGCAGGAAGGTTTGCAACAAAATGAAGAGAATGCCAGTGTCAATGAACCATCAACTAGCAACAACAGAGAGTTGAACGATGGCCTAGCTATAAGGCGCGCCCTCGTTTCTCGGCTGTGGGCCTCCCGCAATCCTTAAAATAAAATAATATTTGTACAATCTCGCTTTTTAATCTGGACAATGTAGGCTTGATTTGGCTATGAAAATTTAAGTTAATATGTATAACTTACCTGTCAAGTGTATTTGCAATTCTTTCCAAAATGTTCAGAAGTTGCTCCAAATTATGACCAATTTGGGTCTCTAGTTGCAGCCTTTCTCTACTGAGCTCAACCAAAGTACGTCGGGCTGCCTCTTGACTTATTCGACTCTCTCTGCGACGGCGACGGCGCGGTTCAGGTTGAGGCACAGGAGGTTCCACTGCATCATTGGTGGAGGGATGTGCCTGTAGCACCTCTTGAGGTTCTTGTGGAACCTCATGAGCTTCATGTGGAAGCGGAGGAAGTGGAGGAAGTGTAGGTGGTACCTCCTCCACTTGGATTAGCAGTGGCTCACTGGCAAGAGATGCTGTGTTGCTTGAGGTCTGAAATAAAAGAAAAAAAATTTAAACTAAAATATTCCACTATACCTACTTATAATGTCTGATTTAAAATAAATAATTCTATAGGCACTTACTGTTGGAAATGGATCGACTTGAATGTTCGGCAGGCCTATGCCAAAGCCATCACCGAGTAGCCCTAAAAACTTTTTTTCAATGTCTGTAAGTGGGACAACATCTAGAGGTCCTCCTCCAGTACGGTTTTCGGCAGCACGTACTACAGCTGCTCTTTTTTTTAATTTTGCTTTGTAGTCCACCCAGTACTATAAAACAAGATTATACTTGAGGTAGGTATTATTAAATCAACTAAGTAGGTATTTTAACAAAATATACGTACGCTGGACCATCCCTTCCAATCCTTCACGGCACCTTCTCCTTGCGAGTTGAGTGCCTCGGCGACAGACTCCCACATTCGCCTTGAATATTCTCTGGCTTGAGCTGATTTATTATAGCCTGTCGCTATTTCTTTGTGGGAGTTCAAAAACTCCCATAGTGTCTCGAGCTGAGTAAAGGTAGCACGTCGTCGACGAGAACTATCATCTGACGAACTAAAATAAATAAAAGCTTTGTAAACACAGTAAATTGAATAAACAAGAATAACAACCCTAAGTATCGAAATCTAAAATACTTACGCCATTCTACACTGAACACCAATTAAACTTTTACTCACAAGCTCTACACTACACTTACTAAAAGTTATCAGAGAATGTCATCACTTTTAGATTCTCAAGTGGATGAACAAAAGTTAAAAAACGAGGAACTTCCCGCCGTGTGTAATGACGGTATGACGACGATCCGTTCAGAAACCTAATAACGTTTTAACATACTGATAAATATTATTATGTACTTAATTACATATTGAAGGTAATGAAATTCCTAACACAACGTTTATTGTTTGACATATTGTATCAACATTTAATTTAAATGTATTATTTTTCTCATTAATTGTGTTAGAAAATAAAACCGTAACATTCCGAAAAATATTCGACGGCGTTTCTGAACGATGCGGACGAAACTTGAAAACCGGCCAGAGACAACGTATCAGTAACAAGCCAGCCAGAATCCGTCCGGAGTTAGGTACATTATATTACGAAAAATAACAAGGCAGTATTCGGCCGTAAACTGAACTGCCTGGAACTTGGATGGTTAACAAAAAGTTTGTATTAGGCCCCCACAGGTCGGGGGTGCAAATGAACGAAAATGCTGACATCAAATGAAGCAAAAATTATTTATACGAGTGAAACCAAAGTTGGCGTATCATTAAAAGCATAATTTCTTGCACTTATTATGACAAACAGGATGCTTGTGCTAGGCAAATATCAACTTCAGGCATAAAGCCTAAAGGTGGCTGCATGGTACACCCTGTCTTAGTTCTATGTGATGACTATGTCATGTGTCGAACAAAGTGTTCATTTATTCACTAAACTTTATGTAAGACTTCAAATATTAAAATATAATAATTACCTTCCAATATAATTTAGTCACCACATTATCAGATATAAGTTATATTACGGAATTATATAATGTATATCTAGATATTAATTATCTCTATTTTATCATATTGCAGTCTCTTTGCTAGAACTCTTTAAACTTTCAGCAAATAATAAAATGTCAACTACCCTAGCTGACAAAATTAATATGGCACTAAAGCTTATTAATATTCAACCAAAATAAGTCTTCACAACAGATGAAAGTTATTCCAAAAGCTGACATACCTGCAAAATGGACCCGTCCCATTATTTTCCATTATTTAAATTTTAAATCAACGTATCGGTGTCGCGGAAACTTTTCAATTCGGATCCCGGAATATATTAAAAGAAATTAATAAATGGAAAATAAAAAAACCAGCAGGACAAACAGAAACTTTTGAAATTAATTAATTCAAATGAAAACGACGAAAAAGCTACTGTTAAAAGCTTTATTTTTAAGAACAGAATTTATTTATTTATTGGAAATCATATGTGCCTGATTGGCTTTCAATTAAACATTTCTGTTTGGTTTGAGTATGCTATTATAAACTCAAAGTTTTTATTATATGATTTATATTAGGTTTGCGGATTTGATTACTTCGTGATCTCCATAACAGATGGCGCTTTGTAAACAAGACAACAAGCTTAACCGAGAAGGTAGTAATTTAGCTATAATTTACGTAGCTGCTTTTGTGGCCTTTTTGATTTTGTTCGCATTTAAAGAGATAGGTCTTCTTTTCAAAAGCATGTAAAATCAAACAAAGGTAGGCAGGCACTTTACATAAATCCACGGCACGAGCAAAGATCGCGCCGCGGCTTTTTGTAGCGAATGCTAATCCGAAGACATTAGCAAATGAAGATAACAGTGGGATTAAGGCATCGGCAATGGGGGTATGGTAATTGGAGTAATTAGCCGGTTCTGTCGTCACCTTCGGTGAGGGTTTAAATATGGCGTGAAGTCTTGGCGGCAAGTGGAAGAAAAAGGTCTAGAGATTTTCTTTTATCAAACATGAATATCAAACGGTTTTTGTCTTTTTCAATTCTTCCACTAGTGGAAATAAAATTGAAGCGATACTCTATGAATATATTATTTCTTTTTTGATAACAATTTATAGATTAAAATTTGACTTATTTATTCTTAATATGCTGATTTTTTAGTAAGTAATAAATAAATAAAAAATTTAAAAGCCTTTTATTCCATAACCTTAAATAACATTAATCAATCATGCTTAGAATAAAAGTGACTGACATTGATTTAAAATGTATGTCAAATATGTATAATAGACTTCATGTCAGTAGATAGATTTTATGATTTAAATTGCTACTTAATATTGAATTTCAATCCTACTCATATCACATCCATCCATACAAACTTTCACATTTATAATGTGAAAGTTTGTATGGATGGATGTGTGGATGTATGGATATTTGTTACTATTTCACGCAAAAACTACTGTACCGATTAGGCTAAAATTTGGTATGGATATAGTTTGGGACCTGGAATAACATATAGGCAAATTTTTTGTCCCGATAAAACGCGGGCGACGGCGTGGGCAGCAGCTAGTAGATAATAATTATTTCGATCGATAGACGACCGATGTAGCGCGGCGGGCGAAGGTCCGCCGGCGACGCAGGAGGGTGCGATTCCCACCTTGGGACAAATGTTTGTACGATCTGCAAATATTTGCCTCGGGTGTTCTGGGTATTTTTTATGAATACTAAAAAATATATATCTATGTAATAGGTATATTGTATTGGGTATATCAGTCATCTAGTACCCATAACACAAGCTCTGCTTATCATGGGGCTAGAAGATGCTGTCTAGATTGTCAAGCATTATTTATAAATTTAGTTTGTAAGTAGTTAGGACCCCTCTTGGTAAAGGCCTCCTCCAATTCTGTCCAGTGTCTGCGGTTCTGCGACGCTTGTCCAATTTAAAGTAAGTCTAAAGAAATAAAACTTATTGATTTCTGAATTTTAATGTTTGCAGCTATTGAATAGGTTTTGTAATCTGCTTCTGTTAGTCTAGACCGCTTCACTTCATAAACTTGATTATTGTTTTTCCTAAGACGATAATATTTTACAGCACATTCCAATAACATTTCAGTTTCATTTCATCACAACCCAACCTCTTACGGTATTGAATGAAACAGTCCAATCCCACTCGTCACGAAATAAAGCATCCCCGAGAATATTATCAATAAAAACGCATTGATAAAATAAAGGGCCATAACAATATAACATAACGGTCAACCGGGACCATAAATTCCCTTTTCCCTTCTTGGCCAAAGTCCAGGGTGCATAGTAAACAGGTTGCCTTAATTTGGAAATAAGATGGATTAGACATCGGCTAGTCATTTATCAATATTGACTTGCGGTTTTGTTTATTGTTGTTTGAACTATTGTAGGAAATGTGATGCTGCTAAGCTCTTCATATTTATTTTACGAGAAAATTATCATTGAAAAATTCTTTGGAGAATATTTTATTTCGAATATCTGTTATCTACCTAGTCACTGATTGAAATTGATTGCGTCAAATAGTTTACATAATAAACTAAGGTTCAGATTAGAACATAATGGAAAACGAGTCGAACAGAAATATTTTAACAAAGCCTGGAACATTGTTGGGGTGAGAATTGCTTACGTATTGCGCAATGCTATTTTAAAGTTCTCAAAATAAAGTGATACCTACCCTACCTATCCTTTGACCAGTGATCCGAGCTACGTTATATGTATTTACTCAGGCCCACCCCCCTTGCCCCCTCCTCAATATGTTTCTGCCTTTCGTTTGTCAAAGGGACTTCACGGATGATCGGAGCTTATTTAACATTTTATAAAATAGCTGCTTTCATGCTTCGGTAGTTTTCAAAGTGTCATTCTGTGTTGGAAAAAATGAGATTTATGTATCATGAGAAAATAAAATACCTAGGTACCTGTGGAATCGTCTGACTGAATCGTACCGAGTGTTATCCAAAATCCAATTTCATTGTAGAAGAATAAATATGTAATAATAGAAGATTAAGAAAGATAGTAGGTAGTGGGTACCTACAGTTAGGTATCTACCTAACCTTTATTCAACATGGCAGGTTTCTCACGAAACGTAAACAATGCGTTTATCTTTTCCTGAGATCCAAAGATTATTTATGCAAATCCATAGAGATAGGTACCATAAAAACCAACCCCTTAATTACTGCGGCGAACATCTTTGCCGTTTTATCAAGCCATCCCGCAATCTCCACTGTTGTTGCCAAATTTCCTAAGAAAATTCACGTAAAATAAGCGGTGGGTCGCTCATTACGGCGGGTCATCAGTATGCATAATAAATGAGTAACGCGCCATCTAGCGGCGAGCGGCGGAACTGAGTTATGGGATGAAGATGGATGGCTCTGCGATTGACGAATGGTGTTACGTGATATTTGTTCTTTTCTTTGGATTTTACGGGATTTTCAGTCTTCTGTTATTCAAGCATCCTCGGATGTTCCGCGTTAATATAATAATCGACCAAGTGCCCCGTGCGCAATGTACGTAAATGTTGCTTTTAAAAACTTAAGGTAAAGCATTGCATTTTTTTGTGATATTAAGTGAGATGAAGATTTTTATAGGGACAAGCAGCTGTACCAAGACACAGTTTACTACCCTTCATGTTCGCTTTAAAGTTGTCTTACTCGATCTTTGATAAGGCAAGGTGAGGCACTAAAGTGCATTCTAGTTCCGACATTACAAAAAGTCCAGACTTTTTTGTCTGGGTAAGTAAGTACAGTCATCATCATATCAGCCCATACACGTCCACTGCTGAACATAGGCCTCCCCATACGACGGCAGAAATAGCGGTCCTGAGCCGCCTCCATCCATCGACTCCCTGCGACCGCTGCTACGATGTCGTCGGTCCATCGAGAGGATGGTCTCCCATGTAGGGGGGTTTTGCCATAATCACCACGCTTGGCAGGCGGATTGGTGATCGCAGTGTTGGTGTTCAAAAAATACTCAGTAAGAAGCTGCTGCCTTTCTTCTGGTAGGTTCCCTTAGTCGGCTCTTACGACATCCACGGGTTGAGTTGGAGGGGTCGATATTCATACGCTGCGGCCCCACGGCCAACAGTACTTATAGGTAACTCATAATAAACCATGTCACAATAACATCTAAAATATCCCTAAAACTACATTATTCCAGCAATAAAGATAATTAAGCACCGAATACATCACGACCTCCATTTCATACTTGCTGTGATTCCCTTAAAGGTCCTCGTCTACCAACTAAATCTAGCCTTTACTCTCGCAAAATGAACCTTATTCCCTCGTCGTTAGAGGTGATCGGAGGGTGGGAGGTAAGTTTGTATGTAAGTACATAAGGGGACTATAAGCAACAGAGGCGAAGATGTCTCCGGTCGATTTATCACAGTAACTTTATGACAAGTGGCCGTCGGAGACAGGATGCTTTTTAGTGCGCGTCTAAGTCGCTGTTATAAGGGATTTCGAAAAGATTGGATGCGATTTTCAGGGAATTTTCGTTTTTTTTTTTGTTAATATGTGGACTGGAAAACTAAAAGTTCTTTTAGTAGAAGTTTTGCTTTTAATGGTTGTTTATAAAAAATAATAATAGTTAAAATGTTTTATGTTGCAAACAAGAACCTAGTGTAGGTAAAGTATCTCTTGCAACGAGGCTTCCCTGCAACGTGAATAATTCCTAGTTCCTAAGTACCTACGTATTCCTTTTGCTAAAGTTTTACCTACTTATTCAACTTCAAACTACTTCCTACTCGTTAAACTTAAACTCTATACATAACTCATGCTCCCTGCTTGAGCATAACAATAATTATCTAGGTAACAAACCTACAGGTGAGTAGGAAAAAAATGAAGTGAAGAGAAAATCAATAACACCTTACTTCTTATTTCCTATTCCCACCTCGGGACAAATGTTTATATGATCTACAAGTATTTGCTCCGGATGTATTGGATGTTTCCGATGCATATTAAAAAAAATATCTATGTAGTGTATCAGGTATCTAGTTCTCAAAACACAAGGTCTACTTAGCTTGGTGCTCGATATTGCTGTGTGAATTGTCTAGCATTTTTACCCGACTACGAGAGGGTTATGATTTTCACACCCTATGTATGTATGTATGTATGTATTTATGTATGTATGTATGTAGCCGATTTTTATGTTCCCTGGTAGCGCTGAAACTACTGGTCCGATTTCAACAAATGAGGTGTCATATGATTCGTCTCAATAGCCCGATGGTTATAGGCTATGTGACATCAGATAAAAATGGGGGTCTAACGAGATAGCGGGGATCGAAGAAAGGGTTGAAAATTTCAATGTTAGTAAATATGCTCGTGTGTAGTATCGTTGCAAAGGTTTTTGTTTGTACTTTTCGAAACCGTTTCTCAAACCTTTGTAAGGTTAACGATTCCCAAACTATTAGCAAAAAGGTGTAAAAAAAATACAAGGCCTTTGTTACTAATTGTACCCTATGTATATGGGGGCCTCCGACTACCTAAGTATCAAAAGAAAATGTTATGGACAATAGGTGAACGATTGTTTAAGACTTTTATGTAGTCGGGTTTTAGTTTTTAACTATATTTTTTTATTACTATTGAGTTGGAAGTCAAACGCGTTTTACCATTTACAATAAACTTAAAAACAAAAGAAATCAAAAACTGCCGCCTCCACACCTCATCCCGAGATCACAGACTATGCAAATGCTCAGAGGGTCCAAAGGTTTTTGCCTACTTTCCGCTGTTCCGCCCATTTGAATACCGGAGGTGTTTAGACACAGGCGCCGAACCCGCGACTGTCAGCGGTAGTTCAGTTCTGCTGAGTTTCAGAGGTTGATTTAGATGACTTTGTAATGAGGTAAGTTCTAATGAGGATAGTGACCGAAAACTTGGGTAACGTTTGACATATTTGTTATGTATGGTATTGGTAAAGTGTGCTCAGAATAAAAAAAACTCAAAAAAAATATTAAAAAGAAAACAGAATAACGCAACAAATATAGAATATCACATAATAATCTAAAATAAGTACACCAGGCATGAATTTAAGTCATTATTTTACATGCCCAAACCCTCTGGAACGATAAACAACTAACAACAGATTTTTTTTGATTATTGTATATTTTTAAACCACATATATTTACGCCTCGTACAAATAAGCCTAAAATCACTTTTGAAGGATTATTTCTCACTTACTAAACTTACCAGATAAAAAATCAATTAGATATAGTATTTTGTAAATAACGTTTGTCCAAATTTGTCGTCAACACAGAGTGAAATAACTAAATACCCAGATTACTAAACAAACTCTCGTTGATACATCTGCGCAAAATAAAAGCATCGCCATAAATACCAGGCTAGTCCCACAATTAATTAGAAGAGTGGAGTGTTGCCCACTTGTGGTGCAATCGCATTAGCCGTGGGCGAAATTAATGTGAGCTAGAGAGGTCGTATCGCAATGAGATCCGCTGCTGAGGGTAAGAACCAGGCATGCGACAGACAAAGAACTTCTATAAAATAGCCCATCCATTGTTTTCACGTATTTTTCTAATAAGTAAATTATTACTTTGTGTTAATGGATCCCGTAAAATAAATTAGGCTTGAAGTAGACATTTGGTGACAAATTTTCTGAACCATGCATAAGGTCAAGTAACTTTTGGGATATGTAATGGAACTAGTATTTTGTATTTCTGATGGCTGTAATTTTGTTATGGTCAATGATCTTATGCTATAATGTACATATTTATAAATTTTACGTACAAACACATACACCTAACTGGTAAATAAAAGTAATATCCCCTCATTGTCACCTATGTGTATAAAGTAATTCAAGAAAAATTTACTTATCTATCTCCTGTTAAACAACTATTTTGAATATAGCTTAAATCTTAGAATTTTCAGGGGTAAAAATTCCTTTACCCCATTCTGAACCAAGTAAGTAAAGTCAGTAAAAACCTCAGCCTCGGCGAGACATGAATAGTCATGGAACCGAGCTTTCATTAAAGCCATCAGCTAGACTCTTTACCTTGTGTTTACGACTGTACTCCGGCGAGCTAGAAATTGTGTTGATGAGTGTACAGCTTGATTTTCACATTTTGCTAAAATAATTAATCCTAGTTATCTCCATTAAAGTTCCAAGAGGTATTTTTAACTTATGGTGTGGATGTGTGATGTAGCATTAAAACGTAGACTTTTTGTCGATAATTAAAGCTTTCTTTTTTACTTGACTGTACAAGTTTTACTTTTTTTCGTTTTATCTTCGAATTACTTTCATTATTCTTCGCCAAAACCGTGAAGTACTACTGAAATCTAGTGTAGGTAATGTCTGTCATACATATTATGTACTTCGTAGCACTTTCGTAGCACAGTGCACGCGTTGAAGTCTTTTGTACGAAGACCGATAAAAACTTTTCGTTTTTACTGCAGGTAGGTGTGTTCGTGATAAATGGTTGCATAATGATCTAAACTTGGATATCCAAATTGCTGTCCAGAGTAGGTAATACCTACCTACGATACACAACATCTTCCGCGCAAAGTCCTAAAACTAACAAGTAAAATTCGTATAACCTAACCTTTATTCTTTCCTCTCGCTAAAACCATTTTCTTATCTCAGCAACTACATAAGCCTGCGTTCTACATAGACGTTTCTTTATACATAGTTACATAGTAGCCTCGTCGAGTGGGCGCGCTCGGAACTCCCCACTCGTTTCAAGATTTCAGGGAGAAACGAGAAACGTTTGCTCGAGAAAAGGCTATTTTTGTTGCTGTATTTGAACAAAGGATCCACTATATTTTTCAGTAGGACATCAGAAAGTATAAAAAAGAGACATAATTTCTTTTATTTCTATATTAGTTATATATTTCTGTAGTCATTCGTCCTGATTTTGATTTTCCTTGAAACTTGGCCAATAAAATGTTGTACTTACAGAATGCTAAGAAGAAGAGAACCTAATATTATTTTACCATTACAAATGAATAGTTCCTTTCAGAAATCCAAACAAATAATCCGTAAAACATTTTCACTTCATTTCCTTTCAATAAAACCCAAAGAAAAACGATAAAAAAATCTGCAACACCTTAAGTAGCAGCATAAAACTCCGCGTTGACCGCACCTTAAGCAACGACAACAGACACCCCACCCCGAATGTTGTAAAAGAAAATACGCCCCTCAGCAGAACACTCGGGAACCCGATTGTTCATGTATGAATTCACCACATTAAGAGTCAAGTAGGATAAAAACGGAACGCGAGCAGAAAGCTTTGAAAAATATACCACTGAGTGATATTCCCTTTGGTCTTAAGTGTTCCTTTTTGTTACTGTCGGAGGCAGTAAAGATGAACCCGACTGTTTGGACGACAAGATGGGTTATGTGTTTGACAGGGAGGCATGGGCACATGCGGTGGTGACACTTCTTACAGATGCGACTGTGTATCTAATAAATAGGGCCTGTGTCATATATGAATCTCGATAGGTCTCTCAGCTCAGACTAAATAAAGCTAGAAAATCACAAACCAGAAGCGTAAGAAGTAAATAGTATATTGTACTCGTTTCTAGTTATATATGTAGTTAAGTGAAGATAATAAATAAATTCATCTGCCAGACCATGCACGGAACTGTACAAGGCAGCGCTAAATTCCGCGGTCAGCAACTAGAATAGGAATACAATATCCATAATGCATTGGGTGTCCAATGTATATTGTAATTCACACACACGGCCAATAACTCTGCGAGATAAAATAGATTAGCATGGCGCACGTGGCGAGAACTAGTGATGGTCAGTAGATCTGGAGATAAGCCGGAAATTTTCCGGGATCCGGAAGAGCACAGTCAGTTATTACGTTACGCTCGGTTTAAACACGGAAATCATTGTGATGTCTCACTTTATATATTATTAAAATAAATAAATGGATATGTATTTTATACAAAAATCTATAAGTACCTGCCACATGTGCAATAGTTTTCTATTAGGTAATTATAATACCTGTTAATGTCAATAATTTGTTTTTACATATAAAAAACTGAACTGCTCGTAAAATATACACAAGATTATTTAAACAAGAATGCATGAAAATAATAAAACAAATAAATTATACAGTACATTTTCACGTAGCATCAAAGTTAAAACTTTTTGTTATGAGTACCAGATAATAAATACCTAAACAAACACTCAGAGCCGGAAGAAATATCTGCAAATAACCCACGTACTTGTCACGCGGTGGAAATCAAACAGCCACCTTCCACTGCGCCACAGAAATCATAAAATTTCATTGTTTTTTTTATTTCCCAATTTATTATATTTTTAAAAGCCCCATAGAGAATCTGAAATCCCAACACCTATCCAGACCTTCCGTGAAGAGTATTCCGTTTAATTGGATACAAAAGATGTAATAAGGTTTTATGCGCACGTTACGTCTTCATCCACGGGCTGTATGGTAAAGAGAAGGTGGGTGGAATACCAGATATTTGGGTAAATGTATGGAAATGCGAGTGGGAAACAATGTCCGAATATTGGAGTGACCGCCGGAATATTGGATTTTTATTGAGTGGCTATTTGATTATTTTGAATGTTATTTACCTTCTTATTATAACAGAACTTTATTGTTTTCTTAACTTAGAACATAAGGTTTCCATTGATACTGTCACAATCTCTCTCTAATAAAATATAAAAAGCATATTACTGACAAAATTACATTAAAATAATAGAAACTAACTAGAATTTTGAATTAGTATTAACTTTTGAAGAAAATTTATCTAACCGCAGACAATCTACAGGTACATAAACTTGAATATTTTGGAACAAAATTTAATTGATTTAGAATACTCTATTTACTAGCCTTTTCTGACGGCCCTGCGCTAGCCGCAGCCATGTCCGGCCCTTCTAACAGAAGCTGCAAATCTCTCAATTTATATCACCTGCCTCAAAAACTCCCAAGCTAGGCCATTTGCATAAAATCATAGAAAATAGCCACGACATGAATATGGAGTTCTCTTAATGGAAGAAAAGAAGAGGTGTTAATCTTAATACAACTTTGAGGGATCGGAGTTTTAATTAATACAATCAAAACAAACAGGGCCCGGCTTTGAGGGCAGAGATGGCACCCTTTTAATAAAGGGAAAAATTAAGGGTTGAGGGTGTGATTTTTGGATTTGAATAAGTTTTTCTAAATACAGGGAGGTACTTATTTAATCTAGGGCCAAAATTCGGTTTTTGTGATGTCTTGGTATGAAAATTTGCATACATAACAATTAGCAGTACTTTGCATAGGTACAATACAAACTACCTAAGTAAGTATTATTTAATGCCATTCTTCCAAGTATTATAATGACATATCTATTAAATATGTATATTGTATAATGATTGTTGGAGTAGCGTCAAAAAATATAATACATTTTTGTAACTTACTAAAACACCCCATTTGAGAAATTTCTTGCTTTAGAACCTAAGTATATATATATATATATATATGTAGTCCATCCCTGGAAGTACCAGGTCCCTCTGCCCCCGACGGACGTCTTCATCAACCGCTGAATTTAATAAAACCTCACCTATTAATCTCTACTGTAAACTCATTTTCATTTTGCACTTGCTTTTCTCTAGTGCTCGTAAATTACGAGAATTTTTCGCCGCGTCTTAAGAAAAATATTATTGCCTATTCTGGTAATAAAGTGCTATGATAAAAATTTAATTTTGAAATACAAAATGTATCATAAAATCAGTACTTTCTAGTATACATTATTTTGTAAAGTGAAAATGTGGTTATAATTTCTTGTAGGTACTTATTTATTCAATGACTTTACCTACTACCGGTAGATTAACTATACCTGTAGTAGGCAAAGTCATTTAATAGCTGAACTAAATACATATGTATAAGTTTTATATATACATGAAATTTTGATCTTAGATTTAGGTTTCCGTTACTCTGACCGAACACAACCAAAATAAGATATAATATGTACAGTTAGCTACATAATACGATATTCACCATCCGTCGAACCTAATTTAAAAACAGCAACCGCCTAAAATAACCGTATTCCTTAAAAATACTCGCCAAAAGAACGAGTAACCCGTTAAGAAGCGCTTCTTCACCCCAATATTAAACTAAAAGCCGTCTATGAATACCAAATGTACAGACAGACAGACGAAACGCTGAAATATAGCCTCCAAACTGCTGAAATTTACATGAAACATTTTAATATTGGTCCCAGTTCTCACCTGCTCTTTTTTCTCACGCCATAAAAGTACTTACCAAAAAGTTAAATTTTATATGCCTGCTGTCTGTTTATGTGCTTTTAATGTGGCGAAGGGATGAGAAAACTTTGCTGGACTCTTTATATTGCAGCTTGAAGTAAGAGTGCTTATAGTGTAGTGTAAATATGTAGATGCTTCACACTGTTACCTAGGTCATAATATGCTCGTTATAGGTATTTTTTATAGTTGAACTTTTGTGTGACTAGGTTACTGAGTTGTTAGAGGTAGTAGGACCTTTTTATTTTAAACAGTTAATAAAAATAGTTTAAAAATTACTTCAACACTAATTTACTTACAAAGGAATCATAATGGCTTCTTGATCCTCATTTTTCACATCTCTACCTCCTTAAAGAGCGAGGTACAAGGTGATATAAAACCTCTTCGCTTCGCAGCCACATTTACGAAGAATGCTGGCCAAAATGTGACAGACATTTATTTTTTTATCATTCGGATTCGAACGGCTTTCAATCAACTTGAATTGAGAATGTTCGACGCATTCGACGCGTCCTTGCAACCGCGATCGATGTTCCGATTTCAAACTGTGACAAAAAGTTGAAAATTCTAATGAATGCTGGCTGAATTTAAAACATTTCGGTTGCAAAAACAATAGAATCGACAGGGATTCTTGAGGACATGATTAAATGTTTAGCTCTGCTAAAATGGTAATCCTACGCTTTGTAGAGGGCCTTGATTTTCTCAGTGAGTCTTAGCGTTTTTATTTCAATCAAAGTTTAAGGTTTTAATTTAGTTTTATTCGTACTTCTTACAATAGCCTATTACGTATATCTACCCTTCAGTAAGATACGTGTACCAAAAGTAAACAGAAGACTGGGGGTAGAAAAACCTTGCAAATCAGAGCGCGACCCCGCAAGGGTGCTCACAAAGGTGGCTCGGCGGCACTCATCGCAAGTTATGCACATAGCTTACACCGACGACACCTGACGAGCTCTTCACTCGGCAGAGGATCTGGGGGATTCTATGGAGCTATGATGTGGGGGGAAATAACGAAGGCTGGGTAATGAGAGGAGCTTTTTATTGTTGAAATAAAAGGATAACTTGGTGCACTCAAAACCTGGCCAAATCGCGATAAAAATTTGATTTTCTTTTATTTTAACTTATGCTCATATATTTTATATACAATATATTCTAGTGGCAATTTTCTTTATAACTCACCAAGTAATGTAACACTATCAATGGACCGTGGTGGATGGCACAAACTTTGGGCCAGGAATAATGGCATCGTGTATGTATGCGCTGCGGTGATGATGATGATTATCACAATATCAACCCTTTTTGTAACATTCTTATAAAAATCAAATATTCCAGTCAAACGGAAACAGAAGACCCTTTCCTCAATAAACGATCAATAAGATACAAAGCGAAGACGACTCCGGCGGCTGACCTCCACCTTGCCAAATATTTGCCGAAGCCATTACAATTAGACAGTCAAACACAAACAAGCGAAAAAGCCCACTGAAACAATATCTGCGTTCAATCAAGACTCGTATTTTTGCACGTTACTTATTCATGGACATTACTTATGCATGCAGCAGCGAAAATATTACAACATTTTAATGAAAGAAATATTAATTTGAAGGTAAGTTTTCTCTGCGGTCGCGGTGACGGCATAACTTTGGTATAAATACTCGCAGCGAGATTTTACACAAAATATGCGGCGCTGAAAATTTAGTGCAGCATTTTGTGAGTTATTTTGGGAAAAGGTTTGAAGTTTATATTTTATGGTGGCCTTTGAGATTTATCTCATCGCTAACATTGTATAAACTTTGTAATTTAAAGTAACTGAAACATTGTTGTGTTTAATAAAGATTTTCAGGGCTCTGACTGAATAACTACACACCACTCTGGTTAACTTTAAAAATGGCTGTGGAATGAGTTAGAATTACAAAACATAGAGTTGCATACTTTAGAAGGTACGAAAATATTCTATATTCTAAAATAATATTAAATTTGAAACCCAAGTCATTATTCCTTGATCAAATAGGTGCAGAATTACGAGGTCGCAACAAAGTGCCCACATAGCCATCCTCCTTTAATAATCGTATCACTCAACTGAAGCAGACAGGGACATGAAAGTAATTTAGAAGAAAAATGTATTCAAACATAAGTACTTTATTCAAATTTGAGAGCAGTTGAAGCGGAAAAATATGAATATGATTTCCACGCACTTTGGACAAGTTCCTCGGATCGCAAATGAACCATATTTCGAGCATAACACTCGCATTATTCAAAAATGCGGGGAAGCTATTCACAGTGCGAGATGAACAGCTCTGCGGGAAACTCTATGATTGGTTATGAGACAACGTTCAATGTTATGCAAATAGCATAGCATTTGATACTAAATGTCGTCCAAGAGTAGCTTCTATTTTCTGTTCATCCGTCTAATGTTGTAAAGGTTTTAGGTAAAAAGGCATGACAATAATAGCACAATACTCAAATTGACAAGTAGATAATCATGAGAGCACGACCGGTAAACCGTAAATAATAAATAAACCTCTTAGTATGACTTAATTATTTGATCTTTTTTAGAATAATTCTGAGACAGCGAGCGAGCGATAAAAAGTTATACCTTTATATAACTTTTTGTCGAAAGCAAGAAAAATAAAATGTTTTAAGTCAGTGTGTGAATAGGAAGCCTTTATTCAAAGTAAGTCTTAAGAACACTTGGAGAGGGAGCCTTTACTTTTTATCTACATTTCGTCGCTACACCTAAATGAACTGAAATCGTAACGCAGATGCTAAAGTCGTCTTTTATTATTTAAGACGATAACTTTTTCGATATTTGTATAGTAAGCCAGCTTTTGCACAAACTTCGAGAGCTGAAGCCACCCAGCAGTGGAAGAAACCCGCCTGCGAACGATGATGATTATTATTATATTAACCAATTAAATAGAGGTTAAGATTGATTTGTGGTTTCGTATGGGGGAGGCCTATGTCCAGCAGCGGACGTGTGTGGGCTGATATGATATGATGATGATGGTGATGATAGGGTAAGATAAGACATGTAGGTACATAGCATCATTCTAATGATGTTTCCAATGTTGTCCTTTCTAGAAAATATAAACGGATTGCATTTCTCTAAGAAATATAAATAATGATCGCCCTATTTAACTGTGATCCATTTAGGCAAACTATTGATGAATAAGATTCTACATTTCATAGTAAAATTAAAAACACAGCTGACTCACAACAGTTACAATTTAATTTAAAAATAAAGTTAAGTTAAACTTTTCAATTGACGGTTTCAACAGACCCCAGAATAGGGTGGAAAAACTCTGCAACTTTTATTTCCGCGTCGCGAGATCGTGTCGTATGTAAATAGGAGAGGGCCGGTTGTGTGCCTTGGTGCACCCCACAGTCTAACGACACGAGGCAATGATGATTCCTGATGGTACTGTGTATAATAGGTACTCGAACTGTTGAGACGCGACGTGTAGACCTTGCCTGAAGGGAGCCAATGGAATAAATAATAAAAAATATATTGAGCAAAGAGACAGGCGTAATCACAGTAAAGATACAGAAATTACAATTAAAAACAGACTAGTTTGGTAAGCAGGTTCTTATGTAGAGTATTGTGTTCTGCAGTATCAGTCAGTCCGAGACTTTTGCAGCAGACACAATACCACGTCCCTTCAGGTAAGTTTTCATATTAAGTTTGCAGTAGCAGTACCTAATATACCTAATTATATAAAGCGAGCCGTAAGATATAACTTTATAACTGAAAACCAGACTCACGCTTCGCAGTGACCACAGTTTGGTTTCAGCAAACGTATATCTCTTTTTGAGCACCGCTAGCTGAAATAATTACGAAAAATTTAATTAGAGCATTATCAGCGTAAAAATACGTTTTCCTATTCAACCATTATGAAAACCGTGATTTCAGACATTATTTATTATACTTATTCAATTTTTTTCGGAATCATAATCTCTATCATGGCTCTGCCAGCAACTAAGCATCGAAGCAACGAAGAAAATATTTGTCTTACCTACCTACTTCTTATTTCTTTACGTAACAACCTTGTATTTTTCCGTCAGCCGTAGAACAAAACGTGGCGATAGGAATTAATTTGAATAATTGGGGTCCGCGGATATCCATCATTTCCTATCGAGCTGCCCGCTCCACTAACAGTCTGCTTGTTATTCTTTCCGAGGGAAAATATTCTTATTTCTTCACTGTGTGAGTGAGTAGCGACGTTCCTGAACTTACACACAACACGAAACATTGTTGGTTACGTAGAGATGCACTTTAAGGTTCAAATGAAAAACTGAATAACATTAAAATTTCCTTAGTAACTTTCATAGTTAACAGCTTTACGCTGAACTTCTTCTCTTTATTGCAGCGTTTTTTTCTATAATTATAAGTATCTTCGATAAAGTAAAGTATAGAAGAACAAGAGTAAAGTTCAGGTAGAGCAAATGAGCAATCGTAATTAAGTACCTACATCTTATCCGTGTAGATTTCTAAGTTTTTAAATGGTTATGACTTATTAAATACCTAGAAAAATTAATATGGATATAAAAAATAAGTTAATATTATAGTTGAGTCTTATAAGGTATTGCGTATTTACTTCAGAGGTGGCGTCACTAAACTCTACCCGCTCAACAATATTTTTTATTCAGCCGTGATTGCATTTAAACGAAAAGAATAAATGAAGATAGATGGCACACCTGCAGTCTTTCAGGTAGAGACGGGCTGATGGATGCTTCCTCGCCAGCTGTCTACGGCTGCAAGTAGCCAGGCGCAGGCATCTGATGTCAAATGAGTTGAGACTTGAGAGCTCTAAGGATGGTTATCGTCACTGGCCAATAACAAAAATTACTTGGTCTGATAAATAGTTTATTGGGATAGGTAGTTAGAAACTTTCCACACAGAGTTGTTAATTGAAATCCTTCGAAATAACTATGCCAAAGTATAGAGTTTAATAGTTCTGCGCAATGAAGTCCTATTAATAACTTTTTCCTAATATTTAAGTAAACACATTCAGATCCACTAATAAAATTATTTACTGAGGAGCCTTATCGTATAGTTTATGTAAACTAAAACAAAAAAAACCTTAAGTGTTCAGTCTATCTTAAACGAATGTAATATAAGTAATGAAAAGAAAAAAATATAAATTTGCTCCAATTATTTCGCAAGGCACTTCACAAGAATTGCTGCTTTTTTATTTATACGGAAAGATATCATATTAAAGTAATAGTATTTTTTTTTATTATTGGTGATATAATACTAATATTATAAATGGAGGAAAGATTTGTATGTACGTATGTTTGTAACGAATTGGCTCAAATAGTATTGGACCGATTTTAAAAATTCTTTCACCATTTGAATACTACATTATTACTGATTAATATAGGCTATGTCCTGCATTTACTGTACGTTTATGCCTAAATGTATAAAAAAATAAATGTTCACCCGTGCGAAGCCGGGCCGGGCCGCTAGTTGGTCATATTATGTGATTAGTTTCACTTATGAGGAAGGGAGAGAATTGAGCAATTTTTCAGGGAGCCCCCTGAATAAAGATTATTTTCTTTTGATCAAGTAACTAACACTGAAAATGTCATATTTTAAAACTTTGTGTGAGTTGTGGAACTTGAAAAGATTATTCTTTCCATTCCTTAATAAGAATTTATTAGTGAATGGACACAGGTAATTCAGGTTAAGGCAAAACCTCGAAATATTTTGCAGGTTTCAACAAAACCAAATGGCGTAATGCCATAATCTCTAATTTGACGAAATTTAGATTGTCATGGTCTGAGAAAATGTTAATATCAAATTTCCTCACTCTTATAATGATCGAAAGTCATATAGACTTTACCCTACAACATCTGATTCCCGAAATGCATAAATATATAAAAACATTTCCTACTCTATCTGTGGTCACCTTTTGCAAATCCTTGATTCAATACCTGCAAAGTCACCGTGGACGGAAAATCGACGATAATAAACAATGCCTTCCTCATTCACACCAGTATTTGTTTCCTGTTCATTTATCCAGCAGATTTCCGACGCCATCCATCATCGTCACGAAAGATCCACGGAGAAATGCCGAGGCCGTGTGAAGGAAATATGGTAATCGGAGTAACCTGTGTACCTAAGAGGTACCCATCTTTAGAGTGAGATTATAGGGCTGAAAGTACAATGTCATGTATTATTGTTACTTCTCGCTTTTGTATTGTGGGCACTATTCCTTTTTTCTGTTAGTGGCTTCTTAGCAAACTAGAAATCTGAGCCCTCTCAAGACTCAAAAACGATAGACGTCAATATACTAGACGATATTGAACCTTCGCGAAGGTTCGTTGTCGAGTTCTTATAGATCTCAACCTTAACCCAATCTTCTAGACTAGAGTACTGAATTCACTTCTTGTGGGGCATCGTTTGATACTTCCTATTAGTAGGCAAATAATGTTATGTATTAGGGCGGCTCAGGACCGTTATTTGTGGCGTCGTATGGCAGAGGCCTATGTCCAGCAGTGGACGTGTATGGGCTGATATGATGAATGTTATGTAAATGACGAAGTTATTATTGCAAAATACTGCTCTATAAAAAATATGCAACTTTTTGCAATGCTTCACTTTTCTATTTTCTGCCAACTGCGCTAAGTACGAGTATAATGTGATCACTGATCAGGATCTTAACCATGAGATTACAGAAACAAATGACAGAGAGCGGACGCATTTGAAGGCTAGGAAATGAAGTGACAAAAGATGTCCGAGTGTCCAACACATGTAACACAATTGTCTTTTATTTCCTAGAACCAATTCATCAAAGCAATTCAATTTGCCGTATCTTTGTACGAGCGTACAAAATAAAAGTCCCGATTAATTTCCCCCTCGCGCATACATTAGGCACTGTTTGTTTTTGCTACATTAACATTTTTATGACTAAACTGAGAGATTTCACTTACTGCAACATTACAAAGATGCTTCACCAATCCTGGAAAATCTTGAAGCTCTATTACTTTAAGATAAAATTGAAATTGCGATGACTTTTTTATTTTAGGTTATGGAAATATTGTTGGGAAGACGTAGTGTAAGAAATGGTTTAAATGTTGTGTCTGCTGCTGTAATGGCTCGCCGACTTAATGTCTTTGACTTGTTTTGTTGGGTATTAATAATATCTTTGGTCAAGCTTAACATTAGGAAAAACTGCTTTAGAGAAAATTCACTTAATTTTTCAATGAGAATTAAAGTCAACATAATGAGTGCATAGATCAGGATTAATGCAAGTTAAACTTAGATAATAATTGAAGAATAAATAATAAATAAAATAAAAATAATAAAAATCCTTTTATTTCGGACAACATAGATCCATAGAGGGTTAGTAACACAATAAAATACAGTAAATGGTTAGTTAGCATATCGAGAGTCGAGACAAGATCAAGAAATAAAAATAATAATACAAGGCAAAATATAGTATTGGCAACAGTAAGAATCTACGCGGATTCTTCTATCTTAAGATTTTTGTTGAAAGATTTACTTGAGCAGCCTAAAAATGCACTGTTTTTCATGTTCCTTTAGAAATGATTAAAACAAGAACACCCCACATATAATATTGTCTTCG
Organism: Eupithecia insigniata; assembly: GCA_947859395.1. NCBI lineage: Eukaryota > Metazoa > Arthropoda > Insecta > Lepidoptera > Geometridae > Eupithecia > Eupithecia insigniata. Next base: position 698,056 of record OX402000.1, read on the forward strand.
CTTAACCGTAACTCACAAGCTTGCTTGCAAATTACCTTAGGTCGGTCTAATGCCACGTAAATGAAGTTCAGTTGAGGGAACACAATTATGCACAAAGGATTCCACCTGCATAAGCTTCAAAAAGCACCGAGACCACGAAAATGAACTTCCAAAAGCATTTAAGTCCAAAAATCACGTTACAAAGTTGGACCCGCTTTGCTCCAATCTTTGCGCATACATTACGTGGTACCTTCACGGAACTGAAACAAAATCATTATTCAAATCTCCTGAATAATGTTTTCAGGAATCGAGACAGAGTTCTGTTCGTTTTTGAATTTTAATACGGACCTCTAACAAGTTTTCAGTCAAAGGAAATCGGGTAGTGGATCTGTGCTTTGGAGCAAAACAGACTTAATGTATTTTTGATCGACACTTATAATTTTTTGACGATGGAAGTTTCTTTTCATCCTTGAAAACTTTGAACACTGAGAAAGAAAATTTTATTGAAATGGTACTTGACCAAATTTTTTATAACTTTAAACACTATTATATTGTTATATTTTTAGGTTGTTGTAAGCTCCAATAGCTAATTCATTTATAACCTGCCTACCTGTTTGTTATGTTATGAACCTTTGCAAGGATTTCATCATCGCTTGCTATCAAAGGATAATCTAGTTCAGTTGTTACTCAAAAGCTGTCCTTAATTTGCTTTAAATAAGATAAATAAGATGTCCGCTCCACCCCAGCCATCCACCACCGCGGCGTCGTCGTCCGATCAAAGCGAACCCGTCAAAGGCGCCGCAGTGTCCGGTGTAATTAGCACCTCGTCTGAAGCACGTGCCGAACTTCATCCTAAGGTACCCCTACTCCAGTTTACTGGGAGAGGATGAGACAGATTGAAGGAATAAACGATATCGGGTAAAGTCACAATTTTAGTTTTACCCTACTCGCAGTTGCTTTACTTAGAAATTGACCACTTGTCATTATCATTACTTTCTCACGGCACGACTGCTGCATTATCAAAAGAAAGGGTTATTTTACTGTAACCCCACCATAGCACCTAAAATACTCAGCATTTAATTTTTTGAGATGATTTTGATGCAATTTCCGCTACATTTTATAGCATTATATTCACTACCTTCGTCGGATTTTTCAGTTATTTTCGTCTAATTTTATATTGCTACTGAATTCTCATTATCTTTAAACCTTTTCATATTTCTTTTTTTCTGCTGATGGAGGCGCTCTTATTTTCTGTTTGGTAGTTCAACTGAAAATCAGTCATGTTCTAATTCCGATTCGATTTTATATGACAATCGATTTAGTTTATGAAGTTGTCATCGATTTTTTATTTTTGCTCAACATATCGTATTATTTTACAGACCTTACTCAGGCGTCTAGATTACTTTATTTTCGGAATCAGAATATTCAATATACTAAAATAGTATAATTGTTGTTGTTTTATTTGCTACTTGCTCCTGCCAGCGGCATTACACGCGTTTTTCCGTAATAAAAATTAAGACTTACACAATTACTCAATCTGAGTTACTCTGGTAAGTGTACTGAATACTATTTTCAATACGTTTTCATCGAAATATTATCTAGAATAATCTTCGTTACATACTATGTTGGCTTTGTAAAAATCGAAATTTTCGTAAGTCCCCATATTTTCCGAGTCGACAGATTAGCATCTCCATCTATCAGAAGTAACATTGAAATATGTACTTTATTTTGCCGTTCAGTCCTCATTACTCGGCTGTCAAAAATTAGGAACTTCATAGTCGTGCATATACCAAACAGAAAATAAAAGAGTGGACGGGGTATAATAATGATCTTTTCATTTCACAACGCAGATCGTGCGTGATTGGCCATGTCGGTCCGTCTTTTCATTCCATCATTGACATATTTTTTGACAGCTTACAAATAAAACATCAAACTGCACGAACCGTAAATACCTTCAAACTATTATTTTTTACCTCTACCGTATAAATAAAGGAGAGTAGGATCTACTTTGAATCCGCTCGCTGAATTACGCGCCCCTTGCTTCTAAGCGGATTTAAGCAAGGGAAATATCAATGGGCTGAAATAAAAGCAATGACACATGTGCATAAGAAAATAGTTTAACTGCATTTTTACCTGAAATGATGTAGACGTTTCAGTACCTACTTGAAAATGTGGATTCTTACAATGGGACAAGTTTTGTAAGTTCCTAGGGTATTGAAATAGTACTCATGAGAAATGGCCAATAACTGGTGCTAGCAAACAATGAGCAATAACGAGTCAAGATCCCCAGTATTAGGGTAATGATAGCGGTCGCGGTAACGGCCGCGAGGTGGCGCGGTGCGTCGCCCTGAGCTCCGGTCACTCCGTCATTACGGCCCTCCACCTATGAAATATTTATGACGACTCCTATAATAACGTCGACGACGATATCATTATACTTTGTGATGGGGGTGTCGGGTGGGGCGGAATTTCTGAGCGGCATCGCGACGCATGCCTCACTTGCTTCTAAACAAAGTCGCTCGCGAGCGATCCAGATTGCAGCGGATTTGTGCGCAGACGCGGGTGGACCGTATCAACTTGGTAATTAGCTCCATAATCGGACTTGCAGATGAGCTGATTGTCAAGTTGAATGTATAAAAAGGCCTTTTTCAGCGATCGCTTGCATCGGGCGGGCGCGGGCGGCCTATAACGTACCTATTTCGTGCGTCCTACCAACCACCAGAAGTTTGCCTGTTCATAAATAAACGCGAGCGGTATTCAACAGCCCTTGGTGCTGTATGCATAACGAATTTGAAGGAGGCAAACTTGGAGGCTCTTGCTCCGGGATGGAGTATAAAATTCAGTAACAACATGGTGGAGCTTTTCATTCGACGGCCCGCAGCCGGTGGAGACATAGCTCCGTCACCAGCTCGCACTAATTACCGGTAATTAGCCACCAGTTCCTACCACTTCACTAGTACCTACGCCAAACGTACCTGGCCGCTACTAGTGTTGTGGTGAATAGAGGGCGCTAGTGAAAACTTCTGGCTCTTAGTGAAAGTCCTTGTTAGTGATGCAAATGTGTTGTGCAATGAGTGGATAGTGTTGTGCCGCCATCTTGGAGAGCTGTCACCGTAAGTACAAACAGTGGGATGGCTCAGATGCAGACAATGGTTCCGCGGCGGCCGCTTGGCGGCGTGCGTGTCGCATTCGGGCGGAGGCCGTCGAACGGGTTGCTTTGAATATTTTTGCATGATGTGCTAAGATTTGTAGTATCTGGAGGTTATTATTATCCGAATATTGTATTAGATATGGTATATAAGTATAGAGTTTCCTGCATAAATTTGAAGCATTTTGTCGATGGCTGATTTCAGGCCAAGTTTGGACTCTATCTATGGTAACTTTAAGCAAAGGCTATCATTAGAGCTTTTTTCTATCGCTGAGAATGCACAAAAATTCGTTCCGAGTAAGTAAAATAAATATGAAAAGGAAAATATGATCAAAAAATACTCCTAAATCAGATCTGCATTGAGCTCTCAGCAAGCAACGTATGGTGATGACATGTCATTCAGACAACACTCGCCCAACTTCACAGACCAACCAAATTGAGCCTTACGCCACTACAATAGGGTCGTAAAACTATTTTAACCCTTGCCGACGTACCCAAATCGGCTTGGTGGCGCGGCGACGTGGAAAATGACGTGTCAAGCGAGCTGCACCTGTGACGTCATATTAGCACCTTTAGTGCAAACCAGAAAAATACGGAATTTGTGGATGACGCTTTTGTGATTCAAGAGTTTGACGGGTTGCAAATGGATAAATTTGTGTAGGTATTTGTGAGACTAGGGTTTATCTGATCAGCTATTGGAATAATTTCAAAAAAACAGCGTTACAGAATTTTATAAAAGCTGTGCCTCCGCCATCATTCAATGATAATTTTGGTACTTGCTGGGGATTGAATAACAACAAGTTTCGAGAACAGTAACTGCCTTAAGTTTAGGTGTCTATGCTTGCAGTAAGCTTCCAAATTTTTCATCAGACATAATTATCACCTTAAACGTCCACCGTAAAAATAAGGTTTCTTTTACAAGCTTTTAGGTTTTTATCTAGGTCGGTAAGTAGCCTTTGTAGGTTTTGTAACTGAAAACAACAGTTACGGCCGGTAATATTTTTAGGGTTCCGTAGCTCAACAGGCAAAAGAATCCCTTGGAGTGTAACTTCATTGTCATTGTATGTGGATAGGTACACTACAATTCTGTCGGCGGCGAGGTACCTATCAAGCACTCTACTCAGGTCTATCTTTTGGATCTGTGATAAATAAAACAAATTTTTAGTCAGCGTAAGCTACAGCCAGGTTGCATATTTATTTTATTGATATAACCGCTCGAGAATTAAAACATACATGGAACTTCCCGTGTCAAATTTGATGATTACCATATCATATCAGCCCATACACGTCCACTGCTGGACATAGGCCCCATATGACGACGCCACAAATAGCGGTCCTGACCCGCCTCCATCCATCGCCTCCCTGAGACCGCTACGATGTCGTCGGTCCATCGAGTGGATGGTCTCCCATGTAGGGGGGGTTTTTGCCATAACTACCACGCTTGGCAGGCGGATTGGTGATAATTAAAACAAATAATAATGTTATTAGGGCTCTGACCACGTAATGAGAGTTTACTTCCAAATGTCACTAGAAATTAATGTTATTAATCAGTCGTTAGTTTATAATGAAGTCGCTCACGATGTTAAAAATAATTAATGAGAAAAACATATGACACCCATATATTGACGACCTCTGTGGCGCGGTGGGCGAAGGTCCGCCTACGACGCAGGAAGTTGCGGGTTCGATTCCCGCCTCGGGACTAATATTTGTACGATCTGCAGATATTTGTTCAGGGTGTTCTGGTCGTTTTCTATGTATAATAAAAAATATCTATATATGTAATATATTGTATTATGTATATCAGTTATCTAGTACCCATAACACAAGCTCTGCTTAGCTTGGGGCTAGATGGGGATAGATGCTGTGTGAATTGTCCAGTATTATTTATTTATTTATATAGGGTTGATAGGTGGTTGCACAGGTCATAGTGGCAGGTAGAAAAAAATTGGGAATTTGAGAGGGCTACAATAACCAACAGTAGGTAAAAACTATAGCTGCTTAATGATGACATGAGTAATATTTTTTTTTTAAGGAAAGTTCGCTCAGACTATCGATCGGCTCAACGCGTCATTCTAACGAATATCAGGAGTTTAGTAAATATAAATCGGTAAAGGCCGAAGCATAGTTTTATGGCGAGACATACATTTTCCGGCGGATTTCATAAGGACATGCTTTATGGACAACGTTACTTTTGTTAATGTCTTTACCCACTTTCAGGTTACCGTGGGATGAGTTTAGAGCGGGATCAGTTGACTAAAGAGCCTAGATCATGATGTGTGCAAATCTCCTGTAGTAGTCTAGTAGGTGATGATATTAAAATAAAGTCTGTTAAAGGACACAACAAAGCCACCAACGCCGCCAACGACACAGCCGGGGTGGGTTGGGTGGTGCCGTCTTGGTTGGGGTCATGTTGGTGGCCTAACTTCTATTATAGGAGTCATGTCAACCCACCAGAGCCGCTGTGTGTGTCGCAGGCTTCGTAAATGTTGTCAGTGAAATTAGCAACTTTTGACATGCTGCCGAGATTAGTGCGGACGTGCCATCGACATTCTGGCGAAAATCGCATCGCAAGAAATCGACGGGCACTGTTGCCGAAATGATTATTTAAAATAATGTTGCCGACATCAACCCGCCTCCCCGCCTCCCCGCCACGCCGCGCCACCGGGCTGTGTCGGCGAGGTGTTGCCGACCCTGGTGTGCACTAATACACTATAATTTTTTATCAACTAGAGGGGAGGTGATCTTATTTTTAAGTAGTACCTAGTAGTAATGCCTACATTCTGTAATTGCCGATACGTAAGTTCATTGTTGTTATTTCTGATGGTTCTCTCACTAGGCTATGCCTGTATCGAGGGAGCCTATGTGCGACAGTTCAAAGATAATTATTATTCGGATTACGGAGAGTACTGAATATACAAGTGTATGAGAATTAATTGAATCCTAATAATATTATAAACGTCAAAGTTTGTATGTATGGATATTTGTTACTCTTTCACGGAAAAACTACTGAACCGATTAGGCTGAAATGTGGTATGGGTATAGTTTGGGACCTGGAATAAAATATAGGCTATGCCTGGAATAATATATACTATATATATTTTTTATCCCGATTAAACGCGGGCGAAGCCGCGGGCTAGCACTAGTTTAGAATAACAGAATAGGTCAAGAGGTAATAATTAAATAATATAAAATAATTTATAATAAGAACCTGAGTAAACTTACTATACATACATTAATTATAAAAAGAAGTGAAAAATATAATAAGGTTAGATAAAAATATTGAGTATCTAGGACATGGGATACCAATCCACACAGCATCATCATTATGGAATGGCGCCCAAAATGTTCTATAAATTGCCGAACAATCTTAAATTGCTACCGCTGCAACTGTTTAAAAATAAGCTGAAGAGTTTACTGATATCAAAATGTTGTTAAAATATAAATGATTTTATTTCGTTTATTAGATAAGAATATAAAAATTGATTGATTGTTAATAGGTACCAAGTTAATTTTATTCACCTTTCTGTAGGTAATTCTTTTAATAATACATAACTATATGTATTTGATTTGTAATTAATTATAAAACCACTGACCTATATTTGCATGCCCTAGTCCTACATCTATGAGTCAAGTTCGCAAATAAAAGATTATGATTATTATAATTATCATCTAGCCCCAAAGCTAAGCAGAGCTTGTGTTATGGGTTTGGGGCTAGATGACTGATGATTTACAGTGATAAACATTCTACGAACGTGAGAAGAGTTGCTCACTCTGATCTAAAATATAAACATGCCCCTATTATCGCCCATCGCAAGGAAGCATCTCAAAGTTCGCGGGTTCGAAGCTCACAGGCACCTATTTCATATCTCAAGTAGCTAGCAAGTCGTGTCCGACTACCGTTCACATGGTATTTGCACCGGTAGCCGGTAATGCGTGGTCCTAGATAATGTTTGGTAGATAATGGGTGGTTGATAATGGTAGGTGGTGGATAATGGGTGGTTCCGGCGCGCCCGCGGCGTCTGCCCGTGCGCACGTCTCGCGCTAATCCCACGGTTATTTACGTAAAGGATGATCAAGTTTATTCAATCCTTATGAAATAACCAAATGAAAATGCTTATGGCCAAATAACATCCATAATATCTTTAGTAGATGGGTAGAAATCCGCTGTTCATTTACAACTCAAAAGGCCCACCCCTTTCGAATATCATATCCCGCCGGGACAGGTCTAAAGAGAATGTTAATACAAATTACTATAAATATCAATCATTGCTTAAAATTCACTAAGTTAACTTTCATCTCTCGTACAGGTCTCACTCATCACGGTTTAATAGCGCTCGGCAAAAGTGGAGGGGGGTTCTGCGCAGATGTAATACGGCCAGGATGACTCATAAATTGCATACAATAGCGAGCCCGCGCGGGCCGTACGCGAATGAACTCACGGGTTCTCTTCAGCTAGATAGATTCATCTATCGCCCGTGTTAATAAACATCGTCGTATTCAAAATGGAGCACAGCATAGTTACCCTGCTATCCCGAAATGAGCACACGCTATATGCAGCCGAAGCCGCGCTCGTGCAGATCGGCTGCGCCTGCGCCGACTGTTTGCACAGCCCACAGAATAGATAGCAGTAGCACGTATTCTTCGGCGCGATTATCGACCGATCGGTAGATCACGACGCGCATCGTAGACAAAAATACTTATTGTATGTAAAGTAAGGAATAAATATGGCAATAATGTACCTACTAGCGACACTCGGGACAAAGGGAGGTTTTTTTATGGGATTTGGTTGGGTAAATGCGAGGAGATATTATTTTTATCTTTAGATTTATTGAAACTTTTGTAAAAACTGGTTTAAAAGACGCGAGTTACATGCAGTATGAATAGAAATCCATTATTTCGTTTAATTTGTTTCTATTTTCGCACTAGGTATATCTTGAGATGTGTGATGTGTGTTTGTTGGAAATTCCACTAAGTATTGAATTATGAACATCGTGACTGTGTCCTAATTAAACTTTTAATTACTTGCGTACCTATAAGGTTGATCATGTCCTTTATTATGTAAACAGAGAAAATATTTAGAATCATTTATATATTATTATTAAATAAATAATACTTAATTCGTCCCTTTTTTCTGTGCTCTCGCTCGAGTTTACCTTTAAATGTGTCTTTTGAGATTTTTAAAGCCACATTTTCTCCAATCTGTACACAACATCATAAATCTAGTGAGACGGGTCGTTACAGTAACCTCTACGGGCTCAGTTAGGGAAACAGCATTTTTATTTAAATCAGCCACTTAGCTAATAAAATATGTGGTTCAGAAACAAAGAAACGGGAAATGGGTGGACCGGGTCCTTTTCGGTCCTTTTACCCCAAGTTTTCAGTTTCCGCAGTTTTGTGGAATAGACTAAGTAGACAATAAAAAGGTTGGTCTCTTTTGTCAGCGCTGCATACGCTTAGCAGATTTATGAGTACCTAGATAATATGTGTTATACCTATAGTTATCTACTTACACCAACAATGCGAACCAAAACTTAGAATAATTAGCTAAGAAAATAAAAAATGTACCCACCTAAATACCTTATCTCATTTAAGTTCCGATTTCACCTTTAGTTGATTGGGCTGCAGTTTGGTATGGGTATAGTTTGGACCTGGAATAACATATAGGCAATTTTTGATCCCGTTAAAACGCGGACAAAGGCGCGAGCAGCGGCTAGTCTACAATATTTTTCATTTTGATAACTTAAAACGTATTTTTGAATTTTAAAGGCAAAATAGATGGATACAGGTGTACTTTATATACCTACGTACCTAATGATTTACCTAACATCAGACGGCTGACATATTTTACATATTAATATTGTTATTATATTTAATTGCAATAACTATCCCTAATTAATAAGTTAAGTTTACGAGTTTGTTTCTTTTTAGTAACACATACGTATGTATATACATATGTAGCTCATCTGATACTAGTGTTCTGTTTCGGAAACATTTTGTACAATTAGATAAGTAAAATCTTTACATTTTACCTCGTCCCTGATCTTTACTACAAGAAAGCTACCTATATCTAAAGGTTTAGGTAAAGTTCTTACAGTAATGAGTTCTTAAAAACTTGCTTGTGTTGTGTGTGTAGCAATTTTTTAAGTTTTTATGACTTTTAAGTTAATAAACATTGAATCAGTCCGTCATACCGTTGTTCCCGTCTGAATGTATTCAATCCCGGCCAGACGGAAAAATTTTATTCACTAAATATGCGCCCCATTAGCATTTGTTTTGTCCAAGTTTTGTTCTCCGCGGTTCCCATTAATTTGTTTAGAGTTTTTTTGCTTCTTTAAACGAATAATTTGCTAAATTCAGTTAGGACTGACAACACTTTTACTGTTCTTTTAAAACATTAAGGGAAACCCATTAGCTACAAATTGGCTTTCTGGTTTTAGAAACATTTTTATTTTGGTAGGTACAGGATATTTTATTTGAGACTATATTTTTTTACTAGTTATAGTTTTGTTGATAGCTGTTGGTATAGTTTGTGATAGTTTTTTTTTTCTAGTGTGAATTAAGCTTCGTAGTAACTAGCCATCGTAAGTAGTAGGAACGTTATAAGGGCACCTATGTTAATTAATGATCTACACACAGAAATCTAAATAATATGGTATCCACACGACAAAATTATTCCAAATAAAAAAAATCCGGCAGTCTAGTGCGAGTCAATCTTGCACATGAAGGGTTCCGTCTAGTTCCGAGCCATCGCACATGCACAGCACACATTTCGTTTAATGTAATTTCTTTATTTATTTATAATTTTATTATATGTTTTCGTAAACTTATCATATTTATACTTGTCCGATACTAGAATCATTATGTATTATTAATGGTGTACCATACCAACAGTATACATATTATACTTTTATATAAAATAAATGTTAACAAGGAACAGGTTCTTATAATATACTTATAAATGACGGAGACAACATTCAATATACTTAGTTATTTACTAATAATTTGAGATCAGATTTACTTAAAATTGTATAATTTTAATTTTAGGGAGTCAAACACAAAATAATATAAAAAAAAGCAAGGCGATAGCAGACTAGCATATGGCAGTTATTCCTATTATAGAATCTTAATAATCTATAGAATATTTTTTTATTGGCATATGCCTTTATTAACAAATAAAACAATCAAATATTAGAAACAAATTAGAACTAGTATTTATAGTACAATGGAAACGATTGAGCTTCATATAATAATAATATAGTCATTACATGTAGGTAGACCTAATGATTAACCTACCTGTTACCCAGTGTAACAATATGGTTCAAAAATGAAATACTGAACTACTGAAATTAAACTGTGTACTTCTACGAAATTGAGCAAATACCGTGCTTATGTTAATTAATTTTTTACGTGTTTACATGTTCAATAACAACAAATTTATAAATAACTACAGTAACACTCACTCTGTGAATATTTCATGAATCTAAGTATCTATCATAAATAAAAAATCAACATAATATACGATCAAGCGAACATATCCAAAAACGTTCACGTTTTTCGTAAGGCATTATTGTTATTTGTTGTTATTGTGGACACAATTACTAAACAGAATTACTAATTGCAACACTATTATCTATGGCAAATTTCAACTGTCTACGTATAACGTTTCATGAGAGCCTGCTGGCAGACAGACGACGGACAAACAGACAGATAGACAGACAGATAGCGGAGCCTTAGTAATGGGATCCCGTTGACTCGACACCTTTTATGTACGGGAATCTAAATATCGATACATGTATGTACATATGTACAACGAAACTACCGACAACCAACATCTATTATGAAATATATTATAATATATATTATAATATACAAAATATATTATACATAATACAAAATATATTATAAATAAATTTTGAGGGTATTTTTCGATTTGATTTACCTACCTACCCGAACTTTCCAATTGTAATTTAGGACGCTTAACCTAATGTTCAAGGCTAAAGTCAAGTCTGTATAGTTTCCATTACACACACGTTCAGAAAAAATAGTAGTCAACTGTGTTTCGTGTATAGGTACCGAATTTGAAATGAACCGACATAATCTTGTAACACTCGATGTCGTACTCGATTGTAGAATTTAAATATTTTTGGAATTTTTATGAAAACATATTCGAACTGATATCATTAAGAGAAAAAACAAGATAACAGCAACTACTAAAAATTAATAGGTGGGCAGCGCAAAGGTGCAAATCAAAGTTCATAACAAAATTTGTTTTGACTTGCGATTTCCTAGGCAGAGTAGAGTACCTACCTACCGTAAAATAATTTACTTTAATATTTTTTCTACCTCCTATATTTACTAGAAATGTACTTAAAGGTTTTATTATACCGAGTTACTAGTAAGTTAGCTTATAAGTTAGTAACTGTAATTATGTAGTACCACTCAAGTGAAGTACAAATAAGACATAAAATGTATCTTGTACAAACAACAAAGCAACTAGGAGAGCATAGTTTATCCCGAGATGGCTATCTCCTATTCCATCTATTGTATCAGTTTTTGCTGGAGATATCTAGGGACCATAAACACACTTAACTTAATTAATCTGGCATTAAGTACTTATAATTAAAAAACCTGTCTACAAACACCGTGCAGACAAACATTATGTTAATACAACCCAACATAATGAAAGCACTATTTTCACAACTCCGCAGTTCTAAATTACTTCACAGGTACCTACATAAGTATACAAGTACATAGATAAAATGGCTGCTGTCATCAAACTTTGTAGGATTAGAGAGAAAATATAGCGTGGTGGGCACGCCTTCCTGACTGGGCGTGGTGGGTTCTCGTCCCGCCTACTTTTTCCTCCAGCTTACGTAACTTCGGATCCTGTGGGTGGAGGGAGGACATTTGTCTTTGGCTCCTGGGATTATTAAATTTACCAAGCCCGTAGAATGGCGCAGTACATACACAGACCAATACATATCCTAACAGTTGGTAAATACGAGAAAGATATAATGGCTATGTGGTTGGTTTCGGTAGACGGTTCTTTGGGGAAGATTAAAATTATGCATTTGTAAAACGCTATTGGAAAGTATTTGTTATGATCGTTCTATTTGAAACGAGTGGACTGCTAGTAGGTAGATAATAGAACATTCTAGAAGATTCTTTATGCGCTCGGCAAAGGCACTTTTTGCAACGATAAATAAAGAACTAAAATACAACTTATCATTGTGATTTCTAGATACTCTAAAATACCCACGTCATCGTATGCAATTTTCGGTATAAAAATTAGCCGATTTCCTTTCCTGGGATTCCTATTTCATAAATCCGCAGAAAGACAAGAGTTTTCTGTTTTAATTTCGCATTTATAAATATTAGCGATTAAAAATCTATAATTTGTTAGTGATTAAAGTGGTACAGTGGTATTAGTAGTTTACGATTTTGGAAATTAATTAAGAACTGAACTGAAACTGAACTATTGTGCTTTTGATTAAGTTATTAGAGTGAGGTTTAGTTATACAATAAGTATAATTTTGTTTATGTGTCTGTGTATTTTCTTTCGTGTTTCTATGGGTGATGTTATCGGTAAGCGATAAAGCCCACAAATAAATAAAAAAAAAGATTTTTGTATAGAGGCCTGACATCGCTTTTTTTTTCAAAATCGCGGCGTACTCTGATTTTCTCCTCTACCCAACTATTTTTTGGATAGAGGACACTTATATGAAATAAAAATATTGTATAGTAAAAAGAAAAGTCTTAAAGCGTAAGGTTTCAAACGCAATTCACTGATGAAAATTATTATTGCTATAAAGATAAAACAATGTTATTTTCTCAGAAACTTGATGCTTTCGGACATTATGAGGATTTTTTTTATTTATATAAGTGTCCTGTATCCTTATAACTTTCATTGTGCTCCATGATTTTGAAAACAATAATATTGTCTACTAACCGATTATCTTGAATGAACATAACACCTAGGTACCAAAGCCCACCATTTGTTAACTTTTCAACAACTGGTGAATACTTCTCATTGCACCCAGTTCATAAGCTGACCTTCAGTTCCTCGAGAATTTCCTAAAGCTGTGCCTGCATTTACAATGCTATATGTAATTATAATTACCGAGTAGGTCCGAGAACATTATCGTGTCCGAGGCTATAAAAGCTCTGGCTGCGCGCACGCACCTTACACTCGGGCACCGGCGGGATGTAAGTGCATACGCATATAGCTATTTTACATAATTTTCTCATAAAAATTGTGTTAATTAATTTTTGTAAAGAAGTGTAATTTCTCATGCAATTTAAAACATTTTTTGGTATCGGTTAAGCGTTTTTATTGTATTTTAACAGATTTTCATGAAAATACTTCCAGATTTTACGTGTTCTAGATTCAACCGCGTGGTTTTGAATATAGAATTTTTTCATCGATTTTAAAATAGTGAATGCATAGATTACCAAATCTTCTGACAAATTCAATTGTTTCAGTTTTAGTAATTTGTGTATTTTTTATCAATATTATTTGCTAACACGTGGTATTCGAATAATCTTAGCATCTAAGTTGTTGAGTGTCATGTGTTTGTAACTCGTTGTCTCCTTACAGCAAGCCAGAGTCTTCGCCACTGCTGTCACCTACATCACGACTATGGTAAGTCTAATCCTTCTGTATCTTTGCCATCCTTGTAGATTTTCAGTAGATTTTTGGCCCACGTGTGCAGATTTTAGTGTTATGTATTGCTGTGCAAGTATTTTGTAGATTATTTTAGGAAAACAGGTTATTTTATAAATAATGTTTCTAAAGCTCATTGCCGTAGCCCGGTGAATGTTCTGAGGAGATTTCTATTTAAGTATTTCTACTCTAATCTCGCGGCTTCGCGTGCTATTAAGAACACACACACAGTCTTATAGAAAGTGGCCGTATTATGCTTTTACCGGTCTAGAACTTTAATTGTACAAAGTTTAAGCCCATCTTCGTCGTCGGGCTAGCAATACGAAGTAACGAATACCCACCACATTTGCCTATAAATAGTAATTCTGATGTAATAATGGTGAATTTTCTAACGTAAAATCTTCCTCTAGATGAAGCTGAAAGCAGTTTGTGCCCAGTGTCGCGGCCGCCGACGTCTGGTTGGGACGCCGCCCGGCCGCCCGCTGGCCGCGCCGCCGCCGCTGCCGCGCCTCCCTCCGAGACGCGCTCAGCGGCAGGCGACCACCATATTGCATGCTTGTAAGTACAGTTTTATAAACGTAGATAGAAGGTTCTCAAGAAGGGTACGGCAGCCGCAGCCGTAGCAGGACGCCGCCGCTGACCACGCCACTCCACCGCCGCTACCGTTCCGCCGCCGCCGCCGTGCTCAGCAGCAGGCGACCACCATTTTATGCATGTGATGTGAGTACAGTTATATAGACGAAGCCTGAAGATTCTCGTGAGGATGACGGTAGCCGCCGGCTTAACAGGTTGCCGCCGTTGATCGCGCCTCCGTCGCTGCAACTTCACCGTTGTGCTCAGTGGCAGATGACTACCATTGTATGCAAGTACAATTACATAAATGCTGCCGGTAGGTTCTCGTGTGGCTTGCGGCAGCCGTCGACGACGAAGGAAACTGCTTGAGAGTAGCGCCGACCACCATTTCATATACTTTGCTTTATGAGTAGGTACATCACCATCTCGCTCGAAAGATGTAAACTAAGTATTAGACATGGTCTCCGTCCTAGATCGCCACAACGGTCGGTGCACGGTCCACAGCCAGCGGTTTCACCAGGTTGTCGGCTCAGCACGTGGGGTATTAAGAATATTTTAAGTACCTAATAATCAGTTTTCACCCTTGACGAACCTTATAACAGCTAGAACGCGGCGCGGGGCCGTACATGTTATCTTCGCTATAGTTATTGAGAAGTAATCTAGCCATTTTGATGTTTAGATGGTAGTTTGTCCAGAATTCTGTTCGCTTGTTTAGATAAATGTTTAATCTCCGCGTTTATTGTTGTATGTTGTCGACCAGAAGCAGTTTCTATAAACAATTTTTGTTTGTTTCAGAAGTCTAATCAATCACTAGTATACACTTGCGGTGAGATGCCCACTGTTTACATCAAGAGGACACACTATATACAGCTTAATCTCATTTCGTTCATCTATACATGACACTTTTCCGTTACTTTGTTTATTTTTAAGCATTTTTCTTTGTTATGTGGGAAAAAATCTTGAATGGTCAATAAGTTACAATAGTTTATGTTACTATAAGTTTTTTGTTTTTGTTGTCAGCATTGTTACCGAGCGAAACCATTTTTATGTACTTTAGTTTTAATTTTGTATTTTTTCACAGTATCCAAGTCTTTATTTTGTTAGTTTTTAGATGAGAATGATCATACATGGGAGGAGTGGTCCCACATTACCTACTTTATAAACATTAAAACAATATTTTTAACTTGTTTTTTCAATACATGTTTCTTTATGGATAAAAAGCTTTTATTTCTTACTATACGTTCATCCTAAAACTCATAAAGATATTTCTATAAAAAAATATTCGGTAGTCTCTGCTGATGTAGAAATGGGAACATGCAGAAATGGGAATCTGTAGATACGGAAATGGTAGCTCAGGTAGCTCAACTGATTCATATCAGTAAAAAACTAGTTTCTGCCCGCGGCTTCGCACGCGTTGTTTCTATGGTTGTTTCCATCCCATGGGAACTGATTTAGGTATGGGATAAAAAGTAGTAAATAGTAAAGTTTAGAGGTACAACTTTGCGTAGTTTCAGCTTGATCTGTTCAGTAGTTTAAGCGTGAAAAAGCAGTAAACATCCATCCATCCAAACTTTTCGCATTTATATATAATAATTGATAAATAATTTATTTAAGTATAAAAACTTGTGTTAGAGGATCTTATGCAAAATTTTATCTTGATCCTTTCAGTAGTTTTGTCGTAAAAAAGAAAGAAGTCTGATTTTTTATTATTTTATATTTTATATAACGCTATAATAAATTGAATCTGAGTAAGTATATAGTAGGTAGGTAGTAAGTATATAATAGGTAGGTAGTAAGTACCTATATAGTAGGTAGGTAGTAAGTATATAGTAGGTAGTTTACTGTGTAGACTGAGTAATCCGGTTAAAATGGTTTACTTTAGCGCTAAGATAGAATAACGTTAAATAACTTTTGGATAAGTTAGCTTTCCTTCCTAAAAGTCTGGTATTTTTTGTAAACAGAGCTGTAATATCGTCGCTAAGTGGGACCCTTGATCCGTCGACTACATTATAGGGCTGCATCTCATTACCACTCCCCGGAGATGTCGCTTCCTACAAATACAATCAAAACTATGAGAAATACAGGAGAATAATCTGTTAAAGATTTGCGTGTTTGTGGACGTAGATTTAGCTCATTAAATGTTTGTGTTTCTTAGCAAGACGTAGGGGTTCGTAGCAATATTCGTAGCATAACCTTATTATCTTGAAGTTTGTAGTTTATAGTAAAGGTAGGTACCGAATGATTTCATAACTTCACTAGATCTAGCGAACAAGGACAAGAATTAAAAAAATACGTATTATCTTAGAGACCTTAAGCTTTTTCTTGGGTGTTTCTTGGAAAAAAGTCTAAGTACTTTATTGTTATGATTTTAGATCACAGCGTATCTTTTAGTTTCATTATCTTAATTCAAACAAACGCAAATTCGTTTCTTTTTGTTTTTTAACGCGAATTCCTTGGCCTACCTACTTATTTTTTGTAAATTATCTCCTTGTACTTATGTCTAGATGATGGATTGACCGACTTGCTTACTTTGGTACTGCGAGATCTAAGAAATTAATCTCAAAAACTCGTTTTTACGACTACTTCCAACCAACGTATAGTCTCAACTCGCCTGTCTGTTTTCCGCCGTTCCGTTCCCGTGCGCCTCTGACATCAGAATATTCTAATGTAAGATGATCATCTGTTACTTCGCGGCCATCTTGCGCAACCCAAGAAATACCTACTTGCAAAAAAAACTTTAATTTGATTGATTTGATTATGTATTTGTGTCTACTTTATTAGATTATCTATATAAATTTAAGTTTAAGATATTTAAGTTGTACAAGTGAAAACTATTAGGCTTTAGTTAAGCTAATATTTCTACTTATTTAAGTTTAATAAGCTGTTTGTTTTCCAACTAAATAAATAAATTATACTATAAAAAAAACTAAAGGTTACGTTAAGGGTAAACCTTAGAAGTTTGGGAAGTTTTTGGGAAAAATATTTTATGCGGAAAGATACAATTTAATTTTACTACTGGTTCCAACACTGAAAGCAAATTTTGATGATGAGTTTCTATTGATAGTCGTAGTAGTAGGTAGTAAGCTTATGTATTGTAATAGGTAAGTCCTAATGTGAAAAGTTACATAGGTACGTATTATCGCTTCTTTCTAGGTATCTAGCTCAAAGGGTAGGTTTAGCTAGATACCTAGATAGGAGTTTTCTCCTTGTATAGCATTTGGCTGATATGATTTCAAAGAACTACGTTAAGAATGTAAGTAGCAATCGGATTTCTTCGGTTGATCTAAATTATCATATCTTTACCAGGAAAGGTT
Organism: Eupithecia insigniata; assembly: GCA_947859395.1. Lineage (NCBI taxonomy): Eukaryota > Metazoa > Arthropoda > Insecta > Lepidoptera > Geometridae > Eupithecia > Eupithecia insigniata. The sequence continues at coordinate 715,733 of OX402000.1, forward strand.
AAAGGTTTTTTCAATTGCATGGGAACTGATTTATGAGATAAAAGTATGTGTTTTGCCAGGTCCCCTATATAAATAAATAAAATAAATAAATAAAATAATATTTATTTCTGTAACCAGTATACAATAAGTTATTCCATAGTTGAGACCCTCATTTAAGTATAAAAACTTGTGTTTAGAGGATCTTATGCAAAATTTTATCTTGATCCTTTCAGTAGTTTTGTCGTAAAAAAGAAAGAAGTCTGATTTTTTATTATTTTATATTTTATGTAACGCTATCCCTGAGTGACATGGGCAGAGGGCATAGATTACCACCAAGATACCCTTGGGGGTAATCTGACGGCAGCGGGCTACGTTTGACGGGTGCCCACCCCGCTATTGGCTAGTGAGATACCAAACAATTTCAAAAACATTATAACTACCTATTTACCCTGGGTTAATCTCATCAAGAGCTTTCCTATTTCCTATACAAAGACAAATATTCATATTATATATAATTTTATCACGAATTTCTCTAATCTAACCTAAAACACTTCACCGTGAAATAAATGAATCCTCGATCCAATTCCATTACACAGTGATTTACATAGAGAGAGACAGGACAGGTACAAATGCGAACACAGGCGCTTCATAAATTGAAATGAGATGAATTAAAATATAAATCAAAAGAGACGCGGTGCGACGAAATTGGAAAAATGTACCGCCACGTGTACTGTACACCTACCTACCTACTTGAGGAGGAGGACGCGAGCGCGACGCTGCTGCTTGGGGGAAAATTGTTGGTTTAGAAAGTCATTAAAAGTTGTTTTTTAAGTCGCAAGAAGTAGGTTCATTAGTATGATGTGAATATTTTGAAACTATATTTCCTTAGGTATATCGGGTTCACAAAAATATTTCCTAATTTTACTTTGTTATTTTAATTTTGAGACGTGTCGAAAGGATATAAATCATTTTGATATTCACTTACCTATAATGCACTGATGCTATCAGGATATTTCATGATTTCGTTTGGTATCAATTTATTTTCTAATCAATTTAGTTTTTTGCGTTGATGGAACTATTTTTAATTCATTATTTGATAATAAAGATTTAGGATTTCATAATGATAACAGAATTTTAATTGAATCACATGATTATGAAGTTGAGATGACAATGATCTTATAATCTAACTAGTTTCTGTCCACGGCTTCGCTCGCGTTGTTTCTATAAAAATATTCAAAGGATATTCCTAATGAGAAATGATTTACGGTATAAAATAATCTACCTAATATAATTTTAACCCGATTTGTTCACTTGTTTTGGCATGAAGAAGTAAAAAACATTTACTCCATCCAAAGTTTCACATTTATAATAATATTGAGATCATACCTACTGTCCCGATACATCATATGACATATGTATATCCACACAACAATATAATAAGACTTCCCTTAGACACATACAAAGCCCAAGGTAATCGCAATATTCTGTCGCTTATTATTCTCCGCCGCGCGGTACAGACAGTCAGCCACTCATTTAAATAAACACGATGAAATTGAAAGAATTACGTGGGGGGCATTATTGCTTTTACAGAATTACCTGAGATATTGTGGAGATGATTTACTGGTAGGTAGGTTCGTTTAATATGTATGGAAGTAGGGTTTTGGGAATTAGGGGTTTGTTTCATGAAATGGCTGATATACATATTTTGTTAGTGAAAATAAATAGGTATGTTACCTAACTGAATTATAATCACGTTTGATTAATATTTTTTTTTATATCTGCTGCATGTTTCTAGTCAGCTATGCGAGTAGGTAGTACCTTGTCTCGTTGTCTCTATCTATCTTAATATATGTATGTATGTATATAAAATCTTGTGTCACTAACAAAACTTTTTCTCACTTTTCCGAAACGACTAGATTGATTTAAATGTTTTTTTTTTGCGATATTTGGTAGGTGGTCCTCTATTTTTTATACCCCTAATTGATAAGGGTCATCAGGGCCCACCCTAAACTTTAATTTTTTATTTCTAGGACATTTTTTATGATTTGGCATCAAAAAATTCATATCACCCTCAATTTTTACCTTTCTAACACCAACCCCCATTTTTTATTTTGTGTAGGTAAAGGTTGTTTTGCCATCGACCACGGAGGATGGCAAAACAACGTTTGCCGTGTCAGCTAGTTTTCAAAACAAAGTCGTGTTAGTTACACCACTTATAATATAAGTTATTTATAACTCAAGAACGGCTGGACCAATTTCAATGATCTTTGATTTGTTGGATTTGTCTCCGTACTGAAAAGGAGAATAATTAAAAAAATTTGGTACAGCGCAAAAAAAATCCACGGGGACGAAGGTGCGGGTACAGCTGTGTTAATAAAATCATTTAATTTCTCCATACAGTTTTGTAGTGTTCTTACAGGAGTAGGTAACTAACCTATGCGAATGTCAAAGTTTTTACGAAATTGAAGACTAATTAATATCAAGAACTTCATTAAAATAAATTTCAGGTTATATGTTTATAGTAGGCTATACCTACTAATTCACTCGATGGACCGAGGACATCGTAGCGGTCGCAGGGAGTCGATGGATGGAGGCGGCTCAGGACCGCTATTTGTGGCGTCGTCGTACGGGGGAGGCCTATGTCCAGCAGTGGACGTGTATGGGCTGATGATGATACCTACTAATTGGTTTCGGGTGTTGTAATTGTAGATATGGTCTATAGGACGGAGTTTTAGCTAACTGAAAATATAATAGTAATGTGTCAAAAGTAAAAAACAATTCTTAAGGCTGCGTCCCCAGTAGGCAAACTGTTAGCCGCCGACTGAGTTAGCGGCGTATCGGTTTAGTACGCCCTTCCATATATTTCAAATGGAGTGTTCACAGTTTGCTAGTTTTGCGCTCACTGTACGCAGTTTGCAGCGTTACGCGCGCCGACTATCTTAGTGAGCGGCCGACTCCCACCAAAACCGGTTCCAGTCGGCGGCGGCGATTGGTTGTTCGCCGGGCGTAGTGACTCAGTTTGCCGCAAACTGATTATTCGGATAGTTGGAAAAAAGCTATCATCGTGTTAGGACGTGTTTTTTTGCATCGCACCTAACTAATCTCAACGCACACACACATCACTGAAAATCCAAGATGTCCTTTGATACGGAAAGGTTCATTAGTGAAATACAGAATAGACCATGCATATGGAACATGTCGAGTGAAGAATACAGCAACAGAGTATTAAAGCAGAGCAATTGGAATGAAGTCGCTGCATCTGGCAATATTAGCGCCGAGACGTCTAGCGACAGTAGCGCTATTTTAGATGAAAATGATTCTACTGACTCGGTAGTTAATGTCAGTAGACCAAAAAAGAAGACTGTGTTTCAAGAAGCACTAATTAACTCAATAGAAAAAAAAAGAGAAAACGATCCAGATATGAACTTTCTACTAAATATTTTACCGGAAATGAAGACAATGTCCCCAACACAGAATTTTGAATTTCGGTTCGAAGTGATGAAAATTATTAAAAATATAAAATATAGTGTACATAATGCCTACCAGTACCCACATCAGTATGGCTATGCGAGTGGAAGCAGCAGTACACCAAATGTGCAAAACTACCCTCGAAACAGTCCATCACATAGCTCTACAGGTTCTTCAGCGGAAGTAGAAGACATAGAAGCAATAATGCGAGGCGATTCAAACCACATTGAAGATGAGGAATGACTGGTTACCAACTTAATGTTACCATATTTGTTCCTAATTCAATTTAATAATACAGTAATTTTGAAAAGTGATTGTTAAATTAAAAACTATAAATGCGAAAGTGACTTTGTATTAAAATAAAAATAACATATTTTTTTAAAATCCTAAAGCGTTAATTATTTACTTACCTCAAAGTTATAGTAAGACATAATGTATCTCTTGTGATATTATTTTTAGCTATGTACTGGGTTATAGATTTCAACAATTCATCAAATGTATGAGAAGTCATATTGAAATAGTCGTAAAATTTTTCTGGATGTTTCCTTAGTTCTGGGTAAAGAGTGTGAAATTGTCCAATGCTCAACCTTTTCTTGTATAATGGGTGAACCCAGTGCTTCCTTTTATCCTCTTTCAGCGCTTCTAAGATACCAATTACTTCAAAAATATCCATCGTGACCAACACAACCACTCCCTTCGTACAACAAAAGTAAAGTGATAATTCAGTCGGTCGGCTAAATAAGCGGCTAACTCTTAACAGTTTGCTTGCGATGCACGAAAATTGATTTGAGTCTGCAGCTAACTCAAATTTCAGTTCGCTGCAAATTTGCGGCTCACTCAGTCAGCCGCTAACAGTTTGCCTACTGGGGACGCAGCCTAATTTAGAACAAAGTCAGTGAAATACCAAATGAGTAGTTGTTACTATGATTTAGTTACAGTTAGGAAGCTGGTCTCCTACCTAACTCAAGTCCTTTGTCTCAGAAAGCTTTCAGACTATTATCAACATCATTCTCAGTTCCATTCCATCCAATTCAGGTTCCCTTTTATTACCTTCACCAAATTACTCGAAAGCATCCTATCTACACTCAAATATATCTGGTCCATCCATTACGAAGCTCCTCAGCCAAAGTGCTCTCAGCAAAGTATACTTGACACAATTCTCTGGCCCCGCCCAGCCGCCCGCCCACACCACGCCCCGCCCAGCCATCTTGCCTCAAGATTTCCTTTTTATCTCGGAGATATATTTTCGTGGTCTGAAACTGAAATTCTGAAAGTACTGGCTTTGCTTTTGTAATGTATTTTATTTTAGAAAGAATTTTAGTTTTGTGGAAAAGGAGGTTGCAGTTTGCAGTTAATGTTGGAAATAAAGTAAAGAATTAAGAGGAACTTTAACTCCTTCCAAATAAATAGAAAAAACAGAACCCTACTCTAATTTTGCGATGCCAGCATAATACTTAAGAAGGCTACGAATTTTTTGATATTTTTTCGTACTTTCCGATTCATTTTCAATAAACGATTGATATCAGACAGGTTTCTATCATGCATAAAAAATTGCTTGATAATGACTCGATTTGGTGGTCAAAATTAGTTTCGCTCTCATTTAAAGATCAATATGTTTTTTGGAAAACTAAACCGCTACAAACATAGCTATTTTTCGTCCGATTACGTATGGAAAATTTCAATAAGATCGGGGACATAGTTTCCAAATGAAGCGTAAAGTTACGCGTTAACGTTTATATGGGGGCTAAGGCTATCCGTTCCGTTCTTAACACCTAGTTACCATTCTAACGTCCCTACCTATATGACTCAATCAGAAGGCAAATGTAATTTTTTGTTCTCCACAAAATCCATAGAGGTAGTGAAAAAATAAAAGGTCCTACGAAACTTAAAAGTTTCTCCACATTTAAGAGATCAATAATTTAGTCACTAAAACGTTAAATCCGTCAATTATACTCATACAAATTATTCGCCGTTTAAGCACAAGACACACTTGGTTACGTTTATTTACATTCAAAAATATCTATAAGAGAAAATAAATAATTAAATGAACACAAAATAAAGAAACGAATACCTGAGTATTATCTGCTGTCAATGGACATCGTGAAAATCAAGATAAACAGGGTGGCTTTTTGAGAAGGGCGTGAATGGCTAAATACAAAATCATGACAGTTAAAGAAAAATCTTGAAAGGAGTCATGATCTCGATTTAAGAAAAAACTAAAACTGGATAAAAAAATACCTACAGATATTTTTTTTTCTTCTACTTTTTAGGAAATCAAACCGACCTATTTTACAAAAAATACAATAATAAACCCTGTATTTTTACACCAATGGATGGATTCGGTTGCTGATAAGGATCAATCTTTGCACAGAAATGCATTATCGAAAATTAAAGTAAAAGGTTAGCTTGAATACTTTTTACCCCCTTTATGCATTTAAGTGAAAATTTTAAATAATTTTATCCAAAATATTTAAAATTTTCATTTTTTTTGTATTTATTCAAAATATTACATCTATTTATTACATCATCATCATATCAGCCCATACACGTCCACAGCTGGACATAGGCCTCCCCCATACGACGCCACACATAATAGCGGTCCTGAGCCGCCTTCATCCATCTACTCCCTGCGACCGCTACGAAGTCGTCGGTTCATCGAGTGGATGGTCTCCTAACACTCTGTTTCGCATTGCATCGTGGCCGCCACTTGAGAATCTTTACTCCCCAGCAGTTATCAGTTCTATTTCTCATTTCCATGATCACAGGCCATATAGTGACCCGGTCCTTTGGGAGGCATGTGTGGGGCCGAAGCCAACAGCACAGAGGCCCTTTATAAGAATTATTGTAAAGGCGACAGCTACACATAACGGGTATCATCCTTGGTTGCACAATATGATACACCCGAAGATGATATCCGCCAGGTGTAGACACTATTGCAAAGAAAAATGAAATATACACAAAAAAAAAACATGTTATTGTGGTGAATGGATGGACTGGCTAATTGGTATGATTCAAAAAAATTACAAGCTACATTCTATAAATCAATGAGCAAACCAGCCTACCAACCAAGACACAAGGCATAATTCCATAGGTCATAATAATATGATTAAGTTGTGAATAATTTTATCTGTAGCGTATAAAATATATATTATTTACAAATTTAATAATTAAGCTCTTACGAACTCGCTCTGTGATCAGTGGAAGACGTCAATGGTCCTCGCTACCAGATTTAGTGGTTGCACGGTGCGCGTCAGTGGTGCTTTGATGAGTAAATTGGTGTGCTTCCCGCTTGCCAGGATACTTAGCCTGTATTTTTATGAGCCTTATACTAAAAAAAAAACATCTATTCATTATGAATTTCGTAAATTTAATAATATATTCCTTTTAAATTAAAATAAGTATACAGCTCTGTTTTATTTTGCTGTTTTGTTTTCAAAATTGAGCTCATGACTCCTTTCACGACTTTTCTCTAACTTTCATAGTTTCTGATTTGGACATCCACTCCCATCTCAAAAACCTTGTATATTGCATATTAGCAGTTTCTTCGGTTACAAAAGTTAACACCAGCATATGGCATGTGTTCTTCAAGAAAATAATGGAGTAATTAATTATTAATTAACGTAAAATTGACGTTTTTGACAGAAATTTTCTTACATCGAACAACTAAGTTGCTAATTGCCTGATTATCTTTTGGTGAACGCCAGCCTAACAGCCGGTTTCTCGAACGCTGATCATCTTCATAATTAACTAATCAATGATCAAATCTCTGATCAAGTATCATTTGGGTTGCTCGAACGCTGATTACGTACTATGATTTTGAACAGAGATTAGTGTACCAGTCTGTCAAATCATTGAAGCAAATCTCTTGTCAAACATCAAAATGGGTTTCTGGAACGCTAATTAGGCATTTTTCTTTAGTCAAGCGCTTGTCAAATCAACGATCAACTAATCGGTGATTTTGCTCTAATTAGCTGAAATAATTACTACAATTTACTGCGTTTGCTAAGTTCTAAACCTTGTTAATTTAAAAAAATTAACAGGTTGGTACTCCAAAAGTGGTTTAATTACGTTTCACAATATTTATGGATCGTTTTATCAATAAAAAATACTTGTACCCTAAATTAAAATAACCTCATATTATTTTAGGAAGTCGCTTTCGGATTTATCGATGAGCAGCAGCAGTGAATCTGATGAGGAATATACACCTGGACCCTGAAGGAGGTTCAGGGCTGGAGTAGGCTTTTTCTCAGGGAGAAGTGGAACAGGGTCCGACTCTGGCACAACTTGAAGGCATACCTCCCCTAATCGAGACCCCCTCGGCACGGAGGCATAAGACCACCAAACTAGTCGTTATATCAGCCTGGGATCACCCACTGCTGGGTATAGGCCTCCTTTCGCTTCACCATAATACCTACTTATAAATAATATTTCTATCTCTGATACAGACACTGGCAGAATCGTAGCGAAAAGCAAGCGGCGCCATTAAAGAAGTTGAAGTTGAAACTAGGATTCGCAGCGCAAACGTGACATTTTTGAAGTTTAGGAGTGAAGGAGTGAACTGAAGGAATGATTAAATTATGTGTGACCATATCAAAATATACACTAATTTGACAATCGTAAGATGACCATTGATTAGTTAATTTTTGTCTAATCATCGTTCGTGCAACCCGATTTGATTTGACTAGTGTGTCAAGTTAATTGCTTTGTCAACTGATTTGCGATTGGATTAGCGTTCGAGAAACCGGCTGTAAGAGCGACGAAACTATAATTAGACTCAAAACCTTAAAAGTGTAACCCAAACACGAACAAAACCACTATATTCGATGAACACTTGACACTATAAAAGTATGTACCAACCTACATAATACATACTGCTTAATATTAATAAGTGCATGCTTAGAGTTCTCAATTCATAAGTTTAGTATTTGTAAAAATATCGACAGTTCTTAAAATTGACAAGTTAAAGTAAGTATTCTAAAGAAGTGTACGAACTTTGTTGCAGAATTGTAAGGCCTAAAACAAAACTTATTGAACACACTCCTAGCCCCCACCCTTCCTAAGATTGTTTCAAACATCCCAATAAACTCTTCAAAAGAAAACCTTAAATTTGATCATAAATATTTGCTCCTCGATCCGCTGCCAATCGAATACGTGATCGAAACCTTCAAGTACGTGGAATCGATTCTCAAAAATAGCGGATAAAGAACACAGATCGAGTCGACTACTTTCATCGCAAAACGAGAGATATCAAAAAATACGCGGACCGGCCTCTCAGCGCTTTATTAAGAATAAATTTAGGGAGGACGGAGAGGACTGGCTGCGGACCAAGTCACAGGACCTCGTCGGTTTTAAGCGTTTAAAGAGTAGGTATCCTACTTTTATCATATACCACATCTCTCGCAGGGCAACTATCTAAGAAGGAACTTAATAACTTGTCAGTCGTGATTTGAACTCTGAACAAACTACAGGAGCAAACCCATTAAGATAACTGCACTAAAAGAAAACTGTGCTGTGTAAGAAAACTACGCTCGCGGAACGCGCATCACTAGAACGACCTCAAGAAATCCTTCTATAAGGGATAAAACGCTGGTGTTGGAGGAAAACCAGCTAAATAAAGTGCAGTTAAAAATTGCCTATAAACATTGAACACTTCATTCGTCATAATATTAGTCATAATCAAAAACAACCTAACAAGATAAAGGTTTCTTGTTCGCTTCTTTACTTTACCTACCTTAAAAAGATTGAAATGAACAAAAAATCAAAGTGATCACTTTATTTCCCTATTTTACTTTTGAGTTTTAGTTTTGTGACATGTCCAAGAGTCCTGTAAGGTCTAAAGGAAACAAAGCACTTTGATTTTTGAATGAACCGCTTTTTCTCGTCCCCTGGTCCAGGCTAGCGCGAGGTGCCTATCTTCAGACTAATGCATTTATGCAACAGGCCCGCCGATCGATACAACGCGTAATTTCACCGAATATTGCGAGAATCGCCTTTATTCTTTGAAGCTGTATTTATTTTAGATCCGCCGTACATCAGGCACACTTCATTTATCATCGGATCGAAGTAGGCTCGCTTTATGTGGTGTAAAGTAGAAACTTGTGGATATAGTGCTGGTATGGTTAGGTGTGAGGGTGTAGGGAAGGCGAAAAGAGAAAGACTAGAAACCATGTCGTCAAACTGTAAAGCCAAAGTCTTCTCAGCCTTGTGACTTTGAGCCAACTTTTTGACTTTGGCTGTGGCTTGATTGTCTTAAACCTAGATACCTAGATAATTAATTTTCTATCATTTAATTATGTGATAGACAAAGAATAGAAGATTAGACAGAATGTTAGTTTTTCATCAAATTTTATATCGCAGGTTGTAACATAAGGGGCTACAACATAATATAGGGTTCAGCCGGTTCAGTTAGAATATTGCACCTACTAAATCTCAGTAGAACAGCGGCATAGAGGAACTAGAAAATTCACCATACAGATAAATACCTACAAGTACCTGAGGTAGAAAGCTAAACCTAATTGAATTTCCTTAGAGTCCCAGCATTTTTACCTCGACAAACAATCCGAAAATAAACAGAAAAGTAAGAAAAGAAGTGAAATAAGGCTTAACAAGCAGGAATCCGATTTGCGAGAGAATTTGAATAAGTCGGGCAGCACTCCGGAAGTTTTGTCTTCTTGCTTAATAGGGGTATTCAAATTCTTGCCTCTTAGTTTTAGATTCGTTGAAAATGTTTTTAAAAGAATAAAGGACTATTTTATTAACTTTATTAAAAAGAGGTTAGTTTGATAAAAGTTGGTAGGTACCTACGAGATTTTTTAATAATTCAGGTTTTAATAACTTTATTTCTTTAGGCTTACAAAACAAGCACTTAGACAAGTCACATTTTATTCTATAAACACCCAACACATACATACCTACCTACTCGTATTATGAATCTAATTGTCTAAATACCAATATAACCGTTAGCTAACCGAAGACTCATGCTAGATAAAGTGTTTCTTTTCAAGTTAGTAAACGATATCCTAGCTCCTGGTTTATTGACTTCATGGTCGTTCTCTCTCCCGTATAAATTGCCCAGAGCTTTGAGGTTTCTCTGAACCGATCTTAAACTAAATTTAGGACATTATGCACCCTTTACTAGAGTCGCAAGGCAGTACAACGCTCTAATTAAATCTAAATCTGTAGATATATATTTGCTGATAACGCGTCTAGGCTTAACGTCAACTTTGAAAAAAAAAAGTATTTGCTCCTCACAATTTAATCTCAAATAAAAAAAAACTGAATTTTTGATATTAATTTATTGTGTTTTTGATTTTGTTTTAGCCTTTTTTATATTACCTATATTATGTAATTGAATTTTATATTTAATTGATGTAATGAAATACGAAAATGAATTGCACTAACGTTTTATCCATATGTTACACGCTCATGATTTGAATTCTTTGCATGCTGTTTTCATATTCTCACTTAAAATGATTTTACGGTAACTCGAAGCTAGTTTCAGTGTATACTATGTTGTGTTGGTGATCTGATCAATAAATAAAAAAACAACCTTTAAGTAATCTGTCTACTTCCATCACCATCGTTACAGAAGCTCAAAATAATACAGATCACATAAAAAAGTAAGTTTTTCAATTGTATTTACTGTGTCGTTTTATATGGACCACCATTACGGGTCTGAAATAAATGATTTTTATTTTTATTTTATTTATTTTTATTAAAAGACACACCGTAAGAAGGTATAACTGTAAAAAAAATTTAGAATTAACCATGGCAACAAAACGGTGGACACTCGGCGAGAACCCTCTTTGAGTTGAGTTGCCATCATTGTCCGAGGCAGTAAAATGCTACTATAGGCCTACTACCGTCCTAGGGTGCAGAATCAATACCAACTATCCGTAATATCCGACAAACTCATCGAGTAATGGCCGTAGCTACAAATATTTGTGTATTGTGGTATTGGAAGCACATTCTCCTCATTCCCAACAAAACAAACTCGAGTCATGTCCGGTATCGGCATCGCATGACACACAGGTTTGCGTTTTACTGCGATTAGTTATTAGCCTAATTTAAAAACCTTATTTATTGCAAATTTTATGTAACATTTAAGGATATGAAAATATAAGGTAGGATTGTTAACAATCAGGTGATATTCTAACATTCCTTAGGGAAGAAGAAATACAAGAACATTAAGTTGTACACCCTACTAACTTAAGTACATTCTACTAATATCATAAATGTCAAAGTTTATGAGTATGGATGTTTGTTTCACGCAAAAACTACTGAACTGATTGGGCTGAAATTTGATATGGGTATAGTTTGGGACCTGGAATAACATATATAGGCTATTTTTATCCCGATAAAACGCGGGCTTAGGCGTGAGCGGCAGCTAGTAATACATAGGATGTATAATTTGTATAATACATATTATATAAGTTCTTTGTCTAAAAAGCCTACGAATTTCGTAGCACCTCGTAGAACGTACTAGGAAAATATTATAAATTACAAAATCTTAAAAATGTTGCGACCACTCGTTTTTGTTTCTTTAACCTTGTATAAATAATACCACTCGCCTCATGCCATCTCATTAGGAAAGTAACATCAACTCAACACGACCATTGGGATATTGGGATAATAAAAATACATCAAGACCCAATCCATCTACCAAGTGCCAATTCATTAGTACCGTCATCAATCTCTGAGCTTTTTCCTAATGCCCCTCGCCACAATGTGCTTGCCATAGTTACACGAATGGTATACAAATACCGCGGTTGGGTCACAATACTGGCGATACAAACGTTCTGTCGCGTCACCTTTATAGGCGATTACGTTTTCTTCAATACAACACTGAGGGTTGAAATTCGGATAGGGTAAGTTATTTGGTCAAACTGTTGAAGAATAATATTGGAAGACATTAGCTACTCACAGAGATTAGGAATGTCAAGTACCTATTAAAAATAATAATAACCCAATTTTAGTAGTGTGCGAAGCTGCGTTGAGGAATAATGTGTTCTTTGCTAGCTTTATAGCCTTATGTACCTAAGGTTAGCAAATAACACATTATTAATTACAGAAATCTATAAGATACTAGCTGTGCCCGCGGCTTCGCCCCCGTTGAATTTTATTTTTTGCGCGGAACCCGTTTTTTTTAAATCTTTATCCTATTCCGGACGGAGACAAATCCAGAAAATCAAAAAACACTAAAATAGGTTCAGCCGTTCTCGAGTTATAAGTTGTTATATAGATACATACAATAATATGTCTTAAGCTGTCTTTATGTCTTCCCAGGTTTGTATATTTGCGTAAAATCTAGTTCGTAACAACAATGTATATATGTATATAATGTATTTTTATAAAGATTTTACTCTGTTTTGTGAACTAATAAATAAATAAAAATTAATGATAGATAGATAATGATAGAAGATAGATAAGCCTCTGGAAGATGTGTTTTGGCTTTCCGGTTCATTTGTTTCAACTTTAGGGACCACGTATCTTGATTGTGTGTCTGTATTAATCTGTCCCGAACAATAGAAAAATTCAAAACAAAACACAATAAATATTTGTTTATTTTAGGAAGATTTTAGACAATTAGACAAATTTTAGGAGGAAACGTAGCCCCGTATAGGGTTGGTCTCCCCCAGTTTTGAAGTTATTTAGGTATCTCATTGAATGGGTCATATCTAGGTCATTATCATGACCGCAATCTGCAGTCTTAACATTGTATAGGTAAACTTACCTAGTTACGGATTATTTTGATAAATACCTACACAATTTAGGTACCACAAACATGCCATGTCCACAAGCTATAACCTTCTTCGCCTACCCTCAAAATTGTCAAATCACGTCGATTAGTGTCCCGTGCTGTACGCATTGTTGACGCCACAATACCATCCTCGGGTTATACAAACCAATCATGGTATGAACTGTTGGTTACCTGCCTATTTAAGGATTTGCAGGGAAATTTGGGGACAGTTTGCCCGGAAAAATCGAGGGGAAATCATTTTCTCAAGAAAAATCGTTAAAATGGTCAAAAACTACTAGGAATTAGTATAGTGCCTATTTAAGAAAATCGGCGAAAGTTATTCATACAAAAGCTCTAAGTAGGATTAGGTATTGCCTAGTGTCGTGTGCGAGTCTGGCCTAGATCTACACTAAGTAGGTAAAGCAAAAATACTTAGTTCAAAACATGTTCAAAACCAAAGTGCTATCTTAGTATTCAATTCACGTGTTAGAAACTCTTTTTATATTTTACCTAATAACATTCTAATAATGGAAGTCCAAACGGAACCCCTAGATCTTACCACCAACAAAAAACCGACCAAAACCGTCGCCATCGACCTGAAATTCCTCTCCGGTCTCAACGACCACCTCGCCAAGCTTTACGAGAGAACCAATCTGGTATTCAAGGAAGGCTCTGACCTCACAGACCCGTTAATGAAACTGTATGAAAGCAGTATGGTTTTTATGGAAGGGCGATCGATTGTCTTCAAGGAGGGTAGGAAAAGTGTGCTCCCGTGTCAAGTGTGTTTGAAGACATTTGATCGACCTTCGCTGCTGAAGCGGCACATGAGAACACATACTGGTAGGTGACTGTTTGCCGTATATGCTTTTAAACTATATGCCGAGCTTCGTACGCGTTTTGTTACCACAAAAAGTAGCATTTGTTTGTTGCATTTTGAGGATGGCCTCAGGATCCCTATACCAAATATCTGCTTATATTTCGTAAAGATCCGTTTCGCCGTGTAAGCAGTTTGTTACCCAAGGTGGCCCAGTGGACCTCAA